>CM035092.1:36296683-36943520 GCA_020205505.1 Panax japonicus
CAACTTAAAACATCACTCCACACCCTGACTAGTTCCTTTTATATTCTTGCCTCCTGAGAAGAAAAATGGAACAAAAAGGAAAAAGGTGAGCTCAACTAGCCCAGTAAAGAATATTATGACTAAGATAATGTAGAACAAATTATCGTTAGCCTTAAATAAATCAGATAAAATATAATGGACAACCAGTTTTAGATCAATATTCGCAGTGGAAATAAAAATTCATTAGAAGAGTTAAGTAGAGAATAAAATCTACTATCATCTATGAATTTAAAAATCTATCATCAATATTTTATCCCTGTAACATCAATCAATATACTTCTTGAATCAAATATTTATCTTTGCACTACGGGCGAAAGATATTCATTTGTATCACCAATTGGTCATGTTCATCTCAACACCTATTCATCTTTGCACAACGGGCCAAAGATATTCATCAGGTAATCATTCATCTTTGCACTACTGGCCAAAGATATTCAGTTATATCACCATTTAGGACTGAGGATGATGAAAAATATCTTAAAGAAAACGAATCCACTGTGATAACATATCAAAGATTAGGGATTCGTACTTTAGTTTATCCAAGTTCAAAAATACTCCATAATTATCAATTGTGGAGCAAAATTCAAGAATGAAGATCAAAAAATGGATACAATCAAAGATAGTAACAATAATAGACAATTTAGATAAAAAAATAATATTCCATTTTTCTGTGAATAGTGTCGTATTCGTGAATAGTGTCGTATACGTGAATAGTGACGTATACGTGAATAGTAACCCCGACACGAAAAGGTAGAGATTCCACAAGAAAAATCGTACTTCGTGAATAGTACTTGTGAATAGTACCATATTTGTGAATAGTGACGTATACGTGAATAGTGTCATATACGTGAATAGTAACCTCAACATGAAAAGGTAAAAATTTCATAATAAAATTATACCAATATTTCGGTATAATGATATCGAAGAAATAACATCATTTACGAAGAAAATAACATCCCTTACCTTAAAAGAATAATACTTTTGGCTGAAATATTGGATATAATGTTGAATTAAACTTGCACTGAATAACAACTCTCATAGTATCTAGGTACTCACAAAATACGCTCGATATTATAGAGAGATAAAACTTAAGATTCTGGTGTAATTTTCACTTCTGACTAAGCACCCTATTTCTAGAAAAATGCCAAAATGCCAAAGCATAATAAATTAATAAAATATTAATATATATATAAAAAAATTCACGCACACCACTTTGAACAAAATTCAGCACACCACGTGTGGGGCCCACCAATTCAGTATTTTTCCTTAACAACCAAAAGTAAGGCCCACCTATATTTTTAATAAAAACATTTATTTTCGAAACTTTAATAATTCAGAATAAATTGTCCTTTTATCAGAAAAATTCGAATCTCATATCTAATCCATAGGAAATTTAATTCTCTACAACTTTGTAGAAGAAAGTTATTTTAAATTCCAAACAAAAAATCCCTGAAATCTGTAGCAGCCCCGAATTCAGGTCCCAAATCCCCTCGGATCCGGTATACTATTTCTATAACTATTTGCAGAAGATATAAACATAATTTTTTTATACATTACATTACACACTATTCCCCAAGGTCGAGTAACCTTAACTTATACACAATTCATAAAATATCTATTACACAACAACATTTATCAAAATAAACTATTACAAACTAGCCACACATTTTATCCCAAGCTGAACTTGGCATTAACCTTTTCTTGTATCCGAACACGTTCGCCTTATCTGCAATGTTTTATCATGATATAGCAAGGGTGAGCATGATAGTTGCCCAGGAAGTTTAAATACAACAATATTATGATATATCATGATTGAAGAGTATGAATAATAAGCTATCTATAATTCATCAATATAATTTAGAACTAGCACGAACAAACTTTTGACTGAACAAGTTTTAAACATGAACAAACATTTTTGAACCAACTGGTAATGAAGGTGATCAGCCTTTCATACCTGACTTATACATGCAAGATGTACAGAGTACAATTTTCATGGCAATCAGCAATGATTAACCATAAGCTTGAATAAAACACTCTTATTAGAGTTAAGTACAAAGAAAACTTGCCTGAACCGTTGATTACCGTAACGCAATTTATAACACTTTACCCTAAGACCTAATATTAGTAATATAGATCTCCAATATTAGAATAATATCATCACAGTATAATACTGTTATATATACATATCCACAGTATTATACTAGTATAGAGTCCTTCTATCAGGATACAAGATACAAAACACAAATTAGCAAAACAAAGTAAACACATACAAGATCCGAAGCCTGCAAAACCTTGTCAGATAACACGATGGGTTCTGGGTTACCCAGAATTCAGTTTTTGTGAACGGTCAACGTGGTTTGACCGAGCATAAATGATGATCTAGACTAGATCTGACCTGCTTCCAGTTGAAGAGTAAAGACCTCATGGTACACTATAGATTCATTACATAAAACACATAAAACACTTAACACACACGGATCTAAAAGCCCTGACATTTGAATGTCAGACGACTTTTTCCAACTTTTCTAGATTTTCTAAAATGCTAGATTCGAGCATCTAGGTGTTATGGATCCATGATCCAACAACCCAGATCTCTAATTGACACCTTATAACACATATTTAACCAACAAACAACAACATTAAACATCAAAATCATAGATTTGCAAGGTTAGGGTTTTTATACCTTTTTATGCTTTGATTTTTGATTCTTGATCTTTGATTTTTGATCTTGGCTTGCCAAGACTGGATCATGGCTTAAATTTTCCCTTTCTATCACTCTTCATTCCCGAATTTTAGAGAGAGAGTAGCTTGGGAGAAAAATGATAGCTCAAAGTGTCCTTTCTCTCTCTTTAATCTATTAATATGATATGATACATTGTATGTTGCAACTTAAATGGCTGAGATTGCTGGATATTTGTCAAATGCTAGGTTTTAGGGTTGCTCAACCACTCCCCTTAGGTTTAGATCTACAAGTTTTGTTAAATAATGCACTAAGGGTAAAATGGACATTTAGCATACTAAATTAATGGCATTCTTGTAATTGGCCAAACCCTTAGGGTTTAGGGTTTGGAAATTTTAGGTTTTAGGGTTTAGAGCATTTAGGGTTTAGGTTTTAACACTTAACTTTGTAATTTAATTTCTACATTTTCGAATTTCGATTTTCAAAATAGAAAATTAACATTTCTAACTTATAATTAGTATTTACTAATTATATTATAATTTCTTAATCACACTTTAAATCTTGCTAATTAGGATTAACAATTCCTAATTACAATTGCTAATTAAGCAATTATGGTCAAAATAGTCATTAGGGTTTATAACCACTAATTAAGGTTTCTAATAGAAAAATAAATTTTCTAAATTAGAACTTAGATTTCCTAATTAGATTAGGGTTTCTAATAACTTAACAATTAGGATTTATATTTCCTAATTAACATTGCTAATATAGCAATTAAATCCACCACTGTACAATTAGGATTTTCAAAATACAAAATTAGGGTTTGCTAATCAATTAAGCTTTACCCTAATTAATATTTAATTATTTACACTTACGCCATTACGTTCCCAATTTAGGATTTTTAATATCCGAATTAGGGTTTTGGACTCCAGGAACTGAAACTAAGGTTTCCAGAACCTATTTCTAGGGTTTCTTGTTAGACGTTAGGGTTTTCTAACAGAACATTGACGCTCTTAATATATAATTAGGGTTTGTCACAGATATAATTTATCTGGTCAACCCATGACCCTTAACCACATTCTGAACACATACATAACCATAAACACAAAACATATTCACATAAATCCTTAATCCTGAATAATTCACCTATATCCTTCACCGAATTTTGAAATCCTCAAAATTCAATCCCAATTACATCAAATGCGTACACTTATTTTCTGTCTAGGTCTATTATTTGACCTTAAATCAATCATTTAAGATTTTAATAATTTGTCTAAATTCTAGGGTTGTCACAAAATCCACATACTGGTGATTTTTAATACCTCCATTCTAACAAAATACTGATAAAACACCTCCATTCTGATAAAATACTGATAAAACACATCAGCATTAATTCCTTCATTTATATTCACATAAAATAAATATTTCCTTATCATATAAATCAATAACTAATTATTCGCAAATAATATTACAGAATCACAATTATGACAACTAGGTCATTCCCAGAAAAGAAGGGGGCTTTCCGATAATGAATTTCTCCTGACTGGTACACAATTAGGTGATCAAACCCCTTTCCAAGATATAACTTCCTTAGACATTGCCAATAATACTATCTAATAATATTATTCAAATAATATGAATTATTGATATGATAATAGAAAATACTGTGCAATGACAATTATTGAATTAACAATAATATAAAATATCAACGTATCAATTATTGAATTAATAAAATAAAATATTAAATAGTAATTACTGTAAAAATTATTGAGTAGTGTCTTTTTACGTAAGAATCAATAATCCAAAAATACTGTGCAATACCGTGTGCTACTGTGCAATCACGTGTATTATTGTACTTTAACCATCGGGTATTTCAATAGTGTTAACGGTAACAACTACGCCGTTATTTATAAAAACTTAAACTTGTCGTTTTCTTCATCCGACAGTTTTCTGTTATGGGGCCCACAAATAGCTGCGTCGTCGTACGAATATTCCGCGACAACAAGAATATTTCACGACCAAACGAATATTCTCCGACAACAATGAATATTTTATAACCACTTGCCTATTTTGCAAAATTTTTACATTTCACCCATAACCAAATCATTATATCAAATTAACACATTATTATTCAAAATAATAATTAGAGGAAATTCAATTTTATTTATAAAAAGTTGAGGTCTTACAGAACATGTGTTATGAGATATAAATTAAACAAGATAGTTAATTTGTTATTCCAAATTAACTAAGATCAATACTTAATCAAGTTGATTAAGGATGAGTAAGATAATTTACATATGTTGAAACATTAACATAACTTGAGTGTTAACCTTGAATGTTAAATAGAAATATTTATAATCTTTAAATGATTAATTAATAAGACTATTATATAGTTAATATATATGTGAGGACTGTGTGGAAATGTGTATGGTTAAATAAATATATATGTTATAGTTATATATATATATATATATATAGATTTATAGATTTCATAAAAAAGAAATCTTCATAACCAAATTATACATTAGGTGAGATAATTAAATAACCTAAGTGTTATGATATTAAAGAATTGTTAGTATTTAATAACTATACTAACTTAAGAGATTAATTTTATTATCTCCAATTGAATAATTATTTTAAACCTAGTTAAATCAAACATAATTAGGTTATGAGTTAAAGTTACATGTATATTAATTAAATTCCATAAGATTGGGAATAGAAACCCTAAATAAAAAAAATTAGCATAATATAAATTAAAATTGTTAAACTATGTTTGTTAGATAACCCAAAATAATTAAAGGAAAAGCCCAAAAGAAATAAAACGTAAGCCCGCACTTAGCCCACTTGATTAAGGGTATTTTAGACATTTGATTAATCTAATTTGTGCATTAAAATAAAGGCAAAATAGATGGGTTATTGGGCATATGGAGCTAGCCATATTAGGCCTTTTAAGACAATAAAATTAAGCTAATCAAGTTCCATAAGTAGAAACTGTTACACACAAGGACAAGTGTGTCATGCTCTCATTGGTGGAAAGCCTAATTAGCAACCTTAATGGCATGATTAGGCATGATTAGGAAGGTATAAGGCTAACCCTTTTGTCCAAGGGGCAAAAGAAACATGGGGGATATTAGCATTCCACTCCAATTCACCAACATTATATCTATCTTCATTTCATTTTCCTCCACATCCATTCTTCTACTTCTTCTATTTTTCTCTCAACTAGCAAGAACACAGAGAGTAAGAGAGAGAGAGGAGAGGTTCGTGTTCTAAGAAAGAAGGAGGAGCACATTATTCATGCATCCCAAGTTCTTAGTATACTTTGGAAAGAAAAGAAGAGCATCCACAAGATAAGGTAAGGAAATCAAACTCTAGTTTTTATGTTGTGTATGTTCTATGATATCTTGCAAAAGATTCATGGGAGTGCAAGTTCTAATAAGTTAAAGTCTTATATGAATGATATATCTTGAGTAATATGTTTAACATGTCCATCTATATAGATTATGTTGGAAAATTTTGGAAAAAAGAAAGCTAAGGTAGTTTAATTATTTATTATTCTAGGATAAATAAATAAATAATTAAATAATAAATAAGAAAAAATGATAATTAATTATTCTTAAGTTAATAAGAAAGAATAATTAAAGATTTATGTAGTAAATTAATTATTTATTATTCAAGGATAAATATGTAATTAATATTAAATAAGGATAACTGTTAATTAATTGTTCATGTAGTAATATTAATGAATAATTAAAGACTAATAAATCAATTACGTGCACGCATCCGTGCACACATGCAACGCATTGTCCACTCGAACCTTCATAACTTTCAATTTGGGCATCCGATTGAGGTATATAATACCTTTCCGGAATGTTGTTCTCTCCGGGATTGAGTTGAGTTGACCTCCAGGGTTATCTCTGGAAGATGATTTTTCCCTTCTGCAACGTTAGTAACTGGAATGCAAAATTTTGAGTGTCTACAGATGCCCCTCTTTATCATATTCATGCAATGTAATTGCATGGATATGATATAGAATACTAGACACTTGAAATGTGACAAGATAATCATGATGCAATGTATTGCAGTATGATGCAAATGTATAATGAATGTGGTTTGTTGGACCGTTTTCCAATGGGATATGATGACTGTTTGTTCTCATTACTTCTGATGAGGACTGGAGTTACCATTGATTACCTTGACGAACTTCTTGGATGTGTACTCCAAAGCTCATAGGAACTTCCAGGATGTTGACGTTGGGGTTATCACTAAAGTCCTTAATCATTAGTGAAAACTTTCAACTGAGGATGCATCTCTCGTGTACAAAAGACTCTGGGGATGTATGCTTTGTCTGATTAAGATATGTATAACATATTCCATCATCGGTCCTCCCCGATGAGGATGTTCTTCCTAGTTTGCATCACCAGATCCTTCCATTGTTCTGTTGGAGTTACTGCCAATAGTTTATTGATTGTCAGGGTTGCTTGACCCTCGCTAAAATGTATTTCAATGGATACCATCATCGAACCATTCTTCGATGATTCTCTTTAATTTCCAATGGTTGGAATCATCAGATGACTTCTAACACTTCTCTGGATTTACTTGCGAAGGGATAGTGATGTTAAGGCTGCTTGACCATCATTGAAATGTGCATCAACGGATGAAACCATCAGATGGTTTTCGATGCTTCACCAGATTTACTTGCCAATGGCTGAATGACGTCAAGGTTGCTTGACCATCATTGAAAATTGCATCAACGGATGAACTTATATGAGATACCCACTAGGGAGAAGTGTTTTGGAGTTCCGACCTCGAAATGACGACATTAGACCTTTGTAAGGTATTGTCGAGTGTAGTTTGCAACAGTTGTGATCATCGGTATAGTGAACCCTGTGTCGGGGGAAATAGAAATGAGTGGTAGATAGACTCGCAGTTTGGTCTATGAAAACCAGGATTTCAGGCTTTTTCGCTCAATCGCGTAGCATCTTTTATTCTAATTTGACTTTTTCAACTTGTGAGACCATTTTTGCAACTAATATTGAACTGAGCCATAGTGGTGGGACCTACCTAGCGGAGCCGTAGGTAAACTTGCGGTAGCCACAGGTACACCTGCGGCTAACCGTGGGTGGCTTTAAGTGGCCTATTGCTTTCACAAGTCATTTTCATATTACGCCACACAGATAATCTGAGATCTCTTATTCATATTTGCTGAGTTTGGGGGAATTTCTACAAAATCTATCACCGTACAAGTGTTCTACACTGCCCTAGTAACGTATGCATGTCTTCTTTTCCAGTTTTTATCCGTTGGGAAATGAGTTATCACATGAAATGCTTCTAAACACATAGTAGTGAATATGCATGCTCATATGACTTGATAAAAAATATTCAACATAGTAAATGTTATTATTTATCCGTGCTGAACATAATGATGTAAAAAAATTTGAATTTTAGAATAGTCAAATTGGCCCCTTTTCTCTGCTATTTCTTATCCTATTTGCGGACAATGAGCAAAGGCTTCAAAGCAAAGTAATCCTTGTAATTAGGCTACCCTTACGGATTATGACTTTGATAGTGTTATGCATATATGATGTTTATGAGACTTTGGGTAAGTTTGCTACTGAATAGCCACTTAGTCATGCCTGTGTGTATGTGGATAGTCCTGTTTACAAAGGAGACTCTGACAAAAATTTTCCAAAAGTCTAGGCATTGGGTAGATATGCATTTTTAACTCTACTACATGCGTATATTAAAGTAATGCATGCATGCATATAGTCATAAAATGCATTTGAAAAAGCTCCAGGTTAGAATTTACACACCCTTTATAAGGTGATTTGGAGACTTGTGTCCAGATATATGGATCCAGATCAGCCGAGTAGTTCCCATAGGACCACTTCAGGTGTACAGAGGAGGGCTTCTGATATATATCTACCCCTTTCAATTAGATAACCTTGTCGTTTGGCAGAGGCGGTGATCTGTCCTATCCGGGTTGATGTAATGGATGTTAAGGATGAGGAGGAGGATGTACTATTTACGAACCTCGCTCCTGCTGCTCATGTTCCCCATAGGGATTTCCCGAGCATTCAGGTGATGAACCTAGAGCTTATGGGTGATTTGAATCGACACCCCTGGGTTTATTTGAATGCAAATGAGGTAAAAGCTAGATTTGATCTTCCCTTTTTTTCTACTGATGAGGAGCAAAGGTATGATGTTGATCTGCTTTTGTGATGTAGGTTCCTAGCTTTATATAGCCTTGAGGGAACTGGTTCATCATTCAGTCTGTATATCAGGCTCTGCATCTCGAATATCGAGCAATTATGCACGACTAGGGCTTCGAGGTGTTCTTTTCCATCCTCCCCCGTCATTGTCCCTGGGGTTATCTCAGGGCATTATTTAAGCATTGGGTTTCACCAGACTCAGTCTCTCTATTTGTTAGACTTTGAGGTGGTGATGACGCCAATGGATTGATGATTTATCACCGGTATGGAGTTTAGAGGGGCACCAGTGCCTTGTGCGACAGATATTACCTCGACTGCTGTCAGATCCTTGCTAGGAGTCCCAGCTGAGGCACTCAAAAGTAGGATAGTTCGTACATGTCTTTTGAGCATAGATGTTATAAATGGGCTGTTGAGTGAGCCCATACCCACTGATGTGAGAGTCAGGGATCGCAGTCTTCGGCGATTGTTTCTAGTTATTATCTGGGGTTGCTTCATAGAAGATAACTCTTCCATGGTGTCATTCGTTTTGGTCAGCACCACATGCGATGTGGATCGTATTGGAGAGTATGATTGGGGCTCCTACACCTTCATCTATTTCCTCAGGGCATGCGCATGCGTTCACTGGGCTTGACGGAGGCTTAGCTAGAATTTTACCCATTTCTCCTAGTGAGTATTTCTCTTTTGATTTCCCATGTACAGGTTAAGAGTGTTGACTGACAGCAGATGTTTGCCTTTGTGTTAGCAATTTTTGACCTATAAGAGGCCCTCATGCTTGCATCCTATTAGTGTGTTAGGTCCAGATACCTATCCACACGGACGGCGATGGCATCACTCCATACTGGCAAAGGTTCATATAGCTGAGGGTTTCACCCATTGTCGTCTAGAGTTGGAGTTGTTAACAGCTGATGTTATCACTTGGGTTCCCTACTCTGGGTAACATTTGACCATTGGGTTTGAGGATGGGTACCGGACTGGTGTCGAGTATGTTATATCCACCCGTTAGATTCCTCTCTTCACAGATGGAGGATGGGAGCTCTATTTGGGAAAGCGTGCTATTAGGACCACTATAGGGGACATTCGTATACTGATCTTTCCTCCTGATAGGCGTTATTTACATGTGTCGAAGTTGCCTATCATTGATATCCCGTTGATGGGCGCTAACGGCTTTACGTTGTCAAAGGGTCCATATACTCAGGATATGTTCCACCGCTGGTGGTCCCCTCGTACCATCGAAGCCCCGACCCGCGCCACTCAGTTCATGGGGGATATGGTGCCTAGATCTGTGATGAAGATGGATTTGATGGCCTGTGTCTGACATCCGACTCATTTAACACAGATTGATAGCTTGACCTGACAACTGAACTGGGCACATTTCTTCATCCGACACTTGGGTAGAGATCCTTTAGAGGCAGTTACTTTTGATCCTTCCAGCTATGAAGCTGGCCCTTCAGGTGACCCATGTGGTTTTGCCAACACAGATCCTCCATTGTATATGCTTGACATCTCTCTTGGCGGAGATCCAGTGACTTAGGAGGAGTTACATCAGGTGGATAGGATTGATGATGTAGACATTAACACTATTTTCTTCTTCTGATATGTTTATTCTCGCTATATTTTTTGATGCGCCTCTGTTAGATACTAGTTGGTTGTGACCCATTCTCGCTATATCTTTTGATAGGCCTCTGTTAGTTGTTGTGCGTCTGTGCCCCATTTCCCTGTATTTTTAGTTGTACAAAGATAATGTATTAGATGGTGATGTACTTAGGAATGTATGTACTATTTTCCATTCCATACATTGTATTGCCATCTATTATTTATCATGCATGTATTATGTTATGCATATGTATGTCAAGAGATAATTAACATTGACTCCTGGATGATCTTATGATACGGCCTACACAGATGTCTTCCTTGACAGTTAGCCGCATTGATCACACCCACCAGTATTGGTATCCTCTCGTCTGAGGTCATGACATGATAGTTGTCACCCCTAGACCGGGTGACCTTAGACCAATTATTACAGAATTCCATGACTCTCTTGATGTTTTAGGTTCCTGTGGGCTTTATAGAGGGTATGCTGAAGCATTGGAAACCAGGGAGGCATGTTTTTCGGTTTGGGACTCAGGAGTTGACTACTACCTTAGAGGAGTATGAGTGGTTGACGGCTTTGCCATTGGACTCGTGATGAGTGAGTTTTATACTCATGAATTGGATACATTCGGGCTTAATTTATTGTTGTTCTCAAGTCTTTTAGGATGTTTTTATGTTTTTGTGTCTATTCATGCATGTTTTATATTGTTTTGTAGTAATTGGGACAAAAGTTACATGGATCGACGTTTGGGGTGGCTAGATTCGCGTTTTTGGCTTGCCATTTACATAGCAGTCACTTCAGAGCCAATTTAACTATAGATCTGGACCTTATTTCGAAACTCTTAAAGAATGAAAGTTGTAGATCTACTTTTTCTCTTTCCGAAACATCTTGAATCATCGAAATCGGAGTTCGAACGAAGAAGTTATGGCCATTTTCCCAAAAGACGTAGGAGCAGAAAATGTCAGAACTTGTAACAGCGTTGGGGCACTAATTTTAAGCCTATTTGTAGCACCGGGGCGCTATAAGGCAGATTCTTAGCATCATGAACAGTGTTGGGGCGCTGGGGAAGGGCTTGGTGATGGCCTGGACCCGTTTTGGGTGAATTTTGACACCTTTTTGACTCCAAATTGGATTTGGTTTGTTCCTAAAATCAAAATTGGACTTGTAACCTATAAATACATGATGTAAGGCATAAAATAAAGAGGAGATTACATAGATTAGACTAGATTAAATACTCAATTAGATTATAACATAACCCTAGTTCTTATTAGTTTTGGGGATTGAAGCAACTTGGAGACCATTGAAGATTCAAAGCAGAAGTAAGAGGGGAGCATCAAATTTGTTGACAACAGATTATATTCTCTTCTCTTACTTTTATCTTCTAATGTTTATTCAATTGTGGATTTTTGATTTTAATTCATTAATTATGAACTAACTCTTTCATTAAGATTTCAATTGAACTTTTTATGATTATGAATTGATTATTTGATTAATTTTAATTATTTATGTTGAAGTGAATTGTTCATCTTTCTTTGTGATTATTGATTAATTATATGATCAGTAATTACCTTGTTACTCTAGAAGGAATTGAGAAAGGAATTCTAGGGTTAGAACTGGGCATGGTGATATGTGAGTTAGTTATTTGCACAATGAATAATTAGGTTTGTGAATAGAATGAGAATATCTATTTGCCGCATGTAACACATAAGGAATTGGGATTGTAGCGAGTTTAATTCAATTGTTTTGCATAGAGATATAGCAAAATTAATCTGGGTTAAATAGAAGGCAATTGATCACTCGAGAGAGGGCTTTTGGCATTTGAGAATTCCTGTTAACAATTCAGTAGACATAATAATTAATTTTTAATTCATAATTGGGGATATTGGAGTCTTAATCCTTATTTATCTGAATTCATTCAAATTTTAGTTTTTTATTTGCTTTCTTTTAGAATAATCTCTTTAAATTGTTTTAATTTAGTTTTCTTAATTAGAAAAATCACAATTATTGGTTGTTTAAATAAAATTGATTTGGTTAAGAGTTAGTACTTGGTAATTTTTATTAAATAATTCCTCGTGGGAACGATACTCTACTTTCACTTTATTACTTGTTGACCGTGTATTCTTGCACGTATTCATTGATTGCGAAATCGATCAACAAGTTTTTGGCGCCATTGCCGGGGAATTAATTTAATAATTATTTTCCAATATTAATTTCAATCAAATTAGTCTTAATTTAAACATTTTTATTTTATTTTATTTTTTTATTTTTAATTCTTTTCCTATATTTCTCTCTTTTTAGGAACCATGGATGACTTTGTGTATCAATGGCCATACACGAACATGACTCAACCAAGGGAAGCGGAGATTGACATACTTGAGAAACTTTCTGCATTGTCAGCACAGATGGATACACTTTCGAAGATGGTCAACGCTTTTGTAGCTCAACGTCGTCAAAGTGTGGCGGTTACTTGTGATTATTGTGCTGGAAATCATATGAGTCATCAATGTTGTAGTAGCCCCGAATCCAGGCCCTAAATCACCTCGGATTCGGTATACTATTTCTATAACTATTTGCGGAATATATAAACATAAATTGTTTATACAATACATTACACACTTATCCCCAAGGTCGAGTAACCTTAACTTAGACACAATTCATAAAATATCTATTACACAATAATATTTATCAAAATAAATTATTACAAGATAGTCGTACGTTTTATCCCAAGCTGAACTTGGCCTTAACCTTTTCTTGTATACGAACACGTTCGCCTTATCTGCAATGTTTTATCATGATATAGCAAGGGTGAGCATGAAAGTTGCCCAGCAAGTTTAAATACAATAATATAACAATATATCATGATTGAATAGTATGGATAATAACCTGGCTATAATTCATGAAGATAATTGAGAACTAGCACGAACAAACGTTTGACTGAACAAGTTTTATACATGAACAAACATTTCTGAACCAACTGGTAATGAAGGTGATCAGCCTTTCATACCTGACTTATACATGCAAGATGTAAAGAGTACAAATTTTTTCATGGAAATCAGCAACGATAAACCATAAGCTTGAAGAAACTACTCTTATTAGAGTTTAGTAAAATAAAACTTGCCTGATCCGTTGATTACCGCAACGCAATTTAATAACGCTTTACCCCGAAGACCTAATATTAATAATATAGATCTCCAATATTAGAATAATATCATCACAGTATAATACTGTTATAATTATAACCACAGAATAACCTAAACACATTACCACATAAGCCTATCAGTCTATACAACACATAAGACTAGGTATCAAGTCAAACTATTGCAGTCTGAGTTGAACCCGACACAATTCTAACATCCTGACGGTCTAGTCGGTCAAAAATTGAGTTTAAGTTCAATTAAACTCTGTCTAACCACTTAACCATTATCACAGATAATTTCTTATCAGACAAAACATTTTTTCCTAGGCTTGTAATAATTTTCGAATAATTATTACTATTTATCAACATTTTTCAATCATTAGTACCATATTTAAATGAATTAAATACCACTTAATACCTTAATCATTAATATTTATTTAATATAAAATATTAATGAAAATCATTACATCATATTATAATATAATTATAATATCACAAAGTATTTTTTTTAATACCTTAAAATTATTTTTATATGATTTTCCAACACTTTAATCCATTATCCGATAATTGCTATTAATATTAAAATATTAATATTTTCATGCCAAAATATCAAAAGTTATATTTTATAACTTAAAATATTTTTATAACACTTAAATCATTTTTATATGATTTTTAAATCATTAATTCCATTTTTCCTTAATTTATTTAATATATCTATTAAATAAACTAATTATCATTAATATTGATTAATTAATGAAATTCATCCTAAAATATTAAAAGTCATCAAAAATAACTTAAAATATTTTCTTATACCATAATATTATTTTTATGATTTTTCATGAATTAAAATTATTTTTAAATAATTTATTTAATATTATAATTAAATAAATAAATACCATTTTATTCCAAAAATATTAAATATTTTCAAAATATACTCAAAATAGTTAAAAACTATTTTTCAAACTTTAAAATAATTTTTCATAATTTGTTTTGTATTTTTAATAATTAAAAATCATTTTTTTCTAATTTTTAATCATTTTCCAGAAAATAATAAATAAACTGTCGATATAGGCCTTTAGCGACACTTGTCTGTCGCCATTGGTGTTCTTCACTCAAGAACACTGACAAATCAGTGTGCGAGGGGCTGGTTTGACCGGCTTTTTAATCCGTGTTCTGTTCGATTTCTGGGTTCGTTAAGACTTTCAGATTGTAGTACTCATGTAGTACTGCAACTACAAACTCATTTCATGACCAAACAACAACATATCAGTAAGATCTGGGCTCCAGAAATCATTGTCAGAGCTGTTCTTCGTCTTTCTGGGTTTTTCCAGATTCATAGGTACCTAGTTTGGGTCCTTATAACTTACAGTCTATTTATCGTTTGTGTGATATAAAGATTCACACTTATAGTCTTGATGTCCGAGAATAATTTTAGAACATCAGATTAGTCTAACGACATCACCAGCTCAATATTTAAGTCGATCAAAGTAGACAAGAAAAACTGTTCTTGAACATTTCTGGGTTACCCAGAAATGTTCTTGAGCAGTTTTTCATCCCACGTTTGACCACATATTTTATACGGTTTGGTTACGGGTCAAAGTGATCTAAAGCCTTTAACATGTAGTATTCATGTCAGGATACAATATCAACACAAAAACGTGGCCAACACAGTAACACACAGCAAGATCTAGAGCCTGCAAAAACGTTGTCAGAAATCTGGGTTTCTGGGTTTACCCAGATTCTTGGCCAGTCAACGTCGATCAACGCCGTTTGACTGCATATAACTTAAGATCTAGACAAGATCTGGGCTTGATTCAAGTTGGAAATGAAAGATCTCATGACATAGAATAGATCTATAACATCAAACACACTAAACATCTAACACACAAATATCTACGAGGTCTGACATAAGGCTGTCAGACTCAAATTTTTCCAAATTTCCAGATTTTCTAAATTGCTAGATTCTAGCATCTAGGTGTTATGGATCCATGATCCAACAACCCAGATCTCTAATTGACACCTTATAACACATATTTAACCAACAAACAACAACATTAAACATCAAAATCATAAATTTCGAAATTTAGGGTTTATACCTCTTTTGAACTTTGATCTTGATTTCTGACTTTTGATTCATGTTATTGGATTGCTAAAGTTTGATCATGGTTTTGTTTCTTACACTTTCACACTCTAACTCCCGAAAATATATAGAGAGACAAGGCTTGGAGAAAAATTAAATGTCAAGTGTCTTTTTCTCTCTCTAAATCTATTAATATCATGTTGCAAATGCATGAATCTGCTGAATTAGGGTGAGTTGCTGGATAATAAGTCAAATGCTAGGCTAGGTTAGGGTTAGGGTTGTTCAACCAGACAAGATATTGCCAAGATTTACAAGCTACTAATAAAAATGCACAAAAGGGGCATTTTTGTCATTTCCATTTATTTCTAGATTTTGCATTTGATGAAACCCTTAGGGTTTAGGGTTTAGAGAATTTTAGGGTTTAGGTTTTAACCCTTAACTTTGCCAAATTTAATTTCTAACATTTCCGAATTTCGGTTATAAAAATAGAAAATAAATATTTCTAATTTATAATTAGAATTTTCTAATTATATAAACATTTCTTAATCATACATTCATTCTTGCTAATTAGAATTAGAATTTCCTAATTACAATCGCTAGAAAAGTAATTAGGGTCAAAATCACATATTAGGGTTTATAACCCAATAATTAGGGTTTCTAATAGAAAATTTAATTTTTTAATTTAGAAATTAGATATTCGTAATTAGATTAGGGTTTTCTAATTACTCATAAATTGAAATAATTAGGATTAGGGTTTCCTAATTAACATTGCTAATATTAGCAATTAAATCCAATTGAACATTAGGGTTTCTGACGGAACAATTAGGGTTCCAAAATTTGAAATTAGGGTTTGTTAATTAATTAACCTTTACCCTAATTAATACTTAATTAATACCACATAAACATTATAATTATCCTTTCCATTCCCAGATTAGGGCTTTCATTTTATCAGAATCTGAAATTAGGGTTTTCAGATCTGATATTAGGGTTTTCAAATAATCAACTAAGTTTTTAGATAATTCATTAGGGTTTTCCCTAATTAATTCAATATTAATGACGTTTAACCTTGTACATAGCATTGTATTCCCAATCTAGGGTTTTCAATATCCGAATTAAGGTTTCGGACTCCCGAAACTGAAACTAGGGTTTCCAGAACTGATTTCTAGGGTTTCTTATCAGACGTTAGGATTTTTTAACTGAACGATGTCGTTCTTAATATATACTTAGGGTTTATCACAGATGTAAATTATCTGATCAACCCATGATCCTTAACCACATTCTAAACACATCATTAACCATAAACACAGAACATAATCACATAAATCCTTAATCCTGAATAATTCACCTATATCCTTCATTGAATTTTGAAATCCTCAAAATTCAATTCCAATAACATCAAACGCATACACTTATTTTCTGTCTAGGTCTATTATTTAACCTTAAATCAATCATTTAAGATTTTCATAAATTGTCTAAATTCTCGGGTTGTCACATTCACCACTCCTTCTAAGAATTTCGTCCCCGAAATTCACCTTACACCTTACACCGTGCACCTTACA
Organism: Panax japonicus; assembly: GCA_020205505.1. NCBI lineage: Eukaryota > Viridiplantae > Streptophyta > Magnoliopsida > Apiales > Araliaceae > Panax > Panax japonicus. The sequence continues at coordinate 36,313,978 of CM035092.1, forward strand.
CCATTTATACTGAGCGATCACACAAGTCCTTGAACTTATTTTCTTGGGTATCTATTAAAGATATTCAAACTTCTCAGGTATCTATTAAAGATACTCAAACTTCTCGGGTATCTATCAAAGATACTCAAACTTCTCGGGTATCTATCAAAGATTTACTTTGATATATACTCAAATTTCTCGGGTATCTATTAAAGATACTCAAAACGCGAGCAAAGATCAAACTCACACTAAGTATTCTTGTATTTACAACTCCATCACATTTTTATCATCTCTGCACCAGGTTACATGGTACATGAGTGATAATTAAAAATAAATTTTGATATTTCAAATCATTTGCTTAAACATTCTATCTGTTCTTATTATCCTCAACACTCCATGCACACACAACTATACCCAGTTCATAAAACCACACTTATGAGTTCATAATCTGGCCACAATTATATGAGTTTACGAACTTACCCTAGTCTGACCTTTGGCGTCCGTTCGCTGAGGGCTCATAAACATTTCATATAACTATGCGTCAAGAATGTCACATAAGTATGAATTCTAAGAATTCGTACTTAATCCTATATTCTCTACCTATGACCTATTTATCTATATATAATAACTAGCGTGACACAACATTTCAACTATTACCAATGCCACCAACTAAGTAGTTTTTACACCAAGCACAATTCCCCGCCCATACAAGGAATCATACAACTCAGTTACTGACAAGAGTTCTCATTGAAATCCCCCACCTAATCTTAACCCCCTTTTTCAATACGAATTCAATTCGTATTCATAATCCATAACTCTTTTATGAGTTTTCATAGTATAATTTCATAGTACAACTAATACACAGCATCTTGCTGTAAACTTTTCAATCATCAGATTCATTCTTTTTCCATATCATAACCTTTATCAGATCACGGGGTGATTTATCGTATATATTACGATTCAATTCTATGACTTGATCGTTTTGTTTTACGATCTCTTATCCCTGCACTTTCAGTCTTTTAGACTCGATCTATTCACCATTACTGTTCAACTTTATTATTAGAGTTAGGGAACTCAGTGTCTTTACACTCGCTGAGATTCATCTTTGAATCTTACCGACCGACTAACTCTATGTGAGTTAGATCTTATCCTAATCACTGCGGTTATTGGTCTCAGGTATTCCTACCTAAGCTTCATAACCAACAGCTCTGATACCAACTGTAGTAGCCCCGAATCCAGGCCCTAAATCACCTCGGATCCGGTATACTATTTCTATAAATATTTGCGGAAGATATAAACATAAATTGTTTATAAAATACATTACACACTTATCCCCAAGGTCGAGTAACCTTAACTTAGACACAATTCATAAAATATCTATTACACAATAATATTTATCAAAATAAACTTTTACAAGATAGTCGCACGTTTTATCCCAAGCTGAACTTGGTCTTAACCTTTTCTTGTATACGAACACGTTCGCCTTATCTGCAATGTTTTATCATGATATAGCAAGGGTGAGCATGAAAGTTGCCCAGCAAGTTTAAATACAATAATATAACAATATATCATGATTGAAGAGTATGAATAATAAACTGGCTATAATTCATCAAGATAATTGAGAACTAGCACGAACAAACGTTTGACTGAACAAGTTTTATACATGAACAAACATTTCTGAACCAACTGGTAATGAAGGTGATCAGCCTTTCATACCTGACTTATACATGCAAGATGAACAGAGTAAAAATTTTTTCATGGAAATCAGCAATGATTAACCATAATCTTGAAAAAACTACTCTTATTAGAGTTTAGTAAAAGAAAACTTGCATGATCCGTTGATTACAACAACGTAATTTAATAACGCTTTACCCCGAAGACCTAATATTAATAATATAGATCTCCAATATTAGAATAATATCATCACAGTATAATACTGTTATAATTATAACCACAGAATAACCTAAACACATTACCACATAAGCCTATCAGTCTATACAACACATAAGACTAGGTATCAAGTCAAACTATTGCAGTCTGAGTTGAACCCAACACAATTCTAACATCCCGACGGTCTAGTCGGTCAAAAATCAAGTTTAAGTTCAATTAAACTCTGTCTAACCACTTAACCATTATCACATATAATTTCTTATCAGACAAAATATTTTTTCCTAGGCTTGTAATAATTTTTGAATAATTATTACTATTTATCAACATTTTTCAATCATTAGTACCATATTTAAATGAATTAAATACCACTTAATACCTTAATCATCAATATTTATTTAATATAAAATATTAATGAAAATCATTACATCATATTATAATATAATTATAATATCACAAAGTATTTTTTTTAATACCTTAAAATCATTTTTATATGATTTTCCAACACTTTAATCCATTATCCGATAATTGCTATTAATATTAAAATATTAATATTTTCATGCCAAAATATCAAAAGTTATATTTTATAACTTAAAATATTTTTATAACACTTAAATCATTTTTATATGATTTTTAAATCATTAATTCCATTTTCCTTAATTTATTTAATATATCTATTAAATAAACTAATTATCATTAATATTGATTAATTAATGAAATTCATCCCAAAATATTAAAAGTCATCAAAAATAACTTAAAATATTTTCTTATACCATAATATTATTTTTATGATTTTTCATGAATTAAAATTATTTTTAAATAATTTATTTAATATTATAATTAAATAAATAAATACCATTTATATTCCAAAAATATTAAATATTTTCAAAATATACTCAAAATAGTTAAAAACTATTTTTCAGACTTTAAAATAATTTTTCATAATTTATTTTGTATTTTTAATAATTAAAAACTATTTTTTTCTAATTTTTAATCATTTTCCAGAAAATAATAAATAAACTGTCGCTATAGGCCTTTAGCGACACTTGTCTGTCGCCATTGGTGTTCTTCACTCAAGAACACTGACAAATCAGTGTGTGAGGGCTGGTTTGACCGGCTTTTTAATCCGTGTTTTGTTCGATTTCTGGGTTCGTTAAGACTTTCAGATTGTAGTACTCATGTAGTACTGCAACTACAAACTCATTTCATGACCAAACAACAACATATCAGTAAGATCTGGGCTCCAGAAATCATTGTCAGAGCTGTTCTTCGTCTTTCTGGGTTTTTCCAGATTCATAGGTACCTAGTTTAGATCCTTATAACTTACAGTCTATTTATCGTTTGTGTGATATAAAGATTCACACTTATAGTCTTGATGTCCGAGTATAATTTCAGAACATCTGATTAGTCTAACAACATCACCAGCTCAATATTTAAGTCGATCAAAGTAGACAAGAAAAACTGTTCTTGAACATTTCTGGGTTACCCAGAAATGTTCTTGAGCAGTTTTTCATCCCACGTTTGACCACATATTTTATACGGTTTGGTTACGGATCAAAGTGATCTAAAGCCTTTAACATGTAGTATTCATGTTAGGCTACAATATCAACACAAAAACGTGGCCAACACAGTAACACATAGCAAGATCTAGAGCCTGCAAAAACGTTGTCAGAAATCTGGGTTTCTGGGTTTACCCAAATTCTTGGTCAATCAACGTCGGTCAACACCGTTTGACTGCATATAACTTAAGATCTAGACAAGATCTGGACTTGATTCAAGTTGGAAATGAAAGATCTCATGACATAGAATAGATCTATAACATCAAACACACTAAACATCTAACACACAAAGATCTACGAGGTCTGACATAAGGCTGTCAGACTCAAATTTTTCCAAATTTCAAGATTTTCTAAATTGCTAGATTCGAGCATCTAGGTGTTATGGATCCATGATCCAACAACCCAGATCTCTAATTGACACCTTATAACACATATTTAACCAACAAACAACAACATTAAACATCAAAATCGTAAATTTCGAAATTTAGGGTTTATACCTCTTTTGAACTTTGATCTTGATTTCTGACTTTTGATTCATGTTATTGGATTGCTAAAGTTCGATCATGGTTTTATTTCTTACACTTTCTCACTCTAACTCCCGAAAATATAGAGAGAGACAAGGCTTGGAGAAAAATGAAATGTCAAGTGTCTTTTTCTCTTTCTAAATCTATTAATATCATGTTGCAAATGCATGAATCTGCTGAATTAGGCTGAGTTGCTGGATAATAAGTCAAATGCTAGGCTAGGTTAGGGTTAGGGTTGTTCAACCACCCAAGATATTGCCAAGAATTACAAGCTACTAATAAAAATGCACAAAAGGGGCATTTTTGTCATTTCCATTTATTTCTATATTTTGCATTTGATGAAACTCTTAGGGTTTAGGGTTTGGAGAATTTTAGGGTTTAGGTTTTAACCGTTAACTTTGCCAAATTTAATTTCTAACATTTCCGAATTTCGGTTATAAAAATAGAAAATTAATATTTCTAATTTATAATTAAAATTTTCTAATTATATAAAAATTTCTTAATCATACATTCATTCTTGCTAATTAGAATTAGCATTTCCAAATTACAATCGCTAGAAAAGCAATTAGGGTCAAAATCACATATTAGGGTTTATAACCCAATAATTAGGGTTTCTAATAAAAAATTTAATTTTCTAATTTAGAAATTAGATATTCGTAATTAGATTAGGGTTTTCTAATTATTCATAAATTGAAATAATTAGGATTAGGGTTTCCTAATTAACATTGCTAATTTTAGCAATTAAATCCAATTGAACATTAGGGTTTTTGACGGAACAATTAGGGTTCCAAAATTTGAAATTAGGGTTTGTTAATTAATTAACCTTTACCCTAATTAATACTTAATTAATACCACATAAACATTATAATTATCCTTTCCATTCCCAGATTAGGGCTTTCATTTTATCAGAATCTGAAATTAGGGTTTTTAGATCTGATATTAGGGTTTTCAAATAATCAACTAAGATTTTAGATAATTCATTAGGGTTTTCCCTAATTAATTCAATATTAATGACGTTTAACCTTGTACATAGCATTGCATTCCCAATCTAGGGTTTTCAATATCCGAATTAAGGTTTCGGACTCCCGGAACTGAAACTAGGGTTTCCAGAATCGATTTCTAGGGTTTCTTATCAGACGTTAGGGTTTTCTAACTGAACGCTGTCGTTCTTAATATATACTTAGGGTTTATCACATATGTAAATTATCTGATCAACCCATGACCCTTAACTACATTCTAAACACGTCATTAACCATAAACACAGAACATAATCACATAAATCCTTAATCCTGAATAATTCACCTATATCCTTCATTGAATTTTGAAATCCTCAAAATTCAATTCCAATAACATCAAACGCATACACTTATTTTATGTCTAGGTCTATTATTTAACCTTAAATCAATCATTTAAGATTTTCATAAATTGTCTAAATTCTCGGGTTGTCACATTCACCCCTCCTTCTAAGAATTTCGTCCCCGAAATTCACCTTACACATTACACCGTGCACCTTACACCATTTATACTGAGCGATCACACAAGTCCTTGAACTTATTTTCTTGGGTATCTATTAAAGATATTCAAACTTCTCAGGTATCTATTAAAGATACTCAAACTTCTCCGGTATCTATCAAAGATACTCAAACTTCTCGGGTATCTATCAAAGATACTCAAACTTCTCGGGTATCTATCAAAAATTTACTTTGATATATACTCAAATTTCTCGGGTATCTATTAAAGATACTCAAAACGCGAGCAAAGATCAAACTCACACTAAGTATTCCTGTATTTACAACTCCATCACATTTTTATCATCTCTGCACCAGGTTACATGGTACATGAGTGATAATTAAAAATAAATTTTGATTTTTCAAATCATTTGCTTAAACATTCTATCTGTTCTTATTATCCTCAACACTCCATGCACACACAACTATACCCAGTTCATAAAACCACACTTATGAGTTCATAACCTGGCCACAATTATATGAGTTTACGAACTTACCCTAGTCTGACCTTTGGCGTCCGTTCGCTGAGGGCTCATAAACATTTCATATAACTATGCGTCAAGAATGTCACATAAGTATGAGTTCTAAGAAATCGTACTTAATCCTATATTCTCTATCTATGACCTATTTATCTATATATAATAACTAGCGTGACACAACATTTCAACTATTACCAATGCCACCAACTAAGTAGTGTTTACACCAAGCACAATTCCCCGCCCATACAAGGAATCATACAACTCAGTTACTGACACGAGTTCTCATTGAAATCCCCCACCTAATCTTAACCCCCCTTTTTCAATACGAATTCAATTCGTATTCATAATCCATAACTCTTTTATGAGTTTTCATAGTATAATTTCATAGTACAACTGATACACAGCATCATGCTATAAACTTTTCAATCATCAGATTCATTCTTTTTTCATATCATAACCTTTATCAGATCACGGGGTGATCTTATCGTATATATTACGATTCAATTCTATGACTTGATCGTTTTGTTTTACGATCTCTTATCCCTGCACTTTCAGTCTTTTAGACTCGATATATTCACCATTACTGTTCAACTTTATTATTAGAGTTAGGGAACTCTGTGTCTTTACACTCGCCGAGATTCATCTTTGAATCTTACCGACCGACTAACTCTATGTGAGTTAGATCTTATCCTAATCACTGCGGTTATTGGTCTCAGGTATTCCTATCTAAGCTTCATAACCAACAACTCTGATACCAACTGTAGTATCCCCGAATCCAGGCCCTAAATCACCTCGGATCCGGTATACTATTTCTATAACTATTTGCGGAAGATATAAACATAAATTGTTTATACAATACATTACACATTTATTCCCAAGGTCGAGTAACCTTAACTTAGACACAATTCATAAAATATCTATTACACAATAATATTTATCAAAATAATCTATTACAAGATAGTCGCACATTTTATCCCAAGCTGAACTTGGCCTTAACCTTTTCTTGTATACGAACACGTTCACCTTATCTGCAATGTTTTATCATGATATAGCAAGGGTGAGCATGAAAGTTGCCCAGCAAGTTTAAATACAACAATATAACAATATATCATGATTGAAGAGTATGAATAATAAACTGGCTATAATTCATCAAGATAATTGAGAACTAGCACGAACAAACGTTTGACTGAACAAGTTTTATACATGAACAAATATTTCTGAACCAACTGGTAATGAAGGTGATCAGCCTTTCATAGCTGACTTATACATGCAAGATGTACAGAGTACAAATTTTTTCATGGAAATCAGCAACGATAAACCATAAGCTTGAAGAAACTACTCTTATTAGAGTTTAGTAAAAGAAAACTTGCATGATCCGTTGATTACAGCAACGCAATTTAAAAACGCTTTACCCCGAAGACCTAATATTAATAATATAGATCTCCAATATTAGAATAATATCATCACAGTATAATACTGTTATAATTATAACCACGGAATAACCTAAACACATTACCACATAAGCCTATCAGTCTATACAACACATAAGACTAGGTATCAAGTCAAACTATTGCAGTCTGAGTTGAACCCGACACAATTCTAACATCCCGACGGTCTAGTCGGTCAAAAATCGAGTTTAAGTTCAATTAAACTCTGTCTAACCACTTAACCATTATCACAGATAATTTCTTATCAGACAAAACATTTTTTCCTAGGCTTGTAATAATTTTTGAATAATTATTACTATTTATCAATATTTTTCAATCATTAGTACCATATTTAAATGAATTAAATACCACTTAATACCTTAATCATTAATATTTATTTAATATAAAATATTAATGAAAATCATTACATCATATTATAATATAATTATAATATCACAAAGTATTTTTTTTAATACCTTAAAATCATTTTTATATGATTTTCCAACACTTTAATCCATTATCCGATAATTGCTATTAATATTAAAATATTAATATTTTCATGCCAAAATATCAAAAGTTATATTTTATAACTTAAAATATTTTTATAACACTTAAATCATTTTTATATGATTTTTAAATCATTAATTCCATTTTTCCTTAATTTATTTAATATATCTATTAAATAAACTAATTATCATTAATATTGATTAATTAATGAAATTCATCCCAAAATATTAAAAGTCATCAAAAATAACTTCAAATATTTTCTTATACCATAATATTTTTTTTCATGATTTTTCATGAATTAAAATTATTTTTAAATAATTTATTTAATATTATAATTAAATAAATAAATACCATTTATATTCCAAAAAAATTAAATATTTTCAAAATATACTCAAAATAGTTAAAAAACTATTTTTCAGACTTTAAAATAATTTTTCATAATTTATTTTGTATTTTTAATAATTAAAAACTATTTTTTTCTAATTTTTAATCATTTTCCGGAAAATAAAAAATAAACTGTCGCTATAGGCCTTTAGCGACACTTGTCTGTCGCCATTGGTGTTCTTCACTCAAGAACACTGACAAATCAGTGTGCGAGGGGCTGGTTTGACCAGCTTTTTAATCCGTGTTCTGTTCGATTTCTGGGTTCGTTAAGACTTTCAGATTGTAGTACTCATGTAGTACTGCAACTACAAACTCATTTCATGACCAAACAACAACATATCAGTAAGATCTGGGCTCCAAAAATCATTGTCAGAGCTGTTCTTCGTCTTTCTGGGTTTTTTCCAGATTCATAGGTACCTAGTTTGGGTCCTTATAACTTACAGTCTATTTATGGTTTGTGTGATATAAAGATTCACACTTATAGTCTTGATGTCCGAGTATAATTTCAGAACATCTGATTAGTCTAACAACATCACCAGCTCAATATTTAAGTCGATCAAAGTAGACAAGAAAAACTGTTCTTGTAACCCAGAAATGTTCTTGAGCATTTTTTCATCCCACGTTTGACCACATATTTTTTACGGTTTGGTTACGGATCAAAGTTATCTAAAGCCTTTAACATGTAGTATTCATGTTAGGCTACAATATCAACACAAAAACGTGGCCAACACAGTAACACACAGCAAGATCTAGAGCCTGCAAAAACGTTGTCAGAAATCTGGATTTCTGGGTTTACCCAGATTCTTGGCCAGTCAACGTCGGTCAACACCGTTTGACTGCATATAACTTAAGATCTAAACAAGATCTGGACTTGATTCAAGTTGGAAATGAAAGATCTCATGACATAGAATAGATCTATAACATCAAACACACTAAACATCTAACACACAAAGATCTACGAGGTCTGACATAAGGCGGTCAGACTCAAATTTTTCCAAATTTCTAGATTTTCTAAATTGCTAGATTCGAGCATCTAGGTGTTATGGATCCATGATCCAACAACTCAGATTTCTAATTGACACCTTATAACACATATTTAACCAACAAACAACAACATTAAACATCAAAATCATAAATTTCAAAATTTAGGGTTTATACCTCTTTTGAACTTTGATCTTGATTTCTGACTTTTGATTCATGTTATTGGATTGCTAAAGTTTGATCATGGTTTTGTTTCTTACACTTTCTCACTCTAACTCCCGAAAATATAGAGAGAGACAAGGCTTGGAGAAAAATGAAATGTCAAGTGTCTTTTTCTCTCTCTAAATCTATTAATATCATGTTGCAAATGCATGAATCTGCTGAATTAGGGTGAGTTACTGGATAATAAGTCAAATGCTAGGCTAGGTTAGGGTTAGGGTTGTTCAACCACCCAAGATATTGCCAAGATTTACAAGCTACTAATAAAAATGCACAAAAGGGTTATTTTTGTCATTTCCATTTATTTCTAGATTTTGTATTTAATGAAACCCTTAGGGTTTAGGGTTTGGAGAATTTTAGGGTTTAGGTTTTAACCCTTAACTTTGCCAAATTTAATTTCTAACATTTCCGAATTTCGGTTATAAAAATAGAAAATTAATATTTCTAATTTATAATTAGAATTTTCTAATTATATAAAAATTTCTTAATCATACATTCATTCTTGCTAATTAGAATTAGCATTTCCTAATTACAATCGCTAGAAAAGCAATTAGGGTCAAAATCACATATTAGGGTTTATAACCCAATAATTAGGGTTTCTAATAGAAAATTGAATTTTCTAATTTAGAAATTAGATATTCGTAATTAGATTAGGGTTTTCTAATTACTTATAAATTGAAATAATTAGGATTAGGGTTTCCTAATTAACATTGCTAATTTTAGCAATTAAATCCAATTGAACATTATGGTTTCTGACGGAACAATTAGGGTTCCAAATTTTGAAATTAGGGTTTGTTAATTAATTAACCTATACCCTAATTAATACTTAATTAATACCACATAAACATTATAATTATCCTTTCCATTCCCAAATTAGGGCTTTCATTTTATCAGAATCTGAAATTAGGGTTTTCAGATCTGATATTAGGGTTTTCAAATAATCAACTAAGATTTTAGATAATTCATTAGGGTTTTCCCTAATTAATTCAATATTAATGACGTTTAACCTTGTACATAGCATTGCATTCCCAATCTAGGGTTTTCTGTAAGACCCCGAAAATTTTTAAATAAAAAAGAATTTCCTTTATTTATTATTTTGAAATAGTAAGGGTGAATTTGATTAATGTGGTTAGTTATGGGTAAAATGCGCAAATATTTTAAATAAGCAAGTGGTTATAAAATATTCATTGTTGTCGGGGAATATTCGTTTGGTCGTGGAATATTCGTACTGTCTGAGAATATTCGTACGACGGCGCATCCATGTGTGGGCCCCATAACGGAAAGCGATTGGAGGAAGAAAACGACAAATATAAGCTGTTTAAAAATAACAGCGTAGTTGTTACCGTTTACACTGTTGGAATACCCGGTGGTTAAAATACAGTAATACGCGTTGTTGCACAGTAGCACACGGTATTGCACAGTATTTTGAATTATTGATCCTTACGTAAGAAGGCACTACTCAATAATTGCTACAGGAGTTACTGTTCATTACTTTATTGATTCAATAATTACTGCGTTGATATTTATATTATTATTGTTTCAATAATTGTCATTGCACAGTATTTTCCATTATCAGATCAATAATTCATATTATTTGAATAATATTATCAGATAACATTATTGGCAATGTCTAGAAAGTTCTGTCAAGGAGAGGTTTGGCCATCTAATTGCGCGCCAGTAAGGAGAAATCCTTATTGGAAAGCCCCCTCTATCCTGGGAACGGCCTGGTTGTCAATACTGTGATTCTGTAATATTATTTTTAATAATTAATTATTGATTATTATGATAAAGAAAATATTTATTTTATGTGGATATAGATGGAGAAAATTTTAATGTGACAATGGTTGAAAATTAATATTTTATCTTTTTCTGATAAAATAATTCATTTAAATATATTATTTTAATAATATATTAACGGTGATATTTTACAATGAAGGTGGGATATATGAGAATATGAGAAGGAAGAGTATTTTTGTGGCATTAAATGTTTAACATATGTTTTGTGTGTCGGTGGACATAATTCTTGACTGAAAATTGAGTATAGACTGTAAAATCGTCCGTTTGTGGATTTCAGTCAATTTCTATTTGGAATTTGGAAAAATTTTCTTCTGCAAAGTTATAGAGAATTGAATTTCCTATCAAAAAAAGCGAGATTCGAATTTTCTGACAAAAGGGCTATTTATCATGAATTATTGAAGTTTCGAAGTCCCGAAATAATTGATTTTTGGAAGTTTTAATTATTTTATATAAGAAAAACGTTTTTGTGGTTGTTGGCACATGGGTGGCTGATGTTTTTGACCAAAGAAGGCATGTTAGAGTTTTCAAAACATGTGGGTAAGAATTTTGAATAAATAATAATATATTTTATTAATTTAGTCTCCTTTGGCGTTCTAACATTTTCCTATAAATAGAGGGCTAAGTTAGAATTGAAAATCACACCAGAAACATAAGCTTTCTCTCTACTTCTCTCTATATATCAAGCGTGTTCTTGTGAGTATACTTTGAGTGTTGCTATACGGTGCGAGTTTCTGTCAGCACTATACCGAAATTTCTGTCAGAAGTACGGCTATTTCGAGGTAAGGGATGTTATTTTCTTCTCAAATGATATTTTTTCTTCAATATCATTATGCCGAAATATTGGTGAACGTTTTTATCAAATTTGGAACTTTTTGTGCCGGAGTTACTATTCACGTATACGGTACTATTCACGTATACGGCACTATTCACGAATACGGCACTATTCACAGAAAAATTATTTTTTTTCTTTTCGTCCAAAATATATATTGTGGATACTAGCTTTGATTGTATCCATGTTTTGATCATTCTTGAATTTTACACCACTATGATTATTTTTGAGGTATTTTTGGACATGGATAAAACAAAGTACGAATCCTTAATCATTAATCCTTGTCATTTTGTTTCACTGGATTCGCTTCTTTAAAAATATTTTTTATCATCTTCAGTCTTAAAGGATGTTATTATTGAATATCTTTGGCCTGTAGTGCAAAGATGAATGATTTCTGATGAATATCTTTGGCCCGTAGTGCAAAGATGAACAGGTGTTTAGATGAACATGACCAACAGATGAATATCCTTGGCCTATAGTGCAAGGATGAATATATGATTCAAGATGTGCATTGATTGATGTTACAGGGATAAAAAAAATACTGTTGATGGATTGTTAAATTCATAGACATTAGTAGATTTCATCGTCTACGTAACTCTTCTATGAATTAATACTTTCCGCTGCGAATATTGATTTAAAACTTGTTGTCTATTGTATTCTATCAGATTTTTCCCTGTTGAAGGCTAACGATAATTTTTTGTATATTATCTTAGTCATAATATTCTTTACTGAGCTAGTTGAGCTCACCCTTTTTCTTTTTGTTCCATTTTTCGTCTCAGGGGACGAGAATATAGCGAGTACGAGTCGGGGTATGAATTAATGGTCCTTGAGAGAGTTGTTTAGTAGTCCTCACCATTTTTGTAAAATAATATATCAATAATTGTATTGAGGACATAGTTGGGTATGTATATTGTCTAGATGACAATGTTTGTATTCAAACTCATAGTTTATGGGTTGTAAAAGTTGTAGTTGTTTCTGTACCATGTATTTGGCGACTCAAAATGGGTTGGATGGAATGGACCTATTTTGGGGGCGTCACAGTTGGTATCAGAGCTTAGGGATATGATCTCTGGCGGAGATCGGGGAATAGAACTAGGAAGGGAGAGACGAGTAAATCCTTCGCTAGTGTGTCCTACCTAAGCTTATTTGTTAGTTGGTCAGTATATAGGGATATTATGTGATATATTGATTTTCTTTATTAACCCTTATTTTATGACAGTATTTGAGAATGTCGATTGAGAATATTAACAGTGGAAATGAGACCATGGAGACGCCTGTACTCACCAACGAGGAGAACGTGCAACAGGCTGGCAATGTTCCTCCTGTGAACAACACCACTGATCAGACGATGAACGACGCAATGTTTAGAAGCTTTTTGCAGTTCATGCAAAATCAGACGAGGGAGACTCGTGTTCAAAATACAGGAGGAAATGATAATAATTCACGGGTTGTCACAGCCAAGCATTTCAAAGAGTTGGGACCACCAGAATTTAAGGGAAAGTCAGATCCGATCATGGCGGAGACATGGGTCAAGCAAATTACCAAGATATTTGATGTCTTGGGATGCACGGAGGAACAAAAGGTTCCATTCACCACCTTTATGTTCCGTGGCGAGGCAGACTACTGGTGGGAGTCTGTGAAGCGTACCCATCCAGCCGCACTCAGCATGTCTTGGGAGACGTTTCAGAAACTATTTAATGACAAATACTTTCCCGAAAGTGTTCGTCATATGAAGGAAGTGGAGTTCATCAGATTAGAACAAAATAACATGACGGTGTCTCAGTACGAGGCAAAGTTTGCAGAGTTATCCAGGTTTGCACCTCATTTGGTGGAGAATGAGGAACGTATGATGCGGATGTTTCTGAGAGGTTTGAAACCCGACATACGACAATATCTCATCTCTCATAAATTTTCTCTCTATTCAGATGTTGTTAACAGGGCTCAATTGTTGGAGCGAGATAACGAGTACGGTCAACCGAGGTACCACAATCAGGATCATACTGGAGATAGCAGTCAGCAAAACAACAATAACCAGTGGAGAAAGAAAAAGACGGACAAAAATGGTAACCACTCTGGTGGTAATCATAGCTATGAAAATAGAAGAAGCGAGTCAGGAGGAGATTTTAAAAAGAGGAGATTTAACAACGACCATGTGAAGACGACAGTGCCAGCAGCAACTGGTTCTAAGGGAGGAGAAAGACCACCGGTCATATGCTACAAATGCGGGAAAGAGGGACATATCAGTCCAAACTGCCCACAACAGTTCAAGGTATGTTATAATTATGGAAAGAAAGGACATATCGCTCGAGATTGTACGGTAGCGAAACCAATTCCAGCGGGGACGGTGATTCAGAAGGCTGTCCCAGAAAAGCCAAAGTCAATGGTTCCTGGAAGAGCGTTTGTTGTGACTGGTCAACATGCGAGGAACCCAAACGAGGTGATCACGGGTAAGCTATTTATAAATTCTTGCGAAGTTAATATCTTACTAGATACCGGTGCTACCCATTCATTTATCTCTCCTGCTTGCGCTCAACGTTTAAACTTGACTCCGGAGAAATTAGACTTTGACCTATCTGTGGAAACTCCGTTAGGAGAAACTTTTATCACATCCACTGTTTATAAATCTTGTTTCATTCATGTTGGCACCATCACCTTACCTGTTGACCTGATCTCTTTAAAGATACTTGCTTTTGATGTGATTTTAGGGATTGATTGGTTAACTACTCATCATGCCAAAATTGATTGTTTTCGTAAAGTTGTTAGTTTTCATATTCCTAATCAACCTGTTGTTCGAATTCAGACAACTTAACCATTAAAATCAATCACTGTCATATCTAATCATAAAGCTATTCGTTTATTGAAAAACGGATGTCAAGCTTTCTTAGCCCATGTTATGGATTTGAAAAAAGACACGTCAAAATTGAATAATATTCCTGTTGTTATCGACTTTCCTGACGTATTTCCTGAAGAACTTCCCGGTCTACCCCCAGAACGTGAATTTGAATTCTTTATTAATCTTGAACCTGGTACAAAGCCCATTTCTAAAACCCCATATCGAATGGCTCCTATTGAACTTCAGGAGTTAAAAATTCAACTGTAAAAGTTTGTACTCGAGCCTTTATCTGGTGACTTCCTTTGTGGAATATACTGAAGCCAGACTCTCCGTAGGGGATGCCATATTCGTGCGATAGTAAACTGATAGGTGTTATTATGACGTGTTATCCAAGGTTGGGATATGAGTCACAGTTGAGAGCAACCTAAGTCGGTAATCGAAATATGTAGCTTTCTAGGCTTAGTTGGTTATTATCGGAGATTCGTTGAAGGATATTCTCGAAACGCTATTCCATTAACTCAGCTGACTCGTAGAGATACGAAATTCGAATGAAGCGAGGAATGTGGGAAGAGCTTTGAAGAACTCAAGAGGAGATTCATTCCAGCACATGTTCTGACCATGCCATCCTGGAAAAGCGAACGCGGTAGCTGACGTGTTGAGTAGAAGATCGTATACGAGTACGAGTACGATATTGTCAAAGACTCATTTCGTATAACTTACAAATATTAGAGATGGAGATGAAAACTCTAAGTACCCACGTGATGATATACGAGTATAATCGACTTTTATCGATAAAGTTAAAATCGCTCAGGCTACACACCGAAGCTGATGAATATGAAGAAGGAGCTGCAAGAAGTTGTTATTCCAAAAGCGAGAATTGGCGATGTGAGGAAAGCTCAAACCTTCAATTTATTGATTTATTTGAAATCCTCGATCGAGTAGGAACTGTGGCCTATAGACTCGTTTTACCGCCAAGTATGACGCATGTTCATAACTTTTTTCACGTATCGATGTTACGTAAATATGTGGACGACCCGAACAACATTATTGAGATAGAACCAGACGAGATAGCTGAAGACTTAACATACGAGGAGGTACCTGTCAAGATTTTGGATAGGAAGAAGCATGTGCTACGTACGAAGGTCATACCACAAGTTAAAATTTTGTGGAAGAATCATGCTATAGAGGAAATGACCTTGGAGTTGGAAAAGGAAATGAAAGTGAGGTATCTTTACCTTTTCAAAACATCAGTTACGTACGTCAATTTCGAGGACGAAATTTCATAAGAAGGGGAGGTTGTAAGACCCCGAAAATTTTTAAATAAAAAGGAATTTCCTTTATTTATTATTTTGAAATAGTAAGGGTGAATTTGATTAATGAGGTTAGTTATGGGTAAAATGCGCAAATATTTTATATAAGCAGGTGGTTATAAAATATTCATTGTTGTCGGGGAATATTCGTTTGGTCGTGGAATATTCGTACTGTCTGGGAATATTCGTACGACAGCGCAGCCATGTGTGGGCCCCATAACGGAAAGAGATTGGAGGAAGAAAACGACAAATATAAGTTGTTTAAAAATAACAGCGTAGTTGTTATCGTTTACACTGTTGGAATACCCGGTGGTTAAAATACAGTAATACGCGTTGTTGCATAGTAGCACACGGTATTGCACAGTATTTTGAATTATTGATCCTTACGTAAGAAGGCACTACTCAATAATTGCTACAGGAGTTACTGTTCATTACTTTATTGATTCAATAATTGCTGCGTTGATATTTATATTATTATTGTTTCAATAATTGTCATTGCACAGTATTTTCCATTATCAGATCAATAATTCATATTATTTGAATAATATTATCAGATAACATTATTGGCAATGTCTAGAAAGTTCTGTCAAGGAGAGGTTTGGTCATCTAATTGTGCGCCAGTAAGGAGAAATCCTTATTAGAAAGCCCCCTCTATCCTGGGAACGGCCTAGTTGTCAGTACTGTGATTCTATAATATTATTTTTAATAATTAAATATTGATTATTATGATAAAGAAAATATTTATTTTATGTGGATATAGATGGAGAAAATTTTAATGTGACAATGGTTGAAAATTAATATTTTATCTTTTTCTGATAAAATAATTCATTTAAATATATTATTTTAATAATATATTAACGGTGATATTTTACAATGAATGTGGGATATATGAGAATATGAGAAGGAAGAGTATTTTTGTGGCATTAAATGTTTAACATATGTTTTGTGTGTCGGTGGACATAATTCTTGACCGAAAATTGAGTATAGACTGTAAAATCGCCCGTTTGTGGATTTCGGTCAATTTCTATTTGGAATTTAGAAAAATTTTCTTCTGAAAAGTTGTAGAGAACTGAATTTCCTATAAAAAGCCGCGAGATTCAAATTTTCTGACAAAAGGGCTATTTATCATGAATTATTGAAGTTTCGGAGTCCCGAAATAATTTATTTTTGGAAGTTTTAATTATTTTATATAAGAAAAACGTTTTTGTGGTTGTTGGCACATGGGTGGCTGATGTTTTTGACCAAAGAAGGCATGCTAGAGTTTTCAAAACATGTGGGTAAGAATTTTGAATAAATAATAATATATTTTATTAATTTAGTCTCCTTTGGCGTTCTAACATTTTCCTATAAATAGAGGGCTAAGTTAGAATTGAAAATCACACCAGAAACATAAGCTTTCTCTCTATTTCTCTGTATATATCAAGCGTGTTCTTGTGAGTATACTTTGAGTGTTGCTATACGGTGCGAGTTTCTGTCAGCACTATACCGAAATTCAGTCAGAAGTACGGCTATTTCGAGGTAAGGGATGTTATTTTCTTCTCAAATGATATTTTTTCTTCAATATCATTATGCCAAAATATTGGTGAACGTTTTTATCAAATTTGGAACTTTTTGTGCCGGAGTTACTATTCACGTATACGATACTATTCACGTATACGGCACTATTCACGAATACGGCATTATTCACAGAAAAATTATTTTTTTTTCTTTTCGTCCAAAATATCTATTGTGGATACTAGCTTTGATTGTATCCATGTTTTGATCATTCTTGAATTTTACACCACTATGATTATTTTTGAGGTATTTTTGGACATGGATAAAACAAAGTACGAATCCTTAATCCTTAAACCTTGTCATTTTGTTTCACTGGATTCGCTTCTTTAAAAATATTTTTTATCATCTTCAGTCTTAAAGGATGTTATTATTGAATATCTTTGGCCTGTAGTGCAAAGATGAATGATTTCTGATGAATATCTTTGGCCCGTAGTGCAAAGATGAACAAGTGTTTAGATGAACATGACCAACAGATGAATATCCTTGGCCTGTAGTGCAAGGATGAATATATGATTCAAGATGTGCATTGATTGATGTTACAGGGATAAAAAAAATACTGTTGATGGACTGTTAAATTCATAGACATTAGTAGATTTCATCCTCTACGTAACTCTTCTATGAATTAATATTTTCCGCTGCGAATATTGATTTAAAACTTGTTGTCTATTGTATTCTATCAGATTTTTCCCTGTTGAAGGCTAACGATAATTTTTTGTATATTATCTTAGTCATAATATTCTTTACTGAGCTAGTTGAGCTCACCCTTTTCCTTTTTGTTCCATTTTTCTTCTCAGAAGACGAGAATATAGCGAGTACGAGTCGGGGTATGAATTGATGGTCCTTGAGAGAGTTGTTTAGTAGTCCTCACCATTTTTGTAAAATAATATATCAATAATTGTATTGAGGACATAGTTGGGTATGTATATTGTCTAGATGACAATGTTTGTATTCAAACTCATAGTTTATGGGTTGTAAAAGTTGTAGTTGTTTCTGTACCATGTATTTGGCGACTCAAAATGGGTTGGATGGAATGGACCTATTTTGGGGGCGTCACATTTTCAATATCTGAATTAAGGTTTCAGACTCCCGGAACTGAAACTAGGGTTTCCAGAACCGATTTCTAGGGTTTCTTATCAGACGTTAGGGATTTCTAACTGAACGCTGTCGTTCTTAATATATACTTAGGGTTTATCACAGATGTAAATTATCTGATCAACCCATGACCCTTAACCACATTCTAAACACATCATTAACCATAAACACAGAACATAATCACATAAATCCTTAATCCTGAATAATTCACCTATATCCTTCATTGAATTTTGAAATCCTCAAAATTCAATTCCAATAACATCAAACGCATACACTTATTTTCTGTCTAGGTCTATTATTTAACCTTAAATCAATCATTTAATATTTTCATAAATTGTCTAAATTCTCGGGTTGTCACAAATGCGCCATCAGTTTCGAGCCGGTACAGTATAGGGGCGATTATCCCAACAGTTATGTCTATCCCAACAACTTTCATCAGAATTGGGGGTATCACTCAAATTTTTCATGGAGTAACAATCAAGATCAATTTTATGCTCCAAGTCCAACATACCCACCGGATTTTTCGTGTCCACCTCCACTACAACATGAAGAACATTCAAATTGGTAGGAAGCCTTGGAAAAATTTATTACAACTTTTGAAAAAGAATACGAGGAATAAGAAAAAAATTTAATCAAATAGAGCTGAATATACAAAGCCAAGGTGAGTCAATAAAGAATCTAGAAAATCAATTGGGGCAGATAGCACATGCGTTGAACAACCATCCTCAAAAACACTTGGCTCTATGACATGGATAACGAGATTGATGATGAGCCTGATGGTGAGCCCGAGCCAAATCTACAATTGGATGAGCCACAAGATGAAAAAGAGGAGACAAGTGGGGATAATGACAACAAGGTCGGTGAAGAACTAATTGTGAGAACCAATGATGATGAGCCAATGTTATTTATGCCTCAAGTGCCTTCTCCTCCACAGTTCAAGAGTCCGATTAGATTTGCAAAACCTTGTCCGCTAGGTAGTCATGTCGTCGGCAATACTCCCTGTGACGTAAAAGCGAGTACAACTTCGAAGCCATGGTTCAATGAGTTGGAGAAGATAAAAGAAGAGATTGTTGTGTCTGACAAGCCTCAATGTCAGAATCTATTCGCAAACACAATGGAAAAAACACCTAGATGTTGGACGTTCTTGAATGTGATCTTATCTAAAGAAAGCATGCTAAGTGACTTTAATACAATGGCTATCGTAAATGGGAACCTACCAAAAGCTATATTATTTCTAATGGATGGAGGGTTCCTCAACTTTCGAAGAGGAATTAGATAGCATTGACCAGACAAAGTCAGGCTGAGACTATAAAACAAGCGCTTATTGGGAGGCAACCCAAGTTTAATTTTTATTTTTAGTTTTTATTAAGTTTTATATTAGTAGTTTTAAATTTGCATTTATTTAGGATTTAATAAAACTGCTTTTATCATGGTTTTTTCAGGTTATTAAAGTCAAATTCAAGTGTGGTGCCCAATTTGTTCCATGTGCTTAGCCTATTCTCCAAACTTAGCGGGCAAGGAGGAAGATTGCTATATTTTCAGGGAAGTCCTCTGCTTTAATTTTTTCTATTTCAGTCATTGAGGACAATGTCTAGTTTAAGTTTGGGGGCATTTTAGTGTCGTATTGCATATAGTTAGTTATTTACATTGTAGTTCGTTATGTTTTTGGGTTATTTACATTTAGTTTTTGCATTCAGTTTTTTGTTTAAAAAAAATTAAAAAAATCACAAAAATAGTAGTTAGTTTACTATGTTTGTTGCGGTTAGTTTATATTTGCATGATTCCAACTGTTAGATAGTAAAAGTCTATTTTGGCCAATGATGAGACTGGAGTTAAGTAGATAAGTATAGTATTGAATATTCAAGCTTTGATGTGATTTCTTGTTATGAATTGAATCTTTTCCTGTTTGAAACTGGTATAATTAAGGTTAGCATGTTAATAACAGCTATGTTGACTGATTAAGTTTAAATTGATACATAATGGATTTCTTAAGGATAATACTAGTGTGAAGGAATGAAAGACATGAATAGGCGGAGATGACTAAATTTTGATAAAAAACTTATGTTTGGGGGGAAAATTTGGGATATATAAGCTTCGCTAAAAAAAGAGAAAAAGAAAAAAAATTTACCATGGCTAGTTTTGTTTCGGGGCCTTTGTTACTTGAGTAAGTACGCCCGAAGGGGTATCTTAAAACCTAGCGCCCTAAGGTCTTATATGGTCTGGGAGTCGTTGGTCGAAAGCTCGCTAAGGGGTGACACTGTTAGCCTAATGGAATGAGACATTGCACAGTCATGGTTAAAAAAAGTAAAAAAAAATAATAATAAAACAGGAAAAGAGAAAAAAGCCCCCGTAATGAAAAGTAAAGCATAAGTATCCCGGATTGGACTCTTGAACTTGGTGGATGTTTGACTTTAGTTGGATCTAGCTTGTTCATGAATTTTGTGAGTTTTCACTGTATGATGCCTTTAAAGAGACCTATTATGTGTTAAATTTAATTTTATATCAGTTAACATTGTTGTGGAGCACACACGCACTATATCAGTGATAACAATCTATGATTTGATGATTGATTGGGAAATTACTGATTTGTTTTAATATGATGTATTATCGTGTTTACTTGATTTCTCTAAGGCCGGTTGAATAGACTTGTTTCTGTCATTACTATTGGAGTCGTAAGCATATAGATTAGTTTCATTACATTGCATTGAATAACATTTTTGTGTTTTTGCTTGAGGACAAACAAAGGTTTAAGTTTGGGGGTATTTGATGAGTGAGTTTATACACATGAATTGGAAACATTCGGGCTTAATTTATTGTTGTTCTCAATTATTTTAGGATGTTTTTATGTGTTTGTGTCTATTCGTGCATGTTTTGTAGCAGCCCCGAATCCGGGCCCCAAATCACCACGAATCCAGTACACTAATCAACTGTGATAGCCCCGAATCCGGGCCCCAAATCGTCGCGGATTCGGTACACTATTCATTCTATAACTGTTTGCGCAAGATATAAACATAAATTGTTTATACATTACACTTTACACATTACCCCAAGGTCGAGTAACCTTAACTTAAACACAATTCATAAATTTTCTAATATATAACACATTTATCAAACTATACTATTACAAAATAGCCGCACATTTTATCCCAAGAGGAACTTGGACTTAACTTTTCCTGTATCCGAACGCATTCGCCTTATCTGCAATGTTTTATCATGATATAGCAAGGGTGAGCATAAAAGTTGCCCAGCAAGTTTAAATACAATAATATAACGATATATCATGATTGAATAAGCTGGCTATAATTCATCAATATAATTGAGAACTAGCACGAACAAATTTTTGACTGAACAAGTTTTAAACATGAACAAACATTTTTGAACCAACTGGTAATGAAGGTGATCAGCCTTTCATACCTGACTTATACATGCAAAATGTAAAGAGTACAATTTTTCATGGCAATCAGCAATGATTAACCATAAGCTTGAATAAAACACTCTTAGTAGAGTTAAGTAAAAAGAAACTTGCCTGAACCGTTGATTACCGCAACGCAATTTATAACGCTTTACCCGAAGACCTAATATTAGTAATATAGATCTCCAATATTAGAATAATATCATCACAGTATAATACTGTTATATTTATATCCACAGAATAACCTAAACACATAGCACGTAATCCTATCAGTCTATAATACACATAAGACTTAGCATCAAATTAGACTATTAAGTTTGAGTTGATACCGACACAATTTTATCATCCCGACAGTCTAGTTGGACAAATATCAAGTTTAAGTTCAATTAAACTCTTCCTAAGCGCTTAATCATGCCATAGAGTCACATTTATATGATTTAACACTCGTCTTTTCATTTCATAAGTATTCATTAACATCTAATAAAACAAATACTAATCCAGCAACCTGGATTCTAAATCTAGCAACTAAATTACTAACTCAGCAACCTGGATTCCAAATCCAACATCCTGAATTCCAAATCCAGCAATCTAAACTGCAATCCAGCAAACTGGATTTAACATATTTTCAATTTCAGTAAACTATTTCTCAATCCAGCAAACTGGAATCACAAATTATATAATCCAGCAAGCTGTATTCTAAATTCGTATCACAAAAATTCCAAATCAGTTTATTATTTTTCTATCCTTAGTCCAAACATATATTCACATATTTCATCCACAAAAATTATTTTTCCATAATTTTCCAACTTCCTTTGATATTTTTCAAAAATTAATTCTAGTGCGTAGCTTAAGAAATTAGCTACCTTGTGCTTAACTCCAAACATTCCCATCTCTTGGGATAACCTTATATATGTTAACGTGATGCTCCATTTTAAATTTCATGGTAATCGAAGCTGTAGAACTCCGTTTATATCGATTTCCGTAGGAAAATCACAAAAATTGTAATGGTCATAACTTGGTCGTTTTAACTCAGAATTAGCTCATTTTTGGACACGAGCTACATAATACAATATATTTTTATTTTCCAAAAGGCCGGAATTTATTTCACATTTTAAGTTGCCAAAACAGCCCCTGGACAGATCTGGGCAGAAACTTTTTGCCATGTTACAGTTTTGGAGTCATTTACTAAATCTTAAATATATTGAGATCTGTTATTCTGATTAACGATCTGTCAATTTTGTTGGATTCGTATCTTTCCGATCTTCAATTTTCATATATCACAATCCATATTTAGACATGTTAAGCTCCCGGAAATGAGCCCGTAAGTGGCTGTTACAAATTGTCATTCTAACAGTTTTTATTACCTTTGTGCAGTTTGGGTGAAATCCCATAACTTGCTCATTTTCAACCTATTTGAGAGATTCCAAAGG
Organism: Panax japonicus; assembly: GCA_020205505.1. NCBI lineage: Eukaryota > Viridiplantae > Streptophyta > Magnoliopsida > Apiales > Araliaceae > Panax > Panax japonicus. The sequence goes on from CM035092.1 coordinate 36,337,689, forward strand.
GGTTTTATCCTACACACATAGATCTAGCATCCCAAGAACATAAATCACAAATATCCATCATAGATTTCAAGAATCAAAAGCTAGATCATACTTTCTAGTTTTAAACTTTTCCGAAAAAATTCTATTTTTCAATTTCTTTTGATTTCAACCAAATCAACACTCAATATGGTTAGATCTAAATATGAAACACTCATTAACACATAGATCTAAGGTTTTTGAGATTAGAACTATATATTCAAGGTTTGATCCTCAACCAAAAATTACATGAACAAAAAGGGTTTATACCTTTGATTTTTCATGCTCCTTTTCTTCTTCTTCTTGTAAGATATAAGATGGATCTTGAATGGAAAGAAAGATCAAAATCTTCTCTCCTTCTCCTCCCTAGGAGCTGCCGAACATACTCCTCTCCTCTCTCACTCTAAATTTCGAAACATGAAGATAGAGAAGGTCTAGGTTGGTTTTGTAAGTAAAGTAAGTTACTTTACTTAAGTTTTAAGTTATAAAACTTTGATTCAATGCATCTAAGTTTGCAAGATGGCAAGAGTGGCTTATTTGTATGGCTTTTAGTCACATGCTATGATAGGTTAGGGTTAGGGTTGGTGAACAACCAAAGATAAGGCAAGATTCACAAGTTACATAATAAAAAATGTAAAAAGGCATTTTTGACATTTCCATATATTTCTAGAATTTGTCATTTGATGAAACCCTTAGGCTTTAGGGTTTGGAGCATTTAGGATTTAGGGTTGGTCACCAAACCAATATCAAGGCTAGATATGCAAGCTAGCTTATTAAAAAAAATGTGACACCTAGCCTAATTGGGTGAATTATCTTTTGCCAATTGTGTAGTGTATAAATGGATGATGTGCATGCACATCTCCTTCTCCTTTCACCTCTTCCATTACCCGGCCATGTGGCCAATATCTACCAAGTTTGATTAAATCTCTTTTTCCAAAAATGTCCCTCCTCACTTGGATCAAATTTTTGGGCTTTAATTAAATTATTGATTGGTCAAAAAGAAAGTGATATCATGAGAGAGATGAAATAACTTTGGTGACTTTGTAAAAAAATGAATAGATATAATTGTATATCTAATAATCATCTCCCCACTCACTCTATCTTTCTCTTTCTTAATCATAAACATGTGAGAGATTAGTATATCATGTGGCTCCTTAAACCATTGGACACCTAGCTTGTATTAATGAACTATCCTTTTACCACATGTGTGGTGCTTAAAGTGGGAGATGTTTTTGCATATAATTCTCTCCTTTTCTCCCACTAAACTACCAAAGCTTTACTTACAAGCATGAACAAAGATGTTGGATAAATAAAACAATGACACATAAGAGGAGTATGTGGGAGTTGGTGGAGAGTTGGTAACCAACTTTAGACAAATAAGAGACCAAAATAAATCTTAGTCACATGCTCAATCTCTCCTCCTTTTTCCTTCTCTATCCACCGACCATGTAAATCAATCATAGTCTAACACTTCTAATAATATCAAATGTCCATCATGCCCTTCCTTCAATTGGGCTTATCAATAAAAATATTTGAGCCACTCAATTAATGTATTGCTTGGGCCTCTAACTAATTTCATTGGCCAACACTTGGGCTATAAATATACATAATCCAATACCTTAAATTCTTATCCAACCCAATTCATTTAATTAGGGTTTTCATTCCCTCAATTATAACACAAATCCTTGCTCATGCACACTTATTTCCTTAACCCAATTAGACTTGCTATAATTAGGTTATAAAATTAATCATTTGAGATATATAAAATAAATCTCCTAGAATTAATAAGTATTCTAAATACCACAATTCTCTTTTTCCATAACCCTTAAGTTATTAAATCATTCATTCCTAATATATAATTAGGGTTACACTAGTTTCTTTTGTTTGTTTATATAATAAACAAAGATAAACCATCACATAATGTTCATATTCCTTACACATAACTTTTTAACCCTTAGGGTTTAATACTTCGCATTAGAATTCCCAAATTAGGGTTTAAATTATCGATACTGAAATTAGAGTTTCTGAATATATCGTTAGGGTTTTCTAACTTAATCACCATATTCATATCATGAATTTAGGGTTTCGGATTCCCAGAACTGAAACTAGGGTTTCAGAACCGATTTCTACGATTTCTTATCCATTGCTAGGGTTTTCTAACAGAACGTTGACGTTCTTAATATATTCTTAGGGTTTGACACATACAATTAATTTTGTCAACCCTTGACCCTTAACCACATTTAGTACACATACATATTCACATAAATCCTTAATCCAGAATAATTCACCTATATCCTTCACCGAATTTTAAAATCCTCAAAATTCAATCCCAATAACATCAAACGCATACACTCATTTTCTGTCTAGATCTATTATTTGACCTTAAATCAATCTTTTAAGATTTTAATAAATTGTCCAAATTCTCGGGTTGTCACATGTTTTATATTGTTTTGTCGGAATTGAGACAAAAGTTACATAGATCGACGTTTGGGGTGACAAGATTCGCGTTTTCGGCTTGCCATTTACACAGCAGCCACTTCAAAGCCAATTTGACTATAGCTCCGGACCTTATTTCGAAATTTTTAAAGAATTAAAGTTTTAGATCTACTTTTCCTCTTACCAGAACATCTTGAATCATCAAAATCGGAGTTCGGACAAAGAAGTTATTGCCATTTTCCCAAAGGACGTCGGAGAAGAAAATGTCAAAACTTGTAATAGCGTCGGGGCGCTAATTTTAAGCCTATTTGCAGCGCCGGGGCGCTATAAGGCAGATTCTCAGCGTCGTGAACAGTGCTGGGGCACTGGGGAAGGGCTTGGTGATGGCCTGGACGCGTTTTGGGCGAATTTTGACACCATTTTGACTCCAAATTGGATTGGGTTTGTTCCTAAACTCAAAATTGGACCTGTAACCTATAAATACATGATGTAAGGAATAAAATAAAAAGGAGATTACATAGATTAGACTAGATTAAACACTCCATTAGATTATAACATAACCCTAGTTCTTATTAGTTTTGGGGATTGAAGTAACTTGGAGACCATTGAAGATTCAAAGCAGGAGCAAGAGGAGAGCATCAAATTTGCTGACAACAGATTATATTCTCTTCTCTTCTCTTACTTTTATCTTTTAATGTCTATTCAATTGTGGATTCCTGATTTTAATTCATTAATTATGAACTAACTCTTTCATTAAGATTTCAATTGAACTTTTTATGATTATGAATTGATTATTTGATTTATTCTAATTATTTATGTTGAAGTGAATTGTTCATCTTGTTTTGTGATTATTGATTAATTATCTGATCAGTAATTACCTTGTTATTCTAGAAGGAATTGAGAAAGGAATTCTAGGGTTAGAACTGGGCATGGTAACATGTGACTTAGTTATTTGCACAATGAATAATTAGGTTTGTGAATAGAATAAGAATATCTATTTGCTGCATGTAACACATAAGGAATTGGAATTGTAGCGAGTTTAATTCAATTGTTTTGCATAGAGATATAGCAAAATTAATCTGGGTTAAATAGAAGGCAATTGATCACTCGAGAGAGGGCTTTTGGCATTTGAGAATTCATGTTAACAATTCAGTAGACATAATAATTGGGATATTTGAATAATTGATTTATAATTCATAATTGGGGATATTGGAGTCTTAATCCTTATTTATCTGAATTCATTCAAATTTTAGTTGTTTATTTGCTTTCTTTTATAATAATCTCTTTTAATTGTTTTAATTTAGTTTTCTTAATTAGAAAAATCACAATTATTGGTTGTTTAAATAAAATTGATTTGGTTAAGAGTTAGTACTTGGTAATTTTTATTAAATAATTCCTCGTGGGAACGATACTCTACTTTCACTTTATTATTTGTTGACCGTGTATACTTGCACGTATTCATTGATTGCGAAATAGATCAACAACATGCCTTACGCTCGGATGGCTGTCGGCGACATGAGCCGGCAGTTCATGACCCTCACCGGGCTGAGGCGTAGAGTAGTACATGATGAGATTACATCCGTCCATGTGGTGTCCTAGCATTTTCTGATAGACAGATTTGGCTCAGTGGACAGTTATGCACGGCACTCCGGGGATTTCACCACATTGGAGGATCAGTGGCGTATAGCCAGGGTAGACGTACTCATGATGTGCATAGTGGCTTATGTATACATGCCACTATATATGGATGAGCTGGACATCGGTGTTGTCATAACATGTGAGAGATCTCAGGGAGGGTCATACCATTGTGTCGATGATTGTGATAGAGACATTGAGATCAGCCATGTATTGCCACACTTATCCTGCAGGGGTATTTATAGACAGCTCGGTCATGTTGTATATGTGGTTCATGTCACACCTGAGAACGATTGGCACCTTTCGACGGCATGGGTAATGTTTTTCCCATGAGATATCCATTTCTTACTCCTTTCAGGCCAACATAGTGTATAGACGTTATATCCTGGTTGGTTTTCCTAGCAGGGATCGGAGATCCGTTTGACAATTTACCTGTGTAAAGGGAGTTCTCCCTACAACTTCATTAGTCATGCACCTGACATGGATTATCTCCCTCTGGCTGGTTTGAGGGGCATGACTACTTACCACCCAATGGCTGTGATGTCACAGTTCGACCAGTTTCAGGACGTCCATCCTTTTGAGGGGGTATTGGGTCAGCGTTTGGCTTCTTCGCCATTTGTCAGCAGAGGACAAATTCGGGGTGTATGCCTGTTGGGATCAGCGTGAGCTAGATGAGTTTTTCGTTAGCCATCTGGGTCATTCTACAGAGTATTCTGCATGGATGGAGGCAGAGACCACATCAGTTGTGGTTGTATCCACAGTGCCAGTGATTGATTTTGATGGTTGAGATCCCATAGAGGAAATTGATTCTCCCACCGAGGATGAGCTATTTGCTGGGTTGCCAGCAGCTCTTAGTTGATTCTCCCAGTATAACTGCTACTGTGACCCCGCATTCAGCATAGTATTTAGAGCAGAGCATGCATTTGATGACATTTGAGAGGGATCAGGCTAGGGCCTTGATGTTGACAGCTCTTGCTGGGAGAGATGTCGCTCTATTGGAGAGAGATGATAGTTTAGCTCATAGAGACACCGCTATTGCTAAGCGGGATCAGGCTAGATTATCCAGATATACTTTGATCCTTGAGCAGGATGGTGCCATATCTGTTCGGGACGTAGCCATTACAGATAGTACTAGTGTGAGGTCCAATACTACGCCTATTATTGTAGAGATGAGCACATATGTTTATGAGCATAGCGTCACCATGCAGTTAGCTATGGATTTGTTGGCTCGTGTACATACCTTTGGGTAGGAGCTTACAGCAGTTACCTCCTTCATTGGAGTGAGATACAATGTTGGACTTGATAGTGCAGATATACACTGATTTGTAGATGGGCTTTTATTTTCATGCACAGACTAGCTTAGCCATTTTGTCATCTATAATACATATTGTATATATGAAACAACATTATATATGGCAGGGAAATATATTTTGATTCACTTCCCTTTTAGTTATGCCTTGTTACTTGCTTGATATTTGCATGTTTCTTCAGGACTTGTGATCTTGATGTATTCTGAACTCCCCCTTAATGGATGGTACATTGAGATGTCTCAGGATCTTTCAGAATGGATCGTTGATCTATGTGTATCCCTACCATTTGGTGTCTTGGGACTAATTTCTGTATGTAGTAATGGAGAGGAGTGTGTCTTTCCTCTCTGAGGTTGACCACACCACAGATGGTCTCCAGTACTCATTTGTACGGGGAAGCCCAGGTAGTTCCATCTCTTATGGATTGGTGTTTCTCATTGAGGACTCAACTGTGACAACCCAGAAATTCGGATTGTCCAAAATTAAGATTTAAAGAATTAGTTATTAATAAAATGAATTTTTATTAATATTATTCTTTGTTATGTGTTTATTAATAGTTTTATAACCTAGAATAATTATTAATTGGAAGGATTCTGGCTACGAGCTAGATTGAACAGGTAAGAATTTTCAAAGCGAAAATAAAAATTTTCCAGGAAAAAAATATTTTGGGGAGAAAGACGAAATAGGCACTATTCAATCGATGAAACCTAAGGGTTAAGGGTTTGAATAACCTAAGCCGTTCCGAGAGTTCCGTATGTCAGAATGACATTCCGTCGAAAGAATTGACAATAATATGTCGTGAAAAGTTAAGTAAGCCGATAAAAGTTTTTCTCGAAAAATGTGCATAAATTGGACGAAATAAAAATGATGAAAAGTATTGTTATGTACTTTTCATTCGTTTAGCTACGTTAGGGGAAAACGTGAAGGAAAACGCGAAGGAAAACGCTTGATACCAAAAAGTGTTTTTCATTTTTTTCGGAAATCCGAAGAATACGTAAAAAAATAATCGGTAAATGAAAGACGAAATATCCAAAAATATTTGGATTATGAGAATTGCAGTTTTTTAAACTTTCGGACGAAACCCAAAAGGCGGAACTACAAAACTTAAGGTCTAAGCAAACTTGAGGGATAAGTTAACTTAGTCCTTAATCCTTGAATAGTAATGAGGTTAGGGAGGGCAAAATGACTAAAATGTCCCTAGCCTTGGTTTTCTATATGAACAAGCCTTAAGCTCATTTGTTTGATTGAAAATTTCAACCAACACTTGAGAGAGAAAGAGAGAGAGAGAGTTCGGATGGGAGAAGAAGAGGAAGAGGAAGAGGAAAAGCTTGCCGGAGTGCACGCTTTGTCTGACGGAAGGAGATTAATGAAGAACGATAATCCGAACCCTAGTTTCTTCTAATTTTCTTTAAGTGTAATATGTTCAAAAATATAACTTAATGAAGATAAGAAGTATATTAAGTTAGAAATGATTTCATAGGGTTGAAATCGTAAGAAAATTAAGAAATAAGAATTAGAAGTTTATTTTATAAATTTCTTAAGGAAGTATAAGATTCGTAAGGATTTTCAGCGATCCGAATGAATCTTATGAATGAGCAGGTTAAATAAGTAAGGAATGATGTTCTATAACATCAAATTCCAAGAAAAAGTGAAATCATAATCCAAAATATAACATTAAATTCCAAGAACATGAAGAACACACGAAGAACACGAAGAACATTGTTGATGGACAAATTTAAAACCATCGTAGTATAATTGTTGTTGATGGACAAGTTTAAAACCATCGTGTATAAGTTAGATTCTTATTTCTTGGTTAGGAACGGTAGAAACGTTCATGAAGAACAGATTAAAACGGAGCAATAACGAAGTTATGGCGAAAATTTTGTAAAAGACGAGTGAGAATTAGAAAGTTAGTAAACGAACCCGAACATGTAGGATTTCATAAGAAAGTAAGAGAACGTATAAAAAGTGAGTCATAGACTTAAGAACGAACAAATTCTGAGTTCGGATGACCTAATTACGGACAAACTGAACGAAGAACGATTAATAATATAAAACGAATAAAGGGCAAAGATTAAGCCAATTGAATGGCAATGATAACGGATTCAGGAATGAAGTTTCAGTCCATGGGTAATCAAAGAACGTAAGATAAGGAAGAAAATGTCTTTGGAACGACCTCGTTTCGAGTTATAACGAAGAAGTTATGAGATCAGAAAGTAAGCGTCTCAAAATGAAGTTAACACTTAGAAAAAAATTTAGAAGAAGGGCTTGGCGTCGTGGCGCCAGACATGCCTTGTATGGTGGCACTGCATTGCCAGACCGGAGAGCCAGACACTGCTAACTCACTACTGCAGCATGAGTCTTAGTGAAGAGAGTGGGGCCGCAGTGCCGGTACAGGGAAAAAGGCCAGTAATGAGCTTTTAAGTGCTTAACTGCTGGGGGATGTGCAAGAAATAAATATGAACATGTAGTTCACCTAATGTAACGCTTAATCAAGTGTTTTAAACCTTTAGTGAAGGTTGAACGAAAAGATTAACCGAGATTAAAAGAATGTAATTGCGAATTACGGAACCAAGATCCGGGGATCATAGTCACAATAAACGAAAGTGAAGGATTGCTATTATTATGATTCCTTAGACGTTGAGTGACGAAAGTAATGAATAACATTTCGATGTTATGTTGTGGTAATGAGAGATAAGTGTAAAGCGTATAGACGCTGTGAATGCAACGTTGTTGTGATGAACGATCAGTGTTAGCATACAACGATCGGTATGGCTTCTACGTTAAGAAAGAATAAAGAACATGGGGTTCATGGGATGGATAACGATTGAAAGCTATTAAAAGCTTGAGTAAAGGTTGAATGAGAGGTTAAGAGATGAGCAACGTGAACGTTGAATACGTAAATGATCCTCGTGAATCTTATTTGCGTTGGACGAACGTGCTATGTATACCATGGTTGTATGACATAGACGTTGAAAAAGGTAGTAAGTAACATATGAATGGTATCGAGAAAGCCGTATCGAACGGTAATAAGATTAATGAAAGCCCGATGTGAGTCGGATAAGAATGAGTCCTGAGGTATGGCAATTACTTGCCAAAAAGCCAAAAGGAATAAGAAATTGACTTAACGAACATTATAGTTAATAGTTCATATAAGTTAAGATAAATTTAGGTTGTGGTACAATCGTAACCTTTGATTGTTGACATATGGGAGCTGGGCTAAACAATTCCTTCAGAGAGTGAAGGTATATACGAAACTGGCAACCGATCTAACTCACTATGATGGCAGTGTAGATGAGATGGGAACTTGTTTGTTGTTTGTTTGTGGGAAACCACTCAGAGTACCATATGGACTACCAGCAGAGAAGTGATGTGTGCTGAGTCCTAGAGAAGTTATTAACAGAAGATAAGAATGTAAATCATCAAAGATGAAGAACGTTTTGAGTAAGACATCTCCGTATGTCATGAAGCTGTAAACCAGTAATGAAAGTTAGTCGCGTAAAATTATATTGCAAGAACGCGAACCCTAAGAAGTAAAGTTAAGTAAACCAATGTGTAAGTCAAGTATATGACTAATTGGTGTATGTGTTATTTCATTATATCTTATATAGGAATTGAAATGAGCAGTTCGGCGTAAGCTGTAGCTGGGCGTAAGGCAAGTTTCCTAACTTCATTCATATTTTAAATGAATGCTAGTTTCTAAGACTTCTAAGATGTTGAACTTGAGAAGTTATGTCTATGTGTAAATGTGTGATATTTGTACAAGGTGTTAGAATATATGAGGCCTTGTGCCACAATTTGAACACTTCGGTGTTTATATGAGATGAACTATTATTTGATTTAACTCTTCAATAAGAGAATGTTCTGTTTATACATTAACACTTATTGTTAAGTTTGTGCTATTGATTATAGCTAGACAGAATGTGTATGAAAGAGAGTACAGAATGAAAGTATTTCAAAGTAAATGTGACTAATGTTTTAAAATGATAGGAATCAAGATTATTCCTATTATTCAAGTTGCTTCATAACCTTAGTTTCGGTTATTGAAGTCTTGAAAAGAATGTTTGAATTCTTAAAGTTGTTTGTTCAACCACTATGACTTGCTAGGCAATTGAATGCTCACACTTAGCTTTAAATGAAAAATATTTTCAGCGAACGGTGTTAGAAGAACTTAAGGATCCCGTAAGGATCAAGCTGATGGTATCCAGATAAAGTGCTATTCAGAATGTGAATGAACGAGAAGATCAAGTGAAGACTTGTAATGTATAAAGATGAAAATTAAACTATAGACTAATTTAATGAACGATTATGTATCCTTGGTGGCGGATAAAAGTCACTCTTGTAAGATGAAAGGAATAATGTAATTATCATTATTTGTAATGAGAAAGGTTATAAGGTTTTAGAACCTAGGAATTTAGAATGTATGTTATTATATTTCAATATATAATGATGTATGTTTGGATGAATGATGTACTCATAACGTACGGAATCCGAGTGTGAAGATAGACCAAATTTCAGGGAGTTACATCAGCCGTACCTTAGATGGTCACTGATTCTCCCATTGGAGTGGGGAGACCAAGTAGTTCCATCCCTTTGGTCTAAAGCCGATGAAATATGGTGGATTGAAGGATGATCCCAGTACCGTTGACAAGTTTTTGTGTTTTGGTAGGGGGTAAGACAGAACCATGAATGGCTGCCTATGTACTCCTATTGAAGAGGAGATCAGGTCTGCGTAGTTCGAACCTAGTGTAAGAGGTTTAATGTTGTATGTGAAAGGTGTGGATGTATTTTAGTTTTTGTTTTTTATTTTTTTTCAGTGTAACCGGGCCATAAAAATGGTTGCCTATGTACTCATGTGTATTGGGGAGATTAGGTTGACGTAGTTCAACCCATGTGCAGGACGGACTGCAGCTAAAATGTTTGATCCCATGTTCAGGACAAACTACAGGTGAAAAGTTTGATCCCATGTACAAGACAAACTGTAGGTGTGAAAATTTTTATCCTTGGCGGGACAAAAATGCAGGTGTGAAAAGTCTTGAAAAAAAGTTGAGCGAAGGATATGTTAATCCGAAACCAGACTGCTGGTTTGAAGAGTGTGTTTGTCCTTGATGGGGCAGATGGGTATGAAGAATGGTTGTATGTAGTGAAGGGTTAGAAAACCAGAACTGGCTGGGGATCTGATGATCCAAAATCAGGATGTTTATTTGATGGTAACCTCGGATATAGTACCATTTCACGATATCTGAGTTGATGAGCTGTGGAAATTCATCGCCGTCCATTTCCTGTAATCTGAGACCACCTTCTGTCAATACCTTTTTGATAATAAACGGGCCTTCCCAGTTTGGGGAGAATTTTCCCTTGGACTGATCTTAGTTTTCAATGATCTTCTTCAAAACCAAGTTATATTGTTTAAACTACCATAGCCGGACTTTTCTGTTATAAGATCTGGCGATACTTTGTTGGTGTAACTAACCATGGAAGATAGCATCGGTTCACCTTTCGTCTATTAGAGACAATTGGTGATACTTATCTTATAACCATTGGTCTTCATCCATCTGAGCGTCTATCCACACTCTAAGGGATTCCATTTCCACCCATGTGGGGAGCACTTCTTCCATCCCATAGGTTAATGAGAAGGGGATTGCCCCAGTGGAAATTTTCATTGAGGTTCTGTAGACTAATAGAGTCACCGAAAACAAGTCAGGCCATCCTTTGTGATTGGCAGACATCTTTTTCATGATCTTTTTGATATTCTTATTAGTCGCTTCAACAGTACCATTCATCTTTGGATGGTAGATAACGGAGTTGAGATGTTTGATGTGGAATTTACTGCATGACTCCTCCATCATTTAATTGTTGAGGTTCTTAGCATTGTTTGACACAATTACCTCTGGTTGTCCATATCGACAAATGACATTATTTCTGATAAAACCACTGATAACTTCTTTGGTAACCATGGAGAAGGAGGCTGCTTCTACCCACTTGGTGAAATAGTCAATCTAAGTGAAGATAAACCGATGCCCATTACTGGCCTTGGGCTCGATGGGCCCGATCACGTCCATTCCCCACATTGAGAAGGGTCAGGGTGAACTCATATTATGGAGCTCCTTTGGAAGGGCGTGGATAACATTCCCATGAATTTGACATTGATAACATCTCTTGACGTGATCATCACAGTCATCCTTGAGAGAGAGCCAGTAATGCCCTGTTCTGAGGACCTTTTTCACAAGTAGAGGGCCACTCATGTGTGGGCCACATACTCCATCATGGATTTCATCTATGAGCCTCTGAGCTTGGTCCTTGTCTAGACATCTGAGGATACCTAGTCCATCATCTCTCTTGTAGAGTGCATCTCTGCTTAAATAGAATTTCATAGCCATTCGATGGATCCATTTTTTTCTCAGTAGGACTCGCCTCAGCGGGTGTAGATCCATCTCATAGATACTCCTTGATGTGCTGATACCAAAGGAGTTGGATGGGAGGTAGCTCATCCGATACTTCTCCAATATAGTTCCCATAGGCTGGAGCCTTTTGCATGGAAAATGTGATGCTTGGCATGTTTTCCTTGTCAGTTATGTTGATCAAAGAGGCCAAAGTTACTAGTACATCTACAAAGTTATTCCTATTCCGAGGAATGTGGAGGAAGGATATTTCGTCAAACTTCGAAGCCATATGGATAACCTGTCGATGGTAAGGAAGCAAATGTAGCTCTATGGTGTGATAGATTCTTGTGGTTTATCTGATTACAAATTTAGAATCTCCAAAGACAGTTAACCGCCTGATGCTCATTGATTGGGCAAGTTTTAGCCCCATGATACATCCTTCATACTCAGCTGTGTTGTTGGTGCTGACAAAATACAATTTGATGGCGACAGGATACTGCTCCCCCGTTATAGATACTAGAACTGCTCCAGCCCCAGAATCTTCCATATTTACACCTCCATCAAAATACATCTTCCATACCCGATGTGTATCATCCTGATGGTGTTGCTGACCAGTCATTACCCCTTCATCGGGGAAGTATGTTTCCAAGTTAAAATCCCCTGAAGGTGCAGCGGCCAGTTGATTCGTAATTCCTTGACTTTCGATAGACTTTTGCGTTACACAGACGATGTCAAATTGTTGTAGGATCAACTGCCATCTGGACAGTCGATAATTCAACATAGGTTTAATGAACACGTACTTGAGAGGATCCACACGGGATATGAGATGGGTTGTGTGACCATATAGGTAATGTTGTAACCTCATGGAAGCCATGCTAGCTAAAGAATAACAAGTCTTCTCAATCATAGTGTACTTGTGTTCACTGCTGCTGAATCTTTTTCTGAGGTAGTAAATAGCTCGCTCTTGGCCTCTATCGTCTTTATGTCCTAGCATGTAGCCCATGGAATTGTCATTGATTGACAGATACATGAACAGGGGAATACCATCCCTAAGAAGTACCAAAACACGAGCTTTGGCTAGCTGTTTTTTGATTGTAAGGAAGGCTTTCTGACACTCATCATTCCATTTCATGGAGGAGTTCTTCTTTAACAGCTTGAAGATAGGCTCACAGGTTGCTGTGAGTTGGGAGATGAATCGGTTGATGAAGTTGATTCTTCCCAACACTAGTACAAAACCATAAAAAGACAACACTTAAAAGATGACATTTTTATAAAAAAAACTTTGTGGTTTTTTTACAACGTTTTTTAACAAAACGTTGTAGATACATATGAAAAAATGTTATGTATTTATAATGGCAATTTTTGGTTTTAAATAGATAACATTTTTTAAAAAAAAAATGTTATCTATGTAAAAAACACGAAGCAAAAAAAAGAAGGCGAAAATGAAAATTTGAAATTACAACAAGGATTCGAAATAACTGTCACATTTATTTTGTTTCCTTGATTCGAAACCTTTGGCTACCACTGTATTCTATTTCCTCCCAGCTATTCTTTCTTCTAAGCCCTAAACCCCCATTCATCAGATTCAGATCCTCTTCATCAAAAACCCACTTTTCGCAAGCCGCCTCACCAGAAGGTGAGGAACCCCAGCTATGCTACCCCCTCTATTTCCTCTTCATCATTATTACATCAACCTATGCTATCTAATCCCCCTCCAAATCAGTTCCCTCATCCGCTGTTGACCCCAAACCCTAGCTTGCCCATGGCCTATTCCTCTTTCTCTCCTTTAATTGATTGATCAACATAAATTATGAAGAGGAGAACTAGCTACATGTGTATTCATGATGAGACAAAGTGTTCTTCATTCATCTCCAGTGGACCACCGCCAACCTCTTCTGGGGAACCAGGACTCGTTCTCGCGTGGAGGTAAGCAATTCACTGAGGTGGTTGGTGGCACCACGGCTGAGTGCACCGTGATTTGCTGTTGTTGCCCTTGTGGAATCTCCGATCTTCTATTTCTGGTCGTTTACAAGGTGCCAATGAGGCTATGCCAGAAGGCTCTGAGGAGTAAGCGCCGTTGCAGGCTGATGGAGAAGGGATTGTTGCTGCGAGTGCAGAGCCGGTGTAAATGCAAATGCGACGACACAGAGATGCAAATTCACACAGTGAGCGGTGGTCTGATGATGATTAACCTGCGTAATGTTAAAAATGTTAATAATTCTGTCCAACAACCCACCAAACCGATGCCCCAAATTTCCCCTATTTTTTTCCTTTTAGTGTGTTATACTTTATTTCTCAATTATGCTTAGAGCCTTGTCACTGCATAGCTAGTGGCTGGAATAGAGGTATTGTTTAGAAGTCCAACATAAATATTTTTCCTTAATAGCTGAATCTTTTATTAATAATGGGTATATGTATAAGTATAAGTGAGTCAATTATCTGGTAGTAGTGTTATAAGTTGGAAATCATGTTTTGAACGTATAAACCAACCATCTAGGCCCCAAATAAGGCATGATATGGCTTGTTTACATTTGCACTGTTAAAATATCTCGCAGCATGCTCCTTGCTAGAAGAATAGCCTTGAACTTTTGTTTCGTCTCCTGTTAGTCTAGTAGATATCTAATGCCAATAAAAATGCTTTTTCTATGGGTAAACCAAGTGTAGGAAGGTTAGGTAAACGCAAACTCTTGAATATCAATTTATAGTTTGCTCAAGACTTAGAAGAGTTTCTGTTTATCCTTTTCTCTTAGTCCTCAATATGTAATTAAAAATATCAATTTCAATTTAAGTTTCTATTTATTGTTAAATGTCACTACTTTCCATTTCAGTGATTTTTATTGCCTTACTTGGCAAAAGTGGAATGGGACTAGAACCACTATTGGAAATTTTTACTTTGCAAGTCCTGTAATATGAAATTTCATGCCTGTTACTTTCTTTCAGGAGGTTGGAAGTTGTGCTATAGAATGGAGTTGAATACTGTTAAGGATACATTTAATCGAGTAGCTAAGAAGCAAAAATGTTCTTCTTCTAAATCACAAGAATTAATTGACCAAGTTGGTCGTGACATTGAACAGACATTGGCAAATATTCAGTCAATTCAAGATCCCACTATTCCTGTTGATCATAAATCAATCCTTCCAAAACATAAAACCAAGCTAACTGTCATAGGGCCGCATAATCTGCTAGAGGGATCACAGAAGGAACTGAATATTAACCTCGACAAGTGATCAAAAGTTCTTGAGTTATTGATCACAACCTGGCGATTCTTGTACATGTGTTAGAGATATTTGTGGTATGTGGCTTTGTTATGTAACATATGGGTAATTAAAGCATGAGCGGTGCTATAGTAATTCTCTCTCCCCCGACTCCACTCATATGGACACCTTGACCCATGGGGTGAAGCTGGAGCTGACTTTGTGGTGGAGTCTACTGGAGTCTTAACTGAGAAGAACAAGGCTGCTGCTCACTTGAAGGTTTGTAGCATTATGTTATTTTCAGTTTTTTGAAAGTTCTATTGAGTCATGTCATGTTCCAGAATATGTACGTGTGCACTCATCTAAGATAATGAATTTATATCATTGCAGTATGGTGGCAGCTTTTGGTTCTGGAGCCATGTTTTCATTGGTGAGTGGATTTGGTGGTCCTAATCAGGCTGTGAATGTAGTCAAATTTGGCCTGTTACTATGTTTATAAGTTCATATCATGTGACACAATCACCATTCTTAATTTGAGCACTCGTTTATAGTCATACATTTGGATGTAATCAAATTCACAATTTAATATAGTATTAATTTATATTGAAAAGTGAATTTGAGATGTATATATATATAGTTTGGTATATATTTTGTGGATGTAGTAATTTGAAACCTTAAACGAATGGTATTATTGGGATGTATTTTGAATGGTTGATACATTTTGGCTTTAAATTTAAATGAGAATTTAGACCTTTTTTAGCTATATATCATGGCATTGGCATATTGCAGGTGCACTGGTAATATAGGTGAACATTATATAAATTTGTCTAAATAGATGAAACATTCTAAACATTGTCTAAATGTGTCTAAACGTTGTCTGATATATTAAACTATAACATTTTTAGCAAGAAAACGTTGTGGAATCATACCATCTATAACGTTTTCAAGCATCTAATAATTTTTGGACAACAAATCTACAATGCTTTTCAGAAGAAAAAAAATGTTGTATAATGTGTCAAACTACAACGTTTTAAAAATGTTGTATAAAGGTGTCAAATAGATGACACCTTTAACCACGACGTTTCTGGGAAAGCAACCACAACCATTTTTACGCGTTATCTATTTACTATTTTATAGTAGTGCAAAAATCCCCGTATTTCCTTCTCTGTCTAAGGAATGAGTATTTTCGTGATGACCTGGATTTTGGTGGGATCCAGTTCAATCCCTTTATGGTCGACTAGGAATCCTAGCAACTTGCCTGATTTAACGCCAAAGGAACACTTGCTGGATTTAACTTCAAGTTTTATTTACGTAACCTGTTGAAGAGCTTTCTGAGATGGTCTAGGTTGTCTTCTTCCCTTCGAGACTTGACAATGAAGTCATCCACATAAATATCTATCTCTTTGTGCATTAAATCGTGAAAAAGAGCCATCATGGCCCGCTGATAGGTAGCTTCGGCATTGATGAGGCCGAATGACAACCGTCTGTAGAAAAATGTTCCCCAAGGCGTGATGAATGTAGTATTCTCACGATCCTCTTACGCAACCATGATTTGATGGTACCCCAAAAAATAATCAGCAAAGGAGTACATGTCTTATTGAGCAGTATTGTCAATGAGGATGCGGAGAGCTATCTTTAAGGAAAACTTTATTCAAATCCTTGTAATCCACGCAAACTCGCACCTTTCATCCCGGTTTAGGCATGGGGACTATGTTGGATAGCCATTCAGGGTATGTTGACACCATGATGATGCCAGGTTGAAATTATTTCACAATTTCTTCTTTAACTTTTAAACTCCACTCAGTTTCTAATCGCCTGAGCTTTTGCCTGACTGGCTTTAATCCCTCTTTGATGGTGAGGCGATGAATGATAATGTCAGTAGACAAATCGACCATGTCTTCATGAGACCATGCAAACACATCCTAGAATTTTGTTAATAAAGTAACCATGTCATTCCTTTTGTTTGGAGTAAGGTCCGTACCAATCTTGATTAGTTTGGGGTTTTTAAAGGTTCCGAGGTTGAAAGATGATTTTTGATCAAGATTTGGCTTGGGTTTTTCTTCGACCCATTCTTTGATCTCCTGAGGTATCTCAGTCCTCTTGTATTTCCATCAAGCTTGAGTCTAACTTTACATCAAAGTTACAGTCCTTATGGAGAATAGGCACCTCATCAGCAAGTTTAGGCACATCTAAATTTAGATTCCTGTAACAATAACGTTTTCACTTAATATATGAAACTGTTCAATTACAAAGTGTTAATATGTAATAACAAAACAACTGCTAATACTGTACAGAAAAAGTAAGCAGTTTATGGATATCTACAAGGTAGTGGGAGTTTCTGCCCTTTTTACCCTTTTCGTCAAACGCGTGGAATACTCCTCCAATTGCCAAAGGTGAAGTCATGTTAGATAACAGTGATGAAGGGGCTATTATCATCCTCCTTCTCCCGAATGATGACCATAATGTTTGGACAATCATTGTCTGGGATGTCTCTATTCATACCCTTACTATGAACAATGGCGCGCATGTTTGATAACCGCTTGGCAATGTCTTGTTTATGTCTCCATTTCTTTTCTTCCACTTTGGGATCTAGAATCAGGACCTCGTTTCCTTTGACCGGTATCATCTTAGGAAATAACATAGTCATTACATGGGGATGCAACTTTACCGAAGACCATACAGGCTCAGGATCAGTAGGTTGAGACAATCGCCATGTGGATGAAGCTGAAGGAACCGGTTTGTGTTTGTGAGGATTCTTGTGACTAGAGCTAACAGAATAGCCTAGCCCGACTGTTCCGTTTGACTAGAAATTTGAATAGGGCGCTTAATGCCCTAATGATCTTTTCCTAACCCTTGTCCAGTTTGATAACCCAATGATATCATCTCTTGAGTTACCGACATTACCTCGACATAAATTCTGGGTATCAGAGGTGACACCCCAATGGGATGATAGCGAGTGTTACTCAGCTCTAGGGCATGGAAGCTGACTAGCTCAACTTTTGAATTGAAGCTGATGAGTGGTATGTCACCTTATTCAGGACATTCCGGCTCAGCATTAATAGTGACTAGGCAATTGTTAATGATGTATTTGAGCTGCTGGTGAAGGGTGGAAGGGACGTCTCCGACCATATGAATCCACGGTCTCCCCAATAGCAAGTTATATCATGTAGCTATTTTGAGCACGTGAAAGGATATGCTTTGATAACCGTATGGTTGCTTCTGATCCAATTGAGATTAGTATTCAACTTCTCCAAGGTGGCATAAAGGCAGATGTTTAAAGATGATCCTCCATCTATCAAAACTCCTCCCACCATATATCCAGAGTACAGAACCGCTATGTGCAACGATGTGCAATGACCCATCCCTTCAGGAGGAATGTCATCTTGAGTGAAAGATATCACATTGTTATCAAAAATGAGATCAACCAGGTGCTAGTACTTTTCAACATCCACTGATTTCAACAAGTGAGCTTCTTCCAAAACCCTTAGCAAGACCTTCTTGTGATCTTCGGAAGAGAAAACCAAGTCCAGTATGGAAATCTGTTGTGGAGCTTCTTTCAAGCTTAAAACCACCTTGGCTTTATTTTGGCCCATAGTACTGAGGAATTATCCAATTTTCTCCATGGGAAATTTCCCCTTTGATCTGATGGTAGGCTTCATCACCCATTGGGAAGATACAATGGATCCTCCATCAACACTCCAGCAGTTATGTGGGATGTGGATCCTTCAGCCTCTCCATAATTCCATGGCAATTTTTATAGGCTGGAAAAAGGATACTGTGGTCTATATGGCAACATGATTGGCTTTGGTGCTGCCACTTTTAAAGGATTTTCAACACCTTTAAGTTGAATTATTTGTATTGTGAGTGGTATGGTAGCCAAATCATTCTCAGCAGATATAACTGCTACGACTTCCTTCTATTTTGTACGAAATGTGTCCCCACTCTCGAGTGATATAGTGTCATTATCTTCCAACTTTAGGACACCGCTGTCAATTAGGTTCAGAGTAAGATGGTGGAGTGTCGAGCATTCTTCAATGTTGTGTCCGCGAGAGTGGGAGTAGTACTGACATACTCCATTAGAATTGAACCGACTAGAACGAGTATTGATTGGAGGTAATAAAGTTATGATTCTTCCTTAATTGATCAGAATCTAAAATATCTCTTCCATCGCTTTCGCATTTGCTCTTTTTGCAATTTTATCCTCAAGCATTTCACCTTCTAGAGTCAATAGTGGAGTATTCGTAACAAGAGGAAGGAGACTAGCATGCTCCTGACTGACTAATTAGTTTGTGACTTTGTGCTGATGGATCACCAATTTTGCCAATTGGTTGACTTGCTCACAAAGAGCCTTCATTTTCCGTTCCATCATAAATTGGAATTGTGAAAAATCCCATTTATCAGCACTATCCTTGCTGGTTTGGGTGGATTCCCCACCGTAATTGGAACTCTGTCCACTGCTCCAATTAATCATATTAACCTCCTCTTCTTTATGTTGAGGAAGAGGGTTGTCTTACACATGGGGGTGGTCGGGTTTAGTCACCACAATCTCACCATTATCAATCAGATCCCAGATCTTATACTTCAAGGCCAAGCAATCCTGAGTATTATGGTCTGGAGATCCAGCATGATAAGCACACTTCTTGTTAGCATTGAAACCCTTCCCATTCGGGTTAGCTGATGGAAGAAGATGAGTAATTTTTTTCTGAGTTGTCAGAAGATTGAGAATATTCTCGAGCGAGTCCTCTAAGGGTGTGAATACTCGAGTGCGTCTGACTTCCCCACTCTTTTGCAATGGAGGGTTTGGAGACTATGGTTAAAAGGGGAGTAGTTTCTCCTTTGGATAGGCATGTTCAGACTACCTTTTTTGTCCTTGCAGTATCAAGGAAACATCCTCATCTTTCTCCTTATGGACCCTCCGAGGGTTGTTTCCATAACTTCCAGACTGGATGTGCTCAGTAATAACATTTAGAGCGACAAGGTCTTGAATCTTTCCTGACTTCAATCCCATCTCATCCATCTCTCCATGTTTGCTCATTTTGGAAAATGGCTTGCCTATGCCAGCTAAGACTCTCTCATAGAAGTGAACTTCTTGTATGTCTATGAAGGTCATCACCATTTCAGACTTAGACATAGAGGGAATAACTTGAGCAGCAAGGCGCCTCCACCTTTGAGCATATTCTCTGAAAGACTCATTGGTTTGTTTCTTAACTTTGGTAATTTGGTACCGATCGAGAGCGATCTGAGACTAGAAACTGTACTGAATGAGGAAATCATGAGAAAGCTCTTCCCAGCTATAAATCTTGGAGTTGTCTAATCTGGTATACCATGATCTGGCTTCTCCAGTTAGACTTTTCTTAAACAGCTGCATTCTGAGCTTTTCATCTTTAGCATAAGATCCTAGTTCTCCAATGAATACTTTCAAATGATTGTAAGGATCTTCCAACCCATCATACTTTTGAAAGTCAGGAGTCTTGAACTTTTCTGGATATTGAACTGCAGGGAAGATGCAAAGGTCTGCATCTGAAACACACCCGTGTGCTCCAATCCCTTTAACAGACCGAATGGTCTCTTCCATTTTTAGGACTTTCTTCCTAATATCACCGGTGTCTGGATCTTCTTTGAGATGGGTAATTTCATGGGTTTTGTTAGTTTTGTCCAACTGAGACTCAGGTATGGGAGTTTCTTTGTCCGGTCCCTGGGATCCTCCATGTGTAGAGGATTCTGTATATATGGGTATTCGTGGACCGTAAGTAGACCGGTGTAGTTCTATGAGCAGAACAACCAACTCTGTAATTTGGTTGCTTAATCCTTCAAACTCCTCGTGAGAGACAAGAGTATGATTAGACTGGCCAGATGAAGCCATGCTTGGATGTAGGCTTGTTGCCTTTTTGGACTTTGAATGGGTAACAGGCCCAATTGTTTCCCTACAAAAAGACTTATGTAGTTTAGTCTTAGGGAATGTATAAATGTTACATGCTATGCGATGTGTCCATTTTTAAGAGTATTATCCTGCAAAACGAATGTTAGCTATTTGTAAGATAGCATGTTAAATTTTGATATAAAAGGAAATGCATGTACACATATTCCTTCATATTTTCCATTATATAGAGATTGACATGGAATGAAATTACAAGTAATTGAATTTACAAGTAATTGAAATGGGAAAGTATGAAGAGACTTCCCTCCGCGTTTGGTTTATCAGAGGCTATCCTATCTTAGGTTACTCTCGCATTTTTTTGGCATGAAGGTTCCCAGATCATCGCAATTTAATTGACGGGAAATTAATCCGGTCTTTCAGTTGGAGCGAATCTGGGTGGTGGCTTTCTTGAGCCCCGTTAGAATTAGTCTCCCTACGAATCCAGTAATCAAACACTGACAGGATAGCCTCCTGGTGGAGAGACCACACAACATACATTCACATACAACGTGTCTTACTATATGGAAATGATGACATTTGTGAAGCACTTTAATATCACAAGAAGATATAGTGCAAAGCACTAAGTGCAGTAAGTAAATGCATTCGTACACATCTATATAAATGTAAATGAAATATCCACACGCAAGCTTATAACAATTTTGAAAAACTTGTAATAGAAGCTTAAGCCCTCTTACTAGAAGTCCTCAGTGGAGTCGCCACCTGTCGACGTCGGGATTTTTACTGTCCCTTTTCTATTTTTGTCTTTTAGTGTTCTCTTGTTAGGTGAGATTTGTTTAAAAAATACAAGTTGTGAAAAGGTCCGACATATATATGTTGACGATTGGACTGTAAGAGTCACCAATTTGTATTTTTAAATGGTTGCTCCAACTCAACCGAGAAAAGGTTTGCACATTGACCTAGTGATGTAACATTGCTTAAATGGTCTGTGAAACCGAGATTCGTTAGGGTCTGGGGGCTTGATTATGAGGAGGGAATGTGTTAGGCACTCCCCGACATTCGTGTTATCACGGTGACTGCCACTTTTCAATTTAAATTATTATATGAATATGTGTGTGTGTGGGTTAATGTGCAATTATCTTGATGTAGTGTCATGCCTCATTTGCACCTATATACAAAGGGTTTGAATTTTATATAAAAGTTCAGTTTTAATAAGATATAGCAGTGATGTTTTGTAAAATAGGTTTTTCAAACCCTTATGCTCAATAGTAATTGAGGCCTTTGATACTTCCATTTAATTATGTGTTCGGCTTAATTGCTTTGATTTTTGAGATGCAAGTCATCTTTGAGAAAATAAGATATATAGCAGTGCTGAATTTCTTGTGGGCATGAGAGCCATCTAAGGGAATTCAAACATTGTGAATAATTTACAAGCTGGTTACAGCCGAAAATGTCCATTATGGGAACAGAATCTAGATTCAGGAGACTGAATATGTGATCACAAAATTCCTAGTCTCACATGATGTTGTAGTTTATATGAAAGCTGTAAGTAGTTATATATATATATATATATATATATATATATATATATATGAACGATCAACCACCACGAAGTAAACTCCATGGGGGATTGGAAATATAAATATAAAAAAGCTGTAAATATATATAGAAACGATCAACCGCCACGAAGTAAACTCCAGGTGGGATTGAATGCAAATTTATAAAAGCGGTAAATATATATATATAGAGAGAGACGATCAACCGCCACGAAGTAAACTCCAAGCGGGACTAAATGTAAATAAAGGAGTAAATGGTCACGAAGTAAACTCCAGGCCTAACATAAATGTAATTATATATATATATAAGCAGTAAACGCTCCGGGCATACGCACACAACACGATTCTCAACGTGAATAACTGTGTGTGCAGAACGTGGAGAAAGGTTTTAAGAAATGTAAGAAGTCTTACAGTGGGCTGCCAAGAAGACTTCAAATGGCTTTAAATGAATGAGCACTCAGTTTTCACCAGTAAAATATGACAAAGTACAAGCTCACAAGTGTATGAAAAGAGAAAACACTCAGTTTATAGTGTGTACAGAGCAAAATGGACAGGGCTTCTGGGACACCCCCAAATCCGAGTACTTCATTTCCACTAGATTTGGTGTTCATTTGATAAAAACATTCATGTCTAACTACCCAAACATAATAAAATTTAATAATAAAACTTCCCATTAAGGGATTACATCAATAAGTTTAATAAAATCTCCAGGTCATTTAACCTTTAAATATAAACATCATGTGCGGAAAATTAAATAACTACATCGCAAGATTTAAAATAAAGTCTGAAAATATAAAAGTCAACAGGTTTACAAGTCTTCAATACTTGCTTATCTTTCCTTTCCCTTTACTGGTTGTAGGTTCATCAACCTTCTCAACTTTAGCTGTAATATTTTTATAAGCAAGAGTGAGCAAACAATGCTCACTTGAAATGATAATGAATAAACATCATATCAACTGCCAAATGAATAGGTTTCATAGAAATGAATAATGTACTTCCTCAATAATAATCAGGAACATAATTTAAAATATATAACTGAGGGTCAAAATACCACGAACTATGTCCATAGTTATAAGTATTCTCTCAACTTAAACTTTAACAGTCATAAGACTATAGGGACTCCTTGTACTTAGGGGGATCAACCCTTCGTACTATGTATTGTGCACACACATTTAAACGCTATAGGTAAATTATCCCCTGTAACAGGGTTGTTTATCTTAGTATTTAGAATACAAGTCTGCACCAAAGTAAGTTTGGTTTGATAGGTTTCAAGGTAATTTTGAGTTTAACAAACATCAACTAAGGATTAGTTGAATAAAAATGTAGTAACATTATGCTATGGAATAAATCATAATTGAATCAACATTGTATATTAAGGTCATGCTTTAGGAATAATCTAAGAGCATAAGCATTGAATAACATAACATAACTTGCTTGAACAATATTAAGCTAAGGTTAGAATCTTATTTAGAATTGAGTATTGAGCATGCATAACAAATAGTAAATTAAACTATAAAACTTGTTCAAGATTAGTGTATCAGAATTTAGAAACTTGCATGCTAAATAACAAGTTAATGATTAGAAAAACTTGCTCAATGTCAAGAGGTAAGGTTTAGGAGCTTGCACAATATAAGTAGAGTTAAGAAACTTGCAAAAAGAAAGTTTCGGGTTAGAAAACTTTCCTTGCGTGTAAGCTAAACCATAACAGTTTGATTCACAACATCCTAAACACATGTCATTATGACACAATTACTTACTACAGATACTCTATATACAAATAAGTATCTATTTCATGTATGGTTTGATTTTTAACCACATAGTCAAGTTACATTAGTAATCAAAACTCATTAAATGTTAATTATAGGCTCATTCATAGTACTATGATACAACAATTAACAAAAGTCACATTCTAACAGTCATAATACAGCAACGTATCAACAATTACAAACTATGTGTAAAAGAAAATAATTTTCTGGCCATTTTGGAAACCGGCACTGCGGTGCCATAGTTTATACTGGGGTTGGCGCTGTTCGCGAGTCATAGGCCAAGAAGTGGCGCTGTGGTGCGGATTTTGGCGCTGCGACGCCGAATTACAGTGTTGAGCACAAAGAACAAAAACAAAGCTAATTTTGACTGTTTTATAACTTCAGGAACCTAAATTAACACGCATGACTTACATAAATTACATATAAACTTTACCCATTATATATATATTGATTTCAAAACAACTAAACAACAATTTCAGGAAAATTAAATCCTTGAATGCCATGTTTTAAACCAAAACTCCATTTTTTGACAGTGTTTGACAAAATTAACATTGTAACCATAAGTATATACCAAATTAATTCATTCGAACTACTTTCTCATCATTTCTTAACATATTAACATATTCAAGGTTCAATTTATCTATTAGTTCACAATCAAATATAAATTTTGGTATTCCTACAAGCCATGTTCATACATATATTCACTATAAAACCATTTTCTTTCTTTTTGAATGTAAATTAGCATACAAACACGCATATATATGCTAGTTATAACATCACCATTGTATATCCACATAATTTCTTAAGCAATTAAAAAAATTTGGATTACAAACAATTTTGTAAACAACTTTATACTACAGTGAAACTCTAGAACACAGAAACTTAGGAATTATGCCGTAAAACATATATATATATATATATATATCATATTAAGTTTATTGAAAAATACCTTCTCTTTCTTGGTTAACCCTTGTTAGAAGACTTGTAATTCACAACACCTTCCTCTCATGTCAATTCTCTCTAGTCTCTCTC
This sequence comes from Panax japonicus, assembly GCA_020205505.1. Lineage (NCBI taxonomy): Eukaryota > Viridiplantae > Streptophyta > Magnoliopsida > Apiales > Araliaceae > Panax > Panax japonicus. The sequence continues at coordinate 36,362,888 of CM035092.1, forward strand.
AATTCTTTGTAATCTTTTCAAACAACTTCCCTTTCTTCTTAGGCTCAGGCTTTTGACCAAATACATTTTACGTAAAATAAACTCAACTCAACGCACACACTTTCTAACGTCTAAAACCGACGTCTTACTAATGTCTTTATTAAATTATCAGTTACCATAATTTAATATATATTATTTATTATAATTAAAATTCAAAATTAAAATTAAAATTCAAAAGCCATAATGGCTTTGTTTGGTAAAAACTCCTTAAAAATTAAAGACTTAATATCTTTAATCCTTGTTTGGTAAAAACTAAATTAAACTCCTTTAATTTATTTTAATAACCCATTTATAGCATAGTTATTTATCACACTTTTATTACAAAATTAAATTAAAAATATTATAATAATCCATTTAATCCCTATCAACTCTCTAATTTAATTATTAAATTAAATTAGAATATTATCTCATAATAATTAATTTCCTTAACTCATTAATTATTTATTTAACAAATAATTAATCAAATCAAATCAAATTAAACAAATATTTATTCAACAATAAACACATTCATTTAATATTTATATAATTCAATAAATATTTAAAAATTACAATTTAAAATTTTGGATTGTTACATCTTTCCCTCCTTACAAGGATTCTATCCTAAGAATCACAAGTAAAATAAATCATTCGTCACATTTTTCCCTCTTTATAAAGATTCTGTTCCCAGAATCGAAGACATATATCAAACAAATAGCTCAGGGTAATTCTTCATCATTTCAACTTCGAGTTCCCACGTAGCTTCTTCGACATTGTGGTTTCTCCATATTAACTTCATAGAAGGTATCACCTTATTCCCGAGCACTTGTTCTTTCCTGTCAACTATTTGAATAGGAACCTCTTTATATGACAAGTCTTTATCAAACTGTAATGGTTTGTACTCGATTGCATGCTTGTAATCGGGTTTATTCGATCGTAAAATCAAAACATGAAATACATTGTGAATGTGTTCCAACTCAGGAGATAGAGCTACCTCATAAGCCACCCCTCTTACTTTTCGCAATACTTCAAAGGGTCCAATAAACCTCGGGCTTAGCTTTCCCTTTTTACCAAAATGAATTTTTCCCTTCCAAGGATAAATTTTTAAGAACACGAAATTTCCTACGTCGAATTCATGATCTTGACTGTGTTGATCAGCATACTTCTTCTGTCTGTCTTGAGCAGCTACCAATCTTGTCCTGCTGAGTTTAACAACCTCAGAAGTTTGTTGTACCAGTTTCGGTCCTAATAGTTGGCGTTCACCGACTTCATCCCAGCACATTGGAGTTATGCACTTCATGCTGTATAATGCTTCGTAAGGCAGCATGCCGATGTTTTCATGGTAACTATTGTTGTAAGCGAATTCTGCCAATGGTAAATGTTCATCCCAACTCCCTTTAAAATCCATGATGCATTCTCTATGCATATCTTCCAACGTCTAGATTGTTAGTTCGCTTTGGCCATCTGTTTGCAGATGGTATGCCGTACTCATTTGCAACTTTGTTCCCATGCATTCTTGTAGTCTCTTCCAGAAGTTTGATGTGAATCGAGGATCTCTATCTGATACAATTGACACTGGAACTCCATGTCTCGAAATGATTTCTTTAACGTACAACTTTGCCAGCTGATCAAGATTGAATCTAATCTTTATTGGCAAAAAGTGTGCTGATTTTGTCAGTCTGTCCACTATCACCCAAATCGCATTGTATCCTCTTTGAGTAGTTGTAAGACCTACCACAAAATCCATTGTGATATGTTCCCACTTCCACTCTGGTATTTCCAATGGTTGAAGTAATCTGTTTGGCCTCTGGTGTTCTGTCTTTACTCTTTGACATGTCAAGCATCTCGCAACACATTCTGCGACATCTCTTTTCATGTTTGGCCAACAAAAATGCCGTCGTAAATCTTGATACATCTTCGTACTTCCCTGGTGAATCGAATATCTTGAGTTATGAGCTTCGGTCAAGATTTTGTCTTTAATATCTGGTACTGCTGGAACCCAGATTATTTCCTCGAATCCTAGTAGCCCTTTGGTATCGATCTTGTATTTCACTTTACTACCCTCGACCACTTTCTCTTTGATTTTTACACATTCTTCATCTTGTAGTTGGGCATTCTTTATCTTGTCCACCAAAGTTGGACTAGCTTCTATTTGGAATAGTCATTCATCAGATTCTTTTGGAAATTTTATTTCCAATTCTAGCTTTGTCTTTGCTGAAATAAGCTCCTCCTGAGTAGTTATCAGCATCAACTTTTCCCGACCTTTCCTACTTAAACCATCTGCAACCACATTCGCTTTTCCCGGATGATAAAAGTTCTCACAATTGTAATCTTTTATCAATTCCATCCATCTCCTTTGACGCATGTTCAGGTCATTCTGAGTGAAAATATACTTCAGACTCTTATGGTCTGTGTAGATCTCACATTTTTCTCCATAGAGATAGTGTCTCCATATCTTTGGAGAAAATACCACCGCAGACAACTCTAAATCATGAGTTGGATATCCTTTCTCATAGTCCTTCAATTTTCTTGATGCATATGGAATAACTTTGATGTTCTGCATAAGCACACAACCTAATCCTTTATGTGAGGCATCACTATACACCACAAAGTTTCTTGTATTATCTGGTAATGACAACACAGGTGCCACATTTAACTTCTTTTTCTAGTCTTGAAAACTTTCTTTATACTTCTCCGTCCAAAATTATTTTACAGCTTTCCGTGTCAAATTTGTTAACGGAGTGGCAATCTTGGAAAAGTCCCAAATAAACCGTCTATAATAGTCGGCCAGACCTAAGAAACTCCTCACCTCCGAAGGTGTTCTTGGTTGTTCCCAATTGATTACGGCTTTATCTTTTGATGGATCCACTGAAATCCCATCTTTTTAATCACATGCCCAAGAAATTATACATGTTCTAGCCAGAATTCACACTTAGAGAATTTCGCGTACAACTTTTCCTTTCTTAGTGTCTCCAACGTCAAACATAAATGTTCCACGTGTTCTTCTTGAGATTTGGAGTACACCAGGATGTCATCAATTACCACCACAAACTTATCTAAGAATGGTTTAAACACCCTGTTCATCAAATCCATGAATGCAGCAGGGGCATTGGTCAATGTGAAAGACATCACTAGAAACTTGTAATGTCCATACCGAGTTCTGAATGTCGTCTTTGGTACATCCTCCTTCCTTACTTTCAATTGGTGATACCCACTTCTCAAATCTATTTTTGAGAAGTATCTAGCACCCTTCAATTGATCAAACAAGTCATCTATTCTCGGCAATGTATATTTATTCTTAATAGTGACTTGGTTTAACTCCATATAATCAATGTGATAAGTGGTATTTTTACCTACTTATTGAATACTAATTCATGCGAATTGTGCCCATCTCAAGTACATTTTATTGTGTTTTAGTTGCATTTCACGTTATTTTGTATTGCATTTACTTAAAACTCCTTTTGGTGAATAAGTCCAGGAATTAGTTTAATTTTGGTGGTATTAGAAGGCACGTGGTGAATAGATGCGTGAAGGCGAGGCAAAAACGAGGATGTGCATGGCATGGAGGTACAATGGAGTAAGAGATCAAGCATGAAAAGAACAAATAGCAGCAGCAGCATGACAGAAACCAAAAAAAAAAGCAGAACCATAACTTGCAGGCAGCAAGCCGCGCGGTCGCGCGACATAACAGCTTGGGGAGAGCGCGCACGCGCGAGTACCTGACCAGACGATAATGACCTACTACAAGTTACGCGGTCGCGAGCAGGAGACGCGCGCCCACACGAGAGGTTGGCTGGATACGGCAGACATTCTGTAAGTCTCGCGCCTGCGCGAGACATAGGCTGGAGAGGCACGCGGTTGCGCGCGATGTTGATGCTGTAATTTTGTTTTAATTTTAATTTTTAATTAAATTAATTGTAGTTGGTTTTTAAACGAATCTGACGGGTGTCAGACAAACAACTTGATAACTTTAAGCGTATTTTCATCATAGTAACTAGGGTTTACACCTTGGAAGAGATTCCAACGTAGAACGAAGCCTTAACGTCTATTTTTCAAATTCTTCTTGGGATTATCTACCATTGTCGATTTCTATTCTTATTTACTGGATTTCTACGAGGATTTAAACGTTGATCATTGATTTCTATTCAGCGATTGGGTTTGATTGTTCTATCTTTCTTATTTCAATTGTTTGCTTATTGATCATGTTTAGCGTTGATCCCATAATGGCTTTTCGTTCAGCCATGAACTAAATTCTATTATGGGATTCTAATGGATTTTAATATGTAGTTTGGTTGCACATTTAAAGGCGAAGATTGTTTTGCATATCATATGGAATATCTGTCATTGTTATTTTACATGTATGACTGCTTGATCACCATTCGTCTTAGTACTTGTATGGAATTGACAATAAACATATAGGTATGGATTGTAATCATGATAACATTCGAATATGGGGCTGTTGTATATTGCTTCCTTATTTTGTGAACCAGATAGACATATACTATTTCACCGTAAGAGCTAGAATAAGGGCTTGAGCTTAAAATCAATATAATTGCAATTTCACATAGACATATAGTGATTTTGGTTCTATTGGTGATTACATAGAGTCTAACATCTGTAGATGCTGTGTAAGTAGGTTATAAGAATATAATTTGTAATAATCAATAATTCTAAAATTATTTATAATTTTTCAGGTACTAAATATATTTGCATTTATCATACATATTACTTGACACTTATTCTCATCATTAAAATAAAATATAAAAAAAATTATATACAAAATTTCGTATTTATTTATAAAAATATCGGGTTATTACATTCACCCTCCCTTATAAGGATTCCGTCCCCGGAATCACCGTGTTAAAACTCATACGTACAAGGGTACATAGCATATACAATCATTGCAAGTAGATCTCGATCATTTTTGATCAAATTGATCTTTAACTATTCAACATAAAGTTTGTCTATCTGATTAAACAGAAGTTTGATTTCTAAAATAACTCAAATTCCTCATTCCAAATTTCTTTATAAAATAATTTGCTCTATATAGGAAAATCATATATATCAAAATATAGAAGTTATTCGAATAATTTTTGGAGTTCCATTCCCAGCTGCCGTGATATCTTGGACCATCGTGTTGAAGACTCTTACGGTTGCTTTTGGTTGTTTGTTGGTTGAAGTCAGTCATGTGATCGCTAGAGTCCCGCTGCCTTTTTCTGTGGTTACACTCCCCGCCTCTATTCTCCTCTTTGGACAATCCTTAACCTTATGTTCAGTCGATACACATAGAAAACACCCACTGTTCATCCTTGAGTTGGGGCAATTAGGAGAGATATGACCCTCCTGCCAGCACTTGTAACATAAAAACTTACCCTTCAGACACTTACAAGAGTGATTCTTCCCGTAATTCTTACACTGCACAGTCTGTTTCTTCACACCTTCCTGCTTTACTTGAACATTCTCGGAATAATTTCCTTTTCTCTTTTTCACTCCTACTCCCACTATTTGTTTCCACCTTTACAGCTCCTCCTATCTTAGCTTTGTTCTTCTTCTCCTTGTTATAGAGGCTCATGGCCTCATTCCCCTCCTCAGCTATGATAGCCTTTTCCATGAGTACTGCAAAAGTATTGATTTGCAACACCGCCACCTTGTTGTAGAGCCAGGGTTTTAATCCCAGCTCAAACCTCCTTGCCTTCCTAACCTCTGTATCAACTTGATGCGGAGCAAACCTGGCCAACTCATGAAACTTTGCGGCATACTCGACAACAGTCATGTTATCCTACTTTAAATCTAGAAATTTAACCTCCATCCTAGCCTGCATACTAGCTGAGAATTAGTTTTCAAAAAATAAAGTCTTAAACCTAGCCCAAATAACTACTTTTTCTCCTGCCCTAGTTTGATTTGCCTCCCACCAAAATTTAGCCTCCCATTTCATCATATAGTGGCAAAATCGGTTTTTTCCCCTCATCTACCCTAACAATTATGAACGCCTTTTCTATCTCGTTAACCAATGTCTGGGCTTCTATAGGGTCAGTTGTTCCCCTGAATTATGGTGGTCCTACTGCCTTGAAGTCTTTAAATTTTGCCAAGTGATTATCTGGATGGTTTCCTGCGGTTGGTATTCCCTGTTGCATAGCCTGAGCTACCATGTTTGCAAAGTTTTGCATCGGGTCTTACTGTTGTCCCCCCAACGTTGTTGACAGATTCTTCTGCCCTTTGGTTTTGAGTTTGACGTCTTGGCGACATTATCTGGTTAAGTAAAACCATAAATTATACTTTATTAACTTATATTCTAAACCTTATTACATAAGTTTAATATACTAAACTTGTTTCATTTCTCAAACTTAGATTCATATTCATTCATCGAATATTTTACATAGCATATCACATACTACTTTAAACATAACCTATCCCTTTGTGACTAAAAAAGTTGGGATTTACAGCCCTGATCAACACAAAATTTGAGAATATTACATTACACAGACATACTTAGATATTACATTAAACATACCTACTCAACAGAACCTATACTACCTATTTACTACACCTTTTCCATGGACAACATTTCGCCTGATGATCTTCTATCCCATAGATAAAACATGTTTCTGGTTTATAGTCGGGACAATATAGAGTGGTATGTCCCTCATGGCCGCAAAGGTAACATATTCTTTTCCCTTTCTTCTTATCAGTTTTTTCTAAGTCATTGTCTTCTATCTTTCGTTTCCCCTTCTTGCTCGGAGCTGCACACGGTGTGTTACTTGAGTCATTCATCTGATCAATTTGGATTTTAAGCTTATCTTGTTCTTTCAATGTTTCTATTAATGCCAGACGCAATTGACTATTTAGCAGCTTTTCTATTTTCCATAATTTTTCCAGAGAAGAAACCTTGTTCCTCAGATCCTGCACCTCCGTTGATGCTTGATTAGCTTCAACTTTAGTGTTTGAATCACTATCTGTCAGCACTACAGGCCATGGATGACTTTCAACATAATATAAACATGAGGGTGATGACAATGATATAAGAATTCAATAAAACAAGTTTAAGAATTAATTTATACAGGAACTAATAACGTCCAAATTATCAACATGATACTTCTTTGTAGAGTAAAATTCAAGAATGCTCAGAAGAATATTTCCATGAAAAGATACTGGATGAAGCGCAAATATCAAGGATATTCCACTAATTTCATGGAGTATAGAAGTCAAAACTTTAACCAACTGAGTATAATAAAGAATGGAATAACAAAAGAAATCACCAGGCATGCGATAGACTGCATAGACAGGTTATTCCAACAGAATAATAAATAATGGAACCAGGTCATGCGTAAAAGCACAGACAGGATATTCCAATAGAATTATAAATAACTGAACCAGGTCATGCGTAAATGCACAAACAGGATGTTCCAACAGAAAAATAAAGAATGGAATAACAGAAGAATTTCACCATGTATGCGGTACTTCGCAAAGACAAGTTATTCCAACATAATGATAAAGAATGGAATAACAGAAGAATTTCACCAAGTATAGGGTAGACCGTGTATACAGGTTATTCCAACAGAATAAAAAAATGGAATAACAGAAGTTCTCTTCATGAATACGAAAGAAATAATACCCCTTACCTTAAAACAAACTGGATAAAGGAGTGGTAAAGTAGCAGAATACTTTTCTTCTTTCTCTCTATAGTTTCTCTCTCTAGAGTTTCAGTGAATTTGTAAGAAATAATGAATGAATAAGCTTCTATTTAGAGGAGAGTGGACTGAATAGTAACTAATTCCTGAACGGTCCAGATTGATTTACTTTTAAACAGACGGTCCAGATTGGTTACTATAAAATATTCTAATAAAACAAAATCTTTTAAATAAAATATAATATATTCTATTTATAATCTAATAAAATGAATAACTTTATAAAAGTATTTTATTTTATATAAAAAGATTTTACTATGCAAACACTATGCATAATAAAATATAATATATTCTATTTATAGTCTAATAAAATGAATAACTTTATAAAAGTATTCTGTTTTATATAAAAAGCTTTTTCTATTTTATTATATTAATAATACTAATAAAACAAAACTTCATCATCATTATTATAATTCACACTATTAATCAACCAGGTCGTTCCCAGGAAAGATGAGGCTTTCCAATAAGGATTTCACTCTATTGGCGCTCAATTAGGTGACCAAACCTCTCCTTGGCAGAACTTTTAGACATCGCTAATATTGCAAATAATAATATTAATAACTTTGTTGTCTCAATTATTGATTTAATAATATATAAAATATCGACAATAATTAAATCAATTAATGTGAGATACTATGCAATAATTACTGAAATAATAATTGAACAAAACTGAGTATAAAATATAAAATATAAAATATTTTTGTCATTTTCTCGATCTGACAATAATTCCGTTGTGGGGTCCACCAATGATTGCGCCGTCGTACGAATATTCCATGTTAAAAGAATATTCCCCGACCAATCGAATATTATATAACAACTTGCGTAATTTATAAAATTTATAACTATTACCCACAACTATAACATTATATTAAATTCATTCCATAATATTCAAAAATGATAATTATAGAAAATTCATCTTTATTCATAAAAGTTGGGGTCTTACAATTTTCCCTTCTTATGAAATTTTGCCCTCGAAATTAGGGTACGTACCTGGTATGTCAAAGAGGTAAGGATACCTTCATTTCACTTCAGATTCTAACTCCCAGGTCATTTCCTCAACATCGTGGTTCCTCCATAAAACTTTGACTTGAGGTATAACCTTGGAGCATAGAATATGTTCCTTCTTATCCAAGATTTGAATAGGAACCTCTTCATACGTTAAATCTTCCGCTATTTCGTCCGGTTCTAACTCAATAAAGTGGTTCGGGTCTTTCACATATTTACGTAACATGGATATATAAAAAATATTATGAGCACGAGACATACTTGGCGGTAAAACGAGTCTATAGGCTACAGTCCCTACTCGATCGAGGATTAAAAATTGGCCAAGGAATCGAGTATTGAGCTTTTCTCTCTTTCCAAATCTCATAACTCCTTTCCATGGAGCAACACGTAACAACACATGATCTCCAATATCGAATTCCACGTCCTTTCGATGAAGATCAGCATAACTCTTTTGTCAGTCTTATGAGGTTTTTATACGTTGTCGAATCGTTTGAATCTTTTCCATAGTCATACGTACCAACTCCGGTCCCAACAACATTACTTCACCCACCTCATCCCAGCATACTACAGAATGACACTTTCTTCCATATAACGCCTCGAATAGAGCCATACTAATACTTGTTTGATAACTGTTGTTGTAAGAAAACTCCACCAATGGTAAGAACATGTCCCAACTTCCCTTTAAGTCAAGGACACAGAGTCTTAATAAATCTTCAAGAGTTTTAATAGTCCTCTCTGATTGTTCGTTCGTCTGAGGATGATATACCGAACTAAATCGTAAATCTGTGCCCATAACATTTTGTAAACAAACCCAAAATCGTGAAGTGAATCTTAGGTCTCGATCAGAAACTATGGATACTGGCATACCATGCAGTCTTACAATCTCGTTTATGTACATACGAGCAAGAAGTTCAAGTGTATAAATTTCTCATATTGGTAAGAAATGAGCAGACTTGGTCAATCTATCAACAATGACCCAAACTGCATCTATGCCTTTAGAAACCTTGGGAAGACCAACGAAATCCATGGTAATGTGCTCCCACTTCCATTCTAGAATTTCAAGTGGTTGAAATGGACCTTTTGGTACTTGATGCTCTGCCTTGACTCGTTGACAAGTTAAACACCTTGAGATAAAACAGTGTTATCTCTCTCTTCATATTGCCCCACCAAAATGTATGTCGAAGATCATGATATATTTTGCTACTCCCAAGATGGATTGAAAATGGTGTGTTGTGTGCCCCCATCATGATTTTATACTTTAACTCAGAATTGTTAGGATCACAAAGTCTAGAGTTGAGTCAAAGTATTCCTTCTTCATCGATTCTTGCTTCCGGCATAGCACCTTCTTGTAATTTCTTCCTCATATGCATCAGCTCCAGGTCTGTAGCTTGAGTAGCTTTAACTTTATCAATTAAAGTCGGTTCTACTCGTATATTCGTCATCATCACATGGGTCCCTGGAGTCATTATCTCTATCTCCATCATTTGCAAGTCATACAAAATGGGCCAATGCGTTGACAATATCGCACTCGTACCCGCATATGATCTTCTACTCAATGCGTTAGCTACCACGTTTGCTTTTCCATTATGGTATTAGATGGTATGATCATAATCTTTCAAAAGTTCAAGCCAACACCGCTGTCGCATGTTGAGTTCCTTTTGAGTGAAGAAATATTTAAGACTTTTATGATCCGTAAAGATCTCCACTTTCACCCCATACAAGTAATGCCTCCAAATTTTAAGTGTGAAGACAATAGCTGCCAACTCTAGATCATGAGTAGGATAATTCCTCTCATATTCTTTGACTTGTCTAGAGGCATAGGCTATGACTTCCCCATGTTGTGTGAGAACACATCCTAACCCTTTGCCTGAAGTATCACTGTAGATGACAAATCCCTCCGAGCCAGATGGTATTGTCAGAATAAGTGCTGAAATGAGTATTCTCATGAGTTCTTGAAAAATCTTCTCACATTCCTCGTTCCAACCGAATTTTGTATCTTTTTGAGTCAGCTGAGTTAAGGGAGTAGCTATTCGAGAAAACTCTTCTACGAATCTCCGATAATAATCAGCTAAGCCGAGAAAGTTACGTATTTCGGTCACTGATTTAGGTTGCTCCCAGATTTGAATAGATTCAATCTTTGCTGGGTCAACAGATATTCCATGACTTGATACCACGTGCCCAAGGAATGCTACTTTCTCAAGCCAGAACTCGTATTTCTTCAACTTGGCATAAAGCTTATATTCACCATGCTTTTGAAGTATCAGCCTCAAGTGTTGCTCATGATCTTCACGGCTTTTAGAACAAATAAGGATGTCATCAATAAAGACAATGACAAAGTGATCCAAATATTCTTTGAATACTCGGTTCATCATATCCATGAAGGCAGCAGGAGCATTAGTCAATCCAAAAGACATGACTAGGAATTCATAATGCCCGTACCGAGTTCTGAAAGTCGTCTTTGGAATGTCATCGGTTCTAATCTTCAATTGGTGATATCTGTAACGAAGATCAATCTTTGAAAAAAATTTGGCACCTCGGAACTGGTCAAATAGGTCATCAATGCGAGGCAATGGATATCTATTTTTGATAGTGACATGGTTTAACTCCCTATAATCAATACAAAGTCACATACTCCCATCTTTCTCCTTCACGAATAGAACAGGAGCACCCGAAGGAGACGTACTAGGAAGAATGAAACCTATGTCTAATAATTCCTACAGTTGGGTCTTTAACTCCTGAAGTTCAATAGGAGCCATTCGATATGGGACTTTGGAAATGGGTTTTGTACCAGGTTTAAGGTCGATACAAAATTCAATTTTTCACTCTGGGGTAGGCCAGGAAGTTCTTCAGGGAATACGTCAAGAAATTCATTAACAATAGAATTATCATTCAAAACTGACGTATTTTTGTTTAGATCAGTGACATGAGCTAAGAAAGCTTGACATCCATTTTTTAATAAACGAATAGCTTTATGGCTTCAGATGACAGTGATTGATTTTAATGGTTTGGTTGCTTGAATTCGCATAATAGGTTGGTTAGGAATATGAAAGCTAACAACCTTACGAAAATAATCAATTTTTGCATGATGAGTAGTTAACCAATCAATCCCTAGAATTACGTCAAATGCAAGTATTTTCAATGAAATAAGATCGACAGGTAATGTGAGGGTACTGATTTGAACCAAAAAAGGCTTATAAACAGTGGATGTAATGAAGGTTTCTCCCAATAGAGTTTCAACAGATAAGTCAAAGTCTAATTTCTCCGGAGTCAAATTTAAACGTTGAGCGCAAGTTGGAGAAATAAAAGAATGGGTAGAACCGGTATCAAATAAGGTATAAAATTTGCTGGAGTTTATGATAAACTTACCCGTGATGACCTCGTTCGGGTTCCTTTCTTTCTGGAGGTCACGACAAACGCTCTCCCTTATACTGGCTTTGACTTTTCTGGGACGTCCTTCGGTGCCTCCATCCTAGCTGAACTTGTCTTTGGTGAACGAAAAAATTGAGCTAGGTGACCTTCTCTTCCATAAATATAACATGCTTTGGGCGGCATTGCGTAGTTTTGACTGATGTGTCCCTCCCCTCCACATTTGAAGTATATGATAGGTGGTCGTTCTCCTTCCTTAACAACGGGTGCTGGTGCTGACGTCTTTCCATCATTGTTGAATCTCCTCTTCTTGAAATGTCCATTCTTATTATTTTGGCCATGATTACCACCGAAGTGGTTACTATTTCTGGCATATTTATTCCCTCCATGCTAATTATCACCGCTTCGATGGCTGCTATCATTAGTATTATCATTTTGTCGACTGCTCTCTTTTGGTTGGGTTGACTCATTATCGCGCTCCAATAACTGAGCCCTATTAACAACATCTGCATACAAACACAGTTTATGAGAGATAAAATATTGACGTATCTCGGGTTTCAAACCTCTTAGAAACATTCGCGTCATTCTCTCCTCATTATCAAACAAATGGGACGCAAATCGGGACAACTTGGCAAACTTGGCTTTGTACTACGACACGGTCATGTTGTTTTGCTTCAGCTTGATGAACTCTACCTCTTTCATGTGATGAATACTTTTGGGAAAGTTCTTATCGTTGAACAATTCTCGGAACTTCTCTCAAGTCATCTTCAGTGTAGCAGGTTGAGTACGTTTTACAGATTCCCACTAGTAATCTGTCTCTGCACGCAACATGAAGGTGGCAAAGGGAACCTTTTGCTCCTCGGAGCATCCTAGGACATCAAATATCTTGCAAATTTTCTTTATCCACGTCTCTGCCTTAAGTGGTTTTGGCTCTCCAAAAAACTTCGGTGGTCCCAATTCCTTGAACTACTTAGCGGTGACCGTCCGAGAGTTGCTAGTGTTTCCACCTGCATTTTGTACAGGAGCCGCTCTTACCTAATGTTGCATGAATTGCATAAAGCCTCTGAACATTCCATCGTTCATCATCTGGTCACTGTTGTTGTTTTCCTGAGGATTGTCGCCTTTCTGATGCACATTATCCTGATTATTGATTTGTGGAGACTCAACAGTCTCATGTGCTCCATTACTACTCTCAACATTCTAGGATGTCATTTTCAAATACTGTCATAAAACAAAGGTTAATTGACATGCAATATATTATCCCTATAATCTGAGCTACCAATTAAATGCCAAATAAACTTAGGTAGGTCATACTAGCGAAGGAATTCCCCGTCTCTCCCTTCCTAGTTCTTGTCTCACATCTCAGCCATGGATCATATCCTTAATCTTTGATACCAACTATGACGCCCCCAAAATAGGTATACATCACCAATCTTGAGTCGCCAAATACATGGTAGAACATTCAAATACAACTTAATTATACAATAGTCGTGCAAAATACGACAAAATATATGATGTGAGTTTTAATACAAATATTGTCATCTAGACAATATCCACACTCAATTGAATCCTCATTACATTTATTATCACACTATTTAACAGAATAGTGAGGACTACTAATGCTATTATCTGGACCGTCACTCCGTTCCCTGACTAGTCCCTGCTACGTTCTCATTTCCTGAAGAGAACAATGAAAGTAAAGGGTGAGCTCAACTAGCCCAGTAAGAAATATTATGACTAAGATAATTTAGAATAAATTATCATTAGCCTTCAACAGTGTTAAACTGATACAATATAACAAACATTAAGTTTAACTATAGCGGAATAAGAAATCCATTAAAAGAGTCAAGTAGAGAATAAAATCTACTATCTTTTATAATTTAAAAGGTTTTTCATCACTTTTATCGCTGGGACTCAGCTTAATAAATAATCCACATCATCCCTGCACTATGGCCAAGGATATTCATTAGTATCACAAACACAAATTATCCATGCACTACGGGCCAAGGATATTCGTGTATTCATCAATGGTCATGATCATGCCAACAACTGTCCATCAATGCACTACGGGCCAATGAGGACTTTTACCACATCATTTGTAACATTACGGTCATGATTATACCGAATAATCCTTGGTCATAATCATACCAAGTCCATCTGTGCATTACAGGCCACGGATGAATTTCAACATAATATAAACATGAGGATGATGACAATGATAGAAGAATTCAATAAAACAAGTTCAAGAATTAATTTATACAAGAACTAATAACGTCCAAATTGTCAACATGATACTTCTTTGTAGAGTAAAATTCAAGAATGCTCAGAAGAATATTTCCATGAAAAGGTACTAGATGAAGCGCAAATATCAAGGATATTCCACTAATTTCATGGAGTATAAAAGTCAAAACTTTAACCATCTGAGTATAATAAAGAATGGAATAACAAAAGAAATCACCAGGCATGCGATAGTCCGCACATACAGGTTATTCCAATAGAATAATAAATAACGGAACAAGGTCATGCGTAAACGCATAGAAAGGATATTCCAGCAGAATAATAAATAATGGAACTAGGTCAGGTGAACTTCGCACCGACAGGATGTTCCAACAGAATAATAAATAATGGAACCAGGTCATGAGTCAACGTACAGACAGGATGTTCCAACAGAATAATAAAGAATGGAATAACAGAAGAATTTTACCATGTATGCGGTACTTCGCATAGATAGGTTATTCAAACATAATGATAAAGAATGGAATAACAGAAGAATTTCACCAAGTATAGGGCAGGCCGCGTATGCAGGTTATTCTAACAGAATAAAAAAATGGAATAATAGAAGTTCTCTTCATGAAAACGAAAGAAATAATACCTCTTAACTTAGAACAAACTGAATAAAGGAGTAGTGAAGTAGCAGAATATTTTTCTTCTTTCTCTCTATAGTTTCTCTCTCTAGAGTTTTAGTGAATTCGTAAGAAATAATGAAGGAATGAGCTTCTATTTATAGGAGAATGGACTGAATAGTAACTAATTCCTGAACGGTCTAGATTGATTTACTTTTAAACGAACGGTCCAGATTGGTTTTTTATAAAATATTCTAATAAAAACAAAATCTTTTAAATAAAATATAATATATTCTATTTATAATCTAATAAAACGAATAAATTTATAAAAGTATTCTGTTTTATATAAAAAGATTTTACTAGGCTAACACTATGCATAATAAAATATAATATATTCTATTTATAGTCTAATAAAACGAATAACTTTATAAAAGTATTTTGTCTTATATAAAAAGCTTTTCTGTTTTATTACATTAATAACACTAATAAAACAAAACTTCATCATCATTATTATTATAATTCACACTATTAATTGACCAGGTCGTTCCTAGGAAAGAGGGGGCTTTCTAATAAGGATTTCTCCCTATTGGCATGCAATTAGGTGACCAAACCTCTCCTTGGCAGAACTTCTAGACATCGTTAATATTGTAAATAATAATATTAATAACTTCGTCGTCTCAATTATTGATTTAATAATATATAAAATATAGACAATAATTGAATCAATTAACGTGAGATATTGTGCAACAATTACTGAAGCAATAATTGAACAAAACTGAGTGACTTCTCACGTAAGCATCAATAATCAATATCGTGTGCTACTATGCAACCACGCGTATTCCTGTACTTTTAACACCGGGTGTTTCAACAGTTAACGATAAAACTTCCACCGTTATTTTTATAAAATATTTTTGTCGTTTTCTCAATCCGACAATAATTCTGTTGTGGGGTCCACCAATGATTGTGCCGTCGTATGAATATTTCTTGTTAAAACGAATATTCCCCGACCAATCGAATATTATATAACAACTTGCGTACTTTGCAAAATTTATAACTATTACCCACAACTATAACATTATATCAAATTCATTCTATAATATTCAAAAATGATAATTATAGAAAATTCATCTTTATTCATAAAAGTTCGGGTCTTAAATGTGACTCCCCCAAATTCGGGTACTTGAAACCCGAACTCGGTGCTTCATAATACCATTTCTATGAGTGGAATAATACAATAATAATGACAATAATATAGATAAAAAACTTAATTTACATATGCATCAAAGTCTACTCCGAGGTATGTGACCTTTAAACATTAATTACATCATAGATAATAAGTATCATTTTCTTAATAAACTACAAATATTACACATAATATTATAAATCTCATTCGAACAGCTTTCCTTTCCCCTTGTTCTTGCCTGATCCTTCGGGTTGATCATACTTAGCTGAAAACATTTAAATTAATCAAGGATGAGCATTTGAGTGCCCATCAAGTAATAACAATTATAAATATTAGCTGAAAGGGTTAAATGTTTTCTTTTTACTACCCTCCTACAACAAGTCAATAGTTGTGAAGTAATCTGAACCGATAATAATAACATAAAAACTCTCTATCAAATTTTTGAAACTACTTATTGACTATAAATAGGGTTAAGGTGACATAATATGAACATTATTTTCTATTTTCGAAAAGGTTAAACAGAAATTCATCTATAAATCGTCATAACTTATGGGCACGAGGGGTGATTAGCCCGTTATGCCATGTATTGATCAATACTACATGCAAGAATGATGTTATCGTTCACTCTGTCCGCCTTGAGTGCATAAAAGTTTTCCCGTGTTCGGGATGCTCATACTTAGTCGAGAATCCGAACCAAAACAATTTAATTGGATACAAAACGGTTTTATCGTATTCAACTATATTTGTAAATCTGTGTCTAGCTGGTCAAATAGCTTCGATGACTCTTTATTATCGTATACATACTGGTATCAATAGGTATAAATATATATATCAACATGTGATTAAATACAATGATTATCCAAATGGGGACACTTGAATAACCATATTTAGAAATTAACGAACAGAATATATAAATCTGAATTACAATATAGTACCATATTGATAATCAATGATCGGATATAACATATATAACAATAGGGTTAATAATCTGGTAATAATAATAATATAATTCTGAAACTTCTTACTCATGTCCATTGCATAAAGAAAATGCAAAGGTAGGATACTTGCCTGGTACGTTGCTTACAATTCATAACTTAGTTTTATCTTTTATGTAATCACCTATAAGTAATTATATCATTTTACTGATTAGAATAACATATCATAATGCATAATATTGCCTATTGCAGTCAGCACATAACCTAATCACCTTGTCACACATATCCCACATTCATTGAATCACAAACAATCATTAATACAGTCAAAATATCTAAGTCCAGATCAATTTCTAAAACATATCGGTGTACCCACAGTTTTATCGGTTAATAATCGAGTCTAAGACTCTATCCAGTTAGTTCAATAACTGTAATTATCAGTCATATTATTTTTAAATAACTTCAAATAATTTTTAA
Source organism: Panax japonicus (assembly GCA_020205505.1). Lineage (NCBI taxonomy): Eukaryota > Viridiplantae > Streptophyta > Magnoliopsida > Apiales > Araliaceae > Panax > Panax japonicus. The sequence goes on from CM035092.1 coordinate 36,380,394, forward strand.
ACACTTATTATAATTTATCATAAATTTTCAAACACCGAAATCATAATTAAATGATTTAAATATTAAACAATTCTATTATCATTAACATTTAATCAATATTAAACTACTAATGAAACCATTGCCAAAATATTAAAGTTGTTTATAATAACTTAAAATATTTTTAAAGTATTAATATTACCCTTAAATGATTTTTAAAACATTTAAAATCATTTTTAAATAATTATCCTTAATATTTAAATATTAATGTACTATTTATCCAAATATTAAATGTCTTTAATTATAACTTAAAATATTTTTAATTCATTTATATCCTTTTTAAATAAATTTTAAATTATTAAAACCATTTTAAAACTTTTTATTTAATATAATTATTAAATAAATTTAATATCATTAATGTTTAATTAATATCATTAATATTAAATTATTAATGAGATTATCTTTTAAATATTAAAATTTATATTTTATAACTTAAAATATCTTTAAACACTTTATTTTTATTTAAAATGATTTTTATAATAATAAAATCATTTTTAAATTAAATTTTTTAATAAAATTATGAAATAACTTTATTATCATTAATAATAATTAATTAATGAATTTTACCTTTAAATATTGAAAGTTATATTTAATAACTTAAAATATTTTTAAATACCTTATTATTATTTAAAATGATAATAAAATCATTTTTAATTTATTTATTTAATTCATTTATTAAATAACTAAATTATCATTAATATTAATTTATTAATAAAATTTATCACAAAATATTAAAAGTTATAGAAAATAACTTAAAATATTTTCTTATACCATAATATATTTTTAAATGATTTTTCATGTATTAAAATCATTTTAAATAATTTATTTAATATTATACTTAAATAAATTAAATACCTTTTATATTCTAAAAATATTAAATATATATGAAATATATTTAAAATTATTAAAAACTAATTTTCTGACTTTAAAATAATTTTTAATAATTTATTATGTATTTTCCATAATTAAAAACTATTTTTTTCTAATTATTTAATAAAAATTATAATTTTAGTAATTAATCTGTCGCTAAAAGTAGCTTTAGTGACAAAATTATCGCTAATTGTGTTCTTCAGCAAACCAGAACTTCATAGCCAGTTAACAGGGTATCAAGTTTGACCAAGCATAGATCTTAGATCGTTAGGTGTCTGTGTCTGTATTTGTGCTAATGTTGTAGTACTGATGTAGTACTACAACTTTAAACAAGTTCCATGGCAATACAACAACAGATCAGTAAGTTATTAGCTTCCCAAAAATCATGTCAGACGTGTTCTTGATGTTCTGGGTTGCCCAGAACTCAAGGGTCCTACTTTGACGCTTCATAAATTTGTAGTATGTGTCTTTGTTTGTGGGATGAAATGGTTTTTACTTGTAGTCCTCATGTCAAAGTGCAATAAAATAACATAAGATCATCATAACATCAACATAAGCAAGATCTATGGGCCGGTCAAGGTAGTGCCCAGAAACTGTTCTTAAACATTTCTAGGTTTTTCCAGAAATGTTCTTGAGGAGTTTCGTCAACCCAAGTTTGACCAACTCTCAATTCGATTCTGTTACGTATTTGGGTAATATAAAAACATATATATGTAGTACTCATGTCAGTCTACAAGTATATAACAAGAACATGGCCTTACTATAACGAATCAGCAAAAATAGAAGCTCCAAAAATGACTGTCGGAAATTCTGGGTTTCTGGGTTACCCAGAAACTCAGAATTTGTGATCGGTCAACTCACTTTGACCATAAATATCTTTTAATCTACAACAGATATAGACCTGATTCAAGTTCCATATTAAATATCTCATTACAGACTACTTGTAAGAACTTTCAAAACACAATTATCATCAAAGATCACAGAGATATAAGGTCTGACATTCGTTGTAAGACTTCATTTTTAAACTTTTTCCAGATTTTTGAAAACTTTAATTTTGAGTACTTAGATGTTATGGATCCACAAGATACAAACCCAAATCACTTAAATAGACTACAAACAACATGTTTTAACATAAAAACACAACATTTAACATAAGATCAAAAGTCAGATTTCTAGATTAGGGTTTACCTCTTTATGAACAAATTCTAATTTCTTGGCTTATGATCTGTTATTGGAAGTCATGGGGCTTGATCTGTGACTGATATTAGTAATGAAATTCAGAGGTTTTAGATAGAGAAGTTTTAGGTTGAGAGTTGCGAACAATTTAGGCTAAATGTGCACTTTCTCTCTCTTGAATCTATATAAAAATTGTATACAAGGCCCTTAGCTGATGCATTGAACCTGTTGCTGGCATGCTATAGCTAGTAGCTTAGTCTAGGGTGGTGGCTTGCAAGATTTGATAAGATTTAGCTAACAATAATTCACCAAATGGGACAAAAAGGGTAAAATGGTAATTTGTATTTTAATTTCAGGGGGGGTTTATTCACTAGATTTTAAATCTTAAAGTTTCCCAAATAATTTCCAGGGTTTGAAAAATTAAAATTAAAGTGTAATAAAATTTTAATTAAAACACACTAATTTAGAATTAGGATTTTTAATAGAAAATTAGGGTTCTTTAATATCATTAGGGTTCCCAAATTAACCAATCAATTTTCTAAAATAGTAATTAGGGTTTCTAATTTTAGCAATTAGGGTTTCTAATTTTAGCAAATTAGGGTTTTCGAATATTAATTATGGTTTTTCCTAATTAACAGTAATTCTATAATATGGACATAATTCATATAACATAATTTCAGACCGATCTTAAATTCCAGTTTTGAGTTTCCAATTATGGTTTATGACAGTATTATTAGGGTTTGCCGTGATACACCATAATTGCCTGACCATTATCAGTCTACACATATACTATATATATTTATAGCACTGAAAAATGAAAATATTATTAATATTATATTATTATTCTCATCCCTTGATCAAAACCCAAATTTAGGGTTTGGATTCCATATCTGATTTATCTTTCATATACAACATCAATAATTAAGTTAAAATAATTAACTTAATTATTCTGAACAATTCATATAATAAAATATTTATTATTGTAATTCTAATAATAATATAAAATCATATTTTCATGGAAAATAATTGATAAAAACATTTCTGCTACAAAAATTAATTACAATAAGAATATAATTTGTAATAATCAATAATTCTAAAATTATTTATAATTTTTCAGGTACTAAATATATTTACATTTATCATACACATTACTTGACACTTATTTTTATCATTAAAATAAATAAAAAAAATTACATACAAAATTTCTTATTTATTTATATGAAAAAATATCGGGTTATTACACACGCAATGTCAGTGGCTCTAGATTCTTCCCTGTTTATGCTTCTTGATATTTTATGTTTTAGATCTATAGTTTGATATGAGTTCTTTGATCTGGAAATGGAATCACATCCAGTACATATCTAGATTGCATGGTATTCTTGGTCAAAATTCGTTGACCGGGTATGACCAGATGATTTCTGTAGCAGCCCCGAATCTGGGCCCCAAATCACCGCGGATCCGGTTCACTATAATTTCTATAACTGTTTGCGGAAGATATAAACATAAATTATTTATACATTAAACTTTACACATCAGTCCCAAGGTCTACAACCTTAACTTAATACATAACTTCAATATTTTAGAAGATTTACAATGCTATTTTTATCAGAAAAATTTAATAGATCTAACTGTACATAATTAAATCTTGCACTTTGACTTTGCCTTTGTCCTTAGTCAAGCTTTCACCTTAATCTGAAAATTTTATCATGATATAGCAAGGGTGAGCAACAAATTTGCCCTGCAAGTTTTACATTCAATGAAATTATATATCATGATTGAAATGAGTGAATAAGCTTTCAAGTTTTCAACAATATAATAATTGTGAAATAACATGAATCAAGTTTCAATGATTGAATGACTGAACCAATAATATTGGATGTCAACAATGACTATGAACAATTTAACTGAACCTTATGGTAATGAAGGTGATCAGCCATCCATACCTGATGAACATATACAACATGCACTAAGTGCGAATCAATAATCAGTATAAACGTGAATAATCATCAATAATCATTCACTAACATGCTTTGTAATATAACTCGAGTTTGAGTTAAGGAAACTTTCCTGAAGCGTTGATTACCGCTATGCAATCTAATTTAATCTTTTATGAAAGACCTATCATTAATAAGATCGATCCTCCAATTAGTATAATACATTTTATCTCACAACACTATTACTCAAATAATAAATTAGCTAACATTTAGCCACATAATTAAACATTGAATAATTTTTTAACTCATTAGTAATATTATTATCCCTTAATAATATTACTATCACTAAACCATTATCTTAAACTTTTGTCTAATATTTTTAATCATTAATAGAATATTTATCATTCACAAATATTATTAATCATTTAATAATATTTAAATTCTTTACTAATATTATTAATCATTTAATAATATTTTAATCACCTTCTAATATTATTAATCATGTAATAATATTTTACTTGTTTCATAAATAATAAAGGTCTCACACCTTTTAAGATGCAAATATTTTACATTTTGAAGCTTAAACCATTTAAATTACATTTCAAAAAATATCTTTTACCTTTACTCGCAAATTTGGGGTTTAAACAGCTAATACAATGCTTTTATAGTAAACCTCAACTTACTATATTATTTCTTTAATTTAAATAATTTTTACATTAGTTTGTCCATTCATGAGTCAACACTGACTATTGCCTCGTATATAAACATTTTATCTCACTAGCACATTCACTTTATTTTTCATTTTACGATTATTCGTATTTTTGCTTCATCACGTAAATCTCAGCTCAAAAACCATATTTTGATAACCGAAAATCTCAAAATATCATTTTTATGATTAATACAAATTTTCAAATATTTTACATTCTTCGTTGCACCACAAAATAATTTTACAGGGAACAAGTTTTTTTTTATTTTACTTAAATATGTAATTTATATTTATTACATATTTTTATTGCTTTATTTATGCCCAAAAGGAAGTTTCTCGGCATAAAATATCACTTATAGCCAAATCTCGTCCCGTAGGACTTTATTTAATTTATTATGACTTATTATTTTTTCGGTACGCGATTCGGAACGTCGAACGTCAAAGTTGCTCGACGCACCGATTCTCACGTTCGCTCGTTTACAAGTTCTGACATGCCTATTCGCTCATTTTTAATTCTCAAATCATGAGTCATATAATAGCGAAATTTCGGGCGTATTATAGACCCCATGGCATAGTATTTTAGAAAAATTCCACACCGCGAAAATGGATCACGGAAACTAATCAAAACGGTGCGCGAAAAGCATGTCAAGCAGCTGCCCAGCAGTGCAGCGCGGCGCCGCACGCCCAGTGCGCGCACGTAGCTGCCCAGCGGCGTTGCCGCTCTGCCGCTCGCATACCAAATCCGCTATTTTACGAATTTCGTACGCGTTGCTCGTAACTCCGATTATTCTGTTTTTTGGATATGTTATACATGGTATACCCAAGTATTTTTAAAAAATATCAGGGCTGGGTTTCAGGTATGATAGGCTACCCAAACAGAGCGCCTAAACTGTACGTTCATCACAGTTTTTCAACTTTTTGACAAATTTACCCTCTCGCTAAAACAGTCATAACCTTTTCGTTTCAAAACATTTTTGAGTGATTCTTGAGCCCACGCGAAGCTAACTTCCGGGACTACAACTTTTATTCTTTGACCTTTTCCAGATTCCGAACATATCAGCCCAGAAATTTACGCAAAGTGACTGAACCGAAATGAGTTTTCCAGTTTTGACTTCGCTACTTTAAAATAGTATAACTCTTTGCTCCGAAGTCGTAATTAGTCCGTTCTGGAGTCTATGGAAAGCATATTCAATGTACTACAACATACCAAAAGTCCAGAATTTTCTGAACAACCTAACTAATACCGAAATGTCCCTTTTGTGGTAGCAGTCCACTAATTTTTCTAAATTTTAAAAACTGCTTTGCTCTTCTTTCTTCCAATCAAACTTTTAACACCTAAAATGTTTAGACCTACACATACCAAACCATAAAACATGTAGATCTAAAGTTTTGAAGTTCAAGAAACATAGCTTTATTTTGACAAAAACCATCACAATAAATCATATTAACTAACTAGAGTCTTGAAATAGGAGAACTTTTAAACCTTTTTGTTTTGATGACTTTTCTTCCTCTCCATCCAAGGGTGATTATGGAGCTTGGAGGCATGAAAACTTCTCTTCCCTCTTCCCACAAGAGGGTTGCCGAACCAACACTCTCCTCTCTCTCTTTCTATTTCTTTTGCTAGCTCTTTGGTGGAGAATAGAAAGTAAAGTAACTTCTTTTTTTTTTTATGTATACGTAGAATGCATGTATATAAATTTAGCAAATCTTGCAAAGTCTTGATAATTATTAAAGAAGTTATGCTAGGAGGACACATGGACATTACCCGGCCATATCTCATAATTTTTTTGTGGCTATTTTTGATTTATTTTTAATTTGCTTAATTTGGCTTAATAAAATGACATAAAAGTCCCACAATAATTGGGCCAAAATTTGGGTCATTTAATTTATTGTTTGGGCTTCCTAATGTAATTGTTTTCTCTCCTTTAGCTTGCTTGCAAATCTTCCAAAATAATATGGCTTGAATAAAATAGTGACACATAAGCACACAAAATATATAAATTGATTTTGTCCATGAGTTAATTCCCCTTACACAATACCGGCACATGCTCCCAATTTGACTCAATTGTGATTTATTTTATTTTCCCAATTTACTTTAATTAGGGTTCCACTACACCTTCGTAAACAAATTCCTTACTCATGCCTTTTTAATTTCATAAACCAAATTAGACTTGGTTATAAAATTAATTATTGGAGATATATAAAATAAATCTCTTAATGTCAGTATATACATTTATATACTAATATTCTCCCATATTATACCCTCTCAGGTTATTTAATTATCACACCTAATATATATATTATGTTACATAACTTAATTCTTAATTCACTCCTATATACAAAATAAATGTATTCACATTATATAATGTATATTTATTTAATCATATCCATAATTCACATAATCATAACATATTTCACTTCTCACACTAATTTTGACTTTTCTCCATAAAAAGTAAACTGTTGACTTTGTCCAAAAGTCAACCTTTACACATTTTGTGTTTACGGTCCATACTGACTACACATGACATTCCGGACGCAACCGAGCAGTCCATACTTCAAAATTCTATCTTTAACTCAACTTTTGAGTTTTAAATTACTACATTCTCATTGCTAATCGTATTAATTAACGACTTTTTACTTCTTCCAATTCTTGTTTGCCATCAAGGCCAACACTCAAGCTATGTTAATTACTAACATAGTTTTATCTTGTTCATTATGTCATTAATTTAATCCATCATTCCTCTTGCTAAAATATATATAACACCTTACTAAGTATATATATTTCTATACATATACTCATCTTCGTTTAACCTCATAGCATCTCTTCATGTGAAATCTTATCGCCAATAATAAAATTTCCATATGTACTTATATAACACTTCTTAGACTATTCCGTTCACATCGAACTTACAGGTATCATAATACCTTATTCTTGATATTCCTTCAAGTACATATTAATTCATTTTTAGGGTTTAGAAATTTTATAACCCATATTTTCTTTATTCTCATTCGAATATCAAACCATATAGGTTTTACTTGAAAATTTTTTTAAATAAATTCTCAAATTCTCATCTAGGTTTTATTCTTTAACCTTTATTCTAATCATTCAAGATTTTAGAAATTTTCGGGTTGTCGCATTCACCCCTTCTTCTAAGAATTTCTTCCTCGAAATTAAAGCATACTAATCTCTGCTTATTCTCTTGATCAAAACTAGGTTTTCAACTTAACCTTTACAATTTCCTCATTCGAGGATTTCTCTTTCTATCATCACATTTCACCATAACTACTCACTAGGAGTTTACATCTTCTAAACATTCATCAAAACTAGGTTGTCATAATAACCTTTATTTAATCATCTCAGATTCTACTCGTACACAACAAGTTTACATTTTTTTCATATCAATCATCACATTCTACCACAACATTACTATGAAGGGTTTAAAAAAAACTTTTCATATCTGTCTGAGGGATCATAAAAATTTTAAACTTTGAGGTTTAGGGGTATTTCTACCTGCTACCTCTTTCAATTAAGAAAGAAAAGTACTCTACCTCTGAAACATTTCTTTAATAGGTATGTTTACAATCACGAAGAAGGTAAACTACCGATGCGGGTACTTTAGCTGATCAGTCTATTGTACCTTAGTAATCGGAACGACTATATGCGTTCTTAGATTGGAATATTTTATCCAATTAGCATATCCCCATTTTCAGGGTTGTTCACCTCAGACTTATCATAAGATTCCGCACCAAAACAATTTGGTTCGACATAAGCTTTCAAAGAATACTTTGAATTTCATAAACATTTGTCTAGCTGAATCAAATAGCTTAGACGCATATCAATAATTCGAAATTCAATCGAAATATTTCTGGCCAAATTCAGTTGGCAATAAATTATCTTTAAAATTCTTAAAATCATTTTGACGTCATGATACCGCACTGTATTTACAGTCCGTTGAGGATTTTGTCATTTTGTGACTTTGTCATACTACATCATACTATAGTGGGCTGACGATCCTTAGATCACATCCAACACTAAGTAATTCTGCATTGATAACTCCATCATTTTTATCATCTTTGCACCAGGTTGCATGATGCATTAATGATATAAAATAAATTTTGACATCTCAAATCATTTCTGTCTAGCCGAAACAATTAGCATAGACTATTCTTTAAACAGTTCAAATATCTTTGAAAATCAGTTTTATCATCTCAACAGGTAACGAGGTGTCGGTAGCCCGAAGTCCACGCATACACAATGGTCACCAGGAGTTGAGAATAAAAATTCATTTTTGAAAAGCACATAGTGCGTATTTAGCTTGATGTCAAAAACTTCGAAGTCTAGCATAACTAGAAGATTTGGAATACCTATGCTTCCATCATCAACTTCACTTTCTCTACTGATCCATTGCTTAATAAATCTATCTATTCTTATAATCCTCAATGCTTCATTCATAACTTTGTTATACCCTAGTTCATCAAACTTACAACACATTATGAGTTCAGTAACTTGCCACAATCATATGGGTTTAAGAACTTATCCTAGTCAGACCATAGGCGTCCATTCGCTAAGGGGTTAAAAACATACCATATGATTATGAGTCATGAACTTACCATAAGTATGAGTTTTAAGAACTCGCAACTTAACCTTATATCCTCTACCTATTCGTTATACACATGAGAAAAGAATCACCTTCTCAACATGCATATAGCAAATAGCGCGACATTAGGTTCCAATGATTATCAATGTCAGAAACTAAGTGGTTGTCAAACCAAAATCGGCCACTAATCAATATAGGAAGCTAAGCGGACAATTCCCCGCCCATACAAAGAATTGGTCAACCTAACCACTATATCGACCAGGAAGCTAAGTGATTCTAAAACCAAGTACAAATTCCTCGCCCATACAAGGAATCATACAACTCAGCTACTGACATGAGTCCTCAATTAAAACCCACATACTCTTAACTTTCTCTTTTCATAATACGAATTTTCTTTAATCCGTATCTTAACATTTACCACTCTTTTCTGAGTTTACATTGTACCATTTCATAGTACATTCTCTTTATAGCATCAAGCTATAACATTCCAATCACTTAACATATCATACGTTATTCAATGATTTAATCTGATCACGTCGTGATCTTATTTTTGTAATCATTTCTCCTTATGCTTACGATCGTTTTATTTTACGATCTTCCTATTCTTCTCTTTCATCATATTATATTATGATTTTATTAGCACTTTTCATCTTGTAGACACCGTCTATTTAGTATCACTTTTCATCTCTATTACTGGAGTCAGGTAACTCCGGATTCTTATCCTTATAACTCTTTAAGATCCTTCTTTGAATCTTCTTTATCTTCTTCTTTACTTAATGATGAGTTTCCATAAATTCACCTCTTATTGCTTAAACTCTATTCGAGTTTATTACTTATCATCTTCGCGGTTATAGCCTAAGGTACGCCTACCTAAGGTTTATAACCTACAGCTTTGATACCAACTGTAGCAGCCCCGAATCCGGTCCCCAAATAACCGCGGATCCGGTTCACTATAATTTCTATAACTGTTTGCGGAAGATATAAACATAAATTGTTTATACATTAAACTTTACACATCAGTCCCAAGGTCTACAACCTTAACTTAATACATACCTTCAATATTTTAGAAGATTTACAATGCTATTTTCATCAGAAAAATTTAATAGATCTAACTATACATAATTAAATCTTGCACTTTGACTTTGCCTTTGTCCTTATTCAAGCTTTCACCTTAATCTAAAAATTTTATCATGATATAGCAAGGGTGAGTAACAAATTTGCCCAGCAAGTTTTACATACAATGAAATTATATATCATGATTGAAAAGAGTGAATAAGCTTTCAAGTTTTCAACAATATAATAATTGTGAAATAACATGAATCAAGTTTCAATGATTGAATAACTGAACCAATAATATTGGATGTCAACAATGACTATGAACAATTTAACTGAACCTTATGGTAATGAAGGTGATCAGCCATCCATACCTGATGAACATATGCAACATGCACTAAGTGCGAATCAATAATCAGTATAGACGTGAATAATCATCAATAATCATTCACTAACATGCTTTGTAATATAACTCGAGTTTGAGTTAAGGAAACTTGTCTGAAGCGTTGATTACCGCTATGCAATCTAATTTAATCTTTTATAAAAGACCTATCATTAATGAGATCGATCCTCCAATTAGCATAATACATTTTATCTCGCAATACTATTACTCAAATAATAAATTAGCTAACATTTAGCCACATAATTAAACATTGAATAATTTTTTAACTCATTAGTAATATAATTAACCCTTAATAATATTACTATCACTAAACCATTATCTTAAACTTTTGTCTAATATTTTTAATCATTAATAGAATATTTATCATTCACAAATATTATTAATCATTTAATAATATTTAAATCCTTTACTAATATTATTAATCATTTAATAATATTTTAATTACCTTCTAATATTATTAATCATGTAATAATATTTTATTTGTTTCATAAATAATAAAGGTCTCACACCTTTTAAGATGCAAACATTTTACATTTTGAAGCTTAAACCATTTAAATTACATTTCAAAAAATATCTTTTACCTTTACTCGCAAATTTGGGGTTTAAACAGCTAATACAATGCTTTTATAGTAAAACTCAACTTACTATATTATTTCTTTAATTTAAATAATTTTTACATTAGTTTGTCCATTCATGAGTCAACACTGACTATTGCCTCATATATAAATATTTTATCTCACTAGCACATTCACTTTATTTTTCATTTTACGATTATTCACATTTTTGCTTCATTACGTAAATCTCAGCTCAAAAACCACATTTTGAGAACCGAAAATCTCAAAATATCATTTTTATGATTAATACAATTTTTCAAAAATTTTACATTCTTCGTTGCACCACAAAATAATTTTACAGGCAACAAATTTTTTTTTTTACTTAAATATGTAATTTATATTTATTACATATTTTTATTGTTTTATTTATGCCCGAAAGGAAGTTTCTCGGCATAAAATATCACTTATAGCCAAATCGCGTCCCGTAGGACTTTATTTGATTTATTATGACTTATTATTTTTTCGGTACGCGATTCGGAACGTCGAACGTCAAAGTCGCTCGACGCACCGATTCTCACGTTCGCTCGTTTACAAGTTCTGACATGCCTATTCGCTCATTTTTAATTCTCAAATCATGAGTCATATAACAACGAAATTTCGGGCGAATTATAGACCACATGGCATAGTATTTTAGAAAAATTCCACACCGCAAAAATGGATCACGGAAACTAATCAAAACGGTGCGTGAAAAGCATGTCAAGCAGCTGCCCGGCAGTGCAGCGCGGCGCCGCACGCCCAGTGCGCGCACGTTGCTGCCCAGCGGCGTTGCCGCTCCGCCGCTCGCATACCAAATCCGCTATTTTACGAATTTCGTACGCGTTGCTCATAACTCCGATGAATCTGATTTTTGGATATGTTATACATGGTATACCCAAGTATTTTAAAAAAATATCAGGGCTGGGTTTCAGGTATGATAGGCTACCCAAACAGAGCGCCAAAAGTGTACGTTCATCACAGTTTTTCAACTTTTTACCAGATTTACCCTCTCTCGCTAAAACAGTCATAACGTTTCCGTTTCAAAACATTTTAGAGTGATTCTTGAGCCCACGCGAAGCTAACTTCCGGGACTACAACTTTTATTCTTTGACCTTTTCCAGATTCCGAACATATCAGCCCAGAAATTTACGCAAAGTGACTGAACCGAAATGAGTTTTCCAGTTTTGACTTCGCTACTTTAAAATAGCATAACTCTTTGCTCCGAAGTCGGAATTAATCCGTTCCGGAGTCTATGGAAAGCTTATTCAATGTACTACAACATACCAAAAGTCCAGAATTTTCTGAACAACCTAACTAATCCCGAAATTTCCCTTTTGTGGTAGCAGTCCACTAATTTTTCTAAATTTTAAAAACTGTTTTGCTCTTCTTTCTTCCAATCAAACTTTTAACACCTAAAATGTTTAGACCTACACATACCAAACCATAAAACATGTAGATCTAAAGTTTTGAAGTTCAAGAAACATAGCTTTTTTTGACAAAAACCATCACAATAAATCATATTAACTAACTAGAGTCTTGAAATAGGAGAACTTTTAAACCTTTTTGTTTTGATGACTTTTCTTCCTCTCCATCCAAGGGTGATTATGGAGCTTGGAGGCATGAAAACTTCTCTTCCCTCTTCCCACAAGAGGGCTGCCGAACCAACACTCTCCTCTCTCTTTCTATTTCTTTTGCTAGCTCTTTGGTGGAGAATAGAAAGTAAAGTAACTTCTTTTTTTTTTTATGTATACGTAGAATGCATGTATATAAATTTAGCAAATCTTGCAAAGTCTTGATAATTATTAAAGAAGCTATGCTAGGAGGACACATGGGCTAGGAAGTGGTTGAACCACCCTTTGAAATAAGATAAAAATGAAAAGAACCATGTGCTTAAAATCCCTTACATTACCCGGCCATATCTCAAAAAAAAAATTTTGGCTATTCTTTATTTATTTTTAATTTGCTTAATTTGGCTTAATAAAATGACATAAAAGTCCCACAATAATTGGGCCAAAATTTGGGTCATTTAATTTATTGTTTGGGCTTCCTAATGTAATTGTTTTCTCTCCTTTAGCTTGCTTGCAAATCTTCCAAAATAATATGGCTTGAATAAAATAGTGACACATATGCACACAATATATATAAATTGATTTTGTCCATGAGTTAATTCCCCCTACACAATACCGGCACATGCTCCCAATTTGACTCAATTGTGATTTATTTTATTTGCCCAATTTACTTTAATTAGGGTTCCACTACACCTTCGTAAACAAATTCCTTACTCATGCCTTTTTAATTTCATAAACCAAATTAGACTTGGTTATAAAATTAATTATTGGAGATATATAAAATAAATCTCTTAATGTCAGTATATACATTTATATACTAATATTCTCCCATATTATAACCTCTCAGGTTATTTAATTATCACACCTAATATATATATTACGTTACATAACTTAATTCTTAATTCACTCCTATATACAAAATAAATGTATTCACATTATATAATGTATATTTATTTAATCATATCCATAATTCACATAATCATAACATATTTCACTTCTCACACTAATTTTGACTTTTCTCCATAAAAAGTAAACTGTTGACTTTGACCAAAAGTCAACCTTTACAGATTTTGTGTTTACGGTCCATTCTGACTACACATGACATTTCGGACGCAACCGAGCAGTCCATACTTCAAAATTCTATCTCTAACTCAACTTTTGAGTTTTAAATTACTACATTCTCATTTCTAATCGTATTAATTAACGACTTTATACTTCTTCCAATTCTTGTTTGCCATTCAAGGCCAACACTCAAGCTATGTTAATTACTAACATAGTTTTATCTTGTTCATTATGTCATTAACTTAATCCAGCATTCCTCTTGCTAAAATATATATAACACCTTACTAAGTATATATATTTATATACATATACTCATCTTTGTTTAACCTCATAGCATCTCTTCATGTGAAATCTTATACCAAATAATAAAATTTCCATATGTACTTATATAACACTTCTTAGACTATTCCGTTCACATCGAACTTACAGGTATCATAATACCTTATTCTTGATATTCCTTCAAGTACATATTAATTCATTTCTAGGGTTTAGAAATTTTATAACCCATATTTTCTTTATTCTCATTCGAATATCAAACCATATAGGTTTTACTTGAAAAAAATTTAAATAAATTCTCAAATTCTCATCTAGGTTTTATTTTTTAACCTTTATTCTAATCATTCAAAATTTTAGAAATTTTCGGGTTGTCACAATTTCTGGGTATTATTAGTGTCTGATAACATTTTTCAAAGCCAATATCTGTCAGTAATGATGTTTGTTTGATGATGTGTTTGTATCTAGTTTGTAGCTTGTTATATGGACTCTATATCCAATGTTTTATATCATTCAAATAGTCAATATATCAAATGTATTAAATGGTCAAACTAGGCCTGTCGATCATGGATACCATTTCTGGAAAACCCAAAAACCGGTTGAACAATGATTCTGACAGGGTTTGACCGGGCTTAATTTGGAGAATATGTTGTTGTTGAACTGATCTGTTGATTCCTATGTGTTCCTTATCATGTGTACTACATACTTCGACGATTAGAACAACAAAAGTATGACCAGGACACTAAGTTATTCGGGCCACAAAGTGGTACCTATGAACTGCATGGGTTTTTGGGTTACCTAGAAAACTCAAGAGCTGTCTGACAGGGACTTTGAAGGATCATATATTGCTGATATGTTGTGATATGACTTTGATGATGGTTGATACTTGTAGTGTTACATAAACACTACAAGATCGATGCTCACTCAAGCCCAAAAACAAATTAAACTGAGAATTGCAAGCGGTCAAACTTGGCATGTTAAACACTGATTTGTCAGTGTTTTTGAGCCAAGAACACCTAAGACGATAGAAAGCGTCCCTAAAGACTACATCGACGGTTTCTATTATTTTTATTTTCCTAATTTCTGGAAAATGATTAAAAATAGAAAATAAATTCTAAAAATTACAAAAATGATTTTAAAAATTATATTAAATTATGAAAAATAACTTTTGATAAATTGGGATATTTTTCATTAATATTTATAATTATTTGAATATTAATGGTATTTAATTTAATTAATTATTATATTAAATAAATTAGAGGAAAATGATTTTCATATTATAAAAATGATTTTAAATAAGAAAAAGGTGTTTAAAAATATTTTGAGTTATAAAATTTAACTTTTAATATTTTTGGAGAATTTTTATTAATAAATTAATATTAATGATATTAAATTTATTTAATTATCATATTAAATAAATGAATTAAAAATGGTTTTGTTGATTTAACAATGAGAAAAATGATTTTAAAATATTTTAAGTTATAATTAATGACTTTTAATATTTTTATGACAAATTCATTAATATTTAAATATTAATGGTGATGGTTTAAAAATAATTTTAAAAATCATTTAAGTAGAATATTGGTGATTTAAAAATATTTTAAGTTATTATTAATAACTTTAATATTTTGACAAATATATCATTAATATTTTAATATTATTAAATATTAATGATGATGGAATTAAACAGTATTTAAATCATTTAAAAATGATTCTGGTGTTTGAAAAATTATTATAAATTATAATAATTGTTAGAAAATTATTAAAATCTTCTAAAAAATATTATTACTAATATTTGACTTATCTAATATAATATTGAAGCTTTGAGACTGAGTTTAGTTAAAAATATAAGTGTTAATTATCGGATAGGGGCGACCAACATACCGAGAGTAGACCGAAGTCCAACCAGACCGAACTAGTTAGACTTGATGAGTGTTTATATAGGTTATAAACATTGATTTGGCTATGTGGTGATGTGTCTAGGAGAAAGATTGACTGTGAATTATAGTAATGTGTGTTATAAATTATTGTGCAAATTATGAGACCGATATTATTGATTATAGGTCTTACAAATGCAGATAAGTATATTGTGTAGCAGTAATCAACGAAGAAGGCAAGTTTCCATAACTCAACCTTGAGTTATATTCGTTTAATTATTATGGTGGTTAATTATTGATGATTAGACCACGTTTGAGAATTATTGTTGATTATTCGTAGTTAGTGCATATTTATTAATTTAAATTGAATTAGTGATTCTAAAAATATATTTGGAGGATAATTGTTGTTGGATATTTACATCTGTAAGCTATTATTGACAGTACAGATAATTCCTGTCTATTGTCGAATTGTGTTGAAATATGTCTTAGCTAATTATTCTGGCTAGACGTACAATTGTTAGAACTTGATAGGTTCGAGAAGAGAATTCAATTATTATAGACAGATCGATGCTAATTATTTCAGCTAGATTGAGAAAGTGTTTAGATATTGAAATTATTGTATTTCGTTGTTATAAATCAAACTCTGATTATAAGACTGAGAAGAACTTCCTTTTTTATAAGGGGAACCTTTTGGTCATATATTCGGCCTTTGCGCCCGTGTAAGTATTATACATAATATAGGGTACAATGAGTTGGCCGCTTTAAGTACTTGTAGAGGGGTATGACTTAATCTTTATGGTTATCTGATACACCTGAGTATATCAAAGTATATCTTTGATAGTTACTCGATAATAGAAGTTCAAGATCCTTTATGATCACTCAGCATAACTCTGGAAAATATTTCTATCATGTTATTTGGGTATATCAAGGTAAATCTTTGATAGTTACTCGAGAAGATAATTTCAAGATCATTTGAGATCATTCAGCTTAAACTTTAGAGAATACTTCTAATTTATTATTCAATTGAATATCATAGAAACTTTGAAAGTGTTGTACCCTTTCATTATTGAACTATTATGTTGCATAGGTTGCGAGAAGATTGGTTAGAGAAGAACAAATTGTTCAGCTATTTCAAAGTTTTCCAAACTTTGGTGTTATTCTATCAAAATAGATAGTCTATTATTCTTAATTGTTATACATTCATTGTATATCTTAACTTGCAGGGAAAATTTGTTGCTCACCCTTGCTAAATAAAACTTTTCAGTTAGGGACGAAGTGGCAAGAGGTGCGGTGAAGAACAAAGGCAAAGGCATAGTGATAGAGTAATTATGATTAACATTATTATTATGTTATGTTTGTAAACGCTTTTATATATCTAAAGGGTATGTTTGAAATATGAAGGTTAGATAACCAGGGATGAATGTATTAACTATATCAGTTAATGTGGTGTAATATTCTATTCATCAATGAATGGGTAGTTAGATGTTAATTATATTATGGATCATGAGCACCAAACTCGGGAGTCAGGTAACCCGGATTTGGGGGTGTCACAGGTTGGTATCAAAGCTGTAGGTTATAAACCTTAAGTGGGTGGGGGAAACCCTTGGATTATAACCATAAGCGAGATAGAGAATACTCATTTAGAGTACTAAGTGAGGGAATGCCGAAGCGTATCGATGTGAGATAGGTTGACACATAGTGTGATAATTTTGTACTGTTGAAGTACTAATCAAGTTATTTAACTGACTGTAGGATATCAGGAGAAGATGAAATGAGTACGGAGATGCCAGCGGCTGTCGTACCAGTGCCAGTAGCCGAGGTACCAACACAAAGTGAGTCAGTTGAAGAAGTGGGGAGAGATGAACATATGGGTAATATGGGGAGTGATCATGATGATTATCCCGAGATGTATCTGAGTGGTGATGAGGAGGCAGAGTCCGAAGAAGTTAAGGTGGAAAAAGAGAATAAGACTACAGTTGGAGAAAAAGATCAAGTATCTGTAGAAGTACAAGAACTTCGGAGTAAAGTTTTTCTCTTAGAGGAGTTATGGAAGATAGAAATGGGTTGAAGGTACAGGTGGAAAGGATGAAGACTGAAGGTGGTGGATCGTCAGAGGGAACAATCAAGATGAAAAGCAAGAATAAGAGAAAAATGGATCACGATAGTGATAATTCTAAAAATTCAAACCCGAAGAAGAAGCAAGTCTGTAGAAAGTGTGGAAAGACTCACGTGGGAGAATGCATGATGTGGAAGAACGTGTGATTCAACTGTAAGCAGGAAGGACATATTTCCCTACATTGTCCTAAGTCGAATATGAGGAAGTGTTTTTCATGTGGGAAAATGGGTCACGGATTCAACAAGTGTCCCAGCAAGAAGATGGGTGTAGGGAGTGGATGGTAGACAACTTAGATATGAGCAGTAGTATCTTTTGTTAGTAGGTTATGATATTAACGGTTGTAATATCGAGAACGATGTGTGAACATATGTAAATATATATGTTTGTATGAATGAAATCTTTATTTTCTATATGAATATAAGATTAATTTGTGAGTTCTTAAAACTCATACTTATGGTAAATTAATGACTCATAATTATATGAAATGTTCTGAACCCCTTAGCGAATGGACACCAAAGGTCTGACTAGGATAAGTTCATACACTCATATAATTGTGGCAAGTTCTTGAACTCATAAGTGTTGTAATTTTGACAAACTGGGAATAGCTATGCATGAATGGAAAATTGTAACTTTTTTTGTAAAGTTGGAGAATTGCAATTTTTTGTGTAAAGTTGTATGGGTTAATCCTAAAATTTATTTAAAAATGGGATGGTAATATGTGTTAAGTACAAAATGTACTATGTGCTATTTGAATAAATATGCGATTATATGAGCAATATGTGTTGAATTCTTATTGTGTTAAGAATTTGTGTAGAGAAAGAGAATTAATGTAAGATTTTTATTTAAATCAGATCATGTCGCATAGACGACAGAATCGAAATCAAAGAGAAGATCAGTCAGTGAATAATGAAGGAGGTCAAGTGGACCTGATAAAAAATTTTGTGGATATGCTAGCCCAAGCTATGGGAAATAGAGCTCCAGCCAAAAGAGCAAGAGCGAGAAATCATCCAGCAGATAGATTGGCTAACTTCAAAGACTTTAAAGCGGTAGGACCGCCAGAATTCAAGGGAACCACAGATCCAATGGAAGCCCAAACTTGGGTGAAGGAGATATAGAAAGCATTCATTATTGCGCGAGTGGCAGAAAAACAAAAGACAACTTTTGCAATATACTTGATGAAGGGAGAAGCCAATTACCGATGGGAGACTAATCAGGCGAGAGCTAGTATAGCTGTGGTAACTTGGACAAGATTCAAGGAATTGTTCTTTGAGAACTACTTTTCGTCAAGTATGCAAGCTCGAATGGAAATCAAGTTTCTAGAATTGAAGCAGGAGAATATGTCAGTTTTTAAATATACTGCTAAATTCAACGAATTAACAAGATTTGCACCTCATCAGGTGGATACGGAGCTACGAAAGGCGAGAAGATTTGACAATGGGTTGAAGCCAGGTATATACAACAAAGTAGGCATTTTGCAGATTATTACGTTCGTGGCTTTGTTGGAGAAAGCGATAATTGCTGAAGGGAGAAGCAAAGCTACAACCCATTATAATCAGGAGAAAAATAAGAAGACTACTGAAGGAGGTAGTTGTGACGCCCCCAAAATAGGTATACATCACCCATCCTGAGTCGCCAAACACATGGTACAAAATTCAAATACAACTTAATTATACAACAGTCGTGTAAAATACGACAAAACATAATCTAAGAGTTTTAATAAGAATATTGTCATCTAGGCAGTATCCACACTCAATTTAGTCCTCTTTACATTTATTGTCACACTATTTTATAGAATATTGAGGACTATTATGACACCATCTCAGACCATCACTCCATTCCCCGACTAGTCCAGGCTACGTTTTCATTTCCTAAAAATAACAATGAAAGCAAAAGGGTGAGCTCAACTAGCCCAGTAAGAAATATTATGACTAAGATAATGCAGAATAAATTATCCTTAGCCTTCAATAGTATAACAACTGATAAAATAAAATAGACTATAAGTTTTAGATCAACAACTGCAATGGAATAAGCAATCCATTAGAAGAGTCAAGTAGAGCATAAAATCTACTATCTTCTATGATTTAAAAACATTTTCATCAACTTTATCGCTGAGACTCAACTTAATAAATAAACCACATCATCGAATCATCCCTGCACTGCGGCCAAGGATATTCATGTAATCATTAATGATCATGATTATACCGAATAATCCCTGGTCATAATCATACCAACAACTGTCCATCAATGAACTACAAGCCAATGAGGACTTTTACCACATCATTCGTTACTTTACGGTCATGATTATACCGAATAATCCCTAGTCATAATCATAACAAGTCCATCCATGCACGTAAGCCAAAGATGCTTTAAGACCCTAACTTTTTATAAATAAAATTGAATTTCCTCTAATTATTATTTTTGAATAATAAAGTGTTAAATTGATATAATGATTTGGTTATGGGTGAAATGTGCAAATTTTACAAAATAAGCAAGTGGTTATAAAATATTCATTGATGTCGGGAAATATTTGTTTGGTCATGTAATATTCTTGTTGTTGGGGAATATTTGTACGACGACGCAACCATTTGTGGGCCCCATAATGGAAAACGGTTGGATGAAGAAAACGATAAGTTTAAGTTTTTATAAATAACGACGCAATTGTTATAGTTAACACTGTTGGATTACCTGGTGGTTAAAATACAGTAATACGCGTGGTTGCTCAGTAGCACGGTATTGCACAGTATTTTTTGAATTATTGATTCTTACATAAGAAGGCACTACTCAATAATTGTTACAGTAAGTACTATTTAATATTTTATTTTTTAATAATTACCGCATTGATATTTTATATTATTATTGTTTCAATAATTATCACTACACAGTATTTCCCATTATCAGATCAATAATTCATATTATTTGAATAATATTACTAAATAACATTATTGGCAATGTCTAAAAAGTTCTGTCAAAGAAAGGTTAGGTCATCTAATTGTGCGCCAATAGGGAGAAATCCTTGTCAGAAAGCCCACTCTTTCCTAGGAACGGTCTGGTTGTCATTATTGTGATTCTATAATATTATTTATGAATAATTAATTATTAATTTATATGATAAGAAAATATTTATTCATTGTGGATTTAAACGGAGGAATTTTGTTAGCATGTGAAAGTTAGTATTTTATCTTTTTCGATAAAATAATTCATTCAAATATATTATTATAATATATTATAATTGTTTAAATAATATTATTATTAATATATACATATATATATAAGTATGTGGTTAATTAGAAACTAAAGTAAGCAAGATGTATTTGAATACCTTGTGGGTAACATGGTTTTGGTTGGTGGAAATGGTGGGTGAGAAAGTTGCCTGCAAATCTTGATTTTCAAATGTATTACAGGAGCCTTGTCCTTTTTTTTTCAAAGATGATTCATGCCTTGTTTTCTTTCAAAGCTGGCTTGTTTTTTTTCTTTCCTGCAACTCATTTTTTCAAAGGGTGGCCCCACCCATATGAATATATGAAATGTTAGGCATGATGTTAGGAAGAAAAAGAAGAAATGTTAGGCGCGTTTTATTTGTTTCTTTTCTCTTTATGTTGCTATAAATAGGGGGGTAACCCCTCATTCTTCAACACACCATTTAAAATTCAGAAATTCTTATTTTAAAGTATTGTGAGTATTTTCTTGAGTATAAGAATACTTTGAGCGTAGTTTTTCTGCAAGATTTTCTCCAGTCAAATCAAGTTTCTACTAAGGTATAAGAATACTTTGCTTCTATAATAATCCTTTCATAGAAATATTGGTCTGAACTTTTTAATAAAATTTAGAACTTTTCATGCCTGGGTACTGTTCATAGGTACTGTTCACGGTTACTGTTCAGGGTACAGTTCACAAAAAAAAATAAAAAATTCTCCTTCCAAGTTATCTGTTGTGACCCTTATTCTTTAAATTGAATCCATGTTTTGATCTTCATTCTTGAATTTTACTCCACTATGGTTTATTATGGAGTATTTTTTAACAAAGATAAACCGAAGTACGAATCCCTAATCGTTGTCCTTTTATCTTACTAGATTCGTTCTCTAAAATGTTTTTCATCATCCTCAGTCTTTAATGGGGATACTTGATGAATATCTTTGGCATGTAGTGCAAAGATGAATGATTACTTGATGAATATCTTTGGCCCGTAGTGCAAAGATGAACAGGTGTTGAGATGAACATGACCAACTGGGGATACTTGATGATTATCTTTGGCCCGTAGTGCAAAGATGAATGTTTGATGCAAGATGTATATTGATTGATGTTACAGGGATAAAATATTGATGATGGACTTCTAAATTCATAAGATGATACTAGATTTCATTCTCTACTAAACTCTTCTAATGAATTGTTATTTTCGTTGCGAATATTGATCTAAAACTTATTGTCCATTATATTTTATCTCAATTGTTGAAGGCTGACAATAATTTGTTATTCATTATCTTATTCATAAAATTCTTTACTGGGCTAGTTGAGCTCACCCTTTTCCTTTTGTTCCATTTTTCTTTTCAGGAAGCGAGAATATAGCGAGGAGTAGTTGGGGTGTGGAGTGATGATTTCATGGAAGTTTTTATAGTAGTCCTCACTATTTTTAAAATAGTATATCAATAATTGTAATGAGGACTTATTTGAGTATGGATATTGTCTAGAGGATAATATTTGTATTTAAACTCACAGTATTTGTATTTTCGTATTTTGCACGACAATTGTATTAATGATGTTGTAGTTATTTCTGTACCATGTATTTGGCGACTCAAAATAGGTGATGTATACCTTTTTTGGGGGCATCACAGTTGGTATCAGAGCTTGGGGATATGGTCTTTGGCGAAGATCGGGGAATAGAACTAGGAGGGGAGAGACGAGTAAATCCTTCGCTAGTGTGTCCTACCTAAGCTTATTTGTTGATCAGTCATAATATATGGACATTATGTGACATGTTAATTTGTTTAATTAACCTTTGTTTTATGGCAGTTTTTAATAATGGCAGCTGAGAACGTTAACAATGGAGTGTATGAGACTGTGAAACAACCATCAATCACCAACCAAGAGAACGTGCAACAAGAAGGCAATATTCCTCCTGTAAACAACACTATGGAGCAAACGATGAATGATGGAATGTTTAAAAGCTTTTTGCAGTTCATATAAAATCAGACGAGGGAGACTCGTATACAAAATACGACTGGAAATGATAGCAACACGCGGTTTGTCACAGCCAAGCAGTTCAAGGAGTTGGGACCACCAGACTTCTTGGGAAAGCTAGATCCAATTAGGGCGGAAACGTGGGTAAAGCAAAATACCAAGATATTCGATGTCTTGGGATACACGGAAGAATAGAAGGTTCCATTCGCCACCTTTATGTTCCGTGGTGAGGCAGATTATTGGTGGGAATCTGTGAAGCGTACCCAGTTAACCAAACTCAACATGTCTTGGGAAAGATTTCAGAAATTCTTCAATGACAAGTATTTTCCTGAGAGTATTCATCATATGAAGGAGGTAGAGTTTATTAGATTGGAACAGAACAACATGACGGTGTCGTAGTAAAAGACAAAGTTTGCGGAGTTATCCAGGTTTGCACCTCATTTGGTAGAGAATGAGGAACGTATGATGCGAATGTTTCTGAGAGGTCTAAAACCCGAGATTCGTCAATACCTTATCTCTCATAAATTTTCTCTATATTCAGATTTTGTCAACAGGGCTCAATTATTAGAGCCAGATAGTGAGTATGCTCAACCGAGGGACCACAGCCAGGGTCATACTGGTTACAGCAGTCATCAGAGCAATGATAACTAGCGAGGAGGGAAAAATACGAACAAAAGAAGTAACCACTCGGGTGGTCATTGTGGCCATGATAATAAGAGAGGTGAGTCAAGTGGAAATTTCAAAAAGAGGAGATTCAACAATGATGGGAATACATCAGCAGCAGCACTAGCACCAACAACAAATTCTAGGGGAGGAGAACGACCGCTAGTTAGATGCTACAAATGCGGAGAGGAGGGACTAGGGGTGATCATTCGGTTATAACCGAACCGAATAAGCTATTCGGTTATAACCGAAAACCGAATTAGTGACAATTTTGTTATCGGAAATAATAACCAAAATTTATAAATAACCGAATTACCGAATATCGAATTACTGATTTGTAATTTCGGTAATTCGAGTAAAAACTGAATCAGCATCAATACACACAAAACGACTACGTAACCACCTCTGTTTTACAGCCCAAGAAATTACTCAAACCCATAATTGAATCTTCTTCTTCAAATAGACTCTTAAATGCTTCTCGAAGCTCCGGTGAAGATTTAGAAACAATCGTCCAAACCCAAAAAAACCCAAGTGAAAAATATTAGGCATATATACAAAACCCACATATATTCATATATATACTAATATACACACACAAATAAATCCACTTACAGGCATGGATCGCTGAGCAAAATCTTGTAATAGGCTAATAGCTTCCTCTGATTATCATCAGTGTGTGGGAGACTAGTGCGCAAAAGTTCCACAGACAATTCCCTGTTTATAGCTAGTGCGTCAAATGAAGCCAGCCAAAGGACAGGATTTGGAAGGACACGGTTGCTAGAGGCCTGAGCAGCAGAGTAGCCCTCTCTAAGACGCATTTTAAGATAATAGAGGCGCCATCTCTAGCAGGACTACCAAACCCACATATATACATATATATACACACACACAGAGATAGATT
Source organism: Panax japonicus (assembly GCA_020205505.1). Taxonomy (NCBI): domain Eukaryota; kingdom Viridiplantae; phylum Streptophyta; class Magnoliopsida; order Apiales; family Araliaceae; genus Panax; species Panax japonicus. The sequence continues at coordinate 36,405,395 of CM035092.1, forward strand.
TTTGTTCGCCGCCGACGACGAGATGGACAGTTTCTTACTTCTTCACCGACGAGCGACGACGACGAGAGAGGCGGAGGAAGAGTAGCATGCTTCAGTGGTGGTGGGTTTAATCTTCTTCAATCTGCTTCAATGGGGGATTTGCGATCTGCTCGGAGGGAGTATCTCTGCTCGGAGGGAGTATCTCTGTGTAGGGGAGAGAAATTGGGGGATATGCTCGGAGGGGAGAGAAATTTGAGATCTCAGATATAGACTGATTAGTGAATACTCAGATAATAATAGTATAAAATTATTATTTTTTAAGTATTAAATTTCGGTTATTCGGGTATCTGAATAACTTATTTTTGAGAACCAGAACCGAAACCGAATAGTGAATAATAATTCGGATATAACCGAAAATCCTAAAAAAACCGAAAAACCGAAATAATTCGGTTAAAAAAGTTTGGTTCGGTTCGGTAGTTCGGTTTTATCCGTTTTTTGCTCACTCCTAGGAGGGACACATAAGTCCAAACTATTCACAGCCTTCCAAGGTGTGTTTCAATTGTGGAAAAGACGGTCATATAGCCCTTTTATCTTACTAGATTCTTTCTCTAAAATGTTTTTCATCATCCTCAGTCTTTAATGGTGATACTTGATGAATATCTTTGGCCTGTAGTACAAACATGAATGATTACCTGATGAATATCTTTGGCCCGTAGTGCAAAGATGAACAGGTGTTGAGATGAACATGACCAACTGGTGATACTTGATGAATATCTTTGGCCCGTAGTGCAAAGATGAATGTTTGATGCAAGATGTATATAGATTGATGTTACAGGGATACAATATTGATGATGGACTTCTAAATTCTTAAGATGATAGTAGATTTCATTCTCTACTAAAATCTTCTAATAAATTGTTATTTTCGCATCGAATATTGATCTAAAACTTGTTGTCCATTATATTTTTATCTGAATTGTTGAAGGCTAATGATAATTTGTTGTTCATTATCTTAGTCATAATATTCTTTACTGGGCTAGTTGAGCTAACCCTTTTCCTTTTTTCCATTTTTCTTCTCAGGAAGCGAGAATATAGCGGGGAGTAGCCGGGGTGTGGAGTGATGAATCCATGGCAGTTGTTATAGTAGTCATCACTAATTGTAAAATAATATATCAATAATTATAATGAGGACTTATTTTAGTGTGGATATTGTCTAGATGACAATATTTGTATTTAAACTCACAGTATTTGTGTTGTCGTATTTTGCATGACAATTGTATTAATTATGTTGTAGTTGTCTCTGTACCATGTACTTGGCGACTCAAAATGAGTGATGTATATCTTTTTTGGGGGCGTTACATATGACTTTCATCTCAATATAAGCATGAGGATGTTGACTATGACATAACAATTCAATAAAAACAAGTTCAAGGATAAATTTTAAAGATTTATAATTTAATTTATCCAGAATTCAATAACGTTCAAATGGTCAACATGATACTACTTTGTGGAGTAAAATTTAAGAATGCTCAGAAGAATATTTCCATGAAAAGATACTAGATGAAGCGCAAATATCAAGGATATTATACTAATTTCATGGAGTATAGAAGCCAATTAAAACTTTAACCAAATGAGTATAATAGAATATATGAAACTACAATTGGATTTTCACCTGCCATGCGGTAATCCACGTAGACAGATCATTTCCACAATTTAATAAGGAATGAATAAGAAGGGTCATTCACCATGCATGCGGTAGTCCGCGTAGATAGGTTATTCCAACAGAATAATTAAGAATGGAATAACATAAGATTTCACCATGCATGCGGTAGTCCGTGTAGATAGGTTATTCCAACAGAATAATAAAGAATGGAATAACAGAAGAATTCACCATACACGCGGTAGTCCGCATAGACTGGTTATTCCAATAGAATAATAAATAATGGAATAACAGAAGAATTAACCATGTATGCGGTAGTCTGCATAGACAGGTTATTCTAAAAGAATAATAAAGAATAGAATAACAGCTCTTACAAGTATTGAAAGAAAATAACTCTCTCCATGAATACGAAAGAAATAATACCCCTTACCTTAGAAGAAAATTGGATACTGGAATACTAAGGTTACAGACTTCTCTTCTTCTTTCTCTATATAATTTCTCTTTATAATAATTGCTCTTGTGAGACTTAGTGAATTGGTGAGAATGAAGGAAGAATGACCTTCTATTTATAGGAAAATATAGTTTTGATAATTGCATGTTTTGGGGCTCGAAATATTACAGTATAATACCTTCCTTTTTTTCTTCATTTTTAATTTACTCCTGCAAGTATTATCAAACTTGCATCACCTCCCCTAATAGTAAATCATGTGAATCAATAGTTCATTCATGTGACTCAATAGTATAATCATGTGAAAAAAATAATTATAGTATAGTACCTTCATCTATACCTCCATTTTTAATTTAGTCATGCAAGTATTACCAATCTTGCACCAACTCCCCTAATAGTAAATCATGTGAATCAATAGTACACACATGTGAACACATAGTTATAAGCATTTGAATTAATAGCAATTAATTGCTCATTTATCCGGTTAATTACCCGATTGGTCAATATAACCTCCAGACATTAATTATTATCAAAATAAATGTCGGTTTCCACTAACACTAATAATTCCCACACAATGGAACTATCAATTTCTTCTTTAATAAACACGAAATTATTCATCATTAATATTATAACGCACAATATTTAACATCCAGGTCGTTCCTAGGAAAGAGGGGGCTTTCCGATAAGAATTTTTCCTTATTGGTACGCAATTAGATTATCAAACCTCTCCTTGATAGAACTTCTAGAACTTGTCAATATTTCAAATAATAATATGAATAACTTTGTCGTCTCAATTATTGATTTAATAATATAACATGTTATATAGATGATACTGTGAGAATAATAGAATCAAAAATTTGAGAGATATGATGCATCAATTACTGTAGCAATAATTGAGTATAACTGAGTGACTTATTACGTAAGCATCAATAATCAATACCATGTGCTACTATGCAACCACGCATATTACTGTACTTTTACTACCGGGTAGTTCAACAGTTTTTAACGGTAACACTTTCGTCGTTATTTTTATAAAAAGATAATTTTATCGTTTTCTAACTACGATAATACTTTCATTGTGAGGTCCACCAATGATTGTTCCATCGTACTGATATTCTCCAACAAAAAGAATATTCTCCGACCAAATGAATATTTTATATCAACTTGCTTACTTTGCAAAATTTTGAAATATCACCCTTAACTTTAACCTTTTATCAATTTAACCATTTACGAAATAAAATAATAATTATAATAAAATTGAATACTTTCATTTCATAAAATTCAGGGTCTTACAATTTCCCCTCCTTATGAAATTTCGCCCTCGAAATTTACGTACGTACCTGGTATGTCGAAGAGGTGAGGATACCTTGACTTCATTTCAGATTCTAACTCTTGAAGTATAACCTTTAAGTGTTGAATATGATCATTCTTATCCAAGATTTTAACACGTATCTCCTCATATGTTAAATATTCTGCTATCTCGTCTAGTTCTAATTTAATAATGTGGTTCGGGTCGTCCACATATTTACGTAACATCGATACGTGAAAACGTTATGAACTCGCGACATACTTAGCGATAAAGCGAGTCTACAGGCCACAGTTCCTACTCTATCGAGGATTTCAAAGGGGACAATTAAATCAAGGGTTGAGATAACGCCTTCTTGAACCTTCTTCTTCACATTCATCAGGTTCGGGTGCGTAGCTTGAGCGGCTTTTAACTTTATCGATTAAAGTCGATTCTACTCGTATATTCGTTATCTTCATGTGGGTCCCTAGAGTCTTTAACTCTATCTTCATCATTTGTAAGTTTTACAAAATGAGTTTTTGTGTTAACAACACCGCACTCATAAACGCATACGATCTTCTACTCAACGCGTCAGCTACCACGTTCGCTCTTCCACGATGATATTGAATGGTATAGTCCTAATCTTCAACAGTTCGAGCCAACGTCCTTGGCGCATGATACGTTCGTTGTGGTTGAAGAAATATTTAAGGGTTTTAGAAATGGGTTTTGTATTGGGGTCAATACAAAATTCGATTTCATGCTCTAGGGGTAGGCTAAGAACTTCAGGAATACTTCAGGAAATTTATTAACAATAGAAATATCATTCAAAATTGTGACTCTTATCCCAAGACTTGGTTAGCACATCACATTAATACCTATCAACTTGCCACCGTTATTCACAGTGTCCCCTACGGATAGTCTGGCTTCGGTGCATCCCAAGACTTGGAAGTCACTAGCGAAAGGCTTGGGGCTCTTTACTTATGGCTTGATATGACAATGATGGACTTTAGTGGTTTGGTTTCTTGAATTCGCATAATAGGTTAATTAGGAATATGAAAACTAACAACCTTACGAAAAGCTTGATGAGTAGTTAACCAATCGATTCCTAAAATCACATCAAAGGCAAGTATTTTCAAAGAGATAAGATCGACAAGTAACATGAAAGTGTCGATTTGAATCAAATAAGATTTATAAACAATGGAGGTAACGAAGGTTTTTGCTAACGAAGTTTCAATTGATAAGTCAGTCTAACTTCTCTAGAGTTAAATTTAAACGTTGAGCGCAAGTAAGAGAGATAAAAGAATGGGTAGAACCGGTATCTAATAAGGTATAGACTTTGCAAGAATTTATAATTAACTAACCCGTGCTTACTTCTTCTGGGTTACTCGCTTTTTGAGAAGTCACGAAAAATGCTCTTCCTGAAACTATCGGCTTTGTTTTGTCCGTATCCGTCTTTGGTGCCACCGTCCCAGCTGGACTTAACTTTGGTAAACGATAAAATCGGGTTAGGTGACCTTCTTTTCCATAATTGTAACATGCTTTGGACTGTATCACGTAGTTTGGACTGATATGTCTGCCCCCTCCGCATTTGTAACATACAACCAGCGATCGTTCTCCTTCCTTAACAAAAGGTTCTGGTGCTAACGCCTTTCCATCATTATTGAATCTCCTTTTCTTGAAATTTCCACCTCTATTATCTTGGCCATGATTACCACCGAAGTGGTTACCATTCTTGGCATGATAATTTCCCGAACGATGGTTATCATTGTTCCAATGGTCGTTGCCACCGGTATGATTATTATCGTGTTGTTGGTCGTTACCTTTTGGTTGGGATGACTCATTATCGCGCTCCAATAACTGAGCCCTATTCACAACATCTGAATATAAACAAAGTTTATGAGAAATGAGGTACTGATATAACTCGGGTTTCAAACTGCTTATAAACATTCGTGTCATTCGCTCCTCATTATCGATGAAATAGGATGCAAATCGGGATAACTCCGTAAACATAGCCTCGTACTGCGATACAGTCATATTATTTTGTTCCAGCTTGATGAACTCCACCTCCTTCATGTGACGAATACTTTCGGGACAGTACTTGTCGTTGAGCAGCTCTTGGAACTTCTACCAAGACATTTTAAGTGCGGTAGGCTGAGTACGTTTTACTGATTCCCACCAGTAATCTGCCTCTCCTCGCAACATAAAGGTGGCAAAGGGAACCTTTTGCTCCTCGGAGCATCCCAAGACATCAAATATCTTGGTGATCTGCTTTATCCACGTCTCCACTTTAAGTGGTTCTGGCTTTCCCAAAAACTCCGGCGGTCCCAGCTCCTTGAACTGCTTAGCAGTAACCATCCGAGAATTGCCAGTGTTTCCACCTGAATTTTGAACAGGAGTCTCTCTCGCCTGATGTTGCATGAATTGCATAAAGCCTCTAAACATCTCATCGTTCATTATCTGATCGGTGTTTTTATTTACCTGAGGATTATTGTCATCCTGTTGCACATTATCCTGGGTATTGATCGTTGGTGACTCAACGGTCTCATGTGCTTCATTGCTGATCTCAACATTTTCTAATGCCATTTTCAAACACTGTCACAAAACAAGGGTTAATTGACATATCACATATTATTCCTAAACTCTGACCGAGCAATTAAATACCAAATAACCATAGGTAGGTCCTACTAGCGAAGGAATTCCCCGTCTCCCCCCTCCTAGTTCTTGTCTCACATCTCAGCCAGGGATCATATCCCTAAGCTTTGATACCAACTGTGACGCCCCAAAATAGGTATACATCACCCATATTGAGTCGCCAAATACATGGTACAAAATTCAAATACAACTTAATTATACAACAGTTGTGTAAAATACGACAAAACATAATCTAAGAGTTTTAATAAGAATATTTTCATCTAGACAATATCTACACTCAATGGAATTGTCAATACATTTAATGTCACACTATTTTATAGAATAGCGGGGACTACTATGACACCATCTCAGACCATCACTCCATTCCCCGATTAGTCCCGTCTACATTCTCATTTCCTGAAGAGAACAATAAAAGCAAAAGGGTGAGCTCAACTAGCCCAGTAAGAAATATTATGACTAAGATAATGCAGAATAAATTATCCTTAGCCTTCAACAGTATAACAACTGATAGAATACAATAGACAACAAGTTTTAGATCAATAACTGCAGCGGAATAAGCAATCCATTAGAAGAGTCAAGTAGAGCATAAAATCTACTATCTTCTATGATTTAAAAAGATTTTCATCAACTTTATCGCTGAGACTCAGCTTAATAAATAAACCACATCATTGAATCATCCCTGCACCGCGGCTAAGGATATTCATGTAATCATCAATGGTCATGATTATACCGAATAATCCCTATTCATAATCATACCAACAACTCTCCATCAATGAACTACAAGCAAATGAGGACTTTTACCACATCATTCGTTACATTGCGGTCATGATTATACTAAATAATTCCTGATCATAATCATACCAAGTCCATCTATGCACATAAGCCAAAGATGAATTTCATCACAATATAAGCATGAGGATGTTGACCATGACATAATAATTAAATAAAACAAGTTCAAGGATAAATTTTAAAGATTTATAATTTAATTTATCCAGAAATCAATAACATTCAAATGGTCAACATGATACTACTTTGTGGAGTAAAATTCAAGAATGCTCAAAAGAATATTTCCATAAAAAGATATTGGATGAAGCACAAATATCAAGGATATTCTACTAATTTCAGGGAGTATAGAAGCCAAAACTTTAACCAAATGAGTATAATAGAATATATGAAACTGCAAATGGATTTTCACCCACCATGCGGTAATCCACGTAGACAGATCATTTCCACAATTTAATAAGGAATGCAAATGAAGGGTCATTCACCATGCATGCGGTAGTCCGCGTAGACATGTTATTCCAACAGAATAATAAAGAATGGAATAACAGAAGAATTCAACATGCATGCGGTAGTTCGCATAGACATGTTATTCTAATAGAATAATAAAGAATGGAATAATAGAAGAATTGACCATGAATGCGGTAGTCCGCGTAGACAAGTTATTCCAACAGAATAATAAAGAATGGAATAATAGAAGAATTCACCATGCATGCGGTAGTCCGCGTAGACAGGTTATTCCAACAAAATAATAAAGAATGGAATAACAGCTCTTACGAGTATTGAAAGAAAATAACTCTCTTCATGAATAGAACAGAAATAATACCCCTTACCTTAGAAGAAAATTGGATACTGGAATAGTGAGGTAGTAGACTTCTCTTCTTCTTTCTCTCTATAATTTCTCTCTATAATATTTGCTCTTGTGAGACTTAGTGAATTGGTGAGAATGAAGAAAGAATGAGCTTCCATTTATAGAAAAATATAGTTTCGATAATGGCGCTTTTTGGGGCTCGAAATATTACAGTATAATACCTTCCTCTTTCTCTTCATTTTTAATTTACTCCTGCAAGTATTATCAAATTTGCACCACCTCCCCTAATAGTAAATCATGTGAATCAATAGTTCATTCATGTGACTCAGTAGTATAATCATGTGAAAAAATAATTATATTATAATACCTTCATCTATACCTCCATTTTTAATTTTGTCATGCAAATATTACAAATCTTCCACCAACTCCCCTAATAGTAAATCATGTGAATTAATAGTACACACATGTGAACACATAGTTATAAGCATGTGAATTAATAGCAATTAATTGCTCATTTATCTGGTTAATTACCCGATTGGTCAATATAACATTCGGACATCAATTATTATCGAAATAAATGTCGATTTCCACTAACACTAATAATTCTCACATAATGAAACTATCAATTTCATCTTTAATAACCACGAACTTATTCATCATTAATATTTATAACGCATAATATTTAACATCTAGGTCGTTCCTAGGAAAGAGGGGGCTTTTCGATAAGGATTTCTCTCTATTGGCGCGTAATTAGATTATCTAACCTCTGCTTGACAGAACTTATAGACATTATCAATATTACAAATAATAATATGAATAACTTTGTTGTCTCAGTTATTGATTTAACAACATAACATATTATACAGATGATATTGTGATAATAATTGAATCAATAATATGAGAGATATGATGCAGCAATTACTGTAGCAATAACTGAGTATAACTAGGTGACTTCTTACGTAAGCATCAATAATCAATACCGTGTGCTACTATGCAACCACGCGTATTACTGTACTTTTACTACCGGGTAGTTCAACAGTTTTTAACAGTAACACTTTCGCCATTATTTTTATAAAAAGATAATTCTGTCGTTTTCTAACTACGATAATACTTCCATTGTGGGGTCCCCCAATGATTGTGCCATCATACGAATATTCTCTGATAAAAAGAATATTCCCTGACCAAACGAATATTTTATATCAACTTGCTTGCTTTGCAGAATTTTCAAATATCACCCTTAACTTTAACCTTTTATCAATTTAACCATTTACGAAATAAAATAATAATTAAAAGAAAATTGAATACTTTCATTTCATAAAATTCGGGGTCTTACAGTAGTAGTACTGGTAGTAATCCGAATAAAAGAAAGTGAAGCGAGAATACCTAGTTGGGTAAAAAGACAGAAGGAAATAAGAATGAGAGAGAGCCATGTGCAACTTGTGGGAAGAATCTTGCAGGAGTTTGTCTGAAGAGGAAAGGAGTTTGTTACAATTGTGGTCAAGAGGGGCACATGTCGCCCAATTGTCCCAATTCGTTGAAGATACAAGGTTGTTTTGCGTTTAGATCGACTGATCATATAGTTCAGAACTATCCAAAGAGGAATGTAGAGAAGGAAAGTGTCAACAAGGGACCTGGTAGCGGAACATTAGTAATTAAAGGACCTGCTCAGCTAGGAAAACCAACGACCCGTACATTCAACATGACGACGCAAGATGCAGTAGCTGCACAGGAGGTGGCGACAGGTAACGATTTCGCTTAATACTTAAATTATGCAAGTAATATTGGATAAATATATGTTGTGAATTGTTTTCTTTTATAAATCCAAGTCACATATTAGAATATTAGACACAAATTAATATTGTGTTGATGACAATGAATTGATGATACATCTTTAAAAGATTATAGGGTATAAGAAAGTGGTGATTTTGAGGACGAAATCCTTATAAGGAGAGGAGAATGTAATAACCCGGGATTTCGAATAATCTGAATTTTACGAATAATTTATTTATTTATATTAATATTGATATTGATTATTAATATTTTGATGTGTATCTGTGATACGAGTTTTGAGAATTAGTCAATTTGTGTATTAACTGAGAAATAAGAGTAGAGTTGTGCTTAAATAAGAATTTAAAACCCTTACCCTATGTTCAGATGGGATTTGGTAGGAAATACAATTTTAATAATTATGTTGATGAGTACGTGTTTGTACTGTATAGAGTTATTGATCAATGATTGATCAGATAGGGTTTAAAATTAGTAAACCCTAATAAGGGATTAAAAACCCTAATCTCAGGTTTAGAAGCCCTAACGCACAGTTAGGAACCCTAGTCGAATGTTGAGAAATCTTAATTTTATTTTGGGAACTTTAAACCCTAATAAGGAAACCTTAATCCTAATTAGAAAGCCTTAATGTTATTAGGGAACACCAATATAATTAGGAAACCCTAATGATAATTTAGAATTCTTAATTTTCTATTTTGAAAATCCTAATTAGAAAATTCTACAAACTAAAATTGTAGAACCTAAGGGTTAGAACCTTAAGGTTAAACCCTAAGGGTTAAATCCTAAGGGTTTGGCAAGTTACCTTTATGCCACTAAAATTTGGAATTAAATGTCTAAAATACCCTTTACTTATAAGCTTAAAGTTTTTCTAGAAATTGCGTGACTCATTATGTTAGGTATTGACCATGTGCTGGAAAATTAATACAAAATCTGACCTAGAGTGTCATCTAACATTACTTCGATTCATTGAATCAAATTAAAGTGATTTAAGAGAGAGAAAGTCACAAAAATAAGCCATTTTGCTCTCTAGCTTTTAAACAACTCCTTCTCTCTAAACCTCCAAAAATCATAAGAGTTTCAGTCACAATATAACCCTCTAAAACACCTAGATTAGTTTGGTAAGGCAAGATCAACGCTTGGACAAAGAAGGTATAAAATCATAACTTGAGTTTGATCTTACATGATAACTACTACGAATGTCTTCAGCTGGAACAGGGAGACTCTATTGTATAACTAAGGTTTTAGTCCCTGCTTGAACCTCCTAGCCTTGCGTTCATCTGTGTTGACTTGATATGGCGCAAACCTCGCCAATTAGTTAAATTTTGCGACATGCTCCGATACCGTCATTGTGCCCTATTTCAGTTCTAGAAACTCTACCTCCATCTGATTCTTCGAACTCTCTGGGAAATAAGCCTCAAAGAATATCTCCTTAAACCTATCCCAGGTCACCACCCCTTGTCCTTCTCGAGTTTTATTGGCTTGCCACCAATAACTAGCCTCTACTTTCAACATGAATGCTGCAAAAGCAGTCTTCTGATTCTCCCCTACTCTAGCTACATCAAACACATTCTCTATCTCCATGATCCAGGTTTGTGCCTCAACTGGATTCATGGACCCACGAAATTTTGGTGGTCCAACCGCCTTGAAGTCCTTAAATGTCACTAATTGATTTTGCGGTTGATTCGGTAATGCATCCGTCAGTAACGTTACTAACTACTGAACGGGGTTAGCTTCCACGTTATTATTATTGATAGATCCCTCAAGGGTTCATTGTCGTGGCTGATGTCTCCTTGAAGGCATTTTCAGTTAAAATACACTCATTAGATTATTACTCAATTCATTTAAGTATTTTTTACTGAACTTGTACACCATACAAGATCATCACATAACACATAACACTTTGAATAAAATAATAACTTTTATTCATTCATAATCTTTTAGAAAACATAAGAACAATAACATCACTGCTATTCACATTACTTTCCTGAACTACTAAAGTTCCCGGATAACATCATCATCATATCCCATAGGTTACGTAACACTTGGGATTTACATATTATTTATCATATCATTAATCACATATCAAGTACATTTATGACGACCTACTAAAATACTGCATAGTGTTACGACGCTCTTCTTCCATAATACAAAATATTGTTTCACGATCTAATATGTACGATGGCAGCGTCTCGAACTGAATCAGATAACCCATGACCCGATCTTGAGCTCGGTTTATAATACTGTTAAAAACACTATTCATCTCTTCCATCTTGATCTTCTTTACTTGTACATCTCTCTCTACTACTCCGGCTCATTTAGAAGCTTCTTCGTACGCGTCTTTGGCTCTTGCCCTCTTAGTAGACTCTTCCTTCAGCTTATTCTTCAGTTCTGCGATCTCCTCTATCAATTGCTCGTTTCCTCCTTCAGTTTGGACCAGCTTGCCTTCGACATTACTTAGACGTTCCTCTACATCCTGAATCTGTTTGTCCTTCTGTGCTATTGAGGTCTGTTGTTTAGCTACTATCTTTCTCAACTCCTCGACGCTATCCTGGAGTTCCACATTGGGGTCGTACACTTTGTCGTACATATGGGCAGCAATCAAGTTAAGTGGAATCTCTTCCTCCTCGTTCTCCTCATCCTCATTCGACTGTGGCAGCTCCTCAGGGTCCTCCTCGTCCGTCTCTATCTCATCATCCATATCAGGTAAACCCTCCTGCTCAACCACTGTGACCAACGGAGATGATTCCCGTGGCAGTAGTTGTTCCCAAACTACCTGAACATCTCGAGGCTCATCCTCCCTAGGCATCTGGGATTCTTCCTCTCTAGCCTGACTGGATTCTCCTACATTAGCCATCCTGACAACAAAATTTTAAGTTTTAATTACTAATCCTCATTACTCAACACTCACGAGCACGTAGGTTGTATTCACATAAGCACATAAGTGTTTTATTACTTCTTCTTTAAAACTTGATAAGAGTTTATCACCACTATCTTTTCAAAAGTTACTTCCTAAGGCTTTTCCCCACTTAAGGTTCATAACCTAAGGCTTTATTACCAACTTGTGACACCCCCAAATCCGAGTACTTTATTTCCACCATATTTGGTGTTTACTTGATAAAAACATTCATGTCTAACTACCCAAACATAATAAAATTTAATAATAAAACTTCCCATTAAGGGATTACATCAATAAGTTTAATAAAATCTCCCAGGTCATCTAACCTTTAAATACAAACATCATGTGCAGAAAATTAAATAACTACATCACAAGATTTAAAATAAAGTCTGACAATATAAAAGTCAACAGGTTTACAAGTCTTCAATACTTGTTTATCTTCTCTTTCCTTTTACTGGTTGTAGGTTCATCAACCTTCTCAACTTTTGCTATAATATTTATATAAGCAAGAGTGAGCAAACAATGCTCACTTGAAATGATAATGAATAAACTTCATATCAACTGCCAAATGAATAGGTTTCGTAGAAATGAATAATGTACTTCCTCAATAATAACCAGGAGCAGAATTTGAAATATATAACTGAGGGTCAAAATACCACGAACTATGTCCATGGTTATAAGTATTCTCTCAACTTAAACTTTAATAGTCAGAAGACTATAGGGACTCCTTGTACTTAGGGGGATCAGCCCTTCGTACAATGTATTGTGCACACACATTTAAAAGCTATGCGTAAATTATCCCATGTGATAAGGTTTTTTTATCTCAGTTTTTAGAATTCAAGTCCGCACCAAAGTAAGTTTGGTTTGGATAGGTTTCAAGGTAACTTAGAGTTTAACGAACATCAACTAAGGATTAGTTGAATAAAAATGTAGTAACATTATGCTATGGAATAAATCATAATTGAATCAACATTGTATATTAAGGTCATGCTTTAGGAATAATCTAAGAGCATAAGCATTGAATAACATAACATACCTTGCTTGAACAATATTAACCTAAGGTTAGAATCTTATTTAGAATTGAGTATTGAGCATGCATAACAAATAGTAAATTAAACGATAAAACTTGTTCAAGATTAGTGTATCAGAATTTAGAAACTTGCATGCTAAATAACAAGTTAAAGATTAGAATAACTTGCTCAATGTCAAGAGGTAAGGTTTAGGAGCTTGCACAATATAAGTAGAGTTAAGAAACTAACAAAAAGAAAGTTTCGGGTTAGAAAATATGCCTTGCGTGTAAGCTAAACCATAACAGTTTGATTCACAATATCCTAAACACATGTCATTATGACACAATTTGTTACTACAGATACTCTGTATACAAATAAGTATCTATTTCATGTATGGTTTGATTTTTAACCACATAGTCAAGTTACATTAGAAATCAAAACTCATTAAATGTTAATTATAGGCTCATTCTTAGTATTATGATACAACAATTAACAAAAGTCACATTCTAACAGTCATAATACTGCAACGTAACAACAATTACAGACTCTATGTAAAAGAAAATAATTTTCTGGCCATTTTGCTAACCAGCGCTGCGGCGCCACAATTTATACTGGGTTGGTGTTGCGGCGCAGTGCCGGCACTGGGGCGCAAGTCACAGGCCAAGTGTGGCACCCCCAAATCCGGGTACTTCAATTCCACGGGATTTGATGTTCATTGTACAAATATCATCTATCTATCTACCCATTGTGACTAAAGGTTGTTCCACAGTCTCGTACACTCCATTGTTAACATTCTCAGCAGCCATTCTTAAATACTGCCATAAAACAAGGGTTAATTAAACATATCACATAATATTCATATATTATGACCAACCAACAATTGAGCTTAGTAGGACACACTAGCAAAGGATTTACTCATCTCTCCCCTCCTAGTTCTATTCCCCGATCTCCGCCAGAGACCATATCCCTAAGCTTTGATACCAACTGTGACGCCCCCAAAATAAGTATACAACACCCATTCTGAGTCGCCAAATACATGGTACATAAAGCGAACTACAACTTTAATAATATAAATGTCATGTGAAATACGATAATACATACTGTGAGTTTAAATACAAATATTGTCTTCTAGACAATATCCACACGCAAATTATTCAAACACTATTTTACAGAAATAGTGAGGACTGCTAAAAAATCTTTCTAGAAACCTCACTCCATACCCCGACTCGATCCTGCTATGTTCTCACCTCCTGAGAAGAAAAATGGAACAAAAAGGAAAAGGGTGAGCTCAACTAGCCCAGTAAAGAATATTATGACTAAGATAACATACAACAAATTATCGTTAGTCTTCAACAGGGAAAAATCTGATAGGATACAATAGACAACAAGTTTTAGATCAACAACTACATCGGAAACAGCAATCCATTAGAAGAGTCACGTAGAGGATGAATTCTATTATCTTCTAATATTTAAGAGTTCATCATCAATATTTTATCCCTGTAACAACAATCAATATACATCTTTAATCATCTTTGCACTACAGGCCAAAGATATTCATTTATATCACCGGTTGGTCATGTTCATCTCAACACCTGTTCATCTTTGCACTACGGGCCAAAGATATTCATCAGTTTAATCATTCATCTTTGTACTATGGGCCAAAGATATTCATTAGTTTAATCATTCATCTTTGCACTACAGGCCAAAGATATTCAATAATACCATCATTAAGGACTGAGGATGATGAAAAATATTTTTAAGAACGAATCCAGTGAGATAGAAGGACAAATATTAGGGATTCGTATAACAGTTTATCCAAGATCAATAATACTTCATAATAGCCAATTTTGACGCAGAATTCAAAAATAATGATCAAAACATGGATACAATCAAAGATAGTAGCCAAAATAGACATCTTGGACAAAAAGGAGAATTTTCATTTTTCGGTGAATAGTGTCGTATACGTGAATAGTGCCGTATACGTGAATAGTAACCCCGACACAACAAGTTCCAAATTTGATAAAAATTTCAACCAATATTTTGGCAAAATGATATTGAAGAAAATAATATCATTTGCGAAAGAAATAACATCCCTTACCTCAAAATAACCGTACTTCTGACTGAATTTCGGTATAGTGCTGACAGAAACTCGCACCGT
This sequence comes from Panax japonicus, assembly GCA_020205505.1. Classification (NCBI taxonomy): domain Eukaryota; kingdom Viridiplantae; phylum Streptophyta; class Magnoliopsida; order Apiales; family Araliaceae; genus Panax; species Panax japonicus. Next base: position 36,420,856 of record CM035092.1, read on the forward strand.
ATAGCAACACACAAAGTATACTCACAAGAATACGCTTGATAATATAGAGAGAGAAAGAGAGAAAACTTTATTTCTGGTGTGATTTTCAATTCTAACTTAGCCCTCTATTTATAGGAAAATGCTAGAACGCCAAAGGAGACTAAAATAATAAATTTTTTTCTTCTTCTTCTACGCCTCCTCCACCAACTAATCAGCCACCAACTTGGAACAAGAAAATTCAGCAGCCCACATGTGTTAAAACACAAGTGGGTCCCACCCCATTTAATAAAAATTATTTTATTTTCTAAAACTTCAACAATTCATAGAAAATAGACTGTTTATCAGAAAAATACGAATTTTATGTCCATTCTGCCTGAAATTGAATTCTCTACAACTTTGTAAAAGAAAGTTTTTCCAAATTCCCAACAAAAAATATCTGAAATCCACAAACGGATGATTTTTAATACTTCCCGTCCGACAAAATACTGATAAAACACCTCAGCATTAATTCCTTCAATTATATACACATAAAATAATATATTCATTAATTATATCCACATCAAATAAATATTTCCTTATCATATGAATAAATAATTAATTTTTCTTAAATAATATTACAGAATCACAATTATGACAACCAGACCGTTCCCAGGAAAGAAAGGGCTTTCCAATAAGGATTTCTCCTTACTGGCGCGCAATTAGATGACCAAACCTCTCCTTGACAGAACTTTCTAGACATTGCCAATAATGTTATCTAATAATATTATTCAAATAATATGAATTATTGATCTGATAATGAGAAATACTGTGCAGTGACAATTATTGAAACAATAATATAAACTAACAATGCAACAATTATTGAATCAATATAATAGAATAATGAACAGTAACTACTGTAACAATTATTGAGTAGTGCCTTCTTACGTACGAATCAATAATTCAACAATACTGTACAATACTGTGTGCTACTGTGCAACCACGCGTATTACTGTATTTTAACCACCAGGTAACCCAACAGTGTTAACGGTAATAATTTAAGCCGTTATTTATAAAACTCAATCTTTGTCGTTTTCTTTCATCCAACCGTTTTCCGGTATGGGGACCACAAATGGTTGCGCCGTCGTACGAATATTCCCCGGCAAAAAGAATATTCTACGACCAAACGAATATTCCCGGACAACAATGATTATTTTATAACCGCTTGTTTATTTTGCAAAATTTTCACATTTCACCCATAACCAAAGCATTATATCAAATTAACCATTATTAATTTAGAATAATGAATAAAGGAAAATTTGATTTTATTTATAATAAGTTGGGGTCTTACTGCCGCGCTAGTTGTACACTGGATTACAGCGCGCCCGCATGGCAGCAGCGTGCCCGTGCCACGATACAGTGCGCCTGAGCGACATCAGCGTGCCAGACAGCGCGCCCGCGCGATGCACCAGTTTCAGTTTTGCAGAATGCGAACTTAGACTCTGCTATAGGCCAAAAATCCCAATTCTACAGAATTTCACCACACTTCAACATCTAGAACTTTGTAATATTATAGTTACACATGCTAAACACCATTCTATATACAAAACATTACATATACATCTTTTTGAGAAATCAAAACCATAGTTTTTCCAAATTTCTTCCATTTTGACACTTTTAACGAATTCGATTACCACGAATTCGTTTCTTAATCGATTGACCTGATTTAAACTACGTCGCTTTCATTTCTTAACATACTAACATATTCCAATAATAATTTACAGATTACAACACATATAAGGCATGAAATTTGGTACTTTCTAAGGCCATTTTTCAAATATGAACACTAATATTTCATTTTCTTTCTACACGACAATTTCTAACGAATTTGACCAACAAGTATCAATCATATATGATGATTATCTGATTTTGAAAAACTATATGCACATATATCTACCACAATTCACGTGATTACCAAATCATACCAAGAAGATATATACATATACTACAAAACTAAAAATAAAAATAGGAATAGAGTATACATTTGATCCTTGATTATATGCTAGCAAAAGATGATAATAAGGTTTAAAAATCCTCTCTTCCTCTTGAAATCTCAAAGAATTCTCTCTTCAAAGCCACTGAACTGCTCTCAACCTCTGTGTTTCCTCTTAGCTTAGGATATAATACGCAAATAAACTATTAACTAGCCTTAGGGAAAAATAAGATGCGTAGGAAAATATACTAACTCCCACTTCCCCCACTAACGTCAGGTAAAAATATAAAAAGTTTTCATCAGTTAAAATAACCCAAAAGCAATAAGGCTACGTTTGGTTACACACTAATTCCCCATACTAGATTGTTTAAATAATATTTATATTATATAGTTATACTTCTCACACATGTAGCCCATTTAAATAGCTTACAATTTATAATTATAATAATTATATTCTTATTATAATTATGTTTATAATAAATAAATAATTATATATCATTTTATTTAATTTATTTATTTCCTTCAAATTAAACAATGTATTTAATTTAATTATTTTCTTAAATATCAAGCACTTGATTTAATTTAATTATTTTTCTTAAATTAAATCCTTCAGATAAAATTATCAATACTCAATTTAATTAACATTAACCAATTTAGTTACTAAATTAATTCACCACAATACATCAATTATTTATTTTCCTCAATAAATAAATTATTTAAAATATTTATTTAATTCAATAAATATTTAAATTAAAATACAAATTTCTCGATCGTTACACACAATGCGTTTCACATTTCCGTGTTGCGTTCGTATAAGCCTGACTATAAGCACGTGCTATTTTATGAGCCTATTCAAGTAGAGAAAAATTTAACATACGAGGAAATTCTAGTCCAAATAATAGATAGGAAAGAGCAAACCTTGATAAATAAAACCATATTTTCTGTAAAAGTAATTTGATGAAACCACAACGCCGATGAGGCTACGTGGGAATTAGAGGATAAGATGAGGATGGACTATCTCCATCTATATGTGTAACCTTGTACCAATTTTGAGGACTGAATTTTTATAAGTGGGGGGATGTAATACCCGAGAAATTATAAATATTATTAATAAATAAATTAATGAAAGTTGAATATTTATTTAAATATTGTTGTGGCATGAGTTATAGAAACTCTATTCAATTAAGTAAAGTATTGAGATCTATATGACAGAACGGTATTGTGATGAGACTGGTGAAGATCTTAATGTAAAGTTTATCAGAATTGCCTAGTGTGGCATAATGAATGACTGAGGGGATTCACCAAGTGAACTAATAAAGGAAATATTTAATAAAAGAAAGTTTAATTAATATTTAGTAGGTGCATTCATATATAGTTGGATGATAAGATAACTCCATGCATGAAAAATGAATAAGATGTTTGAATTGTAGTATTATATATCAATGTGAAATTTAATTCATGCTATGTGAAACTAGTATGATGGTAGAGGTTGGAACTGGCATGTAGCTAAACCGGTTTGGCACTGCCAGGGACTGGCGTAACTGCGCCCTTCTTGTAGTACAAACTGGCGTAGCTGCGGCAGTGGCTAGATTGGGAGAAGTTGGTTATTACTGTGGATAGTAAATGGGAGAGTGTTGTATTGTGTGACATTATTAAAAATAGTATGATAAGAGTAAATTTAATGGAATGATATATCAAATTAGCACCATAAAATCATGTGTGACATTTTAATAAAAAAATACTTAATTAACTGTGCATCTCAGAAATTCGGAAAGGAATTGAAAGTTAGAAAAATAGATATTTAATATTGGATAGTGTTATAATATTGATGTGTGAGTACTAATAATATTATAGAGGGTTCCCGGTTAGTAATACCTAACTGCATTATTTTAGCTGCATTAAATATTAAATTATGTGAACCCAATGTATATGGATTATATGATGTTGGTACATATATAATCTCTAACTTTTCATTATGTAGTAATATTTGTACATTAAAATTACATGAGGGAAACCAAAAAAGGATTAAATTAACTACATTTGGAACCAAATGTTGAGGATTAAGAGACTTGTTCGAAATTTAGTTGCCCAAACAGTGTTCCATTTCCCTTTACATGAACTGTCGAGCTTTGAACAGTGGCTATGAACTAGGTGATGATGGCTATGAAAATGGCTGAGGAAATGGTGGTCGAGCAACTCCTCAATAACCATTGTTTTCTTCTTTTACCCAATAGATTCAAACTATAGTGTAAAGCAATTAATTGGTCATGTATTTCGCTATAAATAATATCTATCTTTTTCATTCTGGTTGATGTGATTTTTTTTGAGAATTTATAAGCTAAGAGCGTGAGTTTCTTTGTTGAGTAGGAAGGAGACTGAGATTGTAAGCAATGTCCATTTAAGCTTTATAGAAAGTAAAATTCTGGTTTCAAATTCTTTATTCCAAACTTAGCAAATTACAGAAATTCTCACCAATTCGTGTGAATTTGGTTTGGAGATGTCATATCAAAGTGTTTATGAAGTTTTTAAGTATGTAAGGAACCTCAGAGAATAGGTTTAAGCATGTTAGAATGGAGGAAAATTTTAATTGAATTGATCTCTGCCGAAGCAGAGACTGGTCTGAATTTACCAGGATAGGGCGCAGCTGCACTCTCCTTTCAATTCAACACGGCGCAACTGCTGTGAGACCCCAAATTTTATGAAATAAAAGTATTCAATTTTTCTATTTTGGTGAATAGTTAAATTGATAATAGTTTAAAGTTAAGGGTGACATTTGAAAAATTTTCGAAGTAAGTGGTGATGAAGTTTTGTTTTATTAGTATTATAAATGTAATAAAACATAAAATCTTTTTATATAAAACAGAATACTTTTATAAAGTTATTCTATAAATAGAATATATTATATTCTATTATGCATATTATTTTGCATAGTAAAATCTTTTTATATAAAAGAGAATACTTTTATAAATTTATTCTATAAATACAATATATTATATTTTATTATGCACAGTGTTGCATAGTGCCTGCATAGTATTTTGCATAGTAAAATCTTTTTATATAAAACAGAATACTTTTACAAAGGTATTCGTTTTATTATATTATAAATAGAATATATTATATTTTATTTAAAAAATTTTGCTTTAAATATGGACCGTACCCGATTAAAAGTAAATCAATCTGGACCGTTCATGAATTTGTTACTATGCAGTCCATTCTTCTATAAATAGAAGCTCATTCCTTCATTATTTCTTACGAATTCACTGAAACTCTAGAGAGAGAAACTATAGAGAGAATTCTTCTTCTATAATCTTGAGCATATTTCTTTAGAGTTTAAGAAAGCTTTGAGCGTAGTACAAGTTTTTTTTTTGAGTATATCCTCGCCCTACCAGTAGGAATACTCTTCTTTCAAAGGTAATGGATATTATTTGTTGTACCTGTAAAGGGTATTATTCCTTTTGTATTCATGAAGAGAACTTCTGTTATTCCATTCTTTATTATTCTGTTGGAATAACCTATATACGGGGACTACCCTATACTTGGTGAAATTCTTCTGTTATTCCATTCTTTATTATTCTGTTGGAATAACCTGTATACGCGGACTACCCTATACATAGTGATCTTCTTCTGTTATTCCATTCCTTATTATTATGTTGGAATAACCTGTCTATGCAAAGAACCGCATACATTGTGAAATTCTTCTATTATTTCATTCTTTATTATTCTGTCGGAATATCCTGTCTGTGTGTTTTACGCCGGACCTGGTTCCATTATTATTATTTTGCATTTAATATTCTGTCGGAATATCCTGTCTGTGCATTTTACGCCGGACCTGGTTCAATTATTTATTATTCCCATTTAATATTTTGTCAGAATATCCTGTCTATTCGTTTTACGCCGGACCTGGTTCCATTATTTAATATTCTGTTGGGAATAACCTCTCTGTGCGGTCTCTATCGTATGCATGGTGAATCCTTCCATTATTCCATTCTTTATTATTCTGTCAGAATAACATGTCTATGTGAATTACCACATGCATGGTGAATGATCCTTTGATTATAGAAAAGATCTGTTTACGTTGATTATGATGATATTCATAATAAAAGCATTGGATTGATGAAAATCATGGGTATATGTGGTATTAGTAAGTGTTATGGTGAGTTATGTTAGTTATTATGTGAAAACATAAAAGTTTTTTTAGAAATCACAAAGGGTTGAAAAATCCGATTTTGGTAAAAACGTAACATGAAATTCAATTGACCATATTTCCTATTATATTTCGAATTTTTGAGTGTGGTTAAGTCCTAGAGTTAGATCTATGAGTGTTATAACTTATCCAAGTGGAATCAATGGAAAAGATGTTGTAGATTTTTGTGTGGACTGATTTTAGCAAAGGAGTCAAAAGCTGCAAAAGAGGAAAATACTACTGTCTAGAATTTTAAAAGGGAATTTTTGGCCACTTAATTTATGAGAAACATTCTAGCCTTTTGGGACATGAAAGTATATGGTATAAAGAACCTCCTGTCCAAAAATGAGCAAGTTATGACCATTTCAATATTTAGGTTTTTTCGACAAAAAACACTATAACCGGAGTTCTATAACTCCGATGACAATGAAATTAAGACTGGAGGCTCACGTTAACATGTGTAAGATCATGCCAAGATTTGGAAATTTTTGGAGTTAAACTTGAGGAAGCTAATTTCTTAAGGAATTAATTGGAAATTGATTTTTGAAAAATAGTAAATGAATTTTAAAAATTCTGAGAAAAATATATGTTCATTATGGGACTAAATTATGCTAAATCCCAGAAAAGAAATATTATTGGGACTGATTTGGTATTTTTCATGCTTATAGTTTAGTTACGAACATATGAGTTAAATATGTTATGTGAAGTAACAAAGTTGGAAAAAGGATTTTATGGCTTGAGAAATCCTATATAAGGTATATGTAGATTTTTGATTAGGGATTTGACAATTGGTGATGAAATCTTATGAGTATGGCATTTTTGAATGATTAAATGCATTATTTGGTAAAGTGTAAACAATTGAAATAAATTGTTTATAAGTTTAAGAAGTGATTAAAATATTGTTATGATATTAACTATATCAGATTATGAATTTATAATGTGATTGATAATATTTGGATAAAGTTAAAGTCATTAATATTTATCCTTATTATAATTTGATTAACGCTTATATCATTGTTATCATCCTCATACTTATATGGTGATGAAAGTTATCTTAGGCTTACGTGCGAAGATAGACTGTTGATTATTGAATTGTATATCGTTGGCTTACGTGCAAAGATGGATTGTTGATTATTGGTTTCCTTGTTGTATATCTTTGGCTTACGTGCAGAGATGGACTTGGTATGATTATGACTAGGGATTATTCGGTATAGTCATAACCATTGATGATTTAATGAATATCTTTGGCCCGTAGTACAGTGATGATTCGATGATGTTGTTTAGTTATTAAGCTGAGTATCAGCGATAAAAATTGGTGAAAACATTTTAAATCATATAAGATAGTAGATTTTATTCTCTAATTGACTCTTCTAATGGATTGGTTATTCCGCTGCAGTTAAACTTGATGTTTATTGTATTTTAACAATTTAATATTGTTAAAGACTAATGATAATTTATTCTGTATTATCTTAGTCATAATATTTCTTACTGGGCTAGTTGAGCTCACCCTTTCTTTCACCGTTCTCTTCAAGAAATGAGAATATAGCTGGGACGAGTCGGGGAAAAGAGTGACGGTCCAGATGATAGCATAAGTAGTCCTCACTATTCTGATTAAATAGTGTGACAATAAATGTAATGAGGACTCCTTTGAGTTTGTATACTGTCTAGATGACAATGTACATATTAAAACTCTTAGATTATGTTTTGTCGTATTTTACACGACAGTTGTATTTGAATTTTGTATCGTGTATTTGGCGACTCAAGATGGGTGATGAATACCTAATTTTGGGGGCGTCACAGTTGGTATCAAAGCTTAGGGATATGATCCCTGGCTAAGACGCGAGACAAGAACTAGGAGGGGAGAGACGAGAAATTCCTTCGCTAGTATGACCTACCTAAGTTTATTTGGTATTTAATTGGTTGGTCAGAGTATAAGGATAATATGTGATATATCAATTAACCCTTGTTTTGTGAAAGTGTTTGAAAATGGCATCTGAAAATGTTGAGATAAGCAATGGAGCATAATAATATGACCGTATCACAGTACGAGGCTAAGTTTGCGGAGTTATCCCGGTTTACATCCCATTTGGTCGATAATGAGGAGCGAATGACGTGAATATTTTTAAGACATTTGAAACCCGATATACGTCAATACCTCATTTCTCATAAACTTTGTTTATATTCAGATGTTGTGAATAGGGCTCAGTTATTGGAGCGTGATAATGAGTTGGCACAACCAAAAGGTAACGACCAACAACATGATAATAATCGTATCGGTGGTAACGGCCATCAGAACAATGATGACCATCGTGGGGGAAATTATCATGCCAAGAATGGTAACCACTTCGGTGGTAATCATGGCCAAGATAATAGAAGTGGAAATTTCAAGAAGAGAATGTCATTTAGCTCGATTTTATCGTATAGCAAAGTCAAATCCGGTAGTTTAAGTGACAGCGTTTGTCAAGAAACCCGAATGAAGTTATTACGGGTAAGTTAATTATAAACTCTTGTGAAGTCTATATCTTATTCGATACTAGTTCTACCCACTCTTGTATTTCATGTAGTTGTGTTCGACGTTTAAATTTGACTCATGAGAAGTTATACTTTATCTTATTGGTTGAAACTTCGTTAGGAGAAACTTTTGTTACCTCCAATATTTATAAATCTTGTTTCAAATCGACACTTTCACGTTACCTATCAATCTTATCTCTTTGAAAATACTTTCCTTTGATGTAATTTTAGGAATCGATTGATTAACTACTCGTCATATTTATATTTTGTTAAAAGTCATCTGTGGCCTGTAGTGCATAGATGGACTTGGTGTGATTATGACCTGTGATTATTCGGTATAATCATGACCGCAATGTTACAAATGATGTGTTAAAAGTCATCTTTGGCCTGTAGTGCATAGATTGACTTGGTATGATTATGACCAGGGATTATTTCTGTATAATCATGACCGTAATTGAAAACACGAATATCCTTGGCCCGTAGTGCACAGATTATTCATGGTCGTGATACTATTATGCTGAGTTTTAGTATTATTGATTTTACAATTGTATATCTTTGGCCTGTAGTGCAAAGATGAATTGTTGATTATTGGTTATATAGTTAGCCTATAGTGGAAAGATGAATTGTTAATGAATATCTTTGGCCATATTGAAGAGATGAATTTCATGTTTTCAACGATAAAGGTATTCAAGGTATTCTCATCTCTTCGAAATACCAGGTACGTACGTAAATTTCAAGGCGAAATTTCATAAGGAGGGGAGATTGTGAGACCCCGAATTTTATGAAATAAAAGTATTCAATTTTTCTATTTTGGTGAATAGTTATATTGATAAAAATTTAAAGTTAAGGCTGACATTTAAAAAATTTTCAAAGTAAGTGATGATGAAGTTTTGTTTTATTAGTATTATTAATGTAATAAAACAGAAAAGCTTTTTATATAAAACAGAATACTTTTATAAAGTTATTCTATAAATAGAATATATTATATATTCTATTATGCATAGTATTTTGCATAGTAAAATCTTTTTATATAAAACAGAATACTTTTATAAAGTTATTCTATAAATAGAATATATTATATTTTATTATGCATAGTGTTTTGCATAGCAAAATCTTTTTATATAAAACATAATACTTTTATAAAGTTATTCGTTTGATTAGATTATAAATAGAATATATTTTATTTTATTTAAAAGATTTTGCTTTAAATATGGACCGTCTGATTAAAAGTAAATCAATCTAGACCGTTCATGAATTTGTTACTATGCAGTCCATTCTTCTATAAATAGAAGCTCATTCCTTCATTATTTCTTACGAATTCACTGAAACTCTAGAGAGAGAAACTATAGAGAGAATTCTTCTTCTATAATCTTGAGCCTATTTCTTTAGAGTTTAAGAAAGTTTTGAGCGCAATACAAGTTTTCTTTGAGTATATCCTCGCCCTACCAGCCGGAATACTTTTCTTTCAAAGTTAATGGATATTATTTGTTGTACCTGTAAGGGGTATTATTTCTTTTGTATTCATGAAGAGAACTTCTGTTATTCCATTCATTATTATTCTGTTGGAATAACCTGTATACGGGGACTACCCTATACTTGGTGTAATTCTTTTGTTATTTCATTCTTTATTATTCTGTTAGAATAACCTATATACGTGGACTACCCTATACATGGTGATCTTCTTCTGTTATTCCATTCCTTATTATTATGTTGGAATAACCTGTCTATGCGAAGTACCGCATACATAGTGAAATTCTTTTATTATTTCATTCTTTATTATTCTGTCGGAATATCCTGTCTGTGTGTTTTACGCCGGACCTGGTTTCATTATTATTATTCTGCATTTAATATTCTGTCGGAATATCCTATCTGTCCATTTTACGCCGGACCTGGTTCTATTATTTATTATTCTGTTGGGAATAACCTGTCTGTGCGATCTCTATCGCATGCATGGTGAATCCTTCGGTTATTTCATTCATTATTATTCTGCCAGAATAACCTGTCTATGTGAATTACCACATGCATGGTGAATGATCCTTTGTATTCATTCCTTATTAAATTATGGAAAAGATCTGTTTACGTTGATTATGATGAGAGTCATAATAAATGCATTGGACTGATAAAAATCATGGGTATATTTGGTATGAGTAAGTGTTGTGATGAGTTATGTTAGTTATTATATGAAAACATGAAAGTTTCTTAGAAATCACAAAGGGTTGAAAAATCAGATTGTGGTAAAAACGTAACATAAAATTCAATTGACCATATTTCCTATTATATTTTGAAATTTTGAGTGTGGTCAAGTCCTAGAGTTAGATCTATGATTCTTATAACTTATCCAAGTGGAATCACTGGAAAAGGTGTTGTAGATTTTTGTGTGGACGGATTTTAGCAAAGGAGTCAAAAGCTGCAAAAGAAGAAAATGCTACTGTCTAGAATTTTAAAAGGGCATTTTTGGCAACTTTATTTGTGAGAAACATTCTGGCCTTTTGGGACACGAAAGTATATGGTATAAAGAACCTCCTGTCTAAAAATGAGCTTATTCCGACTTAAAATGAGCAAGTTATGACCATTTCAATATTTAGGTTTTTCCGACAAAAAACGCAATAACCGGAGTTCTATAACTCTGATGAACATGAAATTTAGACTGGAGGCTCACGTTAACATGTGTAAGATCATGCCAAGATTTGGAAATTTTTGGAGTTAAACTTGAGGTAGCTAATTTCTTAAAGAATTATTTGGAAATTGATTTTTGAAAAATAGTAAATGAATTTTAAAATTCTAAGAAAAATATATGTTCATTATGGGACTAAATTATCCTAAATCCCAGAAAAGAAATATTTTTGGGACTGATTTGTTATTTTCATGAAAATAGTTTAGTTACGAACATATGCGTTAAATATGTTATGTGAAGTAACAAAGTTAGAAAATAGGATTTTATAGCTTGATAAATCCTATATAAGGTATATGTAGATTTTTGATGAGGGATTTGACCATTGGTGATGAAATCTTATGAGTATGGCATTTTTGAATGATTAAATACATTATTTGGTAAAGTGTAAACAATTGAAATAAATTGTTTATAAGTTTAAGAAGTGATTAAAATATTGTTATGATATTAACAATATAAGATTATGAATTTATTATGTGATTGATAATATTTGGATAAAGTTAAAGTCTTTAATATTTATCCTTGTTATAGTTTGATTAACGCTTATATCATTGTCATCATACTCATGCTTATATGGTGATGAAAGTTATCTTTGGCTTACGTGCGAAGATGGACTGTTGATAATTAAATTGTATATCTTTGGCTTACGTGCAAAGATGGATTGTTGATTATTGGTTTTCTTGTTGTATATCTTTGGCTTACGTGCAGAGATGGACTTGGTATGATTATGACCAGGGATTATTTGGTATAGTCATGACCATTGATGATTTAATGAATATCCTTGGCTCATAGTACAGGGATGATTCGATGATGTGGTTTATTTATTAATCTGAGTCTCAACGATAAGAATTGGTGAAAACATTTTAAATCATAGAAGATAGTAGATTTTATTCTTTAATTGACTCTTCTAATGGATTGTTTATCCGGCTGCAGTTAAACTTGATGTTTATTGTATTTTATCAGTTTAATATTGTTGAAGATTAATGATAATTTATTCTACATTATCTTAGTCATAATATTTCTTTACTGGGCTAGTTGAGCTCACCCTTTCTTTCACTGTTCTCTTCAGGAAATGACAATATAGCTGGGACGAGTCAGGGAAAAGAGTGACGGTCCAGATGATAGCATAAGTAGTCCTCACTATTCTGATTAAATAGTGTGACAATAAATGTAATGAGGACTCCTTTGAGTTTGTATACTGTCTAGATGACAATATACATATTAAAACTCTTAGATTATGTTTTGTCGATTTTACACGACAGTTGTATTTGAATTTTGTATCGTGTATTTGGCGAATACAGATGGGTGATGAATACCTAATTTTGGGGGCGTCACAGTTGGAATCAAAGCTTAGCGATATAATCCCTAGCTGAGATGTGAGACAAGAACTAGGATGGGAGAGACGAGGAATTTCTTCGCTAGTATGACCTACCTAAGTTTATTTGGTATTTAATTGGTTGGTCAGAGTATATGGATAATTTGTGATATGTCAATTAACCCTTGTTTTTTGACAGTGTTTGAAAATGGCATCTGAAAATGATCAGATAAACAATGGAGCAAAATAATATGACTGTATCGAAGTACGAGGCTAAGTTTGTGGAGCTATCCCGGTTGGAATCCCATTTGGTCGATAATGAGGAGCGAATGTCGCGAATGTTTTTAAGAAGTTTGAAACCCGATATACGTCAATACCCCATTTCTCATAAACTTTGTTTATATTCAGTTGTTGTGAATAGGGCTCAGTTATTGGAGCGCGATAATGAGTTGGCACAACCAAAGGGTAACGACCAACAACACGATAATAATCGTACCGGTGGCAACGACCATCGGAACAATGATGACCATCGTGGGGGGAAATTATCATGGCAAGAATGGTAACCACTTCGGTGGTAATCATGGCCAAGATAATAGAAGTTGAAATTTCAAGAAGAGAAGGTCATTTAGCTCGATTTTGTCGTATAGCAAAGTCAAATCCGGTAGTTTAAGTGAGAGCGTTTGTCAAGAAACCCGAACGAAGTTATTACGGGTAAGTTAATTATAAACTCTTGTGAAGTCTATATCTTATTCGATACTAGTTCTACCCACTCTTGTTTTTCACGTAGTTGTGTTCAACGTTTAAATTTAACTCATGAGAAGTTAGACTTTGTCTTATTGGTTGAAACTTCGTTAGGAGAAACTTTCGTTACCTCCACTATATATAAATCATGTTTCAAATCGAAACTTTCACGTTACCTGTCGATCTTATCTCTTTGAAAATACATGCCTTTGATGTGAATTTATGAATCTATTGATTAACAACTCATCATATTTATATTTTGTTAAAAGTCATTTGTGGCCTGTAATGCATAGATTGACTTGGTATGATTATGACCAGTGATTATTCGGTATAATCATGACCGTAATGTTACAAATGATGTGGTAAAAGTCATCTTTGGCTCGTAGTGCATAGATGGACTTGGTATGATTATGACCAGGGATTATTCGGTATAATCATGACCGTAATTGAAAACACGAATATCCTTGGCCCGTAGTGCACGGATAATTCATGGTCGTGATACTATTAAGCTAAGTCTCAGCATTATTGGTTTTACAGTTGTATATCTTTAGCCTGTAGTGCAAAGATGAACTATTGATTATTGGTTATATAGTTAGCCTGTAGTGAAAAGATGAATTGTTAATGAATATCTTTGCCCGTATTACAAAGATCAATTTCATGTTTTCAACGATAAAGGAATTCAAGGTATTCTCATCTCTTCGAAATACCGGGTACGTACGTAAATTTCGATGGCGAAATTTCATAAGGAGTGGAGATTGTGAGACCCCGAATTTTATGAAATAAAATTATTCAATTTTTTTATTTTGGTGAATAGTTAAATTGATAAAAGTTTAAAGTTAAGGGTGACATTTGAAAATTTTTCAAAGTAAGTGATGATGAAGTTTTGTTTTATTAGTATTATTAATGTAATAAAACCGAAAAGCTTTTTATATAAAACAGAATACTTTTATAAAGTTATTCTATAAATAGAATATATTATATTCTATTATGCATAATGTTTTGCATAATAAAATCTTTTTATATAAAACAGAATAATTTTATAAAGTTATTCTATAAATAAAATATATTATATTTTATTATGAATAGTGTTGCAGAGTGCATGCATAGTGTTTTGCATAGTAAAATCTTTTTATATAAAAAAGAATACTTTTATAAAGGTATTCATTTTATTAGATTATAAATAGAATATATTATATTTTATTTAAAAGATTTTGCTTTAAATATAGACCGTCTGATTAAAAGTAAATCAATCTAGATCGTTCATGAATTTGTTACTATGCAGTCCATTCTTCTGTAAATAGAAGCTCATTCTTTCATTATTTCTTATGAATTCACTTAAACTCTAGAGAGAGATAATATAGAGAGAATTCTTCTTCTATAATCTTGAGCGTATTTCTTTAGAGTTTAAGAAAGCTTTGAGCGTAGTAAAAGTTTTCTTCGAGTATATCCTCGCCCTTCAAGTCGGAATACTCTTCTTTCAAAGGTAAGAGATATTATTTGTTATGCCTGTAAGGGGTATTATTCCTTTAGTATTCATGAAGAGAACTTCTATTATTCTATTCTTTATTATTCAGTTGGAATAACCTGTATACGGGGACTACCCTATATTTGGTGAAATTCTTCTGTTATTCCATTCTTTATTATTCTGTTAGAATAACCTGTATACGCGGACTACCTTATACATGGTAATCTTCTTCTGTTATTCCATTCCTTATTATTATGTTGGAATAACCTGTCTATGTGAAGTACCGCATACATGGTGAAATTCTTCTATTATTTCATTCTTTATTATTCTATCGTAATATCCTGTCTGTGCGTTTTACACCGGACCTGGTTCCATTATTATTATTCCGCATTTAATATTCTGTCGGAATATCCTGTCTGTGCGTTTTACGCCGGACCTGGTTCCATTATTTATTATTCTATTGGGAATAACCTGTCTGTGCGGTCTCTATCGTATGCATGGTGAATCCTTCCATTATTCCATTTTTTATTATTCTGTCAGAATAACATGTCTATGTGAATTACCACATGCATGGTGAATGATCCTTTGTATTCATTCCTTATTAAATTATGGAAAAGATCTGTTTACGTTGATTACGATGATAGTCATAATAAAAGCATTGGACTGATGAAAATCATGGGTATATGTGGTATTAGTAAGTGTTATGATGAGTTATGTTAGTTATTATGTGAAAACATGAAAGTTTCTTAGAAATCACAAGGGGTTGAAAAATCAGATTTTGGTAAAAACGTAACATGAAATAATTGACCATATTTCCTATTATATTTCTAATTTTTGAGTGTGGTCAAGTCCTAGAGTTAGATCTATGAGTCTTATAACTTATCCAAGTGGAATCACTGGAAAAGGTGTTGTAGATTTTTGTGTGGACTGATTTTAGCAAAGGAGTCAAAAGCTGCAAAAGAGGAAAATGCTATTGTCTAGAATTTTAAAAGGGCATTTTCGGCCACTTAATTTGTGAGAAAAATTCTGGACTTTTGGGACATGAAAGTATATGGTATAAAGAATCTCCTGTCCAAAAATGAGCTCATTCCGAATTAAAATGAACAAGTTATGACCATTTCAATATTTAGGTTTTTCCGACGACAAACGCTATAACCGGAGTTCTATAACTTCGATGACCATGAAATTTAGACTTGAGGCTCACATTAACATGTGTAAGATCATGCCAAGATTTAGAAATTTTTGGAGTTAAACTTGAGGTAGCTAATTTCTTAAGGAATTAATTGGAAATTGATTTTTGAAAAATAGAAAATGAATTTTAAAAATTCCGAGAAAAATATATGTTCATTATGGGACTAAATTATCCTAAATCCTAGAAAAGAAATATTTTTGGGACTGATTTGTTATTTTTCATTCAAATAGTTTAGTTATGAACATATGCGTTAAATATGTTATGTGAAGTAACAAAGTTGGAAAAAGGATTTTATCGCTTCAGAAATCCTATATAAGGTATATGTAGATTTTTGATTAGGGATTTGACCATTGGTGATGAAATCTTATGAGTATGGCATTTTTGAATGATTAAATGCATTATTTGGTTAAGTGTAAACAATTGGAATAAATTGTTTATAAGTTAAAGTCTTTAATATTTATCCTTGTTATAGTTTGAATAACGCTTATATCATTGTCATCATCCTCATGCTTATATGGTGATGAAAGTTATCTTTGGCTTACGTGCGAAGATGGACTGTAGATTATTAAATTGTATATCTCTGGCTTACGTGCAAAGATGGATTGTTGATTATTGGTTTTCTTGTTGTATATCTTTGGTTTACGTGTAGAGATGGACTTGGTATAATTATGATCAGGGATTATTCGGTATAGACATGACCATTGATGATTTAATGAATATCCTTGGCCCATAGTACATGGATGATTCGATGATGTGGTTTATTAATTAAGCTGAGTCTCAGCGATAAGAATTGGTGAAAACATTTTAAATCATAGAAGATAGTAGATTTTATTCTTTAATTGACTCTTCTAATGGATTGGTTATTCCGCTGCAAGTAAACTTGATGTTTATTATATTTTATCAGTTTAATATTGTTGAAGACTAATGATAATTTATTCTGCATTATCTTAGTCATAATATTTCTTACTGGGCTAGCTGAGCTCACCCTTTCTTCCACTGTTCTCTTCAAGAAATGAGAATATAGCTGGGTCGAGTCGGGGAAAAGAGTGACGGTCCAGATGATAGCATTAGTAGCATTCACCATTCTGAATAAATAGTGTGATAATAAATGTAATGAGGACTTCTTTGAGTTTGTATACTGTCTAGATGACAATATACATATTAAAACTCTTAGATTATGTTTTGTCGTATTTTACACGACAGTTGTATTTGAATTTTGTACCGTGTATTTGGCGACTCAAGATGGGTGATGAATACCTAATTTTGGGGGCGTCACAGTTGGTATCAAAGCTTAGGGATATGATCCTTGGCTAAGACGTGAGACAAGAACTAGGAGGGGAGAGACGAGGAATTCCTTCGCTAGTATGACCTACCTAAGTTTATTTGGTATTTAATTGGTTGGTCAGAGTATAGGGATAATATGTGATATATCAATTAACCCTTGTTTTGTGACAGTTTTTGAAAATGGCATCTGAAAATGTTGAGATAAGCAATTGAGAAAAATAATATGACCGTATTGCAGTACGAGGCTAAGTTTGCGGAGTTATCCCGGTTTGCATCCCATTTGGTCGATAATGAGATGCTAATGACGCAAATATTTTTAAGATATTTGAAACCCGATATACGCCAATGCCTCATTTCTCATAACCTTGTTTATATTCAGATGTTGTGAATAGGGCTCTGTTATTGGAGCGCGATAATGAGTTGGCACAACCAAAAGGTAATGACCAACAACATGATAATAATTGTACCATTGGTAACGGCCATCGGAACAATGATAACCATCGTGGTGGAAATTATCATGCCAAGAATGGTAACCACTTCGGTGGAAATTATGGCCAAGATAATAGAAGTGAAAATTTCAAGAAGAGAAGGTCATTTAGCTCGATTTTATCGTATAGCAAAGTCAAATCCGGTAGTTTAAGTGACAGCGTTTGTCAAGAAACCTGAACGAAGTTATTATGGGTAATTTAATTATAAACTCTTGTGAAGTCTATATCTTATTCGATACTAGTTCTACCCACTCTTGTATTTCACCTAGTCGTGTTCAACGTTTAAATTTTACTCATGAGAAGTTAGATTTTGTCTTATTGGTTGAAACTTCGTTATGAGAAACTTTCGTTACCTCCACTTTTTATAAATCTTGTTTCAAATCGACACTTTCACGTTACCTGTCGATCTTATCTCTTTGAAAATACTTGTCTTTGATGTGATTTTAGGAATCGATTGATTAACTACTCATCATATTTATATTTTGTTGAAAGTCATCTGTGGCCTGTAGTGCAAGATGGACTTGGTATGATTATGACCAGGGATTATTCGGTATAGTCATGACCGTAATGTTACAAATGATGTGGTAAAAGTCATCTTTGGCCCGTAGTGCATAGATGGACTTGGTATGATTATGACCAGGGATTATTCGGTATAATCATGACTGTAATTGAAAACACGAATATCCTTGGCCCGTAGTGCATGGATAATTCGTGGTTGTGATACTATTAAGCTGAGTCTCAGCATTATTGGTTTTACAGTTGTATATCTTTGGCCTGTAGTGTAAAGATGGACTGTTGATTATTGGTTATACAGTTGGCCTGTAGTGCAAAGATGAATTGTTAATGAATATCTTTGGCCGTACTGGAAAGATGAATTTCATGTTTTCAACGATAAAGGTATTCAAGGTATTCTCATCTCTTCGAAATACCAAGTACGTACGTAAATTTTTAGGGCGAAATTTTATAAGGAGGGGAGATTGTGAGACCCCGAATTTTATGAAATAAAAGTATTCATTTTTTCTATTTTGGTGAATAGTTAAATTGATAAAAGTTTAAAGTTAAGGGTGACATTTGAAAATTTTTCAAAGTAAGTGATGATGAAGTTTTGTTTTATTAGTATTATTAATGTAATAAAACCGAAAAGCTTTTTATATAAAACAAAATACTTTTATAAAGTTATTCTATAAATAGAATATATTATATTCTATTATGCATAATGTTTTGCATAGTAAAATCTTTTTATATAAAACAGAATAATTTTATAAAGTTATTCTATAAATAGAATATATTATATTTTATTATGAATAGTGTTGCATAGTGCCTGCATAGTGTTTTGCATAGTAAAATCTTTTTATATAAAATAGAATACTTTTATAAAGGTATTCATTTTATTAGATTATAAATAGAATATATTATATTTTATTTAAAAAATTTTGCTTTAAATATAGACCGTCTGATTAAAAGTAAATCAATCTAGATCGTTCATGAATTTGTTACTATGCAGACCATTCTTCTGTAAAGAGAAGCTCATTCCTTCATTATTTCTTACGAATTCACTTAAACTCTAGAGAGAGATACTATAGAGAGAATTCTTCTTCTATAATCTTAAGCGTATTTCTTTAGAGTTTAAGAAAGCTTTGAGCGTAGTAAAAGTTTTCTTCGAGTATATCCTCGCCCTTCAAGTCGGAATACTCTTCTTTCAAAGGTAAGGGATATTATTTGTTATGCCTGTAAGGGGTATTATTCCTTTTGTATTCATGAAGAGAACTTCTATTATTCTATTCTTTATTATTCAGTTGGAATAACCTATATACGGGGACTACCCTATATTTGGTGAAATTCTTCTGTTATTCCATTCTTTATTATTCTGTTAGAATAATCTGTATACGCGGACTACCTTATACATGGTAATCTTCTTCTGTTATTCCATTCCTTATTATTATGTTGGAATAACCTGTCTATGTGAAGTACCGCATACATGGTGAAATTCTTCTATTATATCATTCTTTATTATTCTATCATAATATTCTGTCTGTGCGTTTTACACCGGACCTGGTTCCATTATTATTATTCCGCATTTAATATTCTGTCGGAATATCCTGTCTGTGCGTTTTACGCCGGACCTGGTTCCATTATTTATTATTTCGCATTTAATATTCTGTCAGAATATCATGTCTCTGTGTTTTACGTTGGACCTGGTTCCATTATTTATTATTCTGTTGGGAATAACATGTCTGTGCGGTCTCTATCGCATGCATGGTGAATCCTTCTTTTATTCCATTCTTTATTATTCTGTCAGAATAACCTGTCTATGTGAATTACCACATGCATGGTGAATGATCCTTTGTATTCATTCCTTATTAAATTATGGAAAAGATCTGTTTACGTTGATTATGATGAGAGTTATAATAAAAGCACTGAACTGATGAAAATCATGGGTATATGTGGTATTAGTAAGTGTTATGATGAGTTATGTTAGTTATTATGTGAAAACATGAAAGTTTCTTAGAAATCACAAAGGATTGAAAAATCAGATTTTGGTAAAAACGTAACATGAAATTCAATTGACCATATTTCCTATTATATTTCGAATTTTTGAGTTTGGTCAAGTCCTAGAGTTAGATCTATGAGTCTTATAACTTATCCAAGTAGAATCACTGAAAAAGGTGTTGTAGATTTTTGTGTGGACTGATTTTAGCAAAGGAGTCGAAAGCTTTAAAAAAGAAAAATGCTACTGTCTAGAATTTAAGGGCATTTTTGGTAACTTAATTTGTGAGAAAAATTCTGGCCTTTTGGGAAATGAAAGTATATGGTATAAAGAACCTCCTGTTCAAAAATGAGCTCATTCCGACTTAAAATGAGTATGTTATGACCATTTCAATATTTAGGTTTTTCTGACAAAAAATGCTATAACCCGAGTTCTATAACTCCGATGACCTTGAAATTTGGACTGGAGGCTCACGTTAACATGTGTAAGATAATGCCAAGATTTTGAAATTTTTGGAGTAAAACTTGAGGCAGCTAATTTCTTAAGGAATTAATTGGAAATTGATTTCTGAAAAATAGTAAATGAATTTTAAAAATTCCGAGAAAAATATATGTTCATTATGGGACTAAAGTATGCTAAATCCCAGAAACGAAATATTTTTGGGACTGATTTGATATTTTTCATGAAAATAGTTTAGTTACGAACATATGAGTTAAATATGTTATGTGAAGTAACAAAGTTGGAAAATAGGATTTTATGGCTTCAGAAATCCTATATAAGGTATAAGTAGATTTTTGAAGAGGGATTTGACCATTGGTGATGAATTCTTATGAGTATGGCATTTTTGAATGATTAAATGCGTTATTTGGTAATGTGTAAACAATTGAAATAAATTGTTTATAAGTTAAAGAAGTGATTAAAATATTGTTATGATATTAACAATTTTAGATTATGAATTTGTTATGTGATTGATAATATTTGGATAAAGTTAATGTGACAACCCGAGAATTTGTACAATTTATTTAAAATCTTAAATGATTGATTTAAAGTCAAATAATAGACCTAGACAAAAAATAAGTGTATGCGTTTGATATTATTATGGTGAAATTTTGATGATTTCAAAATTTTGTGAAGGATATAGGTGAATTATTCAGGATTAAGGATTTATGTGATTATGTTCTGTGTTTATGGTTATGTATGTGTACAAAATGTGGTTAAGGGTCAAGGGTTGACCAGATTAATTGTATATGTGTCAAACCCTAAGTATATTTTAAGAACGTCAACGTTCAGTTAGAAAACCATAACGTCTGATAAGAAACCCTAGAAATCGGTTCTGGAAATCCTAGTTCCAGTTCTGGGAGTCCGAAACCCTAATTCAGATATTAAAAACCCCAATCCTTGAAATCCTTCGATTTGTTGTTAAATGTTGCAATTGATTATTCAAAGTTGTGTAATAGGGTGTCAATTGATGATCCGGGTTGATAAATCATGAACCCATAACATCAAAGTACACGAAAATGAAGTTTTAGAAAATCTGGAAAAGTGGAAAAATGAGACCTGACAGCCTAATGTCAGGGCCTCTAGATCTGTGTGTGTTAGATTTTTTCTGTGTTTTATGTTATATATTTGTAGTATGTCATGTTATCTTTAATCTGAAACTTGAATCAGGGTCATATCATGTCTAGATCATAAGTTACAAATGGTCAAAAGGCGTTAACCGACCTCAAAAATGTGAATCTGGGTAACCCAGATTTCCCAACAGTGTCTGATAAGCATGTTCATAGAGTCTGATCTCGTATATGTTTGATGGTTAGGCCAAGTTATTGTGTTTTTGTTGTAGCCTGACATGTGTACTACATGTTAAAGGCTTTAGATCACCCAGATCATGAACAGGAGCGAAATTATTTAAGGTCAAAGTAGGTTGACCGAACTGCCGGAAGAAGGAATCTGGGTAACCCAGAATCTTCAAAGGGCGTTTTCTAACAGCTAGTTAGACCGGTCACAATATTTCGTTCCTGATGTTTTTAAGTTGACCTATTGATTTATTATTGTAGCCTGTCATCTCCACTACAAGATGAAACCACTAGATCACATAACCGAACACAGAAGATTAAGATTTAAGGCTTCAAAAGTACACACTCGAACTGCCTTGGGTTTCTGGGTTGCCCAGAAAACCCAGGCGTGGTCTGACAAGGTTTTTGATTACCCAGATCTTGCTGTTTTGTTGTTTGATGGCCATGTTATCGATTGATAATAATAGTATTACACTTATACTACATGTTAGGTAACATTATCTTCCCAGATTATAAAAGGAACATGAATTTATTTCTGGTCAAAGTGGTAACCTCGAACCTCTGACATGAATTCTGGGAATTGGCCCAGAACACCAAGAACACCTATAGCGACAGTTCTGTCGCTATAGGGCCCCTTTAGCGACGCTTAATTTCGGAAATTATAGAAAATTAATTAAAAATTAGAAAAAAAAGGTTTTTAATTATTAAAAATACATAATAAATTATGAAAAATTATTTTAAAGTCTAAAAAATAGTTTTTAATTATTTTATGTATATTTCGAAAATATTTATTATTTTTGGAATATAAATGGTATTTATTTATTTAATTATAATATTAAATAAAATATTTAAAAATGGTTTTAATTCATGAAAAATCATAAAAAATAATATTATGGTATAAGAAAATATTTTAAGTTATTTTTGATGACTTTTAATATTTTGTGATGAAATTCATTAATTAATAAATATTAATGATAATTAGTTTATTTAATAACTATATTAAATAAATTAAGGAAAAATAGAATTAATGTTTTAAAAATCATATAAAAATGATTTAAGTGTTATAAAAATATTTTAAGTTATAAATTTTAACTTTTGATATTTAGTCAAGAAAATATTAATATTTTAATATTAATAGCAATTATCGGATAAGGGATTTAAGTGTTTAAAAATCATATAATTATGATTTTAAGGTATTAAAAATATTTTGAAATATTATAATTATATTATAATATTATGTAATGATTTTCATTAATATTTTATAATAAATAAATATTAATGATTAAGTAATTATGTGGTATTTAATTTATTTAAATACGGTTTTAATGATTGAAAATGGTGATAAATGATAATAATTATTTGAAAATTATTATGAGCCTATGAAAATTATTTTTGATTGACAAGAAATTATCTGGGATAATTGTTAAGCGTTTAAGCAGAGTTTAACTGAACTTAAACTCGAGTACTGACCGACTAGACAGTCGGGATGTTAGAATTGTGTCTATTTCGAGTCAGACTGAAATAGTTTGACCTAATACTAAGTCGTATGTGTTGTTAAGACAGATAGGGTTATGTGCTATGTGTTTAGGTTATTCTGTGTGTATAAATATAACAGTATTATACTGTGATGATATTATTCTAATATTGGATATCTATATTACTAATATTAGGTCTTCGGGAAAAGCATTATAAATTGTGTTGCGGTAATCAACGGTTCAGGCAAGTTTCTTTTTACTAAACTCTACTAAGAGTATTTTATTCAAGCTTATGGTTAATCATTGCTGATTGCCATGAAAATTGTAATCTGTACATCTTGCATGTATAAGTCAGGTATGAAAGGCTGATCACCTTCATTACCAGTTGGTTCAGAAATGTTTGTTCATTGATAAAACTTGTTCAGTCAAAAGTTTGTTCGTGCTAGTTCTCAATTATATTGATGAATTATAGCCAGCTTATTATTCATACTCTTCAATCACGATATATCGTTATATTGTTGTATTTAAACTTGATGGGCAACTTTCATGCTCACCCTTGCTATATCATGATAAAACATTGCAGATAAGGCGAACGTGTTCGGATACAAGAAAAGGTTAATGCCAAGTTCAGCTTGGGATAAAATGTGCGGCTAGTTTGTAATAGTTTATTTTGATAAATATTGTTGTGTACTAGATATTTTATGAATTGTGTATAAGTTAAGGTTACTCGACCTTGGGGAATAGTGTGTAATGTAATGTATAAACAATTTATGTTTATATCTTCCGCAATTAGTTATAGAAATAGTATACCGGATCCGAGGTGATTTGGGACCTGGATTCGGGGCTGCTACAGTTGGTATCAGAGCTGTTGGTTATGAAGCTTAGGTAGTAATACCTGAGACTAATAACCGTAGTGATTATGATTAAGTACTAACTCAAATCGAGTTAGTGTGTCGATAAGATTCAAAGACGAATCTCGGCGAGTGTAAAGACACAGAGTTCCCTAACTCTGATAATAAAGTTGAACAGTAACGGTAAATAGATCTAGTCTAAAAGACTGAAAGTGCGGGGATAGGAGATCGTAAAACAAAACGATCATAGTGCATGGAATTGAATAGTAATATATATGATAAGATCACCCCGTGATCTGATAAGGTTATGACAGCCAGAAAGAATCAATCTTATGATTGAAAAGTTTACAGCAAGATGTTGTGTGTAAGTTGTATTATAAAATGGTACTATGAAAACTCATGAAAGAGTTATGGATTATAGATACGGATTAAATGAAATTCTTATGGAAAAAGGGGGTTAAGATTAGGTTGGGATTTCAATGAGGACTCGTGTTAGCAACTGAGTTGTATGATTTCTTGTATGCGCGGGGAATTGTACTTGGTGTAAAAACTACTTAGTTGGTGGCATTGGTAACCATTGAAATGTTGTGTCACGCTAGTTGTTATATATAGATAAATAGGTCATAGGTAGAGAATATAGGATTAAGCACGAGTTCTTAGAACTCATACTTATGTGACATTCTTGACTCATAGTTATATGAAATGTTTATGAGTCCCTCAGCGAATGGACGCCAAAGGTCAGACTAGGGTAAGTTCGTAAACTCATATAATTGTGGCCAGGTTATGAACTCATAAGTGTTGTTTTATGAATTGGGTATAGTTGTGTGTGAATGGAGTGTTAAGGATTATAGGAACAGATAGATTATTAAGCAAATGATCATTAGTGGACACTTAGGTTTTCCTAAACTCCTAGTTATGCTAAACTTCAAATTTTTGACATCAAGCTAAATATGCACTATGTGCCTTTTAAAAAAAATGTAGACTCGTAACCATTTTTGAAACGGTTTAAAGTACAGTCTATGCTACTTATTTCGGCTAGACGTAAATGATTTGAAATATCAAAAATTGTTTTATTTATCACTTATGTACTATGTAACCTGGTGCAGAGATGATAAAAATGATGGAGTCATCAATGCAGTATTACTTAGTGTGAATTTGACATAAAGTCACTATTCCACTATGGTATGATGTAGCATGACAAAATCACCAAATGACGAAATCCTCAACGGACTGTTAATACAGTGCGGCATCATGACGTCATTCTCGAAAATGTTTTCAAAAATTTTAATTTGCCAACGGGGTTTAGCTACACCTAAATTATTCGATTGAATTGAATTATTGATATGAGTCTATGCTAATTAATTCAGCTAGACTAATGTTATAAAAACTCCAAGTGTTTATTGAAAGAAATTTCCCGAACCAAATTGTTTTGGTGCGGAATCCTATGATAAGACTGAGGTGAACGATAATGTTTGGATAAATAATCCAATCTAGTAGCGTAAATATTCGCTAAAAATGATTAATACGTTATGCATGACGTACGAGTACGATAGGCTAATCACCTAAAGTACTAGTAATGATAGTTTACCTTCTTTGTGATTGTAAATAGACCAAGTAATGTTTTGTTTTGCGGTATAAATATCGTTAAAACTATGTGTTCATGGTCTATATGACCCCTCAGCACAATTTGAAAACTCTTACTCTTGTGAGTGGTGTATTGGGTAGCAGGTGATATGTGTGAATGGTGTAAGGTGCAAGGTGTAAGGTGTAAGGTGAATTTCGAGGACGAAATTCTTATAAGGAGGGGTGAATGTGACAACCCAAGAATTTGGACAATTTATTTAAAATCTTAAATGCTTTATTTAAAGTCAAATAATAGACCTAGATAGAAAATAAGTGTATGCGTTTGATATTATTAGGGTGAAATTTTGATGATTTCAAAATTTTGTGAAGGATATAGGTGAATTATTCAGGATTAAGGATTTATGTGATTATGTTCTGTGTTTATGGTTATGTATGTGTACAGAATGTGGTTAAGCGTCAAGGGTTGACCAGATTAATTGTATATGTGTCAAACCCTAAGTATATTTTAAGAACGTCAACGTTCAGTTAGAATAACATAACGTCTGATAAGAAACCCTAGAAATCGGTTCTGAAAACCCTAGTTCCAGTTCCGGGAGTCCGAAACCCTAATTCGGATATTAAAAACCCTAATCCTTGAAATCCTTCGATTTATTGTTAAATGTTGCAATTGATTGTTCAAAGTTGTGTAATAGGGTGTCAATTGATGATCTGGGTTGATAAATCATGAACCCATAACATCAAAGTACACAAAAATGAAGTTTTAGAAAATCTGGAAAAGTGGAAAAATGAGACCTGACAGCCTAATGTCAGGGCCTCTAGATCTGTGTGTTAGATTTTTTCTGTGTTTTATGTTATATATTTGTAGTATGTCATGTTATCTTTAATCTGAAACTTGAATCAGGGTCATATCATGTCTAGATCATAAGTTACAAGCGGTCAAAAGGCGTTAACCGACCTCGAAAATGTGAATCTGGGTAACCCAAATTTTCCAACAGTGTCTGACAAGCATGTTCATAGAGTCTGATCTCGTATATGTTTGATGGTTAGGCCAAGTTATTGTGTTTTTGTTGTAGCCTGACATGTGTACTACATATTAAAGGCTTTAGATCACCCAGATCATGAACAGGAACGAAATTATTTAAGGTCAAAGTAGGTTGACCGAACTGCCGGAAGAAGGAATCTGGGTAACCCAGAATCTTCAAAGGGCGTTTTCTAACAGCTAGTTAGACCGGTCACAATATTTCGTTCTTGATGTTTTTAAGTTGACCTATTGATTTATTATTGTAGCCTGTCATCTCCACTACAAGATGAAACCACTAGATCACATAACCGAACACAGAAGATTAAGATTTAAAGCTTCAAAAGTATACACTCGAATTGCCTTGGGTTTCTGGGTTGCCCAGAAAACCCAGGCGTGGTCTGACAAGGTTTTTGATTACCCAGATCTTGCTGTTTTGTTGTTTGATGGTCATGTTATCGATTGATAATAATAGTATTACACTTATACTACATGTTAGGTAACATTATCTTCCCAAATTATAAAATGAACATTAATTTATTTCTGGTCAAAGTGGTAACCTCGAACCTCTGACATGAATTCTGGGAATTGGCCAAGAACACCAAGAACACCTATAGCGACGGTTCTGTCGCTATAGGGCCCCTTTAGCAACGCTTAATTTCGAAAATTACAGAAAATTAATTAAAAATTAGAAAAAATTGGTTTTTAATTATTAAAAATACATAATAAATTATGAAAAATTATTATAAAGTCTGAAAAATAGTTTTTAATTATTTTATGTATATTTCGAAAATATTTATTATTTTTGGAATATAAATGGTATTTATTTATTTAATTATAATATTAAATAAATTATTTAAAAATAGTTTTAATTCATGAAAAATAATATTATGGTATAAGAAAATATTTTAAGTTATTTTTGATGACTTTTAATATTTTGTGATGAAATTCATTAATTAATCAATATTAATGATAATTAGTTTATTTAATAACTATATTTAATAAATTAAGGAAAAATAGAATTAATGTTTTAAAAATAATATAAAAATGATTTAAGTGTTATAAAAATATTTTAATTTATAAATTATAACTTTTGATATTTAGTCATGAAAATATTAATATTTTAATATGAATAGTAATTATCGGATAAGGGATTTAAGTGTTTAAAAATCATATAATTATGATTTTAAGGTATTAAAAATATTTTGAAATATTATAATTATATTATAATATTATGTAATGATTTTCATTAATATTTTATAATAAATAAATATTAATGATTAAGTAATTATGTGGTATTTAATTTATTTAAATACGGTTTTAATGATTAAAATGGTGATAAATGATAATAATTATTTGAAAATTATTATGAGCCTATGAAAATTATTTTTGATTGACAAGAAATTATCTGGGATAATTGTTAAGCGTTTAAGCAGAGTTTAACTGAACTTAAACTCGAGTATTGACCGACTAGACCGTCGGGATGTTAGAATTGTGTCGGTTTCGAGTCAGACTGAAATAGTTTGACCTAATACTAAGTCGTATGTGTTGTTAAGACAGATAAGGTTATGTGCTAAGTGTTTAGGTTATTCTGTGTGTATAAATATAACAGTATTATACTGTGATGATATTATTCTAATATTGGATATCTATATTACTAATATTAGGTATTCGGGTAAAGCATTATAAATTACGTTGCGGTAATCAACGGTTCAGGCAAGTTTCTTTTTACTAAACTCTACTAAGAGTATTTTATTCAAGCTTATGGTTAATCATTGCTGATTGCCATGAAAATTGTACTCTGTACATCTTGCATGTATAAGTCAGGTATGAAAGGCTGATCACCTTCATTACCAGTTGGTTCAGAAATGTTTGTTCATGTATAAAACTTGTTCAGTCAAAAGTTTGTTCGTGCTAGTTCTCAATTATATTGATGAATTATAGCCAGCTTATTATTCATATTCTTCAATCATGATATATCGTTATATTGTTGTATTTAAACTTGCTGGGCAACTTTCATGCTCACCCTTGCTATATCATGATAAAACATTGCAGACAAGGCGAACGTGTTCGGATACAAGAAAAGGTTAATGCCAAGTTCAGCTTGGGATAAAATGTGCGGCTAGTTTGTAATAGTTTATTTTGATAAATATTGTTGTGTATTAGATATTTTATGAATTGTGTATAAGTTAAGGTTACTCGACCTTGGGGAATAGTGTGTAATGTAATGTATAAACAATTTATGTTTATATCTTCCGCAATTAGTTATAGAAATAGTATACCGGATCCGAGGTGATTTGGGACCTGGATTCGGGGCTGCTACAGTTAAAGTCTTTAATATTTATCCTTGTTATTGTTTGATTAGCGCTTATATCATTGTCATCATCATCATGCTTATATGGTGATGAAAGTTATCTTTAGCTTACGTGCTAAGATAGACTGTTGATTATTGAATTGTATATCTTTGGCTTACGTGCAAAGATGAATTGTTGATTATTGGTTTTCTTGTTGTATATCTTTGTCTTACGTGCAGAGATGGACTTGGTATGATTATGACCAGGGATTATTCGGTATAGTCATGACCATTGATGATTTAATGAATATCCTTGGCCCGTAGTACAGGGATGATTCAATGATGTGGTTTATTTATTAAGAAGATAGTAGATTTTAATCTTTACTTGACTCTTCTAGTGGATTGCTTATTCCGCTGCAGTTAAACTTGGTGTTTATTGTATTTTATCAGTTTAATATTATTGAAGACTAATGATAATTTATTCTTCATTATCCTAGTCATAATATTTCTTACTGGGCTAGTTGAGCTCACCCTTTCTTTCACTGTTCTCTTCAGGAAATGAGAATATAGCTGGGATGAGTCGGGGAAAGGAGTGATGGTCCAGATGATAGCATTAGTTGTCCTCACTATTCTGATTAAATAGTGTGACAATAAATGTAATGAGGACTCCTTTGAGTTTTTATACTGTCTAGATGACAATATACATATTAAAACTCTTAGATTATGTTTTGTCGTATTTTACACGATAATTGTATTTGAATTTTGTACCATGTATTTGGTGACTCAAGATGGGTGATGAATACCTAATTTTGGGGGCGTCACAGCTGCGATGTGCACCAGTTTTGATTTCAACTTCTATTTTCAAAATGGTGAAGTCTAACATGATGTTATGACTTGAGCATGCATGAAAATTGGTTTAACATGTAGATTTATGGTCTTTATCATAACATGAATACTTTGGATTTTTTTAATGTACACGTACTATAAGGAATTATAACTTTGAAAGTAGACTTTGACTAAACTTATGATGTCTCATTTCTTATTTTGAGTACATGTATATATGGTTTAGCTATGCATGAAATATGATTCTAACATGTTTTGTATGTACTAAATTGTTTTGATTTTGTTTAAAAAGATTCCTAAAGAAGAACTCGGACATTGTGCAAGCTAAGTATTATGAACATTATCCTTGTCAGATTCTAGACATCTAAGAGTTGCATATTAAATACTCTAATCATGATTTATATGTGTATCCATCTAGTATGACATGACATAAAAATCGTTTAAACATGATTTTGTACAAGTTTTCAAAGGATGAACAAGACTAAATATGTGCATACAATGAAAACCTTTGTGATCATGTATACTAACTGATTTCTTGACTATTTCATATATGTACATGGTGAGAATAGTAATCAGTGTGATTCATGACCTTAATTAGTCTTAAGTCACTTCAATTGCAAAACTAAGACCGTGACGTGTGAAGGTGAACTTAGAATAGTCATACATATATGTAAAGTCCTTTAGCATGTGTGCATGATAATTGTTAATGTCTTGGCATGCTAAAAAGTGGATTGGAACCAGGAGAGAAAAAGCTTAACTCTAGTATAGCTAGAGGATAACGTAGTTGCGTCGTCCCTAAGCCTAACCAGGGCGCAGCTGCGCTATCCTGTAGTATGGTCTGACTTATTTTGTTTGCTGCTAATCATGATGGTTTGACCACATTAATATTTTAGGATAATAAACATAGACTTATTGAGGTAGATAAGATAACATGAAGATGTTAAATCATATAAGATTCCTAATAAGATAAAGACGATGTTCCTTAAGAATTAATGAATTATATATATGAACTAATTTCATAGGCTTATGTATATACTTAACATATGTATTGAGTACATGTATAAGCTAATTTATGTCTGAGCTTACATAACTAATGAATATACCTATATGTGTAACTATGTTCTAATAGGATTTCAAATTGTTGATAAGCTATAATTTGGTAAACTATGCTTGAGGTAAGTTCCCTAACTTACACAACTTTGGATTTCGTGCAAGTTTCCTAATTTCATTTGATTCTCATATTAAATGCAAGTCCCAAAACTCTTTACATTTGTATATTGTATAATTCTGAATTATTGCCATATCAATCATACTTACATTGAGTAAATATCTATTACTATTCAGAAATTATTTGTATGTCTTGATGATTTTGAAAGCATTGAACTTATTGTTCTTAAATACATTATAAAAGTTATCTAAGCCATTGATTCGGCTAGACTATCATCGTGTGTTAGAAAGCTATCCAAACCAAATTGACTTGGTACAGACTCTTAAAACTGCTAGATGAACAACCCTCATTGAAGGGGAAATTATAGAATTGTCGGGGAACCGACGTGCGCACATACTAGCATATTTAAATGTTATGCATAACATAGAGTACTTAGGATGATCACATGTTGTACTCGGATTTGGATTTTTAGTATAATACTTTAAATTCTAGTAGAAGTTCTTCGTCCTTAGTGACTACTCAGTGTTCATTATTCTTGAACTTTGACATTATTAACTCCTTGAACCTTGCTAATATCATTCATTCCATAGCGACCTTTATTGAAAATTGTTGATAATTCCTAAACTATTATTCAGTGTCATGCCTTTGAGACTTGAACTTTATAACTGTTCACCCTTATTGCAATATCACTTGCTGAGCAAATTTATTGTTCATCCTTACTTACCTTAAAACTTTCAGTTAAGGTAAAACATGATGAACCCCCAGGCAAGGACAAGGGTAAAGAGAAGGCTTCAGAGTAGCTTGTTTCTTAGTACTAGGAAATTACTATTTTTATGTTGTATGAAGACTTATTTATTATGATGTAATAAGTTATGTTTAAATTAAGATGTCATAGTAACAGTTGGGAGACCATTGGTCATGAATATTTATGTTATCACAATATAAATTATTCTATTTTCCATTGTGTGAGATTTGAATTTATTATTAGAGTTAGCACATGATGAACCAAATTCGAGATATGAGTGTCTGAATTTGGGGGCATCACAGGTTGGTATCAAAGCATTAGGTTATAAACTTTAGTAGTGAGACTCCTTAGACTATAACCTTAGAAACATTTGGAGAAAAGAAGGAGATAAAACTCATATAGGGATTTCCTAAAGATTTAGTGGTATTATAAAATATATTTTCATTCCATACAATGAAATTATATTTGATCTTGATGTTCTAACAGAGTTTGTTGTTTGTTGTCTTGTTTTTGTGATTGTAGGATGTCAGACTTGGGAGGACCCAATAGAATGGTAGAGGAGCCACATGATATACATGTAGTGTATGAGGCACCTTTGATAGTAGAGCTAATTTTGGCAGTAGCCCCTATAGATGATGCGGATGAGGAGGAGGAGATGGAGTCAGTTGTTGTAGAGTCGGATTCTAAGGAAGATCTCATGGAGGATGAGCCTGTGGAACATTCCAACGAGGCTACATTCGAAGATCGGATGTTGGGGGAGTACGAGGAACAGTGTTTGGAGTTTAAGTGTCGGGTTGAAGAACTAGAGACCCGGGTTCAGGAAAGAGAAACTGAGACGCAAAAACTGAGGGATGAAGAGCATAAGAGGAAGCTGGAGATGCAGGAGTTGGAGGTGGAACTTGTATATTGCAAGGAAGTAGGCGTACAAATGGGAACCCTTTTCCATCGATCGATAGGCAGGAATGTTGAGTTGGCAGGCAAGCTAGAGGAGTTTGAGCAAAGGGAGAAGAGTGAGAAAGCTGAGAAGGAGGTTCTTCATACACAGCTGGAGATGGAGGTTATGGATATGATCCACTTTGAAGAGAAGTGGGAAGAAGTAAATGATAGGGTAGGAGACCTGGAAGATGATGTGAGGTGGAAGAGAAGGAATACGAATCAAATGAGCTACGCTTTTCACACAGCTGTGGAAAGGTTGATTGATGGTGTGTATCATTATCTGGTAGAACAAGGGCAGACCCACCACACCTTGAGTAGGGAAATGATGGTTCACATGATCTAGGTTGAGTACAAGAGCGTCGTGGAGTGCATGATGTTAGGATAGTTATTGGTGCAGTGTTTAGTAGTATAGTTTTGTTGTAAATGATATGTAATCCCAATCTTTTGTGTGAGATATGGGATAGTTATGTAAGCCCGAGTAGGTTCATGCTAAAGGAGTAGTATGTTAGTGTTTCCCCATCTTTTGTGATATTGGGGATGAATGTTAACATTTATAGAAGTATACTAGGAATGATCATGTAAATGTAATAATTTGGCATACAAATATAAATGTCCTTATTTCAGAGAATGTGTCAGAAAATTTGCTTCCTTTTTCATTGAAGAAATACTTAAGTAATATAATTAAATAATAAAAATAAAATTTTGTTATCCAGAAAATGCCGCCTAGACGTAGACCAACGAACCAGGAAGAGTAGGTCAATAACGAGAAAGAGCAAGTAGACCCTATGCAAAGGCTAGTACATTTGCTAGGAGAGGCCCTTCGGGGAAGAAGTAATGAACCAATACCACCCAATCCGCAAGCGGTACCAGTTACGAAATTTAAAGACTTTAGGAGTGTAGGGCCTCCAAAATTCGTGGGAACTATCGATCCTATCATGGCACATACATGGGTCAATGAAATGGAGAAAGCCTTCGTGTTAGAGTTTATGCCCTAGAGGCCAATTATTTGATATAATTGCTTAACATTTTGATATTATATTTGGTTGAATAAATGAATGATTTTATTATGATTTTATTTACTGCGTTATATAAATGTTAACATAATAAAATTTCTTAGAATAATGATACAAATTATATAGTTTCAAGTATGTGACTTGAACATGAGATTAAATCATTACAATTAGTATCATTGTTCTTAAATGTCCCTAGTCGAGTATCATTGTTGGTGGGACAACAATGATGCATTGAGACTAGTTTGTGGATAGAATGATGACCAAATCTCATTGGTCATAAATATATGAGATATTATATCAATGTATAGGTACGTGTTAGAGAACGATGTACTGGACAAACCCACCATGAGAATTCTATGTGGAGCATTATGCGAAGTGTCATTAGCGATTCTCATAGTGACAATGATGTAATGATCCTCCGACCTGAAATCACTATATTACTACACGAAAATTTATGTACTTTGATACATTCAAAGGTCACCTTTAATAGGGTGGACTATAAAGGTGATTATTGGGTACATCATGAATCGTGTGAGGAATATGAGTGATCTAGATGGAATTTAATCCTCTTATGTGTTAGGGGTGATATCCATAGGCCTCTTGATTGAGTATGACTATGAAATGGATGGCCATGTACAAATAGTGATTTATTTCATATAGTCTACTCATTGATCAAGAAAAACTCAGATTAAATTGTGAAGAATATGACAAATTCCATGACTCGAGTTTAATCTAGGATATTAAGGTTAAAAGGATTAAATTACATTGAAACATTGGTCACGAAAAGGTTGCATCGAATCATCGATCTTATTATTACTTGGGTAGCAGTGATGCATTACTAGATGCCACTCACTATTTATAATTTTATAATATGATTTTAAAATTATTGCCAACGTAATAATAACCTATAGGGTCACACACATAGAACGTAATTAAAAGGGAATTAATTTAAATTGTAAAGATTTAAATATGTCAATATTATTGATAGTATTTAAATTACGAATTTAAATTAATAGGATAATTTATATATAGGTATATTAATTAAGTAAGACTTAATTAATATATATATATATATATATATATATATATATATATATATATATATATTCGGATTTTATGAAATTACGTTTTTGATTAATTCCTTTTAACTACTATATATATGATATATAGTAGCCATTTTAGGTAATATATCATTAACCAAAACCTTAGTTTTGACGCCCCCAAAATAGGTCCATTCCATCCAACCCATTTCGAGTCGCCAAATACATGGTACAGAAACAACTACAACTTTTACAACCCATAAACTATGAGTTTGAATACAAACATTGTCATCTAGACAATATACATACCCAACTATGTCCTCAATACAATTATTGATATATTATTTTACAAAAATGGTGAGGACTACTAAACAACTCTCTCAAGGACCATCAATTCATACCCCGACTCGTACTCGCTATATTCTCGTCTCCTGAGAAGAAAAATTAAACAAAAAGGAAAAGGGTGAGCTCAACTAGCTCAGTAAAGAATATTATGACTAAGATAATATACAACAAATTATCGTTAGCCTTCAACAGGGAAAAATATGATAGAATACAATAGACAACAAGTTTTAAATCAATATTCGCAGTGGAAAATATTAATTCATAGAAGAGTTACGTAGAGGATGAAATCTACTAATGTCTATGAATTTAACAGTCCATCAACAGTATTTTTTTTATCCCTGTAACATCAATCAATGCACATCTTGAATCTTATATTCATCCTTGCACTACAGGCCAAGGATATTCATCTGTTGGTCATGTTCATCTAAACACCTGTTCATCTTTGCACTACGGGCCAAAGATATTCATCAGAAATCATTCATCTTTGCACTACAGGCCAAAGATATTCAATAATAACATCCTTTAAGACTGAAGATGATAAAAAATATTTTTAAAGAAGCGAATCCAGTGAAACAAAATGACAAGGATTAAGGATTAAGGATTCGTACTTTGTTTTATCCATGTCCAAAAATACCTCAAAAATAATCATAGTGGTGTAAAATTCAAGAATGATCAAAACATGGATACAATCAAAGCTAGTATCCACAATAGATATTTTGGATGAAAAGAAAAAAAATAATTTTTCTGTGAATAGTGTCGTATTCGTGAATAGTGCTGTATACGTGAATAGTACCGTATACGTGAATAGTAACTTCGGCACAAAAAGTTCCAAATTTGATAAAAACGTTCACCAATATTTCGGCATAATGATATTGAAGAAAAAATATCATTTGAAAAGAAAATAACATCCCTTACCTCAAAATAGCTGTACTTCTAACTGAATTTCGGTATAGTGCTGACAGAAACTCGCACCGTATAGCAACACTCAAAGTATACTCACAAGAATACGCTCGATAATATAGAGAGAGAAAGAGAGAAAACTTTGTTTCTGGTGTGATTTTCAATTCTAACTTAGCCCTCTATTTATAAGAAAATGTTAGAACGCCAAAGGAGACTAAATTAATAAAATATATTATTATTTATTCAAAATTCTTACCCACATGTTTTGAAAACTCTAGCATGCCTTCTTTGGTCAAAAACATCAGTCACCCATGTGCCAACAACCACAAAAACGTTTTTGAAATAAAAAATAATAATTAAACTTTCAAAAATCAATTATTTCGGAACCCCGAAACTTCAATAATTCCCAATAAATAGCTCCTTTGTCAGAAAATTCGAATCTCGCGACTTTTTATAGGAATTTCAATTCTCTACAACTTTACAGAAGAAAATTTTTCCAAATTCCAAACAGAAATTATCCAAAATCCACAAACGGGCGATTTTACAGTCTATACTCAATTTTCGGTCAAAAATTATGTCCACCGACACACAAAACATATGTTAAACATTTAATGCCACAAAAATACTCTACCTCCTCATATACTCATATATCCCACATTCATTATAAAAATATCATCGTTAATATATTATTAAAATAATATATTTAAATGAATTATTTTATCAGAAAAAGATAAAATATTAATTTTCAACCATTGTCACATTAAAGTTTTCTCCATCTATATCCACATAAAATAAATATTTTCTTTATCATAATAATCAATAATTAATTATTAAAAATAGTATTACAGAATCACAGTACTGACAACCAGGCCGTTCCCAGGATAGAGGGGGCTTTCCAATAAGGATTTCTTCTTACTGGCGCGCAATTAGATGACCAAACCTCTCCTTGACAGAACTTTCTAGACATTGTCAATAATGTTATCTGATAATATTATTCAAATAATATGAATTATTGATCTGATAATGGAAAATACTGTGCAATGACAATTATTGAAACAATAATAATATAAATATCAACGCAGCAATTATTGAATCAATAAAGTAATGAACAGTAACTCCTGTAGCAATTATTGAGTAGTGCCTTCTTACGTAAGGATCAATAATTCAAAATACTGTGCAATACCGTGTGCTACTGTGCAACAACGCGTATTACTGTATTTTAACCACCGGGTATTCCAACAGTGTAAACGGTAACAACTACGCCGTTATTTTTAAACAGCTTATATTTGTCGTTTTCTTCCTCCAATCGCTTTTCGTTATGGGGCCCACACATGACTGCGCCGTCATACGAATATTCCCCGACAGTACGAATATTCCACGACCAAACGAATATTCTCCGACAACAATGAATATTTTATAACCACTTGCTTATTTTGAAATATTTGCGTATTTTACCCATAACTATCCTCATTAATCAAATCAACCCTTACTATTCAAAATAATAATTAAAGGAAATTAAATTTCATTTATTAATTATTTGGGGTCTTACATTAGTCGCTCTTAGAGAGAGACTAGAGAGAAACAGTTTCAAAAAGAAAAAATCCTCATCCTTGTGGCTAGTACCGCAGTTCCTTTTTACTGCAGATCGTACGATGATTCGCGGGGCGTTCGTGTGGATACCGTAGAGGCGCGATTCATTTGGATTGCGTTGGAGATTCGAGCACATCAATTCTATTTTCATAATCGGTATAATTTCTAACCACTGAGTTAACTTATTTTTGCATGGATCTTGTTTCAGGGTTTCGGAATTGCCTTTAAATTGGTTAATTTCTGCTACGTTTTATGTGCCGAAACTCTACACTTTGCCATTACCCGCATGGGTGAAGATTAGAAAACCATTTTTGCCACGTACATGATGAGGAGTGAAGCAAACTACTGTTGGGAAGCCAATTAGTAGAGAGCGGGAGAGGGAATTATAATCAGGGAAAGGTTTAAGACTTTGTTCATCGAGAATTACTTCTCGAAGAGCATAAAGAATAGGACGGAGGTGAAGTTTCTATAACTAAAATAAGGGGATATGACGGTAACACAATATACGGCCAAGTTCAACGAAATCGCGCATTTGCAACGCACCAGGTAGACACGGAGGAGAGAAATGCTAGACACTTTGAACTAGGACTAAAACCTTGGTTGTTTAAAAAGGTATCGGTCCTTTAAATTGACTCATTCGTCACGTTGTTGGAGAAGGTGATCATTACTGAGGGAGGTAGCGAGGCATTAAGCCAATACAAGAAGGAAAAGATGAATAAGAATATTGGAGGAGAAACTCATAGAGGAAGTAGTAGTAGTGGGGGAAGAAACCTAGGAAATAGTAAATGGGATAATAATCACAAAAATAACAATCAGGCAGGATGTTTTCATGGAGGATTTAAGAAGAGAGTGGAAGGATGCTCGAAATGTGGAAGGAATCACCAAGGAGAGTGTTGGAAGGGGCGCATTGTTTGTGACAACTGCGGCTAGGAAGGGCATATTTTTCTAAACTGCCCAAAGCCAAAGAAAACCAATGGATGTTTTGCTTGCGGCTCCATTGAGCACCAGATCAAGGACTGTCCCAAGAAAGGAAGCATCAAAGGAAGCGGCCAACAGGGAGGAGGCAACATGCTGATGATCGACGGACCAACACAATCCAACTAACCAACTGCCAGAACGTTTAACATGACTATCCAAGATGCAGTAGCTACGAAGGATGTGGTGTCAGGTATTATCCCAATCAATAATATAAATGCCTATGTATTATTTGATTCGGGTGCTACCTGTTCATTTGTGTCCAAAGAATTTGCTAGACGATTAAGCCTACCCCAAGAACGGTTAGAAAATTCATTGAATAGAAATTGTGAATAAGGAAGTAATCCCAATAGGATTCATTTACCGAAACTTTTGTGTAAACATTAGAGGTCACGAATTAACCGTAAACTTGATTTCGATTTGATTTGGGAGAATTTGACGTAATACTAGGAATGGATTAGTTATCTAACCACGCTGTGATAATCGATTGTCAAAGGAAAAGTGTGAACCTTCAAACTCCAAATCGGTCTAAGGTAGTGTTTTATGGTAGCTCGTCGCCTAAGAAATCATA
Source organism: Panax japonicus (assembly GCA_020205505.1). NCBI lineage: Eukaryota > Viridiplantae > Streptophyta > Magnoliopsida > Apiales > Araliaceae > Panax > Panax japonicus. Next base: position 36,460,282 of record CM035092.1, read on the forward strand.
TTGCCTTACTATGATGCAGGCTAAGAAATTGTTAAAGAAAGGATGTGCAGGTTATTTAGCCTATGTAGTAGATACTTAGAATAAAGGAGTAGAAATGAAAGATATATCGGTAGTCAGAGACTTCCAAGATGTATTTCCAGGTGATCTACCTGGTCTTCCATCAGACAAAGAAATCAAATTCGTAATAGAATTAGCACCGAGAACTTCATCGATTTTGAAAGCCCCATATCGTATGGCGACAGATGAAATGAAGGAATTGATGATATAATTGCAAGAGTTTCTAGATAAGGGTTACATTCGGCCAAGTGTGTCTCCTTGGGGAGTACCGGTGTTGTTTGTAAAGAAGGATGGATCAATGAAGCTCTGTATCGACTATCGGGAATTGAATCGAGTGACGATTAAGAATAGATATTCGTTGCCTAGGATAAATGACATTTTAGATCAATTGAAGGGAGCGAAGTGTTTTTTCAAGATATATCTATGAACCGAATATCATCAGTTGAAGGTACACGAAGAGGATAAACCAAAGACGGCGTTCCGAACCCGCTACAGACATTTTAAATTTTTGGTGATGTTATTCGAGTTGACAAATGCTCTAGCAACGTTTATGGATTTGATGAACCGAGACTTCAAACCATACTTACATAAGTTCGTCGTATTATTTATCGATGACATTGTGATTTATTCAAAAATCAAAGAAGAACACGCCGAGCATCCGAGGATGGTATTGGAAGCTTTGAGGAGGGAGAAATGTACACAAAGTTTTTGAAGTGTGAATTTTGGTTGGAGAAGGTTCAATTTTTAGGAAATGTGATAGACCAACATGGAATTTAGTAGATCCTACGAAAGTGGAGGTGGTAAACAATTGGGAGCAATCAAAGATGCCAACAGAAGTAAGAAGTTTCTTAGGGTTTGTTGGGTATTATCGAAGATTTATCTAAGATAGCGACCCCATTGACCAATCTAACAAGGAAGACAGTTAAGTTTGTTTGGACGGAGAAGTGCAAAGAGAGTTTCCAAGAGTTGAAGAAGAGATTGAGTGAGGCACCTGTGTTATCATTACCAGATGGTATAGAAGGATTCGTGGTGTTTATTGATTTGTCGCACAAAGGACTTGGTTGTGTGCTAATGCAACATTTCAAGATCATTGTGTATGCATCACGATAACTGAAGGATTATGAAAAATGATACCCTACTCATGACTTGGAATTAGCAGCAATAGTTTTTGCGTTAAAGATTTGGAGACACTATTTATACTAAGAAAAATGTGAGATATATACGGACCAAAAGAGTCTAAAATATATCTTCACACAGAAGGAGTTGAATATGCGACAAAGGAGGTGGGTGGAATTAATCAAGGACTATAACTGCAAAATACTTTCTCACCTGGTAAAGGATAATGTATTAGCCGACGCCTAAGTAGAAAGGGAAAGGGAAAGGAGAAATTATTTAAATTGACAATTCAAGAGGAGTTAATAAGAGAAATGAAGAAATTGGAAATAGAAGTGAAGGAACCAGGAAAGTCGGAGGGAATATTGTTTGTGATGGAATCTCATCCAACATCGTTAGATAGAGTAAAAGAATCACAAGAGAAAGATGAAGAATGCAAGAAGATAAGGAAGAAAATAGTAGAAAAAGAAGAAGAAAAGTTCAAATTGGATAAGGATGGTATTTTATGATTTGAGGGTCGAGTGTGGGTGCCAGCTGTAACCGAATTGGGAGGGGAAATATTGCACAAAGCTCACAATATGACGTATTATGTTCATTTAGGAGGCAGAAAAATGTAATGAGATCTTCGACGACACTTCTGGTGGCCCAATCTGAAACAAGAAGTTGCGGAGTGGGTTAGTAGATGTCTTACTTGTCAACGAGTCAAAAAAGAGTACAGTCGGCCAAGCTTTCTACTTCAACCGTTAGAGATACTGGAGTAGAAATGGGAGCACATCACGATGGATTTCGTGGTAGGACTTCTAGTCACGTAAAAAGGTTATGACACCATTTTTGTTATCGTGGATCAACTAACGAAGATAGCTCCTTTTCTACCGATAAAGATTCATTTCGAGTTGAAGCAATTGGCAAAGTTGTACGTAAAGGAGATCGTTTCACGTTATGGAGTGTCGGTATCGATTTTCTCTAATCGAGATCTGTACTTCATGTCAAATTTTTGGAAAAGTTTGCAAGAGAGAATGGAGACATAATTAAGATTGAGAACCGCTTATCATCCATAAACTGATGGGCAGAGCAAGCGAACCATATAAACATTAGAAGATATGCTTAGAGCTTGTGTGATGGACTACAAGGGGAGCTAGGATGACCACTTGCCCTTAGTGGAATTTGCGTACAATAATAGTTATCATGCGAGTATAGACATGCCACCGTACGAAGCTCTTTATGGGAGAAAGTGCAAAACACCATTATTTTGGGACGAAGTCAGAGAACGAAGAATATTAGGACCAAAATTAGTTCAACAAATAGCCAACGTAGTGACAACGATAAGGGCTAGATTGATAGCTACACAAGATAGCCAGAAGAAATACTCAGACTCGCATCATCAAGATCGCGACTTTGAAGTCGGGAGTTTATTGTTTTTAAAATTATCTCCTTGGAAGGGGAAGATAAGATTAGATAAAAAAGGGAAGTTGAGTCCGAGGTTCATAGGACTATTTAAAGTATTGAAGCGAGTGGGCGAAGTGGCGTACAAAGTAGCCTTACCACCCGAGTTAGAACACATTCACAATGTGTTTCACATTTTTGTGTTGCATCTGTACAAGCCTGACTATAAGCACGTGATATCTTATGAGCCTATTCAAGTAGAGAAGAATCTAACATACGAGGAAATTCCTGTCCAAATAATACATAGGAAAGAGTAAACCTTGATAAATAAAACCATATCTTCTGTGAAAGTAATTTGGCAAAACCACAACGCCGAGGAGGCTACGTGGGAATTAGAGGATAAGATGAGGATGGACTATCCCCATCTATTTGTGTAACCTTGTACCAATTTCGAGGACGAAATTTTTATAGGGGGGAGGATGTAATACCCGAGAAATTCTAAATATTATTAATAAATAAATTAATGATAGTCGAATATTTATTTAAATATTGTTGTGGCATGAGTTATAGATACTCTATTCAATTAATTAAAGTATTGAGATCTATATGACAGCACAGTATTTCGATGAGACTAGTGAAGATCTTAACGTAAAGTATATCAGAATTGCCCAGTGTGGAATAATTAAGTACTAAGGGGATTTACCAAGTGAATTAATAAAGGAACGGTTTAATAAGAGAAAGATTAATTAATATTTATTAGGTGTATTCGTATATAGTTGGATGATAATATAACTCCATGCATGAAAAATGAATAGGATGTTTGAATTCTAGAATTATCAATGGGAAATTTAACTCATGCTATGTGAAACTGCTATGATGGTAGAGGTTAGACTTGGCATATAGCTAAACCAGTTTGGCACTGCCAGGGACCAGTGCAGTTGCGCCCTTCCTGCAGTACAAACTAGCGTAGCTGCGGCAGTGGCCAGATTACAAGAAGTTGGATATTGTTGTGGATAATAAATGGGATAGTATTATACTGCATGACATTATTAAAAATCATATAACAAGAGTAAATTTAATGGTATAATGTATTAAGTAGCACCATAAAATCATTTGTGACATTCTAATATAGAAATAGTTAATTAACTGTGCATCTCAAAAATTCGGAAAGGAATTGAACATTAGAAAAATAGATGTTTAATATTGGATAGTGTTATAATATTGTTATGTGAGTACTAATAATATTATGGAGGGTACCCAACTACATTATTTTAGATGCATTAAATATTAAATTATGTGAACTCAATGTACATGGATAATATGATATGAGTACATATATAATCCCTAAATTTTCATTATGTAATAACATTTGTACATTAAAATTACACGAGGGAAACCAAAAGGGGATTAAATTAACTACATTTGGAACCAAATGCCGAGGACTAAGAGACTTGTTCCAAATTCAATTGCCCAAATAGTGTTCTATTTCCTTTTACGTGAACTGAAGCTTTGAATAGTGGCTATGAACTAGGTGATGATGGCTATGAAAATGGCTGAGGAAATGGTGTTTAAGCAACTCATCAATAACCATTGTCTTCATCTTCTACCCCATAGATTCAGCATTTAGTGTAAAGCAATTAACTGGTCACTTATTTCTCTATAAATAGTAGCTATCTTTTTCATTTTGGTTGCTGTGAATTTTTCTGAGAATTTATAAGTTGAGAGTAAGAATTGCTTTGTTGAGTAGGAAGGAGACTGAGATTTTAAGCAATAGCCATTTAAGCTTCATAGAAGGTAAAATTCTGGTTTCAAATTCTTAATTCCAAACTTAGCAAATTACAGAAATTCTCACCAATTCTTGTGAATTTGGTTTGGAGATGTGATATCAAAGTGTTTATGAAGTTTTTAAGTATGTAAGGAACCTCGGAGAATAGTTTTAAGCATGTTAGAATGGAGGAAAATTATAATTGAATTGATCTCTACCGAAGTAAAGACTAGTCTGAACTTACCAGGGTAGGACGCAGCTGCGCGCTCCCCGTAGTTTAACACGGCTATTAGGTAAAATCAAATTACGCACATCACTCAAGTATACATGATCAACAAGTAATATAATGATTAGAAAAGTATCATTCCCACAGAGACTAGTATGAATTTTTAATTTAACAATTACCAATTTTATTAAACTATTCGAATTAATGATTATAACTAATAAAAACTAATAAATTAAAAATCTAAATTAAGGCAATCAGAAATTAACAACTGTAATTTCAATCAGATAATGGAGAATTAGGCTTATAATTTCACTTTAAGCCTCACTCTAATTATCACACCTTTTTCTAGTTAAATTTACTATCTCAGTTTATTAATCAAGAACACTCAAGTAGAATTAGCCATCTCTCGATGCACTAACAACATATTAACTTAAATCCAAAATTGGATAGAATTAAGCCAAACACCCTAATCAACTAATTCACTATATCTCTATGTAAATTAAAATCAAATAAGGTTTAAATTCCAAGTTCTTTACCCGATTACATGCGATGCTAGATATATCTCTATCCTAACATAAATCAAGATTGTATTTAAATACAGATTTTAAGAACATATGCTATTGTGATTAGGTCTAGATTTATACATCATCTCTCAAATCCATACAAATCCATATAAAATTGGTGATCAAGCAATTTATAAATTAAATACGAATCACAATAGATAAACTGAATTGATAGTTTTACTAAACTGAAATCAACGCATGACAATTATCATTCAACACCAAAGATCCATTACAAGCCTAAAAAGTAATTTAGTTCATAATTAATGAATTAAAAATTGAATAAAGTAAAGAAATCATCATCCCAGTTACAAGAACTGAATTTAAAAGGAAGAATAGTAATACACCACCCTTCTTAGCTTTCAATTTTGTAATCTTTGCGAAATCACCTTCCTTGTTTTGCTCCTCCAATGATCTTCTCTCAATTAGGGCCCTCAAGAGTGTAATTGAATTATTAGATCCTCAGCCCTCTTCTAGTTGTCATAAGTTAATTCCCCTCACTGAACCAAATCCAATCCTATTCCATATCAAAGTCCTCCCATCTAATCCAATTGGGAATTCTAATCAAGATCAAACTCCTTTTTGTACCCAACAAGTTTTTAGCGCCAAAAATCTCAATTACTATTAAACAACTTCCTTAACACACTCCTAACTTGACCCTATTACATAAAGAAGTCATAGATCTAAGTAAAACTCAACTTCATGCATAAATAACCAAATCAACAACTGCCCCGTCCGACTGGCGCGCTCCGTGTTGGGTCCTTCTTTATTACAGCGCGGCCCATGCTAGGTTAGCAGTATGTATTCTTCATGCAGCGCGCTCCGCGCCGTTCTCTATACAGTCTTGGCACTCCCCGCGTCTGTGATGCAGAATGTCTAAATTCTTGAAATTTCTTCACATGTTAATTCTTAACCATCATCAACCTACTCCCATTCACACATAACAAAATCCATCAAAAGTAACATGAAAAATCTCAAAAACTAACAATATATCAAGCTAAATAAGGTTAAATCGTAGGCTAAAATCCTACTCATCAAATTCCCCCAAACTTGAAACATTTCTTATCCTCAAGCAAAATGATATGCAATGCAAATGTAACTACTACATACCTACAAATCCAGTAGGACGATAAAACATAGTCTAATCATACAGCCTAAGAGAAATCAAGCAAACATTATAGTATATCATATCTAAACCAATCAATAACTTCCCAAGCAATCATCATATTTTAAATTGTTATTACTAATATAGTGTGTGTGTGCTCAACAACCATACTAACTGATATAATGCTAAATAAAACACATAATAAGCTTCTTTAAAGGCATCATACAGTGTAAACTCATGAAATTCAAGAATAAGCTAGATCCATCTAAAATCAAACATTTACCAAGTTCAAGAGTCCAAACGAGATATTTATGCTTTATATATATATATATATAATATTTCTCATGGTTGTGCAATGTCTAATTCCCTTAGGCTTTTCAATTCTACCTTAGCGAGCTTTAGACCATCGAATTCCAAACCAATTAAGGCCTTAGGGCGCTAGGTGTAGAGACAATCCCCTCGGCCTTACTTACTCAAGTAACAAAGGCCACAAAACTAGACTAGCCACGGTGTTTATTCATATTTTTTTTAACAATAAAGCTTATATATCCCATATTTTCCCCCAAACTTAGGTTCTTTTCTAAATCTAGCCATCTCTGCCTATTCATGTCTTTCTTTCATTCAAACTAATATTATCCTTAAGAATTCCATTATGTGTTAATTTAAATTTAATCAGTCAACAAGGTTATTCTAAAGTGCTAACCTGATTATACCAGTTTTAAATATAAAAAGATTCAATTCATAACAGGATATCACATCAAAGCCTAAATAATTAACACTATATTTGTCTACAAAATTCCAATCTCATCATTGACCAAAATACACTTTTACTATCTAATAGCTAGATTCATGCAAGATGAACTAAATGCAAATGCAAAGTAGAAATTTTATTATTATTATATATGCATGAATGAATCAATCTAAATGTCATCATCAACAAAATAATTATATTAATTTATCAAAAACTAATTAGCATATCAAAAACTAACTATCATGAATATGCAATCACCAACAGAATTAATTAATCAAGCAAAAGAAAAACCCCCCAAACTTAATTTAAGTAATGTCCCCATTACGACAATATAAAGAAAATAAAAGCGTGAGGACTTCCCTGAAAGATAAGTCACTGCTCGTCATCATCCGAATGAGGGTATGCTACGAGAATAGGAGGAACAAGCATGGACACCAGACCAACACTTGGATTACAGCGAGAAAATGCTTCAACAAGAGTGTTGAAAGCATTAACATTGTACTGAAGCATCAAATCCTGATGTTGAGCCATCCATAAAAATTCAATTCTTATACCCCGTGAAGAGGTAGCAGGTTCAGGTTGTTCTTGCCTTGGATCAGCCGCAACTGAGGGTGAGGGTGGTCGAATCATGATATAACCTTCGCCTCTTAGATGCGATCTCGCCCCATCCCACGCCTTGTACTTTTTAATGGTTGCATGGTCGATTATGGCCATTGGTTATTGAAACGGTACAGAGGAATGCCATTGCACTCCAGATTTGCGACACAAATTGGTGATGAGAAATCTATGAAGAAGGCTCTCCGTGATACTACTCCGTAGCAGTCGGTCAATCGACTCTTGAATGCATTCACCCACATCCACATTGTAGAACACAACTATTGAAACAACCCGGGTCAAATCCCGAGTCCGGAACAAATCTTGGGTCAAATCCCAAGTCCGAATCGAATCAAATCCATCCAAATAAGGCCTCAAACCACTGGCCCAATAGTATCTTCTTGGGTCATCTAGCCCACCACAGGCTCCCAAAAGGTCATGACTTAAAGGTACTATTGGTAGTTACTTAATTCTTTATATGCATACAAATTTTCCTCCTATCTTTCGATGTGGGACTGGGGTGTTACAAACTCCCCCACTTAAATATCTGACGTCCCCGTCAGAACCGATCACACACACGGCCCAAAGATCTTTGCCTCTCTAGCCATTGTGGGATAATACCGGCTGGCTTCGTGTCCCCACCTCCGGACCTTCATCTCTCCATTGTGGGATAATACCACCAGCCTTCGTGTCCCCACCTCCGGCAACCCGATCGGATGACCCGACCCGGCTTTCGAGAGTCGGCTCTGATACCATATGAAACAACCCAGGTCAAATCTCGAGTCCAGAATAAATCTTGGGTCAAATCCCAAGTCCGAATCGAATCAAATCCATCCAAATAAGGCCTCAAACCACTGGCCCAATAGTATCTTCTTGGGTCATCTAGCCCACCACAGGCTCCCAAAAGGTCATGACTTGAAAGTACTATTGGTAGTTACTTAATTCCTTATATGCAGACAAATTTTCCCCCTATCTTTCGATGTGGGACTGGGGTGTTACAACTATATTATTCACCCGATAGTAGTGGTGGACAATGCCATATAGCAGCCTCACTCGTTCCTTAGTCACATCATTCTTATGGTGTGTGGGCATCAATCGGGCACAAATGAAGGCGTACCATGCTTTACCATAACGACTTAAGGCTGAGTGGGGAAAGCTTATTTTTTTTATTAGTACCGGCTCGGTTAACCCATTGCATTTCTGGTTTGCATAATCTTGCAATTAGTTCATGCAGATCAGGTAAGCCGTCTTCATAGCATGTATCTGTTGGTGCTTCCATGACTATGTGATCAACATGCTCGGTTGTTTTGGTAAAAAAAAATTTACGATGTTGATCATCGCGGGTAGTGGTTACTCCACTAGTTGAAACCAGTTGCATTCCACAATCATTAATGCCATATCTTCGTCAAGATTGGCATCCGACTTTAATCCCCGTTCTAATACCAAAGTCTTCTTGTCAATGGTCGATTTCAACCTCGCCTTGACACCCTCATTGATGAATTTTGTGCTATCAAACTGAGCCCGAGCAGTAGAAGTGAATGGACGTGATCTTTTATCCAAAGAAATGGTGTTTTTAGTGTAATGGATGGTGAAAAATTGGTTCAGGCAATTCGTCGAACAATTGGCGAGCGTGGAGGCTAACATCCCTAAACTTGACTTCTTTAGAAAAACTCTAGGACACACTAAGAAATAATCCAATACACTCCTTGGGCAATAATATCCCAAGGATTTCTAACCAATTTGGTGAAAAAGAAAGAATACTTCATAATAGAATTAGATTGCACCACTTTGGAAATACCTTATAGAAGAAAATCCATTGCCACACCTTAGACAGTTGCCCAATTTACGAGAACAACCCTTTGTAGTGGTTGAGAAGGTTGTAAACTTATTTGGGAGGAGGAATTGGACTGGGAATGTAAGTGTGGTGCTTATCTCTTAGAAGGGTTATGGTGATTGAGGGAAGTAGTGTAGATATAGAAGAGGAATGGTGGCTTGGGATATGAAAATAACGTGTCTGAGGGGGAGTTATAGTGGTTATAGGTGAGTGGGATTGTTTGAATTGAGTATTAATCTGAAAAGGTGTTGCCAGTGGGAGAAATTTGAGATATAATATGGTTTGAGAAGTGAAATGGAGAGATGGGAAGAAGTAGAAGAGGTAGGGTTGGGCAAGAAATTGGGAAGGATTGGCGTTATGTGGGTTTGTATTGGAAAAGGAGACGGAAAACAAGTTTTTAAAAACTGAACTGTTCGAGCGGTGCTCCCTGCGCCGTTGATACTCTTTGGATGGCTTGGCCTGTGCTAGGATAGCTGTAAGTTATACCAGTATGGCGCGCCCCGACCCGTATCATAGTGTAACATGGCGCGCCCTGCTCTAGGTGGACAGAAAATGGATGCTTGTTGGCACGCCCCACGCCGTATGATAGTGTAACATGGCGCGCACCGAGTGAACACTTAAGGTGGAGCAGCTCGCGCTATAGGGGAAATGTTTGAGTAGGTGGCCTTTATCCTTGCTTCCCTACAAATATACTGCAATTAAGTTAATTCTATTATAATTATTGAAAAATAACTATCTAGACTATGCTATGTACCAAAATTTATTGAATAAATGAAATAAAAATGGTTTAGAGCTTAGGTTGCCTCCCAAGTAGCACTAGTTTTAACGTCATCATCCCGACGGTGCCTCTTGTTTCATGGTGCATCGACAAGTGTGATTGCAATGGCTTCATTGTCGATGTCACCACCCCAATAATGCTTTAACCTCTACCCGTTGACTTTAATTGTTTCAAATGGATTTCTATTGTACAGTTCAATGACGCCATGCGGGAAAATAATCTTGATCGTAAATGGACCCGACTATCAGTATTTGAGCTTTTCGGGAAACAATATCAGTCGTGAGTTGAACAATAATACCGATTATCCCGGTTTAAACTTTCTCTGCAAAATTTTCTAGTCGTGTAGTCAAAATTCGTTAAGTTCATTCAGTTGGAGTAACCTCTTTTCTCCTGCAACTGTTTGATCAAAGTTGAGTTTCTAAATGGCCCAATATGCCTTATGTTGTAATTCTATTGGGAGGTGACACGCTTTCCCGTAGACCAACTGATACGGAGACATCCCTATTGGCATCTTGTATGCTATCTTGTAAGCCTATAATGCGTCATCAAACTTTAGAGACCAATCTTTTCTACTCAGATTCACCACCTTCTCTAAACTTTTCTTCACCTCTATGTTGGAAACCTTAGCTTGATAACTCGTTTGGGGGTGATACACAGTTGTAACCTTATGATTGACCCCGTACTTTGCCAAGAGAGCTGCAAATGTCCTATTATAGAAGTGACATCCCTCGTCATTTATGATTGCTCTTGGTGTGCCAAACCTTGTGAAGATGTTCTTTTATAGAAACTTTAGAACCACCTTGGCATCGTTTGTAGGGACTGCTATAGCTTCCACCCATTTTGATATGTAGTCCACAGCTAGCAAGATGTACAAGTTGTTGAATGAAGGAGGAAAAGGTCCCATAAAGTCCATTCCCCACACATCAAAAACCTCGACTTCCATGATTGTTTTTAGTGGCAGTTCATTTCTTTTCGAGATATTGCCCACCCATTGGCATCTGTCATAGTTTTTCACGAACTGGTGGGAATCATTAAAAATAGTAAGCCATTAGAATCCTGCCTGAAGTACCTTGGCCGCTGTCCGCTCACTCCTATAATGTCTTCCATACGCCAATGAATGACATTCGTGCAAGATGTTCTTTACTTCGTTGTATGGCACACATCTACGAATCATTTTGTCTGCACACTGTTTGAATAAATAGTGTAGGAACTTCTTTTTTTTGTTGTTGTGTTAGATTAAGGGGAAGGATTTTGCTCACTAAGTAATTGGCAAAATCCGCATACCATGAAAACTCAGAATGTACTCCAAAAAGCTGCTCATCTAGAAATAATTCATTGATTACACATTTATCTGCCCCATCCTTATCCGAATTTTCTAATCTTGAAAGATGATCCGCCACTTGATTCTATGTCCCCTTCATATCCTTTATTTCTAAGTCGAATTCTTGAAGGAGTAAGATCAATCTGATTAATCTCTGTTTAGCATCCTTCTTTGAGATCAGATAACGAAACGCTTAGTGATCCGTGTATTCCACCACCTTTATTCCTATTAAGTAAGCTCTGAAATTATCAAAGGCGTATACTACTGCAAGTAATTGCTTCTGTAATAACCCGATATTTTCTATATAATTAAATAAGAAATGTTGTGTATAATTTTTTTTTATCATTTTAAATGTAGGAATATGTGCAAGGTTATGTATATGTATTTATGTGTTAAATAAAATTTATTTATTACATGAATAATTACAAATAAATTTTTTTTGAATTATTGATCATTACAAATTATATTTTTATAATTAATTTTGTGCTAAAAATATTTTATTATTTATTACATATAATATTTTTATAATTAATTTTGTGAAAATATGATTAATATATGAAATGATTATTGGAATTATTATAATAATTAATTTATTATATATATTTTAGTTCAGATTATTTAGGTTAAATATTTTAACTTAATTAATAATGTTATATATGTAAGATAAATCAGATATGGAATCCAAATCCTAATTTTGAATTTTGATCAAGAAATGTGAATAATAATATACTATTATTTTATTTCAGTGCTATAAATATGTACTGTATATATGTGGATCGATAATGGTTGATCAATTATGTTGTATCATGACCAAACCCTAGCGTTATTTTGTTAACCCTATTTTAAAACTCAATTATGAGTTCTAGAATGTTTTGTAACTGTGTTATTATGATTAAGGTGAAGTATTATGGAATTTAATAATAATTAAGATACCCCTAATTATTAAAAACCTTATTTAGTAATTAGAAACCCTAATTACTAAACTAGAACCTTAACTGCTAAATTATAAATCTTAATGATAATTATGGAAAATCCTAATTAGTAATTAAAACCCTAATTGTTAAGAAATCCTAATTTCTAATTTGAAACCCTAATTGTTAATTTTAAGCCCTAATTGACAAATTTGACACCCTAATCATTAAATTAGAAAGCTTAATGATAATTAGTAAATTTTAAATCCTAATATTCAAGACCTAAGTGATTAGGTAACCTAATTTTATTAGGGAACCCAAATTTAAATTTTTAGAAACAAAAATTTTATTTTAGCCCTAATTGCAAAATGCTAGAAAACCAATGCATAAAACCTTAGGGTTAAACCCTAAGGGCTAGTCAAATGACAAGATTGCCATTAAAACCACAAGCTTAATAACCAAACTAACCTTGTGCATATTTTATTAAGCTAACTTGTCAAGCTTGCTAAAACTTTAGTTGCTCAACCACTCCATCTACTCCATTTGACTTAAATCTCCAGCCACCAGCCTTATATTTCAACAAATTGCATTGTATCATGTTATATATATAGATTGAGAAAGAAAAATTCATTTATTTAACCACTTGTGCTCTTATACTCCACAAAGTCTCTCTCTCTCTCTAAACCCACGAAATTGTTAAGTAGATCAGTCCCAAATCAACACCATATCACCACCATATCAGATCAAGAGTCTTACAATCAAGATTTGTCTAAGTGAGGTATAAACCCTAATTTAAAATCTGATCTTTGTAGCTATGTTAGATGTTATGATTTTGTGTTTAAATAAGTTGTTTGTAGTTTATTTAAGTGATCTGGGTTGATAGATGTTAGATCCATAACATCTATAGGCTTGAATTTGAAGATTTAGAAAAATCTAGAAAAATTTTATATGTTGTCTAACAACCAAATGTCAGGTCTTGTAGATCTCTTTCTGTTTATAATGTTTGTGTTTTGAAAGTTTGTACTTGTAGTATGTCATGTGGTCTATGATCTGGAACTGTAATCAGGGTCGCACACGTTCAGATTACAAGTTATTAGTGGTCAATGGCCATTGACTGGCCATGACTGGACAATTCTGGGTAACCCAAAAACTGCCCAGAAAGGCCTGACAAAGTTTTCCTAGATCGAGAACTATCAGGTCTTATGTTATTTGTTTATGTTATTATAACTACGTTGTAGTCTGTTATGTGCACGATGGATACATGCCTTTAGATCACTTATATGACAAATAGGATCAAAGTAGTGGATGGTCAAACTAGCATGAAAGATTGTAGACACTGAAAATTTTCTGCATACCTGTTACTGCCATTGCAGGAGGGCAGATTCGTCTTTCGGAGATAACCCTGGAAGACAGCTCACATCCATTCCGGATACTACTGGAAGTTCAGTCTCAACCCCAGAACACACACCGGGAGAATCAATTCCAACCTCAGAGATAACCTTGAGTTGCATCCTTGGCGATAACCCCAAGAAATGTTGTTGCAGTTCCGGCGATAACTCCGAAAATGATTGTTTCAAATGCATGCGATCAACTTCAATCTCAGACCTCCTTCCAAGGCACTCATACCAAAGACTCGGAGCTAACATCGGGAAGACAAGCACACTTATAGATGACCTTGCAGAATTTAAACACTTGCAGCAGTCCAATCTCAGATGTAACCTTGAGCAACGTCTGCTATCAGCCCAAATCGGAGATAACCCTGGTGAGGGGTCAAACTGTCATCTTGCCACCTCAATCCCAACGCGCCATCTCAACACTTCATACATACATACAACAATGTCCCATAAGAACAAAGAAGTTCCAATCTTGAGTGACTATTACGTGTGGCAGCAAACTGGATAGAATTTGAACCTTGAAGACTATGGGCATGGTCCCCTTTTCCTGACTTCGTACAACCTCTAATCTCATGTCATTGCGTAACTCTCGACAAAAGCAGTCCGAAGAAGGTCTTTTACACCTCGTTCGGATGCTCGAATTAACGTTCTATAAGTTCGAGCGGACATCATAGTGCACGAGTGCACATACTTTCATAATAAATGATAATAATTACTTAAAAATTATTATGAGCCTATGAAAAAAATTTTGACCAGATAATTAATTGTCTAAGTCAATTGTGTTGCGTTTAGACAAAGTCTTATGGATATTAGGCTTGATAATTATCCGACTAGGCAGTCAGAATGTAATAATAGTACCGAAGTCAAATCAGACTGCAATAGTTTGACTTGATACTAGGTCTTATGTGTTGTATAGACTGATAGGATTATGCGGTAATGTGTTTAGGTTATTTTATATTGTGATGATATTATTCTAATATTTGGAGATCGGTATTATCTATATTAGGTCTTCGGATAAAGCTAAGTTATATTTCATAATGGTAATCAACGGTACAGGTAAGTTCTCTTTAACTCAACCATGAGTTATAATTATTCAAATATACTTATGGTTAATCATTGTTGATTATACCATGTCTATGAATTGTTGAATCGCATTATGACCATATTGTATGAGTCCATCAGATATGAAAGGCTGATCACCTTCATTACCATTCGGTCCAGATATAACTGATATATTTATGTTTAATGTTGGTTCAGCTATGAAAATTTTTCCATGCTAGTTCACAAGTATATTGTTGAATGTTAGCAAGCTATTATTCAAAATCTTTCCATCATGTTATATCCTTAAATTTATTGAACTTAAACTTGCTGGGAAAACTTATTTCTCACCCTTGTTATATCTTGATAAACATTGCAGATTAAGGCGAATACGTTGGATACAAGGAAAAGTTAAAGCCAAGTTTAGCTTGGAATTTTGTGTGCAACTAGATTTGTAATAGTATTGTATAATAATAACATTATATGTTAAATAGAATATTGATTCAGGTATTATATGAGGGTTCTCGATCTTGGGGATAGTGTGTAATGTTTAATGTATAAACAATTTAGGTTTATATCTTCCGCAATAGTTAGAACTAGTGTACCAGATTCGTGGTGATTTAGGACCCAAATTTGGGGGCACTACAATTCCCGTAGGACATTGCCATGTAGAATGTATGTTAATATGTTGTTGAGATGGCACAATGTGGGATCGAAGTGGCAAAATGATGATTTTGCACCTCGCCAGGATTATCTCCGGTTTGGGCTGATAAAGAAATCGTTGCTTAAGGTTATCTCTAAGATTAGACTGTTACAAGTACTGGATATCCTCAGGGTTATCTCTGAGGTGTGTCTGACCTCCCGGGGCTATCTCCGGGTTTGGAGATGAGTGCCTCGGTGTGAGTCCCGAGGTTAAAGCTGACTGCATCGGTTGAAACGAGTATCTCCGGGGTTATCTCCGGAACTGCTACTGTACTCCTTGGGGTTATCTCCAAGGTTGACATTGTCTTTCCCGGTGTTGTTTCTAGGACTGAGACAGAGTATCTCGGGGTAATCTCCGAGATGAAACGGTCTTCTCCGGTGTGATTTCCGGTATTGGAACTGCATGCCTCAGTGTTATCTTTGAAGTTGAAACTGACACTTCCGGTGTTATTTCTGGGAATGAGTTGAGATGTCCTCTAGGGTTATCTCTGAAAGATGATTCTACCCTTCTGCAATGTTATTAACAGATATGTAAAAAATTTTGAGTGTTTACACACCAGGTATGTCTCGTGTTCATAATGTTTTTCACATATTTATGTTATGTAAATATGTGGAAGACACAAACTACATTGTTGAATTAGAACAAGACGAGATAGCGTAAGATATAACGTATCTCTCAGGGAATATTCGCTTTAACATGAAATATTCGTACGACGGCACAATCATTGGTGGACCCCACAACGGAATTATTGTCGAAGTTAAAAATGACAGAAATAACTTTTTATAAAAATAACGGCAAAAGTTTTACCACTAACTGTTGAAATACACGGTGGTAAAAGTACAGTAATACGCGTGGTTGCATTGTAGCACACTGTATTGTACAATATTTTTTATTATTGATGCTTACATGAGAAGTCACACAGTTTTATTCAATTATTGCCACAGTAATTGCTGCATAGTATCTCACATTATTGATTCAATTATTATCACAATTTTTTATTTTATTAAATCAATAATTGAGATAACAAATTTATTTATATTATTATTTGCATTATTGCCAATGTCTAGAAAGTTCTGTCGAGGAAAGGAGTTTGGTCACCTAATTGCGAGCCAATAGGGAGAAATTCTTATTGGAAAGCCCCCTCTTTTCTAGAAATGATCTAGTTGTTAATATTGTGAGTTATAATATTAATGATGAATGTTGTTAAAAATATATTTTGTGAAGCCAAGTGAATTGAGATAAATATAGGGGATTTTTATGAAGTATTTTTTGTAAATTTGGCTTATTATATGGACCCCCACTTACCCAATTTTCAAAATTATCGGTAGAAAGTTATCTCAATTTGGTGTTATTACTTATATATATATAGAGAGAGCAAGGATCAAGTGCATACCCCTTATCTTACTCACCCGTGCTTACCCCCCTTTAGGCGACGGTTTCGGTCATACAACCGTCGTCTATACTTTTAACGACGTTATATGTTTGTCCATCGCTAAAAGTATAGATGATGGTTGTATGACCGAAACCGTCGCCTAAAGGGGGGTAAGCACGGGTGAGTAAGATAAGAGGTATGCACTTGATCCGGACCATATATATATATATATATATATATATATATATATATATATATATATATATATATATATATATATATATATATATATATATATTATAACAAGTTTTTTTTATGAAAAATAAAATATATTATATTTTATTATGCATAGTGTTTGCATAGTATTTGCATAGTAAAATCAGAAAATTTTGTTCTGTTCCCATGAATTCGCCCGTGAACCTTTTCTATTGTGTTTCCAAATAGTGCCCTGGCATTCTTCTATAAATAGAATGCTTAGTTTAGAATTGAAAATCACACCAGAATCAGAGAATTCTTCTTCTATAATATTGAGCGTATTTCTTTAGAGTTTAAGAAAGTTTTGAGTGTAGAAAATAATGCAAGTTTTCTTCAAGAATATTCCTGCCCTACCAGTCAGAAGTACTCTCA
Source organism: Panax japonicus (assembly GCA_020205505.1). Lineage (NCBI taxonomy): Eukaryota > Viridiplantae > Streptophyta > Magnoliopsida > Apiales > Araliaceae > Panax > Panax japonicus. The sequence goes on from CM035092.1 coordinate 36,477,814, forward strand.
TTTTAAGGTAAGGGATATTGTCTTTGTTCAATATTCATAAGAAATAATATTTTCTTCCCTACTCTGTAGTATGTAAGTAATATTATTTCGTGTCAGATTTTGAATTCTACACTCATTTTGTTAAGTATTGCTTCTATACTCTTTGAAATTAGTAGAATATCCTTGAAATTTGCGCTTCATCTAGTATCTTTTCACGAAAATATTATTTTGAACATTCTTGAAATTTTTTAATCTTTTCATGTCGGGGTACTATTCATAGAGTACTATTCACTCAGGTACTATTCACCCGGGGTACTATTCATGACAAAAAATTGATTTGTTTTCTGTCCAAATCATTTTTCATACAATATTATTCTTGAATTTTGCTCCACAGAGCAGTATCATGTTGACAATTTAGACATTATTGAATTCTAGATAAATTAAATTTTAAATCTTTAAAATTTAGCATTGCTTTTATTTAATTGAATTCTTATATCATTGTCATCATTCTCATACTTATATTGTGATAAAAGTCATCTTCGGCCCGTAACGCATAGATGGACTGTTGATCGGTATGATTATAACTATGTATCGGTATAATCATGACATGTAATATTACAAATGATGTGGTAAAAGTCCTCATTAGCCCCTAGTGCATAGATGAACAGTTGTTGGCATGATCATGACCACTGGTGATACTAATGAATATCCTTGGCCCGTAGTGCATGAATAATTTGATGATGTGATAATAATGAATATTCTTGGCCCGTAGTGCATGGATAATTCAGTGATGTGGATTATTTATTGAGCTGAGTCTTAGAGATAAAATTGATGATAAACTTTTTAAATCATAGAAGATAGTAGATATCATGCTTTACTTGAGTCTTCTAATGGATTGCTTGTTCTGCTGCAGTTAAACCTGTTGTTTATTGTATTCTATCAGTTTAACTTGTTGAAGGCTAACGATAATTTATTCTGCATTATCTTAGTCATAATATTTCTTACTGAGCTAGTTGAGCTCACCCTTTTGCTTTCATTGTTCTCTTCAGGAAATGAGAACGTAGACGGGACTAGTCAGAAAATAGAGTGTCGGTCCGAGATGGTGGTTGTAGTAGTCCTCACTATTCTTTGAAATAGTCTGATAATAAATGTAATGAGGACTCCATTTGAGTTTGGATACTATGTATGAGACAATATTCATGTTAAAACTCTCAGCTACACTTTTGTCGTATTGTATAAATTAAGTTTGTATTTAAATTTTGTACCATGCATTTGGCGACTCGGAATGGGTTATGTATACCTATTTTGGGGGCGTCACAGCTGGGGCGGGGGTACACGGATAGAAAGAAAGAGTTTTATTAGAATTTTACTATTGTTGTGGCGTGGACTGAATGACTTTGACTTCAATTGGGATTGGACAGAGGTCGTAATTAGTAACTATATTAGAGACTTAAGCTATTTAATTCATCAATGAATCATACAATAATCAATTTTCAACTTTGAAGCCCTAATTTGGAGAAGACTCTTGGAGAAGTGGAATAAAGAAGCAAGAAGCACGAAGATTACATAATTGAGTGAAGAGAAGGGTGGTTCTATACTATTCTTATTCTTTTATTTCACTTTCTGTAATTGAGATGATTTATTCTTTAATCTATTCAATGTTTAATTCATTCGTTATGAACTAATCATCTTATTAAGCTTGCAATGGATCTTTAAGTGAAACAATGATTATCAGGCTTTGATTTCAGTTCTATAAAGCTATTTTTAGTTCATCTATTATGATTTGTGCGTAATTTATGATTTACTTGATCACCAATTCTATATTGGTTTGTATGGATTCGAGAGATGAGATATAAATCTAGATTCTGTCATAATAGCACGTGTTTATGATTTCTGTGTTTTGATGGAATTCGTGATGTATGTTTAGGATAGAGATATACCTAGCATCACATGTAATTGTGTAAGAGCATGGAATTTAAACATTCTTTAATTGTAATTCACACAAAGATATAGTGAATTTGTTAATTAGGGTGTTTGACTTAATTATATCAATTGTGGATTTAAGTTAATATGGTGTTAGTGCATTGAGAGATGACTAATTCTACTTTTGTGTTCTTGATTAATGAACTGAAATAGTTAATTGGATTGAAAAGAGGTGTGATAATCTGAGTGAGGCTTAAAGTGAAGTTGTAGGCTTAATTCTCCATTATCTGATTAAAATTTGCGATAACTAGTTGCGTTGATTTGTTTTGATTTTTAGTTTATTAGTTTTTCATTATTTTAATAATTGATGCAATTAGTTTAATAAAATTGAGATAATACAAAGCTGGTAATTGTTTGATTAAAATTAATACTTGTCTATGTGGGAACGATACTTGACTTATCATTATATTACTTGTTGATCACGTATATTTGTGTGCAATGCTTACTTAGATTACACCCAACAGTTTTTTCAAATGAGCAAGAATGATGGAGAAAGATATGAGGTTTTATACTATTAAATTTGTAATATTTAGATTTTTAGTTGTTAGTATTTTATATGTTTAAATTAAGCTTGTTTTAGGCATTAATAAAGCACTTTAAGTTGATATATGTATTTCATTCTCTCTGATGAACTTCAGGCTATTTTTCCTTTAATTAAGTTTACCTTAGCTACATTATTCCAATCTTATTTATAACTAGTTGGTGGCCCATGCAATGCACGGGCTAGTTTGAATAATGATTTAATAATTTGACTAACATTCATTTCAAAAGAAATACGAAATACACAATTGATGTAAATTAGTTGAATTACCGTAGCATAAAAGTAAGATATTCACTTTTCTTTCGGTATGCAACTCTCATTAAGCTTATCACCCCATTCAAAGAATGAACGTTGTGGTGGTGAAACAAATTCTGTACAAAATATTACAAAAATTCAAACATTAGTAAATCAAGAAACCAATACTAAAATATAATAAGGCGTGAGGCAATCCGAATTTTCAATTCCCATAACAAATCAATTAAAACAAAAAAACCAACAAAGAAAAACATTAATTTAATCATCAAGATCATAATCTCATTTTATGTGCAATGTATAACAACTCAATAGCTACATGCACAATACAATTTATAAGCACATAATAGAGCCCCCAAAATAGAAGCATCAGATGCAAAAATCATCTCTCAAATAGACGCATATTTTTAAACCCAAAAAGAGTAGAACCCCCATTCTCATGCAAAGCATCAAGTAAAACATTAGATAAACGAACCAAGTGATGATCCACCTTTGCCATCACCGCTACTGGTTAACAAATGAATTAGACCCTGAGCAGTCCTGGATCCACTATCTTCTTATTGGGATTCAAGGGCGCTCCACGACGTCGTCTATGATACATTGTTTGGCTTCCATATAAAATGTTGCTTCCTAGCTTTTTTTCCTCAGAGTATCAGAAATTGATGGGGAATAACAACTCCCACATGCCCCTCTAAAATTCGGTGTCATGGTGTGCTCCTCTTAGACCAATGGAAATTAGAAATAAAAAAGGATAAGTACTCATTTGCATTAAATGCATAGTTGATACACATCATATGTACGTTTTAATTAATCTGTAGTCATATCTCAGAGTGATGGCCCAAGTTTGAATGTGCCTACTGGAAGGAAGAGATGGTAGAATATCTTTGTCATCTCAAGTCTCAAATTTGACTTCTTTTGACTCTGTTGATGTCCAGAGACAGAAATTCTCAGCCTAAGGCCTTGATGGACATAATATTGTTACATTAGGTGGTAATTTCTTTATACTATTATCGCTACTCAAACTGACAAAATATCCAAACTCTTATTTAAAATCTTAATCAATACATAGATTCCCGGCAGAAATTTGACGTGAGCTTTTTCAAGAATGTGCGCGATGGCAATGCAGCATTAGAGTTCGATCAAAGGTTTTGGGTTGATTCTAAAACGGAAAAGGATAGTTAAAAATTATGCATGGAGCATTAGAGGGTTATTGGGTGTAGATTTGATTTTGAGTTTCAGAAAGCTATGATCAAAATGAGTAGCATTGAGGTTAAGACGGGAACTTAATGAAAGATTAGAAAGATATGCTCTAAATTCAATTAATTAGTATAATCACCGCTGAATTAAGTAGTGTAATGAGCCTTAATTGAGTATATATATGAAATCTATGCTTGGAGTATATATGAAATCTATGTTCCAAACATTTGTGTGCCAAATAAAAAAATCAGTGACAGAAGCAATATACTAAATAAAAATAATAAATTGTTGTTGAAACCGAATGAGAATTAATCTATTAAAGAATCTAAAACTTCACTTGAATTTGATTCATGACCCAATTGTGCTCGGAATATTCCTAACACGATACAAATTAAAAGAACACATAGACATTGCATGGGTACTATACGAATAAGAAGAGTCGTCTTTACGACTACCTTTCAGCAATTTCAAGGACTTAAGCCGTACCAGCAGTGGTGATTCTGCCGAATATCGACATTTAAGTAGTCCTTTGTATCATGAGGTTAATTAACTAAACTCGCTGAATCATCCCTCCTCAAACCCAAAGGCACAAACTCTGAATCTTGCTTCGAACTCGTACTATGCACAATTTGTTGCTGCAAATGGTGTTTCAAAAAAATAGCAGAATGTACACTCTTCTTTACACTCTTCTTCATATGATTCCTCTTATTTGATGGTGTTATATTTGCATCTTTACTTTTAAATATCATTGAAGCATACCTATCCACAATATCACTCTTTGAATCCCCATCCCTATTTCGTGCATCGTTCATGCTATCATCAACAGTCTCCCCCACCACTGAAGACAAATCATCACCATCCTCAATCCCATCATCATCTGCAGCAGCCTCACCCCTTTTCAAATATCTTACTCTCTGATCCTTTGGTTGAACACTTTTTTCGCTATCCGATTTTTGAGCTTTCCAATTATACAAAAACATATTTTTCTCTTTCCCCTACCCCTTCCCCCCTCCCACTACTACTATTATTATTCTCAACTTGCAAAGGAACCTCAAAACTATTATTATCGTCACAAATCTTACTACCATTACTATTATTCCTATAATGCAATAAATATCACCACGTGCGAACTCGACACTCGACATATTATTCCTATAATGCAATAAATATCACCTTTCAGTCTCAAATTTTATAATGTATAGAGATAGACAATTTTCATCTTCATTGGTATATTAATTAGGACAGATGAACATTAACACATATGAACATTCTCTTAGCCTCATTTTATCAAATAGTTCAACTACATTTCTAACTATACTACCCAAATGAATTATGTTACAATGCTTAAGCTCTATAAAATCATTTCACTCAATTTATGAAACCTCAAACTATTAATACAAAAAAGTCAAGAGTTGAATTTTAGCATACCTTCGGTTTTACTGAGCGGAGAATAGTGTTGATTAAACCCTTTTATGGATTGTAAAAGTTAAATTTCTTCAAAAATTAAAGCTAAATTTCATTGAAAAATAAAAAGGGTAACTTCAAAAATTATAGAATTCAAACACATTATGCACAATATCAAAATCTAAGAGAAAGAAATTTGTAATATGGGAAAAATCTAAACTTACCAGTGATAGTATTTTTCCTTTTTTGCGCACCAGAGTTCTTGATGCCCGTGAGCTTGGTAAAAAGCAAATTTGATCACCAAGAGAAAAAACCTAATCGGTGGGGATCGAGGGTTTTCTTAGAAATCATCAAGAGAAAAAGTACAAAAAAAGAAGAGGATGAATCAATTAGTAGTATAATGAAAGTTTAACCTGGTATTCGGAAATAAAATTCATTAGTCTAATTGGAGGCGGAAATCCTTCATCAATGGTGGTGATTTGTGATTCGGCGAGGATTGAGACGATTTCGTGTTGGGAGTTAAAATTAGGTTCCTCTTCATTCTCCTCCAAACTAATTAGCGGGAAAGAAAGGAAGAAAGGATGAGAAAGAGGAAGACGTAAGTTGAGCAAAAATGGAAAAGGAATAGGAATAGGAAGAGCCGATGATTATGAGGAAGGAAGAGGAAGAGGTGAGATTCGAAACTCGTTAAATAACTAAGCAATAAGAATGAAATTGAACCAAATTGACTCAAATTGATTAAGAGTCAACTCTAAATTGGGATCATCTTTACTGTCTTTATATATACATATTGATAGGTTAAATTCGTCTTGGTATGCAAGATCCCGAAATCAATTAAAAGTAAAAATTCCAATTAAATACGTTGTAATTAACAATACCATAATTGAATATGATCACACTATTATAAAAATTGAAAACCATTTTGGTCTGGCATGCCAATCTAGAATTGGACCAAAAAAACTTGATTTTGTTTAAGCCTATAAGCTAGTCCAATCCCAAGGTAGGTCTGCTCCGGTCGGTCCAGCCCTCTTTTTATTTTTATTTTTAATTTTAAATATTTAAAATAAAAACTAATATTTCTTGGTAAAAATTAAATTTTTAATAAAGAACTAGAGTATTTACCAAATTCAAACTTATTATTAATATTTAGCATTAAAATTTAGTTTATTGATGTATTAATTACTATTAATATTTAACATTAAAAGTAACAAGAAATGTTAATAAAATTTTAATGTTAAATATCACTCCCTTTGACCCTTTTTAAATGTCATTTTAGAGAATTTCAATTAAGAAATGTTAATAAAAATTTTGTCTCTTAATATTTGTCGTTTGAGAATTTTAATTAAGAAATAATTGCTTAGTTTCTAATATTATCCCAAATATTAAATATAAATTTGTTTCTCTCGCTACTTTCTATCCAATAAGTAACACTCTGTTATTTCAATGCAATGACAATATTGACATTTAAAATTATTTTTAGCTAAAAAAATAGCATTAATTGTTTTCTTAATATGTGTGTCCACTTTTAAAAAGACAAATAAAAAGAGACAAAAGGAGTAGTATTTAAAAAAACTAACTTATTATTAATATTTAATCAACTAACTTTTAATGTTAAATATTAAAAAAATAATTAGTTCTATTCATTGAAGATACAAGCACCTATAGTACAAAGGTTTCTATGGTATGTTTATGGTTCTCTTGCAATTACATGTTTTTCTCAAAATCCTAACTGAATTAATGAAAAATGTTGGTATGACTTTACATAATCAATAGAATGCTTAAAATTTTAGTAAGGAACTTATATTTAGGCATTACTTCAATGTATGTATTAAGTACATATTTATTAATTTTTATGTAAAAATTTTAGATCCAACTAATTTTACGTAGGATGATACATTGATACTTTAATACTAATTATGATATTATGTGATCATTTTGTATGAAAGAATTGTTTTGCTTGCTTGTTTCCTGAATGTAATTGATAGTTATCAACTGCTAAGAAAGAGAGCTACCAGGCTAGGATTTAGTCGTCAGACCAGGTCGGATCAAGGCTGAGCTTTTCACTAGGCCAAGTTAGGCCAGGCTTTTCACTTCAAACAATGACCTCTTTAAAGCCTCCAAGTTGGGCTTAATTGGTTCAGGCATTAACCAGCTCGGGTCTAGGTCAGACAAAAATCGGGTTACGACCCGCAATCTTTTTGTTCATCCCTAACTATACGGGACTTTGACTTGCTGCAACCGCCATCTACCCTGAGTGAAGCCCGAAGCCAGTAATTGGTGTAAGAGCCCGACTTTCAATAAATAAAATTTAATTTTTCTTTATAATTATTATTCTAAACAATATGGTGTTAATTTGATAAATGTTAATTTTAGGGTGATTTATACAAATTATAAGTATGTCGGGGAATATTCGTTATTTCGAAGAATTTTTCGTTATGTCGGGGAATATTCGGTAAAGTACGACGGCGCCGAAGCAACCAATCATTGGTGAGCCCCACAAATAATTATCGGATATAGAAAATAATAAAAATAACTTTTTTAAAAGAAATTATCAACAGAACTATAACTTTTAACTGTTAAAAATTTGGTATTAAAGGAACAGTAGCACATGACATTCCACAGTAACACGTTGTATTGGTCAGTACTTTGTATAATTGTCACAGTATCAACTACACAATATTTTATATTATTGAACCAATATTTTTTAAAGTAGTAGCCACACAGTATTTTATATTATTGAATCAATAATTGTCACAGTAGCAATTACACAATATTTTATATTATTGGACGGATAATTGTTATCGTAGCAACTGTAGTAATGGAAAGTTAAGCAATTAAAAGTCACGGGTATTAAGTAGTTAGACAAACTCATTACTTGAAGAACACTAATATCTGTGATATTAATACATTAAGTCAATAATGCAGGAGATGGATAATATAATAATAATTGATGAATGATATAGATTAAAGATAAATGTGTAAATAATGGATGAATATGTGTGAATCATTATGAATAAATAAATTAAAGATAAATATAATGGATGAATATGTGTGAATAATTATGAATAAATAAATTAAAGATAAACATAATGGATGACTAATATATTGATTAAATGTGAATAATTGATAATATTAAAGTGTGATAATTGATGTGTGGAAGATGTTGGTTAAGTTATGACTATAAATAGGGGGCTTAGCATAAGGAGTTTCATAACTTTCTTGCTTGTCATTCCTTCCACTCTCTAAAAATTTTTTAGTGTAAGTGTCTCTTTGATTGTGCTAAAGCTACCTTAAGTATTGGTGAATATCAGTAAGAGTGCAAAATTGGTCAGGTGAGTTTTTCTATAGAAGTTTTTCAAACACTCACACACATCACACAATATTTACAAATCTTCCTTTAAAAGATTCATTTTAGAAAAATTTCCTCTGGAAGGTTGTTTTGAAATATTATTTTATTTCTTCAAAAACTATTTTTAAATTTATTCTAATCTATTTTATACACCACATAAATTTATTTTCATAATATACTAGTTAGTGTATACCATGAAACTTATTCGTGGTAGTTACTAATTAAATTATAAATATACTTATAGGTTGATCAACTACATAGAAAGCAACATATAGTCAAGTGATAAGGTAAGAGATATCTTTTTCCTTCATACTCCTAAATCTAAACTTACTACGATAAGAAAGTATTATTCGTTTCCACAACATTATCATCAAACGGTGAAAATTCTTAAAATGATTAGAATTTCCTTAATAGTTGGTGCTTTATCAAATATTTTTTTGACATGAATCTTCCTATTGAATTTTAACTGTTATATTTGGACTTTGAATCTTATATATTGTTCTTGAACTCAAATCGATATTCTAGATATCGTGTTGCACATTATTGGACTCTAGACAAATTAAATTACAAATATCTAATGTTCATTCTTTATCTTATTATTTTTGTCCATCTTTCATATCATTGTTATTTTTACTAATAATTAAGACTAATTAAGTTATTATAAATGTCTTTGGCCTAAGTGCAATGACAATATGATTGTTGAGTGTAGCCTGTGTGGCAAGAAAACGACGTGAAAAATCTCTTTGGCCTGAATGCAAAGAGGAACTGTTGATTAACATGATTATGACCATGGTGTTACAATTGATAAAATTTGGTGAATTTTTAAATTGTAGAAGATAGTAGACATTATGATCTACTTGACTCTTCTAATGGATTGTTCATTCCACTGTAGTTATTTGTTGAAAAATTATAATATCTTTAAATATTTGATTTATCACTGTTGAAGGCTAATGATAATTTATTACTCATTATCTTAGTCATGTTATTTTTTAACGGGCTATTTGAGCTCACATTTTTTATTAATAATTCCTTTCAGGAAATGACAATGTAGTTGGGGGTAGCAGAGAGAACATAGAAATGGAGTACTGGTCTTAGTTAGTAGCTGTAGTAGTCCTCACTAAGTTGTAAAATAATGTTTCAATAATTATACTGATAACTTAGTGTGTGTGTGTGTGTGTGTGTGTTGCCATATTTTTCACGACATTGTAATAATTTTAAATAGAAGAATATATGTTTGTTGTTTTTTTTGTTGACTCAAATTGAGTGGTGTTGACCCGAATTTGGGATCATCACAATTGGGCCCAAAATACATGGCCTAAGTAAGAACTTACATTTGGGTGGGCCACAATAACTTGGACTGATAAAATATATCTCTATAATATCAATGTAACAAATAAAGAGATAAAATTTGGCTCAATGGTTGTGGGATGATTCTTTTAAACAATAAATAAGGTTCAAGTCTAAAATCTGAATTGTATCTTGAATTTCTTAGAGAAAGGAAAAGGAAGAAGAAGAAGGGGAAGTGATAAAAAAAGAGAGAATGGTAATAAAAAAATAAAAAAATAAGTGGAGTTATTTTCTTGTGTTGACTTATGTCATACTCCACTCTAAATGTTTTGATGATGACCATATTATTCCTCTAATCATGTTCTATGAAATTTCAAGAAAAGAAATGGCATTACAGGGATATTGAGAAGGAAAATATAAAGTCTCGAGATCTTTGAAGGATGAAGGACCTTTTTGAGTCCTAGGAATATATGTAAGATCTTAGCATTAATTACTTTCCAATACAAGGCTTTAGGGCATATGCATTTCATATACACATAATTATATATCCAAAAATTAACAACATACTAAATTTTGTGTTAGGCAGATTTGCTATAATCATGGGATAACGGTAATTGGTTTACTATGTGTTTCATGAATCAAGGAAACTACTTCCGATCAATAAAATAAGGTAACTTAATATAAATAATTGGTTAAATATATACCATGAATCATGCGTCATAAATGCTTAATTTAAGGGAAGGCATTAGACTATCTTTAAACCACGTGCTTGACAAATCGATAAGGTAATCTTTTAGACGTGTTGTTTTTAAAGACTGCAATTGATTGCATGATATTAATCCAGCAGTTAACATATAACAAATCTACATATGACAAGATGGGATAAAATCTAGGAGATATGTTATCACGTGGTGAGCACTCATTTAGGAAAAATCTTCTCTCTAATCACTATATTTTATACTGATCATGACAGTGTCCTACGTTAGTATACAACTGGAAAAGAGTCTTGACAATTGGCACAATATCAGGATGTTATTCTCAGATTACATGATTTGTGAAATTTATCGCAAACGGTCATATTACGAATTGGCAATTAACAACGGTAACTTATCATAGTTGGCTATAAAAGAGTTGTTCCTAACGATAAGAAAAGAATAAGGAATACATACTGAACTTGCATACATACAAAGTTACGAAAGTATGTTTCTTCGGTTTACTGCTGATTGCACTTGAAGGAGCTATTGCTATGGTGATATTGTAAAAAATACTATGGTAATAATTTTTATTGCATATCATTACATACTTGAGCCTTGAATTGGTGAGTGATATATTGCTTGATCATTAGTCCTCTATTGTGTATTTTACTTTCTCAAATACATTATTTTTTCTATAAATTGTGATCTAGACTAGATTATTGTATTATTACAATTAAGTGTGAAAGCATAGGTGCACAAGGAGCAAAGGTGCTCAAGTTGTTGGAACTTGCATTGTAATTGGAAGAGTTTAATAAAAGTGAGTCTCCAATACTAGTTGGTATTGAACGTGGATTAGGCTACTATTATAGAGGGTAGTAGTTGAACCACGTAAAAATCTCGGTGTTTATGTGATTGCATTTTGTTCTATATTATTCTGTTAACAATCCAGCAGCCTGCATTCAATATCTATAAATACTACCAAACAAATCTAACACATTATTTTCTAATAATCATATTCAGAAAAAGGTTATGTTTCGAATTTATACATTGCGGAAAATGTTACATAAATTCAATACATTGTCCTAACATTTTTACTTATAAGGATATAGAATCCAGCTTACTGCATTGAATATTCAAGGGAATTTTTAGTTAAATAAAATTTGGACATAGTTTGTTCCTACACTTATTCAACCTCCCTTCTAAGTGTGGCTAGTTAAATTTCTTCTCTTATCTTGTCTTGGGGTTTAGGGGGAAAAAGCAAAAAATGAAGAAATTTATTTTTAGATATCTAATTCTTGTCTAAATAATTTCATTCTAGAAGGAATTTTTAGTAAATAGGTCATTTTTCTCTCCTTTTCTTTTCATTTCTCTCCTAAAATACAATCATTTTGTGTTTCCGAATTTTAAAAAGTAAAAAGAGAGAAATTATGCAGAGATGGGTAAAGTTTTCTATTTGTGATTCTATATAGGAAATAAAACAAATGATTTAATTTGGAGAGAAATTCAATGCAAATTTTCTCCCATTTTTCTTCCCAACGTTGTTTTTTAATTTGGAGAGAGAGAAAAAAAAGATTAGAAAAATTAAACTTATGAAAGGAAAGAGATTGAGAGAAAAGAAACTTACTTTCTTTCATTGTGTTTGTGAGTTTTAAAAAGAAATTTTAACTTAAAAGAACATATTACTATTTTACCCTTATGACATTACATTTGAGAAGTATTATAAGAATATTTTTGGTATTTTAATATGTCATTGTAAGGAACACTGCTAGCTAATGAAGATTAGTCAAAGTAGTTAAGTGAGATTAATAAGATAGTTAAGTAAGAGGGTATTCCAGTCTTTTAATTGTTGTTAAGCTGGTCCTTATTGTCATTTCACTATGTGTCTGTTAGAGCTGATGTTAGGCAAGGTAAGGAGCATGTGCTCAATTACTTTCTTTGTGACAACCCGATATTTTCTATATAAATAAATAAGAAAATTTGTGTATAATTTTTTTTATTTAAGGATGAGGATTTGTACAAGATATTGTGTATATATATTTATGTGGTAAATATAAAATATATTTATTACATGAAAAATTGTAAATGATTTTATTTTTAGAATCATGGTTTATTATCAAATATAATATTATAATAATTAATTCCATATTGGAAAGGTTTTTATCAATTATTTTCTATGAAAATAAAATTAACTATTATTTGAATAATCTATGAAATTATTTTAGAATATTTATAAAAATTATTTTATTAAATGAAGTTTGTTCAGTTAATTAAGTTATTTATGAAAGGTAAATCAGATATAGAATCCAAACCCTAATTTCGGATTTTCTATCAGGGAATGAGAATAATAATATAATATTATTATTTGTTAGTATTATAAATATGCATGATTATGAGTGCAATGTTAATGTGTGGAACGATTTTATTATATGACCAAACCCTAATAATATTTTTACCAACCCTAATCTCGGTTTTGGATAACGAATAATAATAACATTATGATATTTTAATATTTTAAGTGTTATAATATGAACTGCATGTACGAGAGCTGATAATAATTGATCAATTGTGTTATAGTATTCGAAAACCCTATTTTCACTGTATAAGATTTAATACTTTTATATATCTGTGTTGGATGATATAAATTTATGTGTTATTTTAAGGAGTATTAAATTAGAGACTTTAATTATAATTGTATTTTTCTAATTACTAGAAAACCCTAATTGTGTTTTTAGAAATCCTAGTTAAGTGAATTGATAGACCCTATGTACTAAAATTAGCAAGGTTAAATATACTAGTGTTATTAAATCCTAACACTTTGTCCAAATTATTTTTGTTCCATAAAAATTAATAATAAAATGACTTTTATGCCCCTTTTGCACATGTGCTAGGAGATTGAGAGTGGATCTTGCTAAAGCTTGAGTTGGTCACCAACTATTGATATTTTGAAGACTTTAAACAACATGTGGCAGCAATCAAACTCAGCAAATCATTCCCTAGATTTAGTATATAAGATTTAAGGAAGAGAAAAATTGCTCATTTGGCTAGTTTATTCACCAACACCCCACTTAGACTTTCTCTCTCTAAAACCAACGAGCTTCAGTGCTAAATTAGTCCCCTAAATCAAGCCCCACGAAATTCCATATCAAATCAGTAGCTTAGATCAAGATCAAACCCAAGAAAGGTATAAAACTCAAGCTAGAAAATCTGTCCAGAATTTGTTGTTAGATTTTGTGTTTAAGTGTTGTATTATGTTGGTTTTAGTATCTAGTGATGATCTGGGTTGCTAGATGTTAGATCCATAACACTTAGAAGCTCAGAATTGAAGATCTACAATATCCGGGTATAGCTTGATTCTGTGGCCTGACAATGAATGTCAGTGACCACAGATCTTTGCTCGATGATGTTTTGTGTTGTTTTTAAGTTGTTAATAGTAGTCCTGCATGTTGTCTTTAATCTGCAAAAAGAATCAAGATCAAATCTGTTATAGATCAAAAGTTATTTAAGGTCAAAGCACGTTGACCGAGCTTGATCGTCTGAGTTCTAGGTAACCCAAAAACGGTTTTCAGTGTCTGACAATATATTTGTGGCTTCGGATCTTGCTGGTAGTTATTGTTTTGTTTGATTTGTTGAAGCTAGGTTATAGTCTAGTTTATTGACTATAGAATCATGCTTTTATATTGTTAAAACATTTCCTATACTAAAATTTGTGGCTGGTCAAAGTAGTAGAGAAATCCATATTTACGGTTTTCTGGAAAACCCAGAAAACTCATGAGCACATATTCTGTCGGTGGTTGACCTGGTTGTATCTGATTGATGTGTTGATGTTTGATTTATTTTATGTAATGAATAAGTAGTTCTACATGTGGTCTACACATTAAAGCTCTTAGATCTCAAAAACAGTTAACATGTAGCAAGTTGCTGGCAATCAAAAGTAGTCAGTCGGACTGTTCTTCAATTCTGGAAAACCCAGAAATGAAGAACAACCTCTGACAACGAGTTTAGGCGACTAGATCTGACTGGTGTTATGTGATTTGTCCATGTTGATTGTTGTATCTTATAGTCTTGTAATTGTACTACACAATCTGACCAAAATCGAGTCCAGAATCACTGCACGCACGGAGTTAATCACGGTCAAACATAGTCTCTCGGTTCTGAGTTTGAAGTTCTGGGCTGGTATGAAGAACATGAAGAACACCTATAGCGACGGTTCTGTCGCTATAGGTGGTCTTTAGCGACGGAAATTATTATATTTTCTGAAAATAATTTAATAAATAGAAAAAAATAGTTTTTAATTATTAAAAATACAAAATAAATTATTAAAAATTATTTTAAATTCTGAAAATTAGTTTTTAATTATTTTAAATATATTTCATAAATATTTAATATTTTTGGAATATTAAAAGTATTTAATTTATTTAATTATAATATTAAATAAATTATTTAAAAATGATTTTAATATTTGAAAAATCATTTAAAATTATATTATGGTATGAGAAAATAATTTAAGTTATTTTTGATAACTTTTAATATTATTTGATAATTTTCATTAATAAATTAATATTAATGATAATTAAATTATTTACTAAATGAAGTAAATAAATAAATTAAAAATGATTTTATTATTTTAAAAATCATTTTAAATAATAATAAGATATTTAAGAATATTTAAAGTTATAAAATATAACTTTTAATATTTAAAGGTTAAATTCATTAATTAAAGATTAATAATGATATTAAAGTTATTTAATAATTATATTAAATAATTTGGTTTCAAAATGATTTTAATATTATAAATAATCATTTTAAATGAGAATAAAGTGTTTAAAGATATTTTAAGTTATAAACTATAACTTTTAATATTTAAAGGATAATTTCATTAATAATTTAATATTAATGATATTAAATTTATTTAATAATTATATTAAATAAATAGTTTAAAAATGGTTTTATTTATTTAAAAATCATTTAAAAAGGATATAAGTGAATTAAAAATGTTTTAAGTGGTAATTCATAACTTTTAATATTTGGATAATGATAAATTAATATTTTAATAGAATTGTTAGATATGTAAATCATTTAATAATGATTCTGATATTTCAAAAATTATGATAAATGGTAATAATTGTTATGAGGTCATGAAAAACAGTGTGACTGTTGTTTAAGTTATTTATTTAGATATTTCGATGCAGAATAGAGTCTTAGACTCGATTATTATCTGATAAGGCTGTCGATAGCTCGACATGTTTCAGAAATTGATCTGAACTTAGATAGGATTGACTTGTAAATTGTTTAATTGTGATGTAATGGTCGTTAAGTTATGTGACAACGTGATTAGGAATGTGCAAACTGCTATATGCAGTAGTATGTGTTATGATATAATGTTCTAATTGAACGATTGATTTGCTTAATGATAGGTTGTGATAAAAAGGGTAGAATTAAGTTAAGAATTTGTAGCAGCGCATCAGGCAAGTACCCTACCTTTGCATTTTCTTTATGTATTGGATAAATGTAAGAATGTTTCAAAGTTATATTAATACTGTACAAATTTTAAAGTCTATATTATATACGCCCATTGATTATCAACATGTTAGTATATGATAATTCAAATATATATTCTGTTCGTTAATTTCTATAAATGATTATACAAGTGTCCCAACTTGGATAATCATAGTATTTAATCGCATGTTGATATTCCTTTGATATACATATATGTTAAGTTATAGATTATTGTTGGATAAGATAAAACCTTTGGCTTGGAACCCTGACAAATATGAACATCCCTTATCAGGGAAAACTTTTATGCGCCTAAGGCGGATCAAGTAAATGGTAACACCATTTTTGTAATGTAGTATTGATCAATGCAGGGCACAACGGGCTGATCACCCCCGTGTTCGTAAGTTATGACGGTTTACAGATGAATATTCTGTTTAACCTTTTCAAAAATTAAAACAATGTTCATAATATGTCACATAAAATCTTTATATGGTCTGTACGTAGTTTCAAAAATTTGAAATAGTTATGTAGTTATTGTTGATATAGATTTCTTCACAACTTTTGCCTTGTTGTAGAAGAATAGTATATAGAAAATATTTAAATGCTTTCAGTTCATATATATATATATATATATTGTTAATACTTGCTAGGCACTCAAATGCTCATCCTTGCTAATTTAAATGTCTTCAGTTAAGAGCGAACAACCTGAAGGTTCTGTCAAAAACAAAGGGAAAGGGAAGATAGCTGGTTGACTGCAGTTAATATTATTTGTAATAGATAAGATTATGAAGACTATGATATATGTTTTATTATTAACATGACTGGTAATGTATGTCTAAAGGTTACGTACTTGGGTGATGAACTCTGATGAATAAGTATTGTAAAATGATCGTTTATATATTTTTTTGTTATTATTATTAGTAGAATTCCGCTCATAGAAATGATATCGTGAAGTACCGAGTTCGGGTTTCATGTATCCGGGTTCGGGGACTTTACAGGATGGTATCAGAGCTGTAGGTTGTAAACATTAGGAATGCGAAGCCTAGGATTATAACCTTAGTAGAAAACTTTTATAGAATGTGTTAGTTAGGGGATGGTTAATGAGATCCAACAAGTATTATCGTACTGAATAAAATATCTTTTCATTTTATCAATGAATATATTTTATTGTGGTACTAATGTTGTTGTTGATTATTTATTGTAATCATAGGATGACTGACGAGGGTTCAAATAGTTACTCGGTGAACCAAGAGTCAAGGGACTCTAGTAGTGAGTCCATGGAGCTTGCAATGATAGGGGATTTGTTAGCTAGAAATGTTGAGCTAGAGAACATGGTTGAGCAGGTGGAGGCAAAGAACCGCACCCTTCAGATTTCAGAACAACAGTATAGGGACGCTGCTTATCAAGCACAGGCAGAGATAGCTGAGTTACGAAGAAGGTTGAAGTAGAAAGAGTTACAGTTAGGACAGATGAAAGTTGAGATGGAGGCGAAAGATGCAAAAATATATACCTTGGAGCAATTTTTAGACAGTGCCTTTAGGAAGTTTGACGCGAAGTGGATGGAGCTGTCCTCCAGTAGTGAGAGCAAGCGTTGATTTGTACTCATGTTAGAAATAGTCCTACTTTTGTGTTTCTATTAGGGACTGTTTAGTTGTTGTAAATCCTTATGCCTTGTTGAATGCATGGGATGGTAGTAGACCCCAATCTATAGTTTAGTAAAGGGTAAGTGGTCGTGAATCCTCACTTTTGTCCATTAGAGGATAGTTGGTAGTAAGCAGTTTATGTCCTAAGCGTTTATAGAAGTATGTAAGATGTTTAATCGGTCTGTATTAAACCGTGGTATATGGATATATAAATGGCTCATATAGAGTTTATAAAGAAATGAATTGATTAAATCCATTGTCAAATGAAATAAAAGATAACATAAATAAAACTATTACTTGTCGCATGTATATACTAATCAGGATAATTTATGTGTGTAGATGTCTGGAGAAAAAGGTATGCTGTATGCCTATAATATGAAGAAGGATCAAACCCATATACCAAAGCTAATATCGCAGCCAATAGCTGAAATAGAAGCTCGCAATGAAACCAACTCGGATGAGGTGGTTATCGTGGAAAATGTAGCACCAGATCCGGAAATGGTAGAGCTGACAGATAGTGATTCAGATCCCAAAATTGAAGTCGGACAAGCATCAATGGAAGTACAGAATTTGAGGAACCAGATTTCTTCTCTGGAAAAGTTGTGGGAAATAGAGAAGCTGCTTAATAGTCAGTTACGTCAGGTATTAATAGAAACGATGGAAGGGTAGGATAAACTAAAAATTCAAATTGATCAGATGGGGGCTTCAAGCAACACTTCGTGTGCAGCTCCAAGAGATAAGGGAAAGAGAAAAATAGAAGACCATAATTTCAGAAGATCTAGTAAGAAGAAGTGGAAAAGAATATGTTATCTATGCGGCTATGAGTGACATACTACTCAGTATTGTCCTGAATATGAACGGGGAGCATGCTTTGTTTGTGGAAGGAAAGATCATCAGGCAAAGAGTTGTCCAAGAAAAAGAGCTTATTAACTAGATATTATAGATTCCGTTGTGAAGGCTTGTTTAATGTAATATGTGTGCTTAATATGTCTGTGTGATGTAATATTCTAAAACTTTTGTGTTAGTAAGGTTGTAAATCCCGATTCCTGTAATCACCAAGGGATGAATGATGTTTTAAGCAGTTATGCTATGCTATATAAATTATCTATTAAGTAATATGAATCTAAGTTTGAGTTATGTTTAAAAAGTATAAACTCGTATGATAAAGTTTAGAATATAAGTTAATTTATGGTTTTTACTTAATCAGAAAATGCCGCCAAGACGTCAAACTCGAAACCAAAGGGCAGAAGGATCTGTCAACAACGTTGAGGGACAGCAACCAGTAGACCCGATACAACATTTTGCAAATATAATAGCTCAGACCATGCAACAAGGAATACCAGCAGCAGGGAATCAACCGGATAATCACTTAGCAAATTTCAAAGATTTTAAAGCTGTAGGACCACCGGAATTTAAAGGTACAACTGATCCTGTAGAAGCTCAAACCTGAATTAAAGAAATTGAGAAGGCGTTTGTAATAGCTAGAGTAGATGAGGGGCAGAAGACGATTTTTGCCATTTATATGATGAAGGGTGAGGCGAACTTCTGGTGGGTAGCGAATCAGGCGAGAGCGGGAGAGGGTGTAGTGGCTTGGCAAAGGTTTAAAACCTTATTTTTCGAGAATTACTTTTTTTCTAGTATGCAGGCTAGGATGGAGGTAAAATTTTTAGAGTTGAAACAAGGAGATATGTCAGTTGCGGATTATGCCGCTAAATTTAATGAGTTAGCTAGATTTGCTCCGCATCAAGTTGATACGGAGGCTAGGAAAGCGAGAAGGTTTGAGTTAGGATTAAAACCCTGGCTCTATAACAAAGTGGCAGTGTTGCAGAGTCCAACATTTGCAGCACTTATGAAAAAGGCGATAATTGCTGAGGAAGGGAGTGAGATCATGAGCCTCTATAACAAGGAGAGGAAGAACAAAGATAAGGTTGAGGCAGCTGGGAAGGGGAAAATTAATAGTGCAGGTAAGGGAGAAAACGAAAAGAGAAAAATGAACTATTTTGAAAACGTACAGGTGAAGCAAGAGGGTGTGAAAAAGTAGGCAGTTCAATGCAAAACTTGTGGGAAGAACCATTCAGGTGTGTGTTTGAAGGGGAAACCTGTGTGTTTCAAATGCGGGCAGGAGGGCCACATCTCTCCCAATTGTCCAAATCCTAAAAAATATAGTGGTTGTTTTGTTTGCGGTTCCATGGAACACAAAGTGAAGGAATGTCCGAAGAAGAGGGAAGAATTAGGTAGTGTACATACTGACAGGGGTAGTGGAACGTTAGCAATCACAGGACCAACAACATCCAACAAGCCAACAAAGTCAACATCAAGGGTCTTCAACATGACGGTTCAAGACACGGTGGTAGCTGGCAATGCTGTTCCAGGTAATATTCAAATAACTTTTATTTGCGTAATTAGAATGTTTCTATTTATAGTAAATTGTTTTATAAAGAAATTTTGAGGGAGGAATTTGAGTTCTTTTAGGAATCAATTTTCCGTTTAATCAGAAAGACAAGCTTTTTGTGATTAGTTAAAGATCAGATCGATCAAAGTTGATCGAGATCTATTTGCGATGATTGTGTATGCTATGAACCTAGTTATGTATAGGTTTTAAAGCGGTGATTCTGGGGACGGAATCCTTATAAGGGAGGGTGAATGTGACAACCCGATATTTTCTATATAAATAAATAAGAAAATTTGTGTATAATTTTTTTTTATTTAAGGATGAGGATTTGTACAAGATATTGTGTATATATATTTATGTGGTAAATATAAAATATATTTATTACATGAAAAATTGTAAATGATTTTATTTTTAGAATCATGGTTTATTATCAAATATAATATTATAATAATTAATTCCATATTGGAAAGGTTTTTATCAATTATTTTCTATGAAAATAAAATTAACTATTATTTGAATAATCTATAAAATTATTTTAGAATATTTATAAAAATTATTTTATTAAATGAAGTTTGTTCAGTTAATTAAGTTATTTATGAAAGGTAAATCAGATATAGAATCCAAACCCTAATTTCGGATTTTCTATCAGGGAATGAGAATAATAATATAATATTATTATTTGTTAGTATTATAAATATGCATGATTATGAGTGCAATGTTAATGTGTGGAACGATTTTATTATATGACCAAACCCTAATAATATTTTTACCAACCCTAATCTTGGTTTTGGATAACGAATAATAATAACATTATGATATTTTAATATTTTAAGTGTTATAATATGAACTGCATGTACGAGAGCTGATAATAATTGATCAATTGTGTTATAGTATTCAAAAACCCTATTTTCACTGTATAAGATTTAATACTGTTATATATCTGTGTTGGATGATATAAATTTATGTGTTATTTTAAGGAGTATTAAATTAGAGACATTAATTATAATTATATTTTTCTAATTACTAGAAAACCCTAATTGTGTTTTTAGAAATCCTAGTTAAGTGAATTGATAGACCCTATGTACTAAAATTAGCAAGGTTAAATATACTAGTGTTATTAAATCCTAACACTTTGTCCAAATTATTTTTGTTCCATAAAAATTAATAATAAAATGACTTTTATGCCCCTTTTGCACATGTGCTAGGAGATTGAGTGTGGATCTTGCTAAAGCTTGAGTTGGTCACCAACTATTGATATTTTGAAGACTTTAAACAAAATGTGGCAGCAATCAAACTCAGCAAATCATTCCCTAGATTTAGTATATAAGATTTAAGGAAGAGAAAAATTGCTCATTTGGCTAGTTTATTCACCAACACCCCACTTAGACTTTCTCTCTGTAAAACCAACGAGCTTCAGTGCTAAATTAGTCCCATAAATCAAGCCCCACGATATTCCATATCAAATCAGTAGCTTAGATCAAGATCAAACCCAAGAAAGGTATAAAACTCAAGCTAGAAAATCTGTCCAGAATTTGTTGTTAGATTTTGTGTTTAAGTGTTGTATTATGTTGGTTTTAGTATCTAGTGATGATCTGGGTTGCTAGATGTTAGATCCATAGCATCTAGAAGCTCAGAATTGAAGATCTACAATATCCGTGTATAGCTTGATTCTGTGGCCTGACAATGAATGTCAGTGGCCACAGATCCTTGCTTGATGATGTTTTGTGTTGTTTTTAAGTTGTTAATAGTAGTCCTGCATGTTGTCTTTAATCTGCAAAAAGAATCAAGATCAAATCTGTTATAGATCAAAAGTTATTTAAAGTCAAAGCACGTTGACCGAGCTTGATCGTCTGAGTTCTGGGTAACCCAGAAACGGTTTTCAGTGTCTGACAATATATTTGTGGCTTCGGATCTTGCTGGTAGTTGTTGTTTTGTTTGATTTGTTGAAGCTAGGTTGTAGTCTAGTATATTGACTATAGAATCATGCTTTTATATTGTTAAAACATTTCCTATACTGAAATTTGTGGCTGGTCAAAGTAGTAGAGAAATCCATATTTACGGTTTTCTGGAAAACCCAGAAAACTCATGAGCACAGATTCTGTCGGTGGTTGACCTGGTTGTATCTGATTGATGTGTTGATGTTTGGTTTATTTTATGTAATGAATAAGTAGTTCTACATGTTGTCTACACATTAAAGCTCTTAGATCTCAAAAACAGTTAACATGTAGCAAGTTGCTGGCAATCAAAAGTAGTCAGTCGGACTGTTCTTCAATTCTAGGAAACCCAGAAATGAAGAACAGCCTCTGACAACGAGTTTAGGCGACTAGATCTGATTGGTGTTATGTGATTTGTCCATGTTGATTGTTGTATCTTATAGTCTTGTAATTGTATTACACAATCTGACCAAAATCGAGTCCAGAATCACTGCACGCACGGAGTTAATCACGGTCAAACATAGCCTCTCGGTTCTGAGTTTGAAGTTCTGGGCTGGTATGAAGAACATGAAGAACACCTATAGCGACGGTTCTGTCCCTATAGGTGGTCTTTAGCGACGGAAATTATTATATTTTCCGAAAATAATTTAATAAATAGAAAAAAATAGTTTTTAATTATTAAAAATACAAAATAAATTATTAAAAATTATTTTAAATTCTAAAAATTAGTTTTTAATTATTTTAAATATATTTCATAAATATTTAATATTTTTGGAATATTAAAAGTATTTAATTTATTTAATTATAATATTAAATAAATTATTTAAAAATGATTTTAATATTTGAAAAATCATTTCAAATTATATTATGGTATGAGAAAATAATTTAAGTTATTTTTGATAACTTTTAATATTATTTGATAATTTTCATTAATAAATTAATATTAATGATAATTAAGTTATTTACTAAATGAAGTAAATAAATAAATTAAAAATGATTTTATTATTTTAAAAATCATTTTAAATAATAATAAGATATTTAATAATATTTAAAGTTATAAAATATAACTTTTAATATTTAAAGGTTAAATTCATTAATTAATGATTAATAATGATATTAAATTTATTTAATAATTATATTGAATAATTTGGTTTAAAAATAATTTTAATATTATAAATAATCATTTTAAATGAGAATAAAGTGTTTAAAGATATTTTAAGTTATAAACTATAACTTTTAATATTTAAAGGATAATTTCATTAATAATTTAATATTAATGATATATTAATGATATTAAATTTATTTAATAATTATATTAAATAAATAGTTTTAAAATGGTTTTATTTATTTAAAAATCATTTAAAAAGGATATAAGTGAATTACAAATGTTTTAAGTGGTAATTCATAACTTTTAATATTTGGATAATGATAAATTAATATTTTAATAGAATTGTTTGATATGTAAATCATTTAATAATGATTCTGATATTTCAAAAATTATGATAAATGGTAATAATTGTTATGAGGTCATGAAAAATAGTGTGACTGTTGTTTAAGTTATTTATTTAGATATTTCGATGCAGAATAAAGTCTTAGACTCGATTATTATCTGATAAGGCTGTCGATAGCTCGACATGTTTCAGAAATTGATCTGAACTTAGATAGGATTGACTTGTAAATTGTTTAATTGTGATGTAATGGTCGTTAAGTTATGTGACAACGTGATTAGGAATGTGCTGACTGCTATATGCAGTAGTATGTGTTATGATATAATGTTCTAATTGAATGATTGATTTGCTTAATGATAGGTTGTGATAAAAAGGGTAGAATTAAGTTAAGAATTTGTAGCAGCGCATCAGGCAAGTACCCTACCTTTGCATTTTCTTTATGCATTGGATAAATGTAAGAATGTTTCAAAGTTATATTATTACTGTACAGATTTTAAAGTCTATATTATATACGCCCATTGATTATCAACATGTTAGTATATGATAATTCAGATATATATTCTGTTCGTTAATTTCTATAAATGATTATACAAGTGTCCCCACTTGGATAATCATAGTATTTAATCGCATGTTGATATTCCTTTGATATACATATATGTTAAGTTATAGATTATTGTTGGATAAGATAAAACCTTTGGCTTGGAACCCTGACAAATATGAACATCCCTTATCAGGGAAAACTTTTATGCGCCTAAGGCGGATCAAGTAAATGGTAACACCATTTTTGTAATGTAGTATTGATCAATGCAGGGCACAACGGGCTGATCACCCCCGTGTTCGTAAGTTATGACGGTTTACAGATGAATATTCTGTTTAACCTTTTCAAAAATGAAAACAATGTTCATAATATGTCACATAAAATCTTTATATGGTCTGTACGTAGTTTCAAAAATTTGAAATAGTTATGTAGTTATTGTTGGTATAGATTACTTCACAACTTTTGCCTTTTTGTAGAAGAATAGTATATAGAAAACATTTAAATGCTTTCAGTTCATATATATATATTGTTAATACTTGCTGGGCACTCAAATGCTCATCCTTGCTAATTTAAATGTTTTCAGTTAAGGGCGAACAACCTGAAGGTTTTGTCAAAAACAAAGGGAAAGGGAAGATAGCTGGTTGACTACAGTTAATATTATTTGTAATAGATAAGATTATGAAGACTATGATATATGTTTTATTATTAACATGACTGGTAATGTATGTCTAAAGGTTACGTACTTGGGTGATGAACTCTGATGAATAAGTATTGTAAAATGATCGTTTATATATTTTTTTGTTATTATTATTAGTAGAATTCCGCTCATAGAAATGATATCGTGAAGTACCGAGTTCGGGTTTCAAGTATCCGGGTTCGGGGACTTTACAGGATGGTATCAGAGCTGTAGGTTATAAACATTAGGAATGCGAAGCCTAGGATTATAACCTTAGTAGAAAACTTTTATAGAATGTGTTAGTTAGGGGAGGGTTAATGAGATCCAACAAGTATTATTGTACTGAATAAAATATCTTTTCATTTTATCAATGGATATATTTTATTGTGGTACTAATGTTGTTGTTGATTATTTATTGTAATCATAGGATGGCTGACGAGGGTTCAAATAGTTACTCGGTGAACCAAGAGTCAAGGGACTCTAGTAGTGAGTCCATGGAGCTTGCAATGATAGGGGATTTTTTGGCTAGAAATGTTGAGCTAGAGAACAGGGTTGAGCAGGTGGAGGCAAAGAACCGCACCCTTCAGATTTCAGAACAACAGTATAGGGACGCCGCTTATCAAGCACAGGCAGAGATAGCTGAGTTACGAAGAAGGTTGAAGCAGAAAGAGTTACAGTTAGGACAGATGAAAGTTGAGATGGAGGCGAAAGATGCAAAAATATATACATTGGAGCAATTTTTAGACAGTGCCTTTAGGAAGTTTGACGCGAAGTGGATGGAGCTGTCCTCCAGTAGTGAGAGCAGGCGTTGATTTGTACTCATGTTAGAAATAGTCCCATTTTTGTGTTTCTATTAGGGACTATTTAGTTGTTGTAAATCCTTATGCCTTGTTGAATGCATGGGATGGTAGTAGACCCCAATCTATAGTTTAGTAAAGGGTAGGTGGTCGTGAATCCTCACTTTTGTCCATTAGAAGATAGTTGGTAGTAAGCAGTTTATGTCCTAAGCGTTTTATAGAAGTATGTAAGATGTTTAATCGGTCTGTATTAAACCGTGGTATATGGATATATAAATGGCTCATATAGAGTTTATAAAGAAATGAATTGATTAAATCCATACTCAAATAAAATAAAAGATAACATAAATAAAACTATTACTTGTCGCATGTATATACTAATCAGGATAATTTATGTGTGTAGATGTCTGGAGAAAAAGGTATGTTGTATGCCTATAATATGAAGAAGGATCAAACCCATATACCAGAGCTAATATCGCAGCCAATAGCTGAAATAGAAGCTCGCAATGAAACCAACTCGGATGAGGTGGTTATCGTGGAAAATGTAGCACCAGATCCGGAAATGGTAGAGCTGACAGATAGTGATTCAGATCCCAAAATTGAAGTCGGACAAGCATCAATGGAAGTACAGAATTTGAGGAACCAAATTTCTTCTCTAGAAAAGTTGTGGGAAATAGAGAAGCTGCTTAATAGTCAGTTACGTCAGGTATTAATAGAAACGATGGAAGGGCAGGATAAACTAAAAATTCAAATTGATCAGATGGGGGCTTCAAGCAACACTTCGTGTGCAGCTCCAAGAGATAAGGGAAAGAGAAAAATAGAAGACCATAATTTAGGAAGACCTAGTAAGAAGAAGTGGAAAAGAATATGTTATCTATGCGGCTATGAGGGACATACTACTCAGTATTGTCCTGATTATGAACGGGGAGCATGCTTTGTTTGTGGAAGGAAAGATCATCAGGCAAAGAGTTGTCCAAGAAAAAGAGCTTATTAACTAGATATTATAGATTCCGTTGTGAAGGCTTGTTTAATGTAATATGTGTGCTTAATGTCTGTGTGATTTAATATTCTAAAACTTTTGTGTTAGTAAGGTTGTAAATCCCGATTCCTGTAATCACCAAGGGATGAATGATGTTTTAAACAGTTATGCTATGCTATATAAATTATCTATTAAGTAATATGAATCTAAGTTTGAGTTATGTTTAAAAAGTATAAACTCGTATGATAAAGTTTAGAATATAAGTTAATTTATGGTTTTTACTTAATCAGAAAATGCCGCCAAGATGTCAAACTCGAAACCAAAGGGCAGAAGGATCTGTCAACAACGTTGAGGGACAGCAACCAGTAGACCCGATACAACATTTTGCAAATATAATAGCTCAGACCATGCAACAAGGAATACCAGCAGCAGGGAATCAACCGGATAATCACTTAGCAAATTTCAAAGATTTTAAAGCTGTAGGACCACCGGAATTTAAAGGTACAACTGATCCTGTAGAAGCTCAAACCTGGATTAAAGAAATTGAGAAGGCGTTTGTAATAGCTAGAGTAGATGAGGGGCAGAAGACGGTTTTTGCCACTAATATGATGAAGGGTGAGGCGAACTTCTGGTGGGAAGCGAATCAGGCGAGAGCGGGAGAGGGTGTAGTGGGTTGGCAAAGGTTTAAAACCTTATTTTTCGAGAATTACTTTTCTTCTAGTATGCAGGCTAGGATGGAGGTAAAATTTTTAGAGTTGAAACAAGGAGATATGTCAGTTGCGGATTATGCTGCTAAATTTAATGAGTTAGCTAGATTTGCTCCGCATCAAGTTGATACGGAGGCTAGGAAGGCGAGAAGGTTTGAGTTAGGATTAAAACCCTGGCTCTATAACAAAGTGGCAGTGTTGCAGATTCCAACATTTGCAGCACTTATGAAAAAGGCGATAATTGCTGAGGAAGGGAGTGAGATCATGAGCCTCTATAACAAGGAGAGGAAGAACAAAGATAAGGTTGAGGCAACTGGGAAAGGGAAAATTAATAGTGCAGGTAAGGGAGGAAACGAAAAGAGAAAAATGAACTATTTTGAAAACGTACAGGTGAAGCAAGAGGGTGTGAAAAAACAGGCAGTTCAATGCAAAACTTGTGGGAAGAACCATTCAGGTGTGTGTTTGAAGGGGAAACCTGTGTGTTTCAAATGCGGGCAGGAGGGCCACATCTCTCCCAATTGCCCAAATCCTAGAAAATATAGTGGCTGTTTTGTTTGCGGTTCCATGGAACACAAAGTGAAGGAATGTCCGAAGAAGAGGGAAGAATTAGGTAGTGTGCATACTGACAGGGGTAGTGGAACGTTAGCAATCACAGGACCAACAGAATCCAGCAAGCCAACAAAGTCAACATCAAGGGTCTTCAATATGACGGTTCAAGACACGGTGGCAGCTGGCAATGCAGTTCCAGGTAATATTCAAATAACTTTTATTTGCGTAATTAGAATGTTTCTATTTATAGTAAATTATTTTATAAAGAAATTTTGAGGGAGGAATTTGAGTTCTTTTAGGAATCAATTTTCCGTTTAATCAGAAAGACAAGCTTTTTGTGATTAGTTATAGATCAGATCGATCAAAGTTGATCGAGATCTATTTGCGAAGATTGTGTATGCTATGAACCTAGTTATGTATAGGTTTTAAAGCGGTGATTCCGGGGACGGAATCCTTATAAGGGAGGGTGAATGTGACAACCCGATATTTTCTATATAAATAAATACGAAAATTTGTGTATAATTTTTTTTTATTTAAGGATGAGGATTTGTACAAGATATTGTGTATATATATTTATGTGGTAAATATAAAATATATTTATTACATGAAAAATTGTAAATGATTTTATTTTTAGAATCATGGTTTATTATCAAATATAATATTATAATAATTAATTCTATATTGGAAAGGTTTTTATCAATTATTTTCTATGAAAATAAAATTAACTATTATTTGAATAATCTATGAAATTATTTTAGAATATTTATAAAAATTATTTTATTAAATGAAGTTTGTTCAGTTAATTAAGTTATTTATGAAAGGTAAATCAGATATAGAATCCAAACCCTAATTTCGGATTTTCTATAAGGGAATGAGAATAATAATATAATATTATTATTTGTTAGTATTATAAATATGCATGATTATGAGTGCAATGTTAATGTGTGGAACGATTTTATTATATGACCAAACCCTAATAATATTTTTACCAACCCTAATCTTAGTTTTGGATAACGAATAATAATAACATTATGATATTTTAATATTTTAAGTGTTATAATATGAACTGCATGTACGAGAGCTGATAATAATTGATCAATTGTGTTATAGTATTCGAAAACCCTATTTTCACTGTATAAGATTTAATACTGTTATATATCTGTGTTGGATGATATAAATTTATGTGTTATTTTAAGGAGTATTAAATTAGTGACTTTAATTATAATTGTATTTTTCTAATTACTAGAAAACCCTAATTGTGTTTTTAGAAATCCTAGTTAAGTGAATTGATAGACCCTAATTACTAAAATTAGCAAGGTTAAATATACTAGTGTTAGTAAATCCTAACACTTTGTCCAAATTATTTTTGTTCCATAAAAATTAATAATAAAATGACTTTTATGCCCCTTTTGCACATGTGCTAGGAGATTGAGTGTGGATCTTGCTAAAGCTTGAGTTGGTCACCAACTATTGATATTTTGAAGACTTTAAACAACATGTGGCAGCAATCAAACTCAGCAAATCATTCCCTAGATTTAGTATATAAGATTTAAGGAAGAGAAAAATTGCTCATTTGGCTAGTTTATTCACCAACACCCCACTTAGACTTTCTCTCTGTAAAACCAACGAGCTTCAGTGCTAAATTAGTCCCATAAATCAAGCCCCACGATATTCCATATCAAATCAGTAGCTTAGATCAAGATCAAACCCAAGAAAGGTATAAAACTCAAGCTAGAAAATCTGTCCAGAATTTGTTGTTAGATTTTGTGTTTAAGTGTTGTATTATGTTGGTTTTAGTATCTAGTGATGATCTGGGTTGCTAGATGTTAGATCCATAGCATCTAGAAGCTCAGAATTGAAGATCTACAATATCCGTGTATAGCTTGATTCTGTGGCCTGACAATGAATGTCAGTGGCCATAGATCCTTGCTTGATGATGTTTTGTGTTGTTTTTAAGTTGTTAATAGTAGTCCTGCATGTTGTCTTTAATCTGCAAAAAGAATCAAGATCAAATCTGTTATAGATCAAAAGTTATTTAAGGTCAAAGCACGTTGACCGAGCTTGATCGTCTGAGTTCTGGGTAACCCAGAAACGGTTTTCAGTGTCTGACAATATATTTGTGGCTTCGGATCTTGCTGGTAGTTGTTGTTTTGTTTGATTTGTTGAAGCTAGGTTGTAGTCTAGTATATTGACTATAGAATCATGCTTTTATATTGTTAAAACATTTCCTATACTGAAATTTGTGGCTGGTCAAAGTAGTAGAGAAATCCATATTTACGGTTTTCTGGAAAACCCAGAAAACTCACGAGCACAGATTTTGTCGATGGTTGACCTGGTTGTATCTGATTGATGTGTTGATGTTTGGTTTATTTTATGTAATTAATAAATAGTTCTACATGTGGTCTACACATTAAAGCTCTTAGATCTCAAAAAAAGTTAACTTGTAGCAAGTTGCTGGCAATCAAAAGTAGTCAGTCGGACTGTTCTTCAATTCTGGGAAACCCAGAAATGAAGAACAGCCTCTGACAACGAGTTTAGGCGACTAGATCTGACTGGTGTTATGCGATTTGTCCATGTTGATTGTTGTATCTTATAGTCTTGTAATTGTACTACACAATCTGACCAAAATCGAGTCCAGAATCACTGCACGCACGGAGTTAATCACGGTCAAACATAGCCTCTCGGTTCT
Organism: Panax japonicus; assembly: GCA_020205505.1. Taxonomy (NCBI): domain Eukaryota; kingdom Viridiplantae; phylum Streptophyta; class Magnoliopsida; order Apiales; family Araliaceae; genus Panax; species Panax japonicus. The sequence goes on from CM035092.1 coordinate 36,508,346, forward strand.
AAGTTTGAAGTTCTGGGCAGGTATGAAGAACATGAAGAACACCTATAGCGACGGTTCTGTCGCTATAGGTGGTCTTTAGCGACGGAAATTATTATATTTTCCGAAAATAATTTAATAAATGGAAAAAAATAGTTTTTAATTATTAAAAATACAAAATAAATTATTAAAAATTATTTTAAATTCTAAAAATTAGTTTTTAATTATTTTAAATATATTTCATAAATATTTAATATTTTTGGAATATTAAATGTATTTAATTTATTTAATTATAATATTAAATAAATTATTTAAAAATGATTTTAATATTTGAAAAATCATTTAAAATTATATTATGGTATGAGAAAATAATTTAAGTTATTTTTGATAACTTTTAATATTATTTGATAATTTTCATTAATAAATTAATATTAATGATAATTAAATTATTTACTAAATGAAGTAAATAAATAAATTAAAAATGATTTTATTATTTTAAAAATCATTTTAAATAATAATAAGATATTTAAGAATATTTAAAGTTATAAAATATAACTTTTAATATTTAAAGGTTAAATTCATTAATTAATGATTAATAATGATATTAAAGTTATTTAATAATTATATTAAATAATTTGGTTTAAAAATAATTTTAATATTATAAATAATCATTTTAAAAGAGAATAAAGTGTTTAAAGATATTTTAAATTATAAACTATAACTTTTAATAATTAAAGGATAATTTTATTAATAATTTAATATTAATGATATTAAATTTATTTAATAATTATATTAAATAAATAGTTTAAAAATTGTTTTATTTATTTAAAAATCATTTAAAAAGGATATAAGTGAATTAAAAATGTTTTAAGTGGTAATTCATAACTTTTAATATTTGGATAATGATAAATTAATATTTTAATAGAATTGTTTGATATGTAAATCATTTAATAATGATTCTGATATTTCAAAAATTATGATAAATAGTAATAATTGTTATGAGGTCATGAAAAATAGTGTGACTGTTGTTTAAGTTATTTATTTAGATATTTCGATGCAGAATAGAGTCTTAGACTCGATTATTATCTGATAAGGCTGTCGATAGCTCGACATGTTTCAGAAATTGATCTGAACTTAGATAGGATTGACTTGTAAATTGTTTAATTGTGATGTAATGGTCGTTAAGTTATGTGACAACGTGATTAGGAATGTGCTGACTGCTATATATAGTAGTATGTGTTATGATATAATGTTCTAATTGAATGATTAATTTGCTTAATGATAGGTTGTGATGAAAAGGGTAGAATTAAGTTAAGAATATGTAGCAGCGCATCAGACAAGTACCCTACCTTTGCATTTTCTTTATGCATTGGATAAATGTAAGAATGTTTCAAAGTTATATTATTACTGTACAGATTTTAAAGTCTATATTATATACGCCCATTGATTATCAACATGTTAGTATATGATAATTTAGATATATATTCTGTTCGTTAATTTCTATAAAAAATTATACAAGTGTCCTCACTTGGATAATCATAGTATTTAATCGCATGTTGATATTCCTTTGATATACATATATGTTAAGTTATAGATTATTGTTGGATAAGATAAAACCTTTGGCTTGGAACCCTGACAAATATGAACATCCCTTATCAGGGAAAACTTTTATGCGCCTAAGGCGGATCAAGTAAATGGTAACACCATTTTTGTAATGTAGTATTGATCAATGCAGGGCACAACGAGCTGATCACCCCCGTGTTCGTAAGTTATGACGGTTTTCAGATGAATATTCTGTTTAACCTTTTCAAAAATGAAAACAATGTTCATAATATGTCACATAAAATCTTTATATGGTCTGTACGTAGTTTCAAAAATTTGAAATAGTTATGTAGTTATTGTTGGTATAGATTACTTCACAACTTTTGCCTTGTTGTAGAAGAATAGTATATAGAAAATATTTAAATGCTTTTAGTTCATATATATATATATTGTTAATACTTACTGGGCACTCAAATGCTCATCCTTGCTAATTTAAATGTTTTCAGTTAAGAGCGAACAACCTGAAGGTTATGTCAAAAACAAAGGGAAAGGGAAGATAGCTGGTTGACTACAGTTAATATTATTTGTAATAGATAAGATTATGAAGACTATGATATATGTTTTATTATTAACATGTCTGGTAATGTATGTCTAAAGGTTACGTACTTGGGTGATGAACTCTGATGAATAAGTATTGTAAAATGATCGTTTATATATTTTTTTGTTATTATTATTAGTAGAATTTCGCTCATAGAAATGATATCGTGAAGTACTGAGTTCGGGTTTCAAGTATCCGGGTTCGGGGACTTTACATTCTTTATTTCTTTTACTGAGTTGAGAGTATATATATGAGATATATCACACTTTGCGAGCATGAAGGAATATAATGAATCTAATTTTCTCTCTATTATCTGTTCTTTCTTCTTTCGCATTTTAGCTCTTCTCTCTCAATCCAATTTCTCTATCTTTGTTCCCTACTTTTTCCCCTAATTGTCCATTCATTCTTGGCCAATTCCTTACAATTGGTATCAGAGCCTTCGAACGTGCGATTATGGCCACTACTAATTAACGTTTGAGCAATTTAGAAAATCATGTTCATGAATAGACTACAACCATTTAGCATTTATAGACTCAACTATTAGAATTAGTCTCCACACTATAGCATAGTTTTGATGCTAAGATGGAGCAGATGATGAAGATCTTTGAGGCCTTCTTAGCTAAACGCATGCAACAAAAGTTTTCCACTCAGCCAGGTCTTTCAGGTCATCCTTTTGGTACTCTTCGGGGCTCCTATGAGTCCCCTCTTAAAATAAAAAAGATTGCAAATATTTTTAAAGCAGTTAAGTTTAAGTTTCCTAAGTTCAATGGGGATAATCCTAGGTCATAGATTAGAAATGTAACAAGATTTTTTCACATCACATGGTACCTAAATCCCATAAGGTGTATTTGACCACCATGAGTTTGGAAGGAGAGGTTGAGTTGTAGTACTTAGGGTTTGTGCAGGAAAGCCAAAAGCGAATTTGGGATGGGTTAATAGAGGAAATTGTGGCTAGATTTAGCCCAGTGGCTAGTGATAACCCCATAGGGGAAATGAAGATATTAAAAAAAATTGGGACAGTTGATGAGTACAGAAAAAAATTGAAGAACTAAGAGGTTGGGATTTAGTAAGGAATCTAATCCTTAATGAGGAGTTTTTTATTAACTGTTTCATGGGAGGATTAAAATTGGAAATTCAGTTGGGAGTCCAGGAACTTAAGCCAAATTAGATTATCTATGGTGGAAGAAGCTAAATTAGAAGCCTGACTCAAAAGAAGTAGGGTGATGAATAAATCTACTCTAAGCACTACCTATTCTAAACTTGTACTTATGCCACAACACAAACCTGTTAACATGGGTAATGTGGACTCTGTGAGAACATTACCTATGAGGGGGTTGACTAGAGAGTAGTTCAATGAAAAAAGAAGGAAAGGATTATGTTTTTCATGTGATGAACCCTTTGTGCAAGGCCACATATGTAAGAAAGCACATTTATTCATGTTGCTTCCTTTAGCCTTAAATGGCCTAGAGCATAAGGAGGTTGAGTTTTATGAGGAGGATGAAAAAGGGGTTTACCAGCAGAAGGTGAGGACCAAGAAGCCCAAATCACTCTGCATGCCCTCTCAGGACACAGTACTAACAATACTATCAGATTACTTAGGAAGTCCCAATGAAGGTTTATGATGATATTAGTGGATAGTGGCAGCACCAATAATTTCCTAGACCCTTAGGTAGCTAAGAGAATTAAGGATGCAGTAAAGGAAACCAAAACTATCAATGTAACTGTTGTAAATGGGTTCAAGGCTTCAAGCCATCAACATTTTCTAGGACTTCCTTGGTTAATACAAGGGGAAGATTTTCAGGTAGATTTTAGAATCCTGCCACTATGAGGTATAGATGCAGTTTTTGGGGTTCAGTGGTTGCAATCTTTTGATCTAGATACCTTTCATTTTCACAACTTACAGTTAATGCTAGAAAGAAAAGAAAGGACTATAGAACTGCAAGGTGAATTTGATAAAGTGACCCCAACTATACACTATATGGATTATAGTGAGTTTAAGAAGGTGCTAAGTCTACATCCCATGGGTATTTTGGCTATTTGTTTGGAATGTACCAAGGAGACAAGGAAGAACAGGAAGTGGAACTGGAAGATCTGGGGATCAACAATGGAAAACACGTGGATAGTAGAGGGTATGAGGGTGACTCTACTAATGGGAGATACCCCCAAATGAAAAACTTGTTGTAAGAATTCTCAGTGGTCTTCCAAGAGCCAAGAGGACTACCCACAACAAGAACTCATGATCATCATATCAAGATAAAAGAAGAGAGCCAGCCAGTAAACCTTAGGCCCTACAGATATCCCTATGTCCAAAAGGGTGAAATAGAGAAGATTGTGAAAGAACTACTGCATAATGGAGTCATCCAACCAAGCAACAACCTCTATACTTTTTCAGTTCTCTTGGTAAAAAAACATGATCTCACTTGAAGGATGTGTATAGATTATAGGGCTCTAAATACTATGACAGTAAAAGACAAATTCCCTATAGCAGCCATTGATGAACTGCTTGATGAAATATATAGCTCAAATTGGTTCTCAAAATTGGATCTAAGGTCTAAATACTACCAAATTAGAGTCAACAAAGAAGACATACCAAGAATAGCCTATAGAACCCATAGTGGTCATTTTGAGTATTTGGTAATGCCTTATGGGCTCACCAATGCCCCAACCACTTTTTAATCTTTAATGAATGAGGTATTCCAACCATACTTAAAGAAATTTGTGCTAGTGTTTTTTGATGGCATATTGGTTTACAGTAGCAATTATAAGGAGCACTTGGAGCATTTGAGGCTGAATTTGCAACTACTAAAGGACCATTATTTGTTTGCCAAGAGATGTAAGTGTGTTTTTGGTACAAACCAAGTCCAGTATCTAGGGCATGTGATTAATTATGAAGGTGTTTCCACTGATCAAGACAAGATTTATTGCATGACCAATTAGCCTTTACCAGTTAACATAAAGGGATTGAGGTGATTTTTGGGGCTAACTAGATATTACAGGAGGTTTATAAGAAACTATGTGCTCATCAATAAACCGTTAACTGACCTATTAAAAAAAGACAAGTTCACCTGGAGTGAAAAGGCAACTGTAGCTTTCCAGGATTTGAAAGAAGCTATGACACATGCCCTAGTCTTAACCATGCCCAATTTTAATGAGCCTTTCATTTTGGAAATTGATGCCACGCATTCTGACATTGGGGAAATGTTAATGCAAAAAGGGAGACTTATAGCCTATTTGAGTAAGGTAATAGCACCCCAACATTTGGGGTTGTCAACCTATAAGAAAGAACTAATGGTAGTGGTTTATGATGGTAACAAGTGGAGGCACTACCTGCTAGGAAATAATGTTTACATTAAGACTAACCACCACATCCTGAAATATTTACTAGAACAAAGAATTAAAACTACCAACCAACAGAAGCAGATAACTAAACTGTTGGGGTTGGATTATGAAATAGCATAAAAAGGGCAATAAAATGTGGTGGTTGATAGCCTCTATAAGAAAATGGGGTAACCCTCACTTCAGAACTCTTGTCTGGCCATCACTCAAGATACTATGGATAATTACAACATTATTACTATAATCATTCCTACTTGGTTGCAGGAGATAGCTGAGTCATGGGAAAAGGATGATGGGATGAAAGAAATCATAACCCAACTGAAACTAAAACTAGACACCCTTCCTGGTTATTCCTTCTTCCATGGCAGATTTAAGTTTCAGAATAAACTAGTGGTAGGCCCATATTTAGATATAAGAAGGAAGTTCTTGACTGAATTCCATAGTTCACCCATTGGTGGACACTTAGGCATTGGGGGTACCTATAAAAGGATCAACAAATTCTTATGGTGGCCTTCTTTAAGATTAGATATCACTAATTTTGTGAAGGAGTGTGATGTCTGCTAGCAGCAAAAGCATGAAACTGTGGCATATCCTAGATTGCTGGAACCCCTTCCCATACCAGAGACATCTTGGACTGATATTTTAATGGATTTTATAAAAGGCTTGCCTAATTTAGAAGGTATGACAGTGATTTGGGTGGTAATAGACAGGCTCACCAAGTATATGCATTTTGTTGCATTAAAACATCCTTTCACAGCTACACAGTTGGCTTAGGGCTTTCTCTTACACATCTATAAGCTAAATGGACTACCTACTACCATAGTATATAACAGAGACAAGGGGTTTATTAGCCTTTTCTAGCAATCCCTTTTCAAAATAGTGGGTACCAAATTACAAATGAGCTCAGCTTACCACCCACATGGTAGGTTTGTAATATTCATGAACGCAATCAAATTGCACAAAATAAGCGGAAACATGGAAAAATAGAGTTTTATAATTTTATAAATCATATACACGGATCGTCCTTTATGCATAATTATTAATTAAACGAATAGTTAAAGAACAAGAATCATACCCTTGAAGATTCAAGCTTTCTCAGGTACAAGTTCACCTCAAAATCCTTTTCGCGTTCAACTTAAATCCATCGGGTTTGGTTGCTTCCTTTGATCAACGTTAGCCACCCAAGTGTTTGGCCTCTAGAGGTGATCCACCAAGGAAGAAGAAAGATTCAAGAAGATTGGTATTTGGCAAAATCCTAGTTTTTCTATCTCTCATAGAAAATAGTGTACTCTTCCAACTATTGGAATTACGTATTCACGTGTTTTGTGAAAGTGTCAACCACCCCCACCCATAAAAAGACTTCTCTTATTTATAGATGTAGTCAACCCCCCTTAACAATGAAGGAATTATGTTTTATTTTAATTAATTAAGCTCCTTTAATTAATTAGGCTCCTAATCTTATTAGGAATACTTAATTAAATTCTTTTAATTAATTAGCCTCCTAATCTTATTAGGATATATGAGAGTACTTTTATTAATTAATTTCCAAACTCCTTTAAAAATTAAATAACAATAACAATAACAATAATAATAATAATAATAATAATAATAATAATAATAATAATAATAATAATAATAATAAGACTCCTCTAATTAATTTATATTTAATATTTCTAAAATATTAAATAATAAATATTAAGTTATTTAATTTATTCTATAACTATAGATTAAATTAAATATACTTAACTTATTATTACGATTATGCCATTTTCTTTTTAAATAATTATTCTTCCTTTTATGGTGTGACCCTTTAGGTTCTTCATATTAAATCGGTTGCGAATAAATCAATTAGAACAATTCTAATCTTATTTAAATAAATAAATAAAACTATTAATTTATTTAAATAAATAATATTTATTCTACAATAAGGATAAGCCTCCATAGCGATCAATGACTTTGTAGATGATATAAATTTTAACATTAATTATAAAAGAATCTTTGAGTAAATAGTTACCGTATAATTCAGTCCTTCCATCATACAATGTCCTAATTAAATATAAGATATGGAATTACTGTCAAGTCTTATTTTATTTAATTATATGTATTTCGACTCTTAAATGCACAACTCCAAATAATGCAAATTAGAAACTCATTTCTAATTTCATTCTGCCTTGGCCAAGGACTACTGGGTTGTCATTTATTAAATCACATAGGACATTTCTCTTCTTTTACTAGAAGCGGTAGATTCTTTATTGATCATACATTATCTCCAAGTACAACTTATTATACCCAAACATACCCTTTGATATACCCAAAGGGTCTTAAGGAATAGTCAAAGTATAACTCATCACACACAAGATATTATGATGATCTCAAGTCCAAGGATCACTTGTACTACTATCACTACAGGAATTTCTATTGACAGGCAAGTAAAACTGTGACGCCCCCAAAATAGGTATACATGGTACAAAATACAAATACAAACTTAATTATACAAACGTCGTGAAAAAACATTGCTGAGATTTTAAACAGGAATATTGCCTTCTAGACAATATCCACTCTCAAATAAAGTCCTCATTACATTTATTGTCACACTATTTTATAGAATAGTGAGGACTACTAATACATCATCTCGGACCATCACTCTGTTCCTCGACTAGTCCCGACTACGTTCTCATTTCCTGAAGAGAACAATGAAAGCAAAAAGGTGAGCTCAACTAGCCCAGTAAGAAATATTATGACTAAGATAATGCAGAATAAATTATCATTAGTCTTCAACAATGTTAAACTGATAAAATATAATAGACATCAAATTTAACTGCAGCGAAATAAGCAATCCATTAGAAGAGTCAAGTAGAGCATTATATCTACTATCTTCTATGATTTAAAATGTTTTCATCAATTTTTATCGTTGAGACCCAGCTTCATAAATAAACCACATAATCCCTGGTCATAATCATACCAAAAATTGTCCATCAATGCACTACAGGCCACTGAGGACTTTTATCACATCATTTATAACATTACAGGTCATGATTATACCGAATAATCCCTAGTCATAATCATACCAAGTCCATCTATGCACATAAGCCAAAGATGACTTTCATCACAATATAAGCATGAGGATGATGACAATGACATAATAATTCAATAAAACAAGTTCAAGGATAAATTTTAAAGATTTAAATTTTAGTTTATCCAAAAATCAATAACGTCAAAATTGTCAACATGATACTTCTTTGTGGAGTAAAATTCAAGAATGCTCAGAAGAATATTTCCATGAAAAGATACTTGATGAAGCACAAATATCCAGGATATTCTACTAATTTCATGGAGTATAGAATCCAAAACTTTAACCAATTGAGCATAATAGAATATATGAAACTGCAAATGGATTTTTGCCCGCCATGCGGTAATCCACGTAGACAGATCACTTTCACAATTTAATAAGGAATAAATATGAAGGATCATTCACCATGCATGAGGTAATCTTTATAGACAGGTTATTCCAACAGAATAATAAAGAATGGAATAACAAATGAATTCATCAGGCGTGCGTAATCCGCACAGACATGTTATTCCAACAGAATAATAAAGAATGGAACCAGGTCATGTGTAAACCGCACAGACAGGATATTGTAACATAATAATAAAGAATGGAACCAGGTTATGCGTAATCCGCATAGACAGGATATTCCAACAGAATAATAAAGAAATAAACTAGGTCATGCGTAAACCGCATAGATAGGATATTCCAACAGAATAATAAAGAATGGAACCAGGTCATGCGTAATCCGCACAAACAGGATGTTCCAACAGAATAACAAATAATGGAACCAGAACATGCATAATCAGCACAGAAAGGATGTTCCAACAGAATAATAAAGAATGGAACCAGGTCATGCGTAATCCACACAGACAGGATGTTCCAACAGAATAATAAAGAATGGAATAACAACAGAATTCACCAGACATGTGATAGACCGCACAGACAGGTTATTCCAACAGAATAATAAAGAATGGAAAAACGAAAGAATTTCACCATGTATGCGGTACTTCGCATAGACAGGTTATTCCAATATAATAATAAAGAATGGAATAACAACCCTTACGAGTATTGAAAGAAAATAACTCTCTTCATGAATACGAAAGAATAATACCCCTTACCTTAGAAACAAGAGTATTCCTACGGGTAGGGCGAGGATTGTTGGGTAAAATCTAGTTACACACAACACGCAAGTATACGTGGTCAACAAGTAATAAAGTGATAAGCTGAGTATCGTTTCCACAGAGAATTAGTTAACAAGAATTACCAAGTACTAACATATAACCAATTTAATCTTATTTAAACGAATGATTTAATAATTTAATTTGAAATAGTTAAATAAACTATTACTAACTATCCCTAGAATGAAACAAGATATTGAAGACTTGAGATTATAATTTCACTTATTGTTTCATTTAAGTTAACACACTTCCTGTTAAGTCAAGTTATCTATATTGGATTGTTAATCAAGAATACGAATGTAGTATTACCCACCTCTCGATGCACTAATACCGTATTAACGTCAATCCACAATCAAGATAGAAATCCGTTAAACACCTTAATCAACTAACCCACTATATCTCTATGTGAATTACAATTGAAGAAGGTTTAAGAATAAGTTCTCTATCCGATTACATGCGATGTCAAGCATATCTCTACCTTAACATTCATCAAGATTAAGCTATTCAGAAAATCATGAACACATGCTATCATAATCAGATCTAAATCTATACTTCATCTCTCGAGTTCATATAGATTATCACGGTAATTGTTAGCTAGGCAATTAAACAATTAAGTCCAAATCATAATAGACAATCCAAATATAACTAATAAGACTAACAAAGAAGCATATCAAAGTAAACTACAAAATAAGATCCATAGTAACCTCAAACAAAGAATTAGTTCATGATTATTGAATTAAAACTAAAAATCCACAATTGAATACACATTAAACGACAAAGATAGAATAAGATGAGAAGATATAATCTATTGTCTGTAGATTTGATGCTCTTTCCTTGCTCCTACTTTGAATCTTCAATGGTCTCCAAGTTGCTTTAATTTCCAAATCTCATAATAACTAGGGTTTTTTCCCAATCTACTCTAATATAATATAATGGAATTCTTCCTCTAACTTCCTCTAATCCTTGTAATTCTCCTCCTTTTATATGTCTCTTTATAGGTATTTAAGTCCTCTTGGAAGTCCTTGAATCAAACAGCTCGAACCAATCCTAACCGGACTCAAATTCGGAAAAAATCTACTCTTTCTGCGCGTACCCAAGCCCCAGCTTGTTATTTGCCTTGTAAATAGCACGCCTTGACTTTCTATGCTACTGATTTCGCACCCAGGACCCCAAGCCCCAGCTTGGGTATAAGGCATAAAAGAGCAAGCCCCGGCTTGGGTGCAAGCTGCGAATTATTATTTCTACTGTAGTATCCTCTGGTAAAATGGCCATAATCTTTGATCCGAAAGGAGTTATGGGGCCTGACACCTATCAAATTGAAGCTATCGACGAGCTCTACAACTTTAATTCTTTGAGTTTTGAGAAATAACTAACGGATGAAGGCCAAAATTGGACTGGAAGTGACTGCTATGCAAATGACCACCCAAAACAACGAAATTCAACGTCCGTTGGTACAAATGTCATAACTCTTGCCTCTGAACTCGGATTGGAATGATTCAAGATGTTCCGGAAAGATAATAAGAAGCTCTTTAATATAGTCCAAGTTCCAAGCCAAGAACATGAAATGAACATGAAAGCCCAAACGATGTCCGGATTGCTTTGCTTTGTGTTTTCCTACCAATTCTTTGCTATTTCCTTGCTTTTCCTTACCAATAATTGCTCACACCGCTCCCAAACATATAACCTATAAAATGAACACAAAATGCATGAAAAGTAACTAAGACACATATATAAGCAACTAATTTAAGTAAAAGATACCAGATAAGTATATATAAAATCCACTTATCAAATACCCCCAAACTTAAACCGTTGCTTGTCCCCAATCAACACAACATAATGCAATGCAATGCAATGAAATGCAACTAATCTATATACCTATGAATCCAGTAGTATTGATACACTCAAGTCTATTTAACCGGCCTTAGAGAAATCAAGTAAACATGATAATACATATTATCCAAACTCATCAATAACTTCCTAATCCATCATCAAGTCTTAAACTGTTATTACTAGTATAATGTGTGTGTGCTCCACAACAATGTTAACTAATATAAAATCAAATTTAACACATAACAAGTCTCTTTGAAGGCATCATACAATGTAAACTCAAGAAATTCAAAAACAAGCTAGATCCAACTAAAATCAAACAATTACCAATATCGAGGGTCAACATGGGATACTTATTCTTTATTTTTCATTACGGGGGCTTTTTGCTCTTTTCCTGTTTTTTTTCTTTTTGGTTTATATACACATAGCTATACAATGTCTTATTCACTTAGGCTTTTCAATGCTACCTTAACGAGCTTTCAACCAACGACTCCTAGACCATTAAGACCTTAGGGCGCTAGGTGTAAAGACAATCCCCTCGGGCTTACTTACTCAAGTAACAAAGGCCACAAAACTAGACAAGCACGCCATAGTGTTTATTCATACTTTATTTCTTTTTCTTTTTCTTTTTCTTTTTTTCTTTTTTTTTCTTTTTTATATAGCTTATGTACCCCAAATATTCCCCCAAACTTAGGTTCTTGTCTACTTTTAACCATCACTACCTATTCTTGTCATTCTTTCATTTCAACTAGCATTATCCTTTAGAGTCCCATTATATATCAATTTAAACTCAATCAATTAACAAGTTATTTTTACTGTGATATCCATATTATACCAGTTTCAAACAGAAAAAGACTCAATTCCTAACAAGAAATCACATCAAATCTCTAATAGTCACTACTATACTTGTCTACTCAATTCTAATCTCATCATTGGCCAAAACAAATTGTAAATATCTAACAGCTGGAATTATGCAAGATGTACATAATAACTAACTATTTTTTTTTGAATTTTTGAATTTTTTTGATATTTAAAAAAACTGAATATAATGCTATTCAAACTATACTATTCTGCAACTACTTATGCAGTTGTACTACATGAATGCAAACATAATGAACCTAAACTAAATTAACAACGTATGCAAAATAACATAACATAAACATAAAACTAAACATGCAATAAAGAACTAAACTAAACTCCCCCAAACTCAACAATTACAATGTCCTCATTGTAAGAATATAGCGGTAAGTAGAAGAGAACTTCCCTGTAATCAGCTAAGCATGAGGTGATGGTGGCGATGACGGCGACGATCATTTTCCTATCCATTGAACCTCCAATACCTGCAATGAAGAGAGACAACATGGATTAGATTATAAGAGAACTTAATAAGCAAATTAATTCCTATCTACTAAATAAACTATTAAAGTATATAAATATAAAATAATAAAAAAAATTCCTCGGTTGCCTCCCAGTTAGCGCTTGAATTACAGTCTTTCATCCTGACTTTTTCTGGTCAATGCTATCCAATTCCTTGTCGATAATTGAGGAACCCTCCATCCATCGGAAATAATATAGCTTTTGGTAGGTTCCCATTTGTGAAAGTCATTCCATTAAAGTCACCTAGCATGCTTTGTTTAAATAAGATCACATTCAAGAACGTCCAACATCTAGGTGTTTTTTCCATTGTGTTTGCGAATAGAATCTAGCATTGAGGCTTGTTAGACACAACAATTTCTTCTTCTAACTACTCTAACTCATCGTACCATGGCTTTGAAGTTGTATTCGCTTTTACGTTAGAAGAAGTATTGCCGACGACATGACTACCTAGCGGACAAGGTTTTGCAAATCTAACCGGATTCTTGAACTTTGGTGGAGAAGGCACTTGAGGCATTAATAACATCGGCTCATCCTCGTTAGTACTCATAGTTAGCTCTTCACCGACCTTGTTGTTATTATCCCCACTTGTCTCCTTTTTTTCAACATCTCGAGGCTCATCCAGTTGTAGATTTGGTTCGGGTTCTGCATCGATTTCATCATCCATGTCATAAAGCCAAGTGTTTGGAGGAAGGTTGCTTACGGCTTTGGTCATTTGATCTACCTGTTTCTGTAGATTTTGAATTGATATCCCTTGATTCTGAATTGACCGCTCTTGATTAATCATCCTCTCCTCATTTGATGCTATGAACTTGGACAATAATTCCTCCAACCTTGAATTATCTGTCTCAATCTTAGAAGCCATGTATTGAGGACCATTGGTTGAGGTAGTGAAGCGTTGTTCCATCCAATTATTAAAATTTTGGATTGACAACTCTTGGCTCCTTATCATCTCTTCTTTTTCTACTATTCTCCTTAACATGAATTCCTTCAACTCTGAATGGACTTCTTCTCGCCTTGGAGGTGGATATGAGAATTCCGTCGTGTATGTTGGATTTGGAGCAGAGTATTGGTCTTCATAAGTATAGCTCTATGACGAATCCGGGTGATACCCCAAAACTTGATGATAATTAGCATATGTATAATCGTTGAGGTATTCACCACAGTGTTGTCCCGACCTAAAACTAACGGTACATTGATTACTCGGGTGATTGCTAGCACAATTGTAACGACCGAGAAATTCGGATCTTATGTAAAAATGATTTTATTAAATTAAATAATAATAAAATCATATTATGGGGATATCAAGATGGTTTTCGTTTTATAACTTATTGATATTGGAATATCGTAGTATTTGAGCTATGTGAAGGATTTAAGGTGTTTGAATTTCCAAGACGAAAATAAAAGTTTTTCGAGAAATTTTCTGAAAAACACTATTCATCGGTATTTGCTCGGGATTTATTTTTGAATTTCCGAGAAATACGTAATGATAGAATATTAAAGTAAGATGGATTATGTAATAATAATCTAGTTATGGAAAACGTAATATTTCGCTTGCGGACTTAATGCAATAATATTAAGGAAAGCGAAGTATTAATCGTATGATACGCAAGCATTATACGAGGAAAGAAAACAAGTATAATATGAAGTATTATACGAGTTTGTAAGAAGAATGAAATATCGTATATAACAAAGTTGTATACGAATGATAATACGAGAATAATACATAAACAATATGTATATGTATTAAGTAATGTTAATGGACTTGGAAGATTGGTTAACAATTGGTACAAGCCCAAGTAAATTAAATGTTAAGGCCCTATGATAATTAATAAACAAGTAAAGGTTTATTAATGCAAAGCCCAAAGGTTAAGATAACTAAGCCAAGTTAGAAGCCCAATAGTTGGGTGATCCATGGAGCAAAACCATATTAATGTGGTTAATGTGTGGTAACCAAGTAATATGAGTAATGACCAAGATAAGTAATGATCAAGTAATAAGAGTAGTGGCCAAGCAAAGGATATGAGTGGTGTTGATCAAGTAATGAATAGTAAGGAGGTGCAAAAGGAGGTGGGATGATGGAATTGACTAAATTGCCCTAACCTTAGGAATTCTATAAATAGTGAAGGTTGGCAAGTCATTTAATAGTTGTTCAAATAATCCAAACACTCTCTCTCAAAGTGCTTAATTGTTAGGAAGATTAAGTTGCAAGTAAGTTATTCCATAAGTCAAGAAGAAGAAGAAACTACTTATTAAAGACTTCAAATGTAAGACTCCTTCTCCAATTATCTTCTATCTCTAACATGATAGGTTGATAAGAAAAGGTTGGATTAAGGAACATGAATGATAATAAAAAGAAAGAAGTATGTATAAGTAATGAACTTAAGCCACATAAGTTGGTAATAAGTCATTTAAGATAGCATAAGTTGTAAACTTATGTGATTGCATGATGAACTTGTGATAGGTTTATTAATGAAAGTATATGTATATATATCATCTTGTAAGAAAATATGTATCAAGAATACATAATTAAAGTTATATGATGAAAACATGTATGGATGATGATCAAGAACTTTAATTGTCATAAGTTATGAATGATAAGTTCATAAGTAGTTTGAAAGTTATCAAGTATAAGCTTACAATGAGATAAGTTAAAATCCAACCATGAGTATAAATAGTTGGTATAAAGATGTTAAGATGTTCACATTATGAATGTAATCCATTGGTAGTGTTAAACAAGTTCTAAGAACAAAGAATTGCCGGAAATCGCACGATTAGACGATAATCGTTGAATTCATAAATTTCCCGGAATGAAAGTTAAATTTTGAGTTTGAGTTCGAAAATTGTATTTTCTAATGGAGACAAGTCATGTTTGTCATTTAAGAGTTGTGGACTCGAAAATGGACGAATTCCGACTTAAAACGAAGAAACGAGCGTTTAACGTTCACGAACGTTTATCGTTTTCGTTAAAAATGAACCAATAGGTGAATTTTTAGCAAACGAAGTCAAATAGATAAAATTCTTGCATGAACGTGTAGATTACGTAATTTGTGAACCGTGGGCTTTTGAACGAGCCAATTCGGACTTAAAACGAAGAAGTTATGCGTCCGGGAAGTTCACAAAAATTAAAAGTTAGAAAAATTTTCTGGTGCACAGAGTTGGCGCCGCGGCGCCAACCCTAAGCCATTTGACCGCGCCGCAGCGCGAGGTCTGGAGCTCAGGTACTGCTAACTCGCGCCGCAGCGCGAGATGAAAGTGTAATGCCCACGCCGCGGCGCCAGACACAGAACTTAGACAGTAAAGAATAAAAATGAAGGGAAAGGAAGGGGATGGTAGGAGATTGAACTAAACCTACCATAAACAACTTAAAGTAACATTGTTGGGACATTGTTAAGACTTAAAATTAATGAATAATGGTTAATATAACCAAGTCGAATGAATGTAAAGCAAACGATAAGTCGAAACGCATAAGAATGAAATCTAATCTATAATTAGATTGAAATGAAGAGTAAGATATATTCAGATACATACTTGATTATATGTGACCTAATGTAAGGCATTATGTGATCATGTATTGTAGAGACTTGAAAGACTTAAACGTAAAGTAAAATACACAGTAGCAGACGCTAAAGGCAAGTATTCTAACTCTTGTTTCAGTTCAATCTGAACAAGTTTATGATGTTCATGTATCCTTTCGCATGAATTGAAGTATAATGAAGTTAAAGCCAGTTTCTTTGGCTAGACTTAACATATTGAGTGGATTATTGATAATCTGTTCATCTGTTATCAAATGCTAGTATCTTTTGTCAACTACTTATAGTTTTCAAAAGAAGACTGAATTGTTAAACAAATGTTTTGTCGGTAAAACGACAGGCACGCGAGGTTGCCAAATGATTAAACGTACATACGTTTAATGGATGTAGTATTGATCAATACAGAGTACAATAGGCTGATCACCTAGAAGTGCTCGTAAGTAATATCGGGCTTACGGACTTAGGTCCGGGTTGTCCTTTTCAAAGAAAGAATGAATGCTCAAGGTCTTTGACCGGGTGAATGTTTTACTGAATTTATTCATTGTGAAACATTTTGAAAGTAAAGATGAATTGCTATTTTGAATCATCAATAGTACTTCATAGCTATTGTTCAGTTATCGAAGATATATGATTCATATGTTTCAAGCATGTTGTTATTTAAATTGTTATACTTGCTGAGCTAGTCATGCTCACTCTTGCTTGAACCAAATGAATGCAGCTAAGACTGAACGTCCTGAAGGATCAAATAAGAATAAAGGAAAAGCTAAGGCAGATTGTTAAGCTGTCATGTAATAGTATAGGTCTATTGTTGTAATATAATGAATATTATGACAAGAGAACCTTTGTAATGGGTTTAGAACCTGGGAAATGTAAATATTGAATTTAATATATATAAATTATGTTCATTCTTTGAGACTTTCAATTGAATGAATGTGTGAATGTTTGTACAGTATAGCACCATCTGTCGGGTTGTAAGATACCCGGATTTGGGGGCGCTATAAGTTGGTATCAAAGCCTAGGTTATAAAACTTAAAGGGAATTAGAACCTTAAGTCATAACCTTAATAAAGAAGTAAAAGAAGAAAGATAACCTTATAAAAATGCATTATAGTATGTTATGTATTTTTATTTATGTTACTGACATGTACTAATCAAACTGTATTGTTTTATTGTAGATGTCAGGAGAAAATGATATGTATAGAAATATACATGTAGTAAGCGAGGATTCGGTTAATCGGGTAGAGATACTACCAAATCCCGTAGAGATAGAGCCAGAAGTGGTAGCAATAGAGTCTGGAGACTCAGACAATTTAGACTATATGTCTATTTTTGATGGCATGCTAGAGGAGGAGGTGGACGTAATGTCCTTTGACCAAATTCCAACCGCAGAGGAGATGTCTACGGGGGATTCGACGAAAGCATTGTTTATGGCGGTATTGGATAGGAATGTCCATTATTGCCAGGAGGTAAAGGAGTTGAAAGCGGAACTCCAAGCTGTCCGTGAGGACAAGCTTAGCATGGAGGGAATGTGGGAGGAGGAACACGATGATCGTGTTTTAGCTAAGGACAAGGTCCGAGAGCTAAAATGTGAAGTCTTTGAGCTCAAGCAAGAGCTAAAGACTAAACAGAGGAGGTTGGAGAGAATGTCCTATATACATAGGAGTTCTCATGTGGACTTCCAGCAGCAAGTGGCTGGGTATCCGGTAGAGGCGGGACAGACACGACATACCATCAGTCGGGATGTTATTGCAGGTCTGGCCAGCAAAGATTTTGAGAATGCCTTACGGCAGATGTAATCTAGCAATAGCTAGAGTAGCGTAGATATGTAAATATTATGTATTTAGTAGTGACGTAAAACCCTCTTTTGTATAAACAAGGGTAGTCTTTTGTAAATCCCAATTTTTGGAAAGTAATTGCGGGATGGTAATGTAATCAGCTAAGACTGAGTAATGTAATCAGCTAAGGCTGAATGATGTAAACAATGTAGTGTTATACTACAAGATATTAATCAATATAAGCCTCTTTTATGGAACATATTGAGTAATGAGTATGAGTTATTGTTTATTACAAATAATAACTAAATCACAAGGAGAAAGTAATAATGATGTGTTGTTTTCTTAACAGCGAAATGCCGCCAGGAAGGGGACAACGAAATCAAGAAACTAATGTTAACCAACCGGAAGGTGGTCCGGTTAATCCAATGCAAGAGTTCGTTAATCTTTTAACAGCTGCATTTAATAGAACGGGGGCTAATGTACCTGTAATTCCTGGAGTAGTACGAGCTACTACTTTTAAGGACTTTAAAAGTGTAGGTCCGCCGGAGTTCAAGGGAACTACGGACCCTATAGAAGCCCAAACTTGGGTGAAAGAAATTGAGAAAGCATTTGTAATTACAAATGTGGAGGAGGGTCAAAAGGTTACCTTTGCAACCTATTTGATGAAAGGAGAGGCCAATTTCTGGTGGGAGGCAAACCAGGCTAGGGCCGATATAGGAAACCTAACGTGGGAGAGGTTTAAAGAGATTTTCTTTGAGAATTATTTCCCCACGAGTATGCAAGGGAGAATGGAAATGAGGTTTTTGGAATTGAAACAAGGGGATATGACAGTTCCCCAGTATGCCGCCAAGTTTAATGAACTGGCACGATTTGCTCCACATCAAGTGGACACTATAGTGAGAAAGGCTAGAAGATTCGAGCAGGGCTTAAAACCCTGGCTCTATAGCCGAATCTCTGTGTTCCAAAGTACTTCCTTTGGAACTATATTAGAGAAGGCAATAATAGCCGAAGGTGGGAATGAGGCTTTAAGCCAGTACCACAAGGATAAGAAAAATAAAGGAAGAGTTGATGGGGGAATTAAGACCGAAGGAGCCAGTGGTAGTGGCGACGGTCAGAAAAGAAAGGGTTTTAACTCTGGGAATACCGGAGTGAAACAAGGCGATTCAAAAAGAAGGATGGAGGCCTGTAAAACCTGCGGGAAGACTCACTTGGGAGTCTGTCTCAAAGGAAAGGCCGTATGTTATAATTGTGGACAAAGCGGGCACATTTCGCCTAACTGTCCAAATCCGAAGAAAAATCACGGATGTTTTGTATGTGGATCAACTGACCACATAGCAAAGAATTGCCCGAAGAAGGGTATGGAAGGAAATAAGGGCACTAATAGTGGAAAATTAGCTATTAGCGGTCTAGTTCAGTCGGGTAGACCAATGGCCCGTACTTTTAATATGACAGTTCAAGATGCCGTGGCATTCGGAGACGTAGTTGCAGGTATTATCCCAATCAATAACATTAATGCATATGTGCTTTTTGATTCGGGTGCTACTTGTTCGTTTATAGCATGTGATTTTGCTAGACGATTAGAATTATTTCCCGAAAAGTTGCCTATACCTGTGATCATTAAGGTAGCAAATGAAGAGATAATTCATGTGGATAGTATTCATAGGAGTTGTTGCGTAGATATACGTGGATGTAAGTTATCGGTAGATTTAATACCGATAAGGTTGGGAGAATTCGATGTAATTCTCGGTATGGATTGGTTGATTAACCATGAAGCAATTATTGATTGCCAAAAGAAAAGTGTGAGCATCAGGACGTTGAAGCAACCTCCTGTAGTATTCTACGGTAATAAATCACCGGAGAAATTGCGTTGTCTTACGATGACACAAACTAGAAAACTCTTAAGAAAGGGATGCATGGGTTATTTATGCCATGTTGTTGATACCCAGCGAGTGGGAACAACCATGGAACAAATACCTATAGTAAACGAATTCATGGATGTATTTCCAAGTGAGTTACCGGGTTTACCACCGGATAGGGAGATCGAATTTGTAATAGACATTGTGCTAGGAGCGGCACCAGTGTCAAGGGCACCGTACCGTATGGCGCCGGTGGAAATGAAAGAATTAATGGTTCAATTACAAGAACTGTTGGATAGGAAGTACATTCAACCAAGTGTTTCCCCGTGGGGTGCACCAGTGTTGTTTGTTAAGAAGAAAGATGGATCTTTAAGACTTTGTATCGACTATCGAGAGTTGAACAAATTAACGATAAATAAATACCCATTGCCCAGGATTGATGATCTCTTTGATCAGTTGAAAGGGGCAAAGTATTTTTCTAAAATAGATTTGCGGACGGGGTATCACCAGTTGAAGGTGAGGAAAGAGGATATACCAAAGACGGCATTCAGAACTCGTTATGGTCATTACGAGTTTCTGGTGATGTCATTTGGGTTGACGAATGCACCAGCTGCATTTATGGATATGATAAACAGAGTGTTCAAATCATATTTGGACAAGTTTGTGGTTGTGTTTATTGATGATATTCTAGTCTATTCAAAGACGCCAGAAGATCATGCTGAACACTTAAGATTAGTGTTGGAAACACTAAGAAAGGAGAAGTTATATGCGAAATTCACTAAGTGTGAATTTTGGCTGGAGAAAGTACAGTTTTTAGGTCATGTCATTGATCAGGAAGGGATTTCAGTGGATCCAGCAAAGGTAGAAGCAGTGATGAACTGGGAACAACCGAAAACGCCGACTGAGGTGCGGAGTTTCCTAGGGTTAGCAGGTTACTATCGAAGATTTATCCAAGATTTTTCGAAGATAGCTACCCCGTTGACTAATTTAACAAGGAAGACGGTGAAATACGTATGGACGGATAAATGTGAAGACAGTTTTCAAGAACTGAAGAAAAGACTAAGTAAAACACCTGTTTTGTCATTGCCAGATGACACAGGAAATTTTGTAGTATATAGTGATGCTTCGCATAGAGGGCTTGGTTGCGTGCTCATGCAGCATGGCAAAGTCATTGCGTATGCATCACGGCAGTTGAAGGATTATGAGAAAGTTTACCCTACTCATGATCTGGAACTGGCCGCGGTAGTATTTGCCCTAAAGATATGGAGGCATTATCTTTATGGGGAGAAATGTGAGATATATACAGACCATAAGAGTCTAAAGTATATCTTCACTCAAAAGGAGTTGAATATGAGACAGAGAAGATGGCTGGAGTTGATAAAGGATTACGACTGTGAAATCCTGTATCACCCTGGGAAATCCAATGTAGTTGCCGACGCCTTAAGTAGGAAGGGTCGGGAAAAGTTGTCTATGTTAACGACTCAAAATGAATTGATAACAGAGATGGCTAGGATGGAAATAGAAGTGAAGATGCCGAGTGAATCGGGGAAGATACTTTTTGCAACGGAGAGACAATCTACCATTGTAGAGAGGGTCAAGGAGGTACAACTCAAAACTGATGAGTGTAACCAAATGAAGAAGCGGTTATCCGATAATGGAGATGATAAGTATAGCCTTGATAATGAAGGACTATTAAGATTTGAAGGAAGAATTTGGATTCCGAATGAGATGGAATTAAAGGAACAAGTGTTACAGGAAGCTCATAGTTCAAGGTACTCGATACATCCTGGTAGCACTAAGATGTATCAAGACCTTCGATAGAGTTTTTGGTGGCCAAACATGAAAAGGGAAATAGCAGAGTATGTAAGTAGGTGTTTGACTTGTCAAAAAGTTAAAGCCGAACATCAACGACCCAGTGGCTTGCTACAGTCATTGGAGATTCTAGAATGGAAATGGGAGCATATCTCGATGGATTTCGTGGTAGGACTTCCAACAACGTCAAAAGGGTACGATTCTATTTGGGTAATAGTCGACCGATTGACGAAATCGGCTCACTTCTTACCAATTAGGGTCAAGTATAACTTGGACCAGTTAGCTAAACTTTATGTCAAGGAAGTTATTTCCAGACATGGAGTACCGATATCGATTGTGTCAGATCGTGATCCACGATTCACGTCGAACTTCTGGAGAAGTTTGCAAGAACAACTGGGAACACAGTTAAAGTTAAGCACGGCTTATCATCCACAAACTGATGGGCAGAGTGAGAGAACAATTCAGACGTTAGAAGACATGCTGAGGTCTTGCGTCATGGATTTCAAGGGTAGTTGGGATGATCACCTACCACTGGTAGAATTTGCTTATAACAACAGTTATCAGGCAAGCATAGGTATGCCGCCTTATGAAGCTCTGTATGGAAGAAGATGCAGAACACCATTGTGTTGGGATGAGGTGGGAGAACGCCGGATGCTAGGACCAGAATTGGTGCAGCAAACAGCGGATATAGTAAGGTTAATTCGGATGCGTCTCGTCACGGCTCAAGACAGACAGAAGAAGTATGCGGACTCACATCGATTAAATCGAGAGTTTGAAGTAGGTACGTATGTGTTTCTGAAGGTATCTCCCTGGAAAGGAAAGATACGCTTTGGAAAGAAAGGAAAGTTAAGTCCAAGGTTTATAGGACCTTTTGAAGTATTAAACCGGGTGGGAGAGGTAGCTTATAAGATAGCATTACCTCCAGACCTAGAAAGAATACATAACGTGTTTCACGTATCTGTATTACGTCCTTATAAGCCGGACTATAAGCACGTAATCGAGTATGAGCCGATTCATATCGAAAAGGATTTAACATATGAAGAATCGCCGGTTCAAATCATTGATAGAAAGGAGCAAGTTCTGAGGAACAAAGTAATACCATCAGTGAAGGTGTTATGGAAGAATCACGATGCCGAAGAAGCAACGTGGGAGTTAGAAGAAAAGATGAAGAAAAATTTTCCTCATTTATTTGAGTAAAGAAAAAAAACGAGATTCTGAGGACAGAATCTTTATAAGGGGGGAAGAATGTAACGACCGAGAAATTCGGATCTTATGTAAAAATGATTTTATTAAATTAAATAATAATAAAATCATATTATGGGGATATCAAGATGGTTTTCGTTTTATAACTTATTGATATTGGAATATCGTAGTATTTGAGCTATGTGAAGGATTTAAGGTGTTTGAATTTCCAAGACGAAAATAAAAGTTTTTCGAGAAATTTTCCGAAAAACACTATTCATCGGTATTTGCTCGGGATTTATTTTTGAATTTCCGAGAAATACGTAATGATAGAATATTAAAGTAAGATGGATTATGTAATAATAATCTAGTTATGGAAAACGTAATATTTCGCTTGCGGACTTAATGCAAGAATATTAAGGAAAGCGAAGTATTAATAAGGAAGTATTAATCGTATGATACGCAAGCATTATACGAGGAAAGAAAACAAGTATAATATGAAGTATTATACGAGTTTGTAAGAAGAATGAAATATCGTATATAACAAAGTTGTATACGAATGATAATACGAGAATAATACATAAACAATATGTATATGTATTAAGTAATGTTAATGGACTTGGAAGATTGGTTAACAATTGGTACAAGCCCAAGTAAATTAAATGTTAAGGCCCTATGATAATTAATAAACAAGTTAAGGTTTATTAATGCAAAGCCCAAAGGTTAAGATAACTAAGCCAAGTTAGAAGCCCAATAGTTGGGTGATCCATGGAGCAAAACCATATTAATGTGGTTAATGTGTGGTAACCAAGTAATATGAGTAATGACCAAGATAAGTAATGATCAAGTAATAAGAGTAGTGGCCAAGCAAAGGATATGAGTGGTGTTGATCAAGTAATGAATAGTAAGGAGGTGCAAAAGGAGGTGGGATGATGGAATTGACTAAATTGCCCTAACCTTAGGAATTCTATAAATAGTGAAGGTTGGCAAGTCATTTAATAGTTGTTCAAATAATCCAAACACTCTCTCTCAAAGTGCTTAATTGTTAGGAAGATTAAGTTGCAAGTAAGTTATTCCATAAGTCAAGAAGAAGAAGAAACTACTTATTAAAGACTTCAAATGTAAGACTCCTTCTCCAATTATCTTCTATCTCTAACATGATAGGTTGATAAGAAAAGGTTGGATTAAGGAACATGAATGATAAGAAAAAGAAAGAAGTATGTATAAGTAATGAACTTAAGCCACATAAGTTGGTAATAAGTCATTTAAGATAGCATAAGTTGTAAACTTATGTGATTGCATGATGAACTTGTGATAGGTTTATTAATGAAAGTATATGTATATACATCATCTTGTAAGAAAATATGTATCAAGAATACATAATTAAAGTTATATGATGAAAACATGTATGGATGATGATCAAGAACTTTAATTGTCATAAGTTATGAATGATAAGTTCATAAGTAGTTTGAAAGTTATCAAGTATAAGCTTACAATGAGATAAGTTAAAATCCAACCATGAGTATAAATAGTTGGTATAAAGATGTTAAGATGTTCACATTATGAATGTAATCCATTGGTAGTGTTAAACAAGTTCTAAGAACAAAGAATTGCCGGAAATCGCACGATTAGACGATAATCGTTGAATTCATAAATTTCCCGGAATAAAAGTTAAATTTTGAGTTTGAGTTGGAAAATTGTATTTTCTAATGGAGAAAAGTCATGTTTGTCATTTAAGAGTTGTGGACTCGAAAATGGACGAATTCCGACTTAAAACGAAGAAACGAGCGTTTAACGTTCACGAACGTTTATCGTTTTCGTTAAAAATGAACCAATAGGTGAATTTTTAGCAAACGAAGTCAAATAGATAAAATTCTTGCATGAACGTGTAGATTACGTAATTTGTGAACCGAGGACTTTTGAACGAGCCAATTCGGACTTAAAACGAAGAAGTTATGCGTCCGGGAAGTTCACAAAAATTAAAAGTTAGAAAAATTTTCTGGTGCACAGAGTTGGCGCCGCGGCGCCAACCCTAAGCCATTTGACCGCGCCGCAGCGCGAGGTCTGGAGCTTAGGTACTGCTAACTCGCGCCGCAGCGCGAGATGTAAGTGTAATGCCCGCGCCGCGGCGCCAGACACAGAACTTAGACAGTAAAGAATAAAAATGAAGGGAAAGGAAGGGGATGGTAGGAGATTGAACTAAACCTACCATAAACAACTTAAAGTAACATTGTTGGGACATTGTTAAGACTTAAAATTAATGAATAATGGTTAATATAACCAAGTCGAATGAATGTAAAGCAAACGATAAGTCGAAACGCATAAGAATGAAATCTAATCTATAATTAGATTGAAATGAAGAGTAAGATATATTCAGATACATACTTGATTATATGTGACCTAATGTAAGGCATTATGTGATCATGTATTGTAGAGACTTGAAAGACTTGAACGTAAAGTAAAATACACAGTAGCAGACGCTAAAGGCAAGTATTCTAACTCTTGTTTCAGTTCAATCTGAACAAGTTTATGATGTTCATGTATCCTTTCGCATGAATTGAAGTATAATGAAGTTAAAGCCAGTTTCTTTGGCTAGACTTAACATATTGAGTGGATTATTGATAATCTGTTCATCTGTTATCAAATGCTAGTATCTTTTGTCAACTACTTATAGTTTTCAAAAGAAGACTGAATTGTTAAACAAATGTTTTGTCGGTAAAACGACAGGCACGCGAGGTTGCCAAATGATTAAACGTACATACGTTTAATGGATGTAGTATTGATCAATACAGAGTACAATAGGCTGATCACCTAGAAGTGCTCGTAAATAATATCGGGCTTACGGACTTAGGTCCGGGTTGTCCTTTTCAAAGAAAGAATGAATGCTCAAGGTCTTTGACCGGGTGAATGTTTTACTGAATTTATTCATTGTGAAACATTTTGAAAGTAAAGATGAATTGCTATTTTGAATCATCAATAGTACTTCATAGCTATTGTTCAGTTATCGAAGATATATGATTCATATGTTTCAAGCATGTTGTTATTTAAATTGTTATACTTGCTGAGCTAGTCATGCTCACTCTTGCTTGAACCAAATGAATGCAGCTAAGACTGAACGTCCTGAAGGATCAAATAAGAATAAAGGAAAAGCTAAGGCAGATTGTTAAGCTGTCATGTAATAGTATAGGTCTATTGTTGTAATATAATGAATATTATGACAAGAGAACCTTTGTAATGGGTTTAGAACCTGGGAAATGTAAATATTGAATTTAATATATATAAATTATGTTCATTCTTTGAGACTTTCAATTGAATGAATGTGTGAATGTTTGTACAGTATAGCACCATCTGTCGGGTTGTAAGATACCCGGATTTGGGGGCGCTACAACAATAGTCACACATAACTGCCATCCTTCGATTACGTTGGGCTGCAACAACGTCCAACCTCCTCGAAAGTGTCTCAAGCTGCGCTGATAATGTAGAAAATGCATTGAGACCATCAATCCCCACTTCCCTTTATTGAGTCATGTTCGTGAATAGCCATTTATACGCAAAGTCATCCATGGTACCTGAAAAGAGAAAAATATAAGAAGAGAATTAAAAATAAAAATAAAAATGTTTAAATTAAGACTAATTTGATTGAAATTAATATTTTTAAAAAAATATTAAACTAATTTCCCGGCAACAGCGCCAAAAACTTATTGCGTAAAATCTAGTTACGCACAACACACAAGTATACGTGGTCAACAAGTAAAAAACTGATAAGTTGAGTATCGTTCCAATAGAGAATTAGTTAACAAGAATTACCAAGTACTAACATATAACCAATTTAATCATATTTAAACAATTGATTTAATAATTTAATTTAAAATAGTTAAATAAACTATTACTAACTATCCCTAGAATGAAACAAGATATTAAAGATTTGAGATTACAATTTCACTTATTGTTTCATTTAAGTTAACACACTTCCTATTAAGCCAAGTTATCTATACTGGATTGTTAATCAAGAACACGAATGTATTATTAACCACCTCTCGATGCACTAATACTTTATTAATGTCAATCCACAATAAAGATAGAAATCCATTAAACACCTTAATCAACTAACCCACTATATCTCTATGTGAATTACAATTGAAGAAGGTTTAAGAATAAGTTCTCTATCCGATTACATGCGATGTAAAACATATCTCTACCTTAACATTCATCAAGATTAAGCTATTCACAAAATCATTTCACATGCTATCATAATCAGATCTAAATATTTACTTCATCTCTCGAGTTCATATAGATTATCACGGTAATTGTTAGCTAGGCAATTAAGCAATTAAGTCCAAATCATAATAGACAATCCAAATATAACTAATAAGACTAACAAAGAAGCATATCAAAGTAAACTACAAAATAAGATCCATAGTAACCTCAAACAAAGAATTAGTTCATGATTATTGAATTAAAATTAAGAATCCACAATTGAATACACATTAAACGACAAAGATAGAAGGAGATGAGAAGATATAATATATTTTTTGTAGATTTGATGCTCTCTCATTGCTCCTACTTTGAATCTTCAATGGTCTCCCAGTTGCTTCAATCTCCAAATCTCATAATAACTAGGGTTTTTTCCCAATCTACTCTAATATAATATAATGGAATTCTTCCTCTAACTTCCTCTAATCCTTGTAATTCTCCTCCTTTTATATGTCTCTTTATATGTATTTAAGTCCTCTTGGAAGTCCTTGAATCAAACAGCTTGAACTAATCCTAATCGCACTCAAATTCGGATAAAATCTACTCTTTTTGCGCGTACCCAAGCCCCAACTTGCTATTTGCCTTATAAATAGAAAGCCCCGACATTCTATGCTACTGATTTCTCACCCAGGACCCCAAGGCCCGACTTGGGTATAAGGCATAAAAGAGCAAGCCCCGGCTTGGGTGCAAGCTGCTAATTATTATTTCTGATGTAGTGTCCTCTAGTAAAATGGCCATAACTTTCGATCTGGGAGGAGTTACGGGACCTAACACCTATCAAATCGAAGCTATCGACGAGATCTTCAACGTTTATTCTTTACGTTTTGAGAAATAAAGAATGGATGAAGGTTGAAATTGGACTGGAAGTGACTAATATGCAAATGACCACCCAAAATAGAGAAATTCAACGTCCGTTGGTACAAATGTCATAACTCTTGCATCCGAACTCCGATTGGAATGATTCAAGATGTTTCAGAAAGCTAAGAAGAAGCTCTACAATATAGTCCAAGTTCCAAGCCAAGAACATGAAATGAAAATGAAAGCCTAAACGATGTCCGGATTGTTTTTCTTTGCATTTTCCTACCAATTCTTTGCGATTTTCTTGCTTTTCCTTACCAATAGTTTCTCACACCGCTCCCAAACATATATCCTACAAAATGAACACAAAATGCATGAAAAGTAATTAATACACATGAATATAAACAACTAATTTAAGTAAAAGATACCGGATAAGTATATATAAAATCCACTTATCAAGGATATTCTTGAAGAAAACTTATACTGTTTTCTACGCTCAAAGCTTATTAAAACTCTAAAGAAATACGCTCAAGATTATAGAAGAAAAATTTTCTGAACTTCTGGTGTGATTTTCAATTCTAACTAAGCATCCTATTTATAGGAGAATGGAAAGGATACTATGCAATAAAATATAATATATTCTATTTATAATATATATATATATATATATATATATATTATTAAAAATCTAATAAAATAAATAACTTTATAAAAGTATTCTATTTTATATAAAAAGATTTTATTATGCAAATACTATGCAGGCACAATGCAAACACTATGCATAATAAAATATATTATATTCTATTTATAATCAAATAAAACAAAACTTTATAAAAAGTATTCTGTTTTATTTAAAAAAATTTCTGTTTTATTACATTTATAATAATAATAAAACAAAATTCATCATCATTATTATAATTCATATTATTAATCGACCAGGTCGTTCCCAAGAAAGAGAGGGCTTTCCAATAAGGATTTCTCCCTATTGGTGCGCAATTAGGTGACCAAACCTCTCCTTGACAGAACTTCTAGACATCGTTAATATTGCAAATAATAATATTAATAACTTTTTTATCTCAATTATTGATTTAATAATATATAAAATATCGACAATAATTTAATCAAATAACGTGAGATACTATGCAACAATTATTGTAGCAATAATTGAACAAAACTGAGTGACTACACACGTAAGTATCAATAATCAATACCGTGTGCTACTATGCAACCATGCGTATTACTGTACTTTTAACACCGGGTGTTTCAACAGTTAATGTTAAAAACTTCTGCCGTTTTTTTCTTAAAAATATTTTTGTTGTTTTCTCAATCCGACAATAATTCTGTTGTGGGGTTCACCAATGATTATGCCGTCGTACGAATATTCTCTGTTAAAACGAATATTTTTCCAACAAATCAAATATTATATAACAACTTGCGTACTTTGTAAAATTTATAAACATTACCCACAACTATAACATTATATCAAATAAGATACGTTGGGGTCTTACAAAAACTCCATTAGGTATTCCTTAATAAGATACGTTTAGTGAACTTATTCTCTAATAAGCACCTACATACTTTCTTTAGTGTCTCCACACAAATGATTATGAGATCAATCATTATCATCCAATGAGCAACACCGTATGTACCAATACATCCGAATTCACTAATCCCCAATTTAGTAATCTAACGATTGGGAACTATTTTAGATTTAAGCTTTCTAAGAATTTAGATTTCATTAGAATGATTATCATCATTATTCTAAAAGAATTGCTTAAAACTATGGGTTTATCACATATTATAAAATAAAATCGTGTAGATAATTAAAAGCCTTTAATAAATTAATACATTTTATTAATAAATGAATAAGATTGTTACAAAGTATATGCTTTATCATTAAATATGATTGGCTTGTGTGCATACTACTTTCAATCTCCCACTTGCACTAAAGCCAATCGCCACGGTATCTCACACCCTTCTTCTCTAAGTGACGATTATCCTGTTGTTGGATAAGCTTTATTTAATAGATATGTAATGTTGTTCTTGAGAGTTCACTATCTCTATAGTGATTTCCCATCTTTCAATGATTCATATAACCAAATGAAAGTACCACAACACATGTTTAGATCCAAGATGAGACTTAGGAACTATTCCTAATTCTGTAATAAACTTTTCATCAAAATAATCAACTTGCAGCTTCATTTACAACTATATACTTTATCTTTATCACTAAACCAACAACTAAATGTTGTTTAAAACCAGTTCATTGCACCACTATTGAAGGTAACACTTTACCTTAAAGTGGATTTTCTATTATCTTGGTCTGTCTAAAAAACTTGAGTATGTTAAGCCCTATAATTTTAATTTAGACCCACCATAAATTTTAATCACGTCCTTAGTATCGTTTAAGTACTTTAAGATGTTTTTCACTGTCTTACAGTCATCTTCTCCAGAATATGATCGATCAACATCAGGTCTCGTATATTTCATTGCATACATTATTGTCATTCATGCGATCTCTCTTTTTAGGAGTCTATATGGACTATTGAGAGAGATACACTCCATAGCTCATCAACATGAGACATATCTTAGAGTTTGCCATGCTAAACAACATTAGCATCAAATGAATATACGTTCCTTGGGTTAAGCTAAGCATTCTTTTAAATCTATTTATATAGATTTTTAACCCCAATTATGATACTCTTCCCAAATCATTCGTGGAGGAATGTTTAGACAACTTAATCTTTACTGATTATAGCATTGGTATGTCATTTCGTATCCGTAGTATATCAACATATAATACTAGGAATGTCACGACGCTCCCACTGACCTTTTGTACACACTAGGTTCATTCTTGTTTTTGAAAAAATCAAACTCTTTTGATTATTTCATCAAAACGAATGTTCTATATTTGAGAAGCTTGCTTCAATCCATTTCTCTGAGTCTCTACAACTCTTACCTCATTGTATGTAACTAGATCATCATCTTCTATGATATGTACCTCATTATCATCATCCATGATGAATCCATACCTCCCAGGTATCTTCGGTACTATTCCAGATTTACGATTCGGTTGTGGTACAATAGTTCTATTTACAGGTTCCTCTTATTTGACTTATAGTATTTTGTGGTTCTTGAACTCTTCAAGATCTATTATCCTCCCACTAGCCCCTTCAATGATAAACACATTTATCTTAGAAGGTAGCGTGATTCGCAACAAACATCTTTTGCTAGATAGGATTATAGAACATATACCTTAAACTTACTTTAGGATATCCCACAAATCTTTACTTGTCAAATCTTATCCCTAACTTATCTGTTTGAAACCTTTTTCATATAAGTTGGACAACCCCTTATTTTAACATACTTAGAATTAGGAATCCTCCATGTCCATAACTTTATGGAGTCCTGGGGCTGGATTTTGAGGTTACCTTTTCGTAGATATGGAGCCATTTCTAGGGTATGACCCCAGATGGATACTAGAATGTCGGTAAAATCATTATGGACCGTACCATTTTCAACAAGGTATGATTTTTTCTTTCAGATACATCAATCAATTATTACGTATTAGGAGGTGTCCATTGTGAGAAAACCATTTGAGATGATGTAGAAAATCATTGCACAAGTATTCCTTCCTTGATCCGAACAAAGAATCCTAATACTTTGTCAATTTGTTTCACTTTTGAGTTCTTTGAACCTTTCAAATAATTCATACTTATATTTCATCAAATACAAACATTCAACTCTTTGAATGATCATCTCCTTTTCGTATACTAGTTTGTTCAATTTGCAAAATAATTTTTTACGTAAGTTAAGTTTACAAAATCCATTAAGTAATATTCCAGTTCTATACAAAATATTATTATTATAAATAGAACAATAACTGTTCTTAAATATAATACCAAAGATTTCATTGTCCAACAACAAAATTAAAATAATATTTCTAACGAGAATTGGAATACAATAACAATTTATTGACTTAACTGACTTACCCGTAGGCAATTCTAAACAATAAGTTCCTATGACTAATGTAGCAACCTTTGCTTCATTTCTCACACATAAGATTACTTATCTTTGTTTAGTTTTCTACTTCTGCTTGGCCCCTTCATAAATCTATATTTATGATAACCAAAGTCGGTATACAATATCCAAGTAGAACCTTGACCTAAAGAAAATTTTATTTTAATCATGAACAAAAACTATATTTGTTATCGAAGCTTCACTAAACTTCTTCTGGTTAGCCTCTACAAGATACTTCTCGTAGTTTCTTTTCTAGTGTCCAGGCTTATTGAAGTGGAAGCAAACTCCTTTTCTATCCGTATCAGTTTTATTCTTATTATCCTTTGCTATAATTGAATTTGTACTTAACAATATTCATATATTCTTTTATTAATTACCAAAATAAATAATGTCTTATTTTAAATTGGTATCTCCCACTATTTTCTTCAAACTATACTACCCTCATTTTATATAGTTCAAAAATATCTAATTAAAGATATGCTAGTGAGAATAAGAATCCCATTAAACGTCGTGTGTGTGCACAACAAACTATATATAAATAAATAGGTAGATAACTCTTGTCAATTACATCAACTATGTAATTACTTGTATTTTGCCTCTTAAATCATAATGGTCAAGTGTGTGCACATCTGAACTAAAATGATTTAAGTTAAAGTCAGACCCAACATTTCTATATAAGTGAAGAGAAAACTACAACCCTTGTGTGTGACAACGAAGCAGTAATGTTCAATTCCTTATAAACATCATATGTAATAAAAATAACATCTTAAATATTTAATACTTGTCTTGTGTGTGCACAACTAACTCATATTAAATATTTAATACTCTATTGTTTCTATCATGCTGGAAGGTGACGTTCGATATTCTAAATATCTTTGAATGTTACAACTTAATATAAAATATTTGAGGGATTTGTTATTAATTTGTCTCATCTTATTTAGCGCGCATGTACACACACACACACACACATATATATATATATATATGTATATATATATATATATATATATATATATATATATATATATATATATATATATATAAAATACGCGTCATATTAATTAACATGCGAAGCATGTTTGCATAATATATATATATATATATATATATATATATATATATATATATATATATATATATATATATATATATATATTGTATAAGCATGCACATATAGAATATTATATTCTACCTGAATTGATTATGGACTTTTATTCTAGTTTGGTTCACTAGAGCCACCAAGTGAACCAAAAGGTCAAACCCTAGGGGTGCAGGAATTAATATTTAAATATAACTATTATATTTAGAACATTTTCTATATAAGTTGTTTGTTGCATAAGAATCCCATCCTTTAAATGTTCTATCTGTAATCTAAGACAAAATTTTATTTTTCTAAAATCTTTCATTTCAAATGTCCAGGATCATTCTTATATCCCTCCTTTAACAAATATTCACTAAGACGGTTATACCACATGCGATCGAATTGTTTTAATCCATATAAAGATCTGTTAAATTTAATTTAGTAATGTCCTCGAGAACCGAATTTACATGCTTCTGGCAATTTAAATCCTTTTAGGAGTTTCATATAAATGTCATTATCAAGTGGGCCATACAAATATGTTGTAACCGATGAGTGGTTTTATACTTATGATTTGGACATCCTTTAAGCTTAATTTTTTTTTGTTAAATTTAAGTAATTTTTACTATAATTTTACTTATTTTTGTGTTTATGTTGTAGGAAACGGCTTCGGAAGGTTAAAACATGAAAAATAGAGCTTAGTGGTATTTTTGTAATTTTTGGCCAGGAAAGCCCGCCGGGGCGGAACATTCCTAGTATAAAATGCCCGCTAGGGTGGCATCCAAGGAGTGGGGTGGAAATTTCCTAGTACAAAAAGCCCACCTGGGCGGGCTTGTTGGGAAGAAAAAGAGCTATTTTCAGAAATTGAGACAAAGAAGGATGGCTTGGGCTGATTGGTTCGAGGACTTTAAAGATGGCTAAAAGGCACATGAAGAGACATATATAAAAGGAGATTCTATTAGGGGAATTAGATTCAATTAGATTAGAGTGGAGATTAGGTAAAAACCCTAGTTGGGATTGGATTGGAGATTGAAGCAACTTAGAGACAATTGAAGATCAAGAGCAGGAGCACAAGGGAGCATGAGATTTGCTGACAACAGATTTTATTCTTTTCTCTACTCTTATTTTTTTCATTTAATTTTTATTCAATTATGGATTCTGAAAGTAATATGCATAGAAGCCAATCATGTAAATGATAAAGCATATACTTTGTAATCAATCTTATTTATTTATTAATAAAAGAATTATTTATTAAAGGCATTTAATTATCTATATGGTGTTGTTTTAAAAATATGTGATAAACCCATAATTTTAAGCAATACTTTTAGAATCATGATGAGATCTAAATTCTTAGATAGCTTAAAAGTAAAATTTTCTTAATCAATGGATTAATAATAAGGGGATTAGTGAATCTGGATAGATTGGTACATACGTTGCTTACTCATTGGTTGAGAATGATTAATCTCATGATCATTGTATGGAGATACTAAAGCAAGTACGTAGGTGCTTATTAGAGAATAAGTTCATTGAACGTGACTCGCTAAGGAATACCTAATGGAGTTTTACTTGCCTATTATTAGGAATTCTTGTAGTAATAGTAGTACAAATGATACTTAGACTTGAAATCATCATAGTATCTTACATATAATGAATTACACTTTGACTTATTCATTAAGACTTTTAAAGTATATCAAAGGGTATGCTTGGGTGTAATAAGTTATATATGGAGATAATGAATGATCAATAAAGAATCTACCACTTCTAGTAAAAGAAGAGAAACGTCCTATGTGATTCGATAAATGACAACCCAAGAATCCTTGGCCAAGGTGGAATAAAATTAGAAAGTAATTTATAATTTGCATTCATTAGGAGTTTTGAATTTAGGAATCGAAATACATATAATTAAATAAAATAAGACTTGACAGTAATTTCATGTCTTATATTTAATTGGGACATTGTATGGTGGAAGGATTGAATTTTACGGTAACTATTTACTCAATGGTTCTTTTATGATTAATGTTGAAATCTATATTATCTGGAAAATCGTTCATCGCTAGGGAGACTTATCCATATTGTAGAATAAATATTATTTATTTAAATAAATTAATAGTTTAATTTATTTATTTAAATAAGATTAGAATTATTCTAATTGATTTGTTCACAACCGGTTTAATATGGAGAACCTAAAGGGTCACACCATAAAAAGAAGAATAATTATTTAAGAAGTTAATCATAATAATATGTTAAGTATATTTAATTTAATCTATAGAATTAATTAAATAACTTAATATTTATTATTTAATATTTTGGAAATATTAAATATAAATTAATAAGAGGAGTCCTATTAATATTATTATTATTATTATTATTTTTAATTTCTAAAAGAGATTAGGAATTAATTTAATATAAGTACTCTCATTTTTTCCTAATAGGATTAGGAGGCAAAATTAGTTAAAGGAGTTTAATTAATTATCCATAATAAGATTAGAGAGTCTAATTAATTAAAGGAGTTTAATTAAATAAATAATACCTTATTTTAATCAAATAAGGTTACCTGATATCTTTATAAGAGGAGTCTTATATCAGATATCAAATATACGTGACTCCAAGAGTTGGAGAGTACACCCTCTTTTTCTACAGAGATAGGAAAAACTAGGGTTTGAGCCAATACACCATTCTTCTTGAAAATTCTTCTTCCTTGGTGGATCACATGTAGAGGTCATACACTTGGGTGGCTAATATTGCTCAAAGGAAGGAATCTACCCGGAGATTC
Source organism: Panax japonicus (assembly GCA_020205505.1). NCBI lineage: Eukaryota > Viridiplantae > Streptophyta > Magnoliopsida > Apiales > Araliaceae > Panax > Panax japonicus. The sequence continues at coordinate 36,544,306 of CM035092.1, forward strand.
AAGGAGATCGCGGAGAAATAGGAGTTGAACTTGTACCTGTGGAAGCTCGTATCTACAAGGGTCTGATTCCATAACTTCTTGTTCTCTGTTTTAATTAATAATATGCATAAAGGATAATACAGGTAATTGGTTTGTGAAAATTTTTAAATCTGATTTTACTTTGCTTCCGCTAATTTTTCAATTTGATTGTGTCTTTGATTTTCACAAAACCTTACAGATCTTCATTTTAATTCAATAATCATGAACTACATTCTTTTTTAGGATTACAATGGAGCTTGTTGCATAGTTTATTTTAGTATGCTTCTCTATTAATTATTGTGATTATTCTTAGATTGTCTATTATAGTTTGTGCTTATTACTTAATTGCCTAGCTAACAATTACCATGATAATCTATATAAACTCGAGAAATGGAATATAGGTTTAGATCTGATCATAGTAGTATGTGATTGTGTTTTCTGCATAGCGTTGGTGTGACAACCCGAGAAATTAGAAAATTTATTAAAATCTTAAATGATTGATTTTAAGTCAAATAATAGACCTAGACAGAAAATAAGTGTATGCGTTTGATGTTTTTAGAATGAAATTTTGAGGATTTCAAAATTCTGTGAAGGATTTAGGTGAATTATTCAGGATTAAGTGTATATGTGACTATGTTTTGTGTATATGGTTATGTATGTGTTCGAAATGTGGTTAAGGGTCAAGGGTTGACCAGATAAATTTTATCAGTGTCGAACTCTAATATTATTAAGAACGTCAACGTTCAGTTAGAAACCCTAATTATATGTTCAGAAATCCTAATTTCAGTTTCGAGAATTCAAAACCCTAATTTGGGAAATCAAATGCTAAATATAATGGCTTAAGTATTTTTGATTATATATTAGGGATAACTCTAATCGCTAAATTAGAAACTCTAATGCTAAGTATAAAACCCTAAGGGTTAAAAGTTATGTGTGTAAGGAATATAAATATTATGTGATGGTTTATATTTTTTTGTAATATAAACAAATAAAAGAATTAAGTTGTGTAACCTAATATATATGTATTAGGTGTGATAATTAAATAACCTAAGAGGTTATGGAATGGGATAATATTATTATTTATAATATATACTAATTCTAAGAGATTTATTTTATACATCTCAATTAATTAATTTGATAACCTAATTATAGCAAGTCTAATTGAGTTAAGAAATTAAATGTGCATTAGTAAGGATTTATGTTATAATTGAGGAAATGAAAACCCTAATTAAATGATTTGGGTTGGATAAGAATTAAGTTATGACACTATGCAAATTTTATAGCCCAAGTGTTGGCCCAACGAAATTGGTTAGAGGCCAAGCAACACATTAATTGAGTGGCCCAACTTTTAGCCCAAGTGGGAGGGGATATGTTAGACATTTAGTAAGTTAATTAAAGCATAGAATGAAACCAATATTGGACAAAAATTGGCCACATGGCCGGATAAGATTGAGAGAAAATGAGGGGGAATGGATGTAATCATGATACTTATCTACCACTAGCTCATGTGTCACGTATTTATTTGACCAACACTTATTTTTATCCAAAAGTGCAAGTAACAATATAATGATTAAGGAAGAGAAGAAGAGATGAGATTGGGGGATGTATGTAGATATATAAAATATATCTATACATAGATTACTAACAAACAAATAAAACGCATTTTCTCTTTCATGATCTCTTATTTCCTACTTTGCAACTAAGAAAGAAAGAGAGAGACAAGAGAGAGAGAGAGAGAGAGAGTGAGAGAGCCACCATTCGGCAGCTCCAAGAGGAGAAGGAGAAGAGAAGACTTTGATCTTCAAACACCCAAGATCCATCTCATATTTTTGAAGGAGAAAGAAAATCAAGCAAAGGTATAAACCCCTTTTTGTTTATGTAATTTTTGATTACTGTAAATCAAACCTTGAATCTATAGTTTTAAACTCAAAAACCATGTATATACATGTTGATGAGTGTTTTGTGTGTAGATCTACCCTTATTAAGTGTTGATTTGGTTGAAATTAAATGGAATAGAAAAATAGAATTTTCCGGAAAGCTTAAACTTCAAAGTATGATCTAGCTTTTGATTTTTGAAATCTATGAAGGATATTTGTGATTTATGTTCTTGGGATGCTAACTCTATGTATGAAGGATAAAACGCTTTTGGAATCACTCAATTAGGTTGAATATTGAGCAAGTTATGGAATTTATCCCAAACTACTCAAAGCTAAAAAACTGTTAGAATAACAGTTTTTACCAGCCCCTTCCAGGCTAATTTTTGAAAGATTAACATATCCAAATATGTATTGTGATAGATGAAAATTGTAGATCAGAAAGATAAAAATCCAACAAAATCAACGGATCATTAATTGGAGTTATAGATCTCATTTTATTTAAGTTTTAGAAAAGGACTCCAAAACTGCAAAATGACAAAAGTAAACTGCCAAGATTTTGCGAGGGCTGTTTTGGCAACTTAATTTATGAAATAAATTCAGGCCTTTTGGCACATGAAAATATATGGTATTAAGTACCTTCTGTCCAAAAATGAGCTCATTTCGACCTAAAATCACCAAGTTATGACCATTTCAATTTTTGTGATTTTTCGACAAAAATTGCTATAACCGGAGTTCTATAACTCCGATTGCCACGAAATTTAAACTGGAGTGTCACGTTAAGAAATATAAGATTGTGTCAAAAGATGGGCATTTCTGGAGTTAAGCATGATAGGACTAATTTCTTAAGCTACACACTAAAAATGATTTTTGAAAAATACTAAAGGAAGTTGGAAAATTATGGAAAAATATTTTTTGTGTATAAAATATATGTATATGTGTTTGGACAAAGGATAGAAAAAAATAATAGACTGATTTGGTTTTTTCGTGAAAAGGATATGGAGTCCAACTTGCTGGATTGTGTGATTTATGAAGCCAGTTTGTTGGATTAGAAAATCTGATGAATACAGCTTGCTGGATTGAAAAGAAGCTTACTGAATTGAAGGATTTAGAATCCAGCTGGCTGGAATGATGGATTGGTGAATCAAGGTTGCTGAATTAGAAATTTGTTTGCTAGATTTAGAATCTAGGTTGTTGGATTAGTATTTGACTTATTAGATGTTAATGAATAACTTATGAAATGAAAAAGCGAGTGTTAAATCATAATAAAAATTAATGATTAGGGAATTATGTGGTATAAATGATTGAAAAATACTAATAAATGATATTAACTATCTGAAAATTATTATGAGCCTATGAAAATTGTTTTGACTGCTAAGAAAATTATCTAAGGTATTGTTAAGGGTTAGACAGAGTTTAATTAAACTTAAACTAGATATTTGTCCGACTAGGCCGTCGGGATGATAGAATTATGTCGTTATCAACTCAAACTTAAATAGTCTGACTAGATGCTAAGTCTTATGTATGTTGTAGACTGATAATGTTATGTGTTATGTGTTTAGGTTATTCTAAGTATATATATATATATATATATATATATATATATATATATATATATATATATATATAATAGTATTATATTATGATGATATTATTCTAATATTGGAGATCTATATTACTAATATTAGGTCTTCGGATAAAGAGATATAAATTGCGTAGCGGTAATCAACGGTTCAGGCAAGTTTTACTTAACTCTAATAAGAGTTGTTTTATTCAGATATGCTTATGGTTAATCATTGCTGATTGCCATGGATAATTGTACTCTGTACATATTGCATGTATATGTCAGGTATGAAATGCTGATCACCTTCATTACTAGTTGGTCCAGATATATTTGTTCATGTTCAATACTTGGTCAATCAAAAGTTTGTTCGTGCTAGTTCTCAATTATATTGATAAATTATAGTCAGCTTATTATTCAGACTCTTTCAATCATGATATATCCTTAAATTGTATTTAAATTTGCTGGACAACTTTCATGCTCACCCTTGCTATATCATGATAAATATTGAAGATAAGTCGAATGCGTTCGGATACAGAAAAAGGATAATGCCAAGTTTTGCTTGGGATAAAATGTGCAGCTAGATTGTAATTGTATAGTTGGATAATAATTATATATGTTAGATAGTTTATGGTATGCGTATAAGTTAAGGTTATTCGATTTTGGGGAATAGTGTGTAAAGTGTATTATATAAACCATTTTTGTTTATATCTTCCGCAATAGAAATAGTGATAGAATGATTGTACCGGATCTGCGGTGATTTAAGATCCGCATTTGGGGCTTTCACAGTTGGTATCAAAGCTATTGGTTATGAAGCTTAGGTAGGAATACCTGAGACCAATAACCGCAGTGATTAGGATAAGATCTAACTCATATAGTGTTAGTTGGTCGGTAGGATTCAAAGACGAATCTCGAGTTGTTAAGATACAGGGTTCCCTAACTCTGATCATAAAAGTGAATAGTAATGGTGAATAGATAGAGTCTAGAAGACTAAATGTTCAGGGATAAGAGATCGTCAAACAAAACGATCAAGGCATAGAAATAAATCATAATATATATGATGAGATCACCCCGTGATCTGATAAGGTTATGACAGCCAGAAAGAATCAATCTGATGATTGAAAAGTTTACAACAAGATGCTGTGTGTAAGTTGTACTATGAAAACTCATGAAAGAGTTATGAATTATGAATACGGATTAAATGAAATTCGTATTGAGAAGGGTGTTAAGATTAGGTGGGGATTTCAATTGAGGACTCATGTCGGCAGCTGGGTTGTATGATTCCATGTATGGACAGGGAATTGTACTTGGTGTAAAAACTACTTAGTTGTTGGCATTGATAATCATTGAAATGTTTGTGTCGCGATATTTGCTATATGCATGTTAAGAGGGTGATTCCTTTCTCATGTGTATAATAGATAGATAGGTCATAGGTAGAGAATATAAGATTAAGTACGTGTTCTTAAAACTCATACTTATGTGACATTCTTGGTTCATAGTTATATGAAATGTTTATGAACCCCTCAGCGAATGGACGACAATGGTCTGACTAGGGTAAGTTCTTAAACTCATATGATTGTGGCAAGTTTATGAACTTATAAGTGTGGTTTGACGAACTGGGTATAGTTGTGTGTGAATGGAGAATTAAGGATAATAGGAATAGATAGACTATTTAAACAAATGATTATTAGTGGAGACATAAGTTTTCCAAAACTTCTAGCTATGCTAGACTTCGAACTTTTGACATCAAGCTAAATACACACTATGTGTTTTTAAAAAAAATGTAGACTCGTAATCATTTTTGAAACGGTTTAAAGTATAGTCTATGCTACTTATTTCGACTAGACACAAATGATTTGAAATATCAAAATTTATTTTATTTATCACTCATATACCATGTAACCTGGTGCAGAGATGATAAAAAGGTAATGGAGTTGTAAATACCTGAATACTTAGTGTGAAAGTGATCTAAAGTCGATGTTCCACTATTGTATGATGTGTTATGACAAAGTTATACGATGACGGCATCCTCAAACGGACTCTTAATACAGTACGACATCATGACGTCATTCTCGAAAATGTTTTCAAAATTTTAATTTGCCAACGGGGTTTGGCTACACCTAAATAATTCAATTGAATTGAATTATCAATACAAGTCTATGCTATTCGATTAAGCTAGACTAATGTTTATGAAAACTCTAAGTGTTCATTGAAAGAAATTTCCCGAACCAAATTATTTTGGTGCTGAATCCTATGATAAGACTGAGGTGAACAATGTTGATTGGATAAATAATCCAATCTAGTAGCGTAAATATTCGCTAGATATGATTAATACGTTATGCATGACGTAAGAGTACGATAGGCTAATCACCTAGAGTACTATCAACGGTAGTTTACCTTCTTTGTGATTGTAAACCTACCAAGTAATGTAATGTTTTGCGGTATGAATACAGTTAAAACTAGGTGTTCATGGTCTATATGACCCCTCAGCAATTTGAAAACTTTTACTCTTGTGAGTGGTGTATTGGGTAGCATGTGATGATGTCTATGAATGGTGTAAGTAGTACGGTGTAAGGTGTAAGGTGAATTTCGGGGAAGAAATTCTTAGAAGAAGGGGTGAATGTGACAACCCGAGAAATTAGAAAATTTATTAAAATCTTAAATGATTGGTTTTAGGTCAAATAATAAACCTAGACAGAAAATAAGTGTATGCGTTTGATATTTTTGGGATGAAATTTTGAGGATTTCAAAATTCTGTGAAGGATTTAGATGAATTATTCAGGATTAAGTGTATATGTGATTATGTTCTGTGTATGTGGTTATGTATGTGTTCAGAATGTGGTTAAGGGTCAAGGGTTGACCAGATAAATTTTATCAGTGTCGAACTCTAATATTATTAAGAACGTCAACGTTCAGTTAGAAACCCTAACTATATGTTCAGAAACCCTAATTTCGGTTTCGAGAATTTAAAACCCTAATTTGGGAAATCAAATGATAAATATAATGGCTTAAGTATTTTTGATTATATATTAGGGATAACTCTAATCGCTAAATTAGAAACTCTAATGCTAAGTATAAAACCCTAAGGGTTAAAAGTTATGTGTGTAAGGAATATGAATATTATGTGATGGTTTATATTTTTTTGTAATATAAACAAATAAAAGAATTTAGTTGTGTAACCTAATATATATGTATTGGGTGTGATAATTAAATAACCCAAGAGGTTATGGTATGGGACACTACTACAAAACAGTAAATAGACAACGCGAAAAAACGTTGTGGTTTCAGTCAGAAAAACGTCGTGGTTAAGGGTGTTGTCTATTTGACACCCTTACACAACGTTTTTAAAACGTTGTAGTTAAGCACAATACACAACGTTTTTTTAGGAAAAAAACATTGTAAATTTATTTTTCAAAAATTAGCAAATGCTTAAAAACGTTGTAGAAGGTATGATTCCACAACGTTTTTTGGATAAAATGTTGTTGTTTAGTATATCAGACAACGTTTAGGCATATTTACACAACGTTTTTAAAATGTTGTAGATTAAAAAAAAGAAGAAAAAAAAAGTTATAATTCACCTACATTACCAATACACCTGCAATTCATTTTCATAGAAGTACTACTTCACTGGCTAAAACAAAAATAAATAAATTTGCAAATCAGAGAAGCAAATCCTCGTTCCATTGCAAAACAAAATATAACCCAAAATATGCCTAATTAGGTAGTATTTATCAAGTTTATGTTAAAATATGAATGTAAGGTTAAGAAGTGCCTACAAAACATCTGAATCAGAATAACTTCCAGACTAGAATTTAAAACCAGAGTAAACTTCCAGGGTTCTGAAGCATGGCACTACAAACTACTTGTAAGGAAATTTATTCCAATTAAGAAGTTTCATGTTAAAATACCACACCCCTAAACAAATGTTTAATCAAATCCCTATAAAAACTACCTCGTGCAGTCAAAATTCAGTTCCACTCCACATTTGGAGGGGATTATAGAGATTATACACCTGAGAAAAAAACTCAGAAATGGAACAATTGTTCCCCATTCTAGCACATGATACTCAAAACTCAACCTATTTTCCCTAGGGCAGCCATTCAACTTACTTGTTGTTGGTGGGTGTCGTACATTGGATAAGCCCCATCTGATGCCGCTGCTGCAGCATACATGCTTGGGTCATGAGGTGGCATAGCATATTCATATCCGTCATAAATGTGCGCTCCATAGTATGCACATGTCCACTGGTTGCCGTAGTCGCCTCTAAACTGCAAAAAACATATATATCAAGTAAGAATGATAAGCTAGAAAAAGAAAGGGGAGAGAGAGAGAGATAGAGAGAGAGAGAGAGAAAGAGTGCTTAATTTTTGCCGCTGGTTTCTAAAGAGGAAATTTGAGTTCTTTAACTCCAGAATGGAATCCCCCACATGACATCCCCTAAAAGGCAGAGATCAGAAATTTTTAGAGAAAGGCCATACTGATAAATTAAATTAAACACCAAATTTGATACATATACATATCATATATGGAGAGATTTGCTTACCCTAACATCCCCTTAACTTAAAATTCCAAATGGACTGGCTGAGAAACTACCTGCAGCAGGCGCTGTAAGTCTAGATGCATTTTTGGGAACCTTCTATCATCTAGCATTTGTTTCTTCAAAGAAAACCCTCTTGCAATGCAATGGAAAATGACAGATTTGAAACAACCTATGAAATTGTAATAGTAAACAAAATCAAAGGTTCTCCAGTTTCTGGCTTCAGGTTTTTCCTTTGTCTAATGATTTATGAATCCTCTTCAGCATAATCCCCTTCATAATCTCCTATATCACCAGTACCATAAAAGGGGTAGTACAAGACTTGAACCCAAAGGGCAGATCTCTCAAATTGAGAGACACCCAAAGTCGCACTGCACAACACCGGATCCTGCAAACAAACATATTAAAGTGAACTACATATCCTCCTATGGAGTAGCTATCGATGTTAATCCACGTCTTATCCACCATTATCTTTTATTACTGCAGATTTACTCCTTTTAATGTGAATGAAATCAACTATCAACTGTCACCTAATTCTCAAGGTAATATTCTGAGCTAAAAGAAATCACGAAATATACAATCCATGAATAGCCTCAAAGACCAACTCAAAGTGTATTTCTGGAAACCAGAAGACAACTTTTCACTAAAGCATACAAATTAAGCATTACAAGTGAATGGCACTTTAAAATGTTGTGTAAAGAAGAGAGTAATTAAAGTTAACAATCCAGATAATAATAAAACAGAGATGTGGGACACAAATTTGAATTGATAACATAAGTGATTTTCAGAATGACCTGTGAATTGAGATTACGCAACTGCCGAACAGCTTGAGGAGATCCATCCATGAAAACTAATGGACTAGATAGCTCTACTCTAATATCCACCTGGTTAAGTTCGATTTTAGTCAAATTTAATACCTGAAATCTGATGGTCAACAACTGGAATCTTTACAAAAAATATACAAAAGATTAGCAATTAATTTAAAATTCCCTTACAAAAGATCTTAAGCAGTGGTATAAGGGTTGCTGCAAAATCAAAGAGTAACCGATGAAGAAGAAGAAGAAGAGAGAAAAGATGAGAGAGAAAATGATGGGTAAAAGATTCCATGATATAGTACCAGTAAGTATAAGGGTTGCAGCGGTATCTCCTCCTCCGACCGAATGCACCGATTTGCCTTGAGAGCATCTAAGGTACATCGGAGCGGAGTCCAAACAATTGGATGTCTAGAAATCGAGTTCGCGCGCCATGTAGAAGTAAAACATAGCTAGGGTTTGAGAAGTGGAGCTCTCTCCTCTCCACCTTCCACTTCAACCCTCTGTAACAAAATTATTTCTGAACGCATTTTGTGCTAGTCGATCGCTGGAGCACACAATATTAATCAGATCTGAAGCAAAACCAGCTTCCAAAGACCAGATTTTAACTGTCAAAACCCCTAAAGCCAATAGAATCATCAAGACTCGAGACCTCCAAATTCGAAGCCCCAAGGATTTCAACTATCAAAATCCCTAAAATCAGTAGAATGAGGAGCCTCTCTCTCTAACTTTCGCTACTTGGAACCCTCGAGGATGCACTTCCAGTCACTGAGTCGCGTTTTTTATTTATTTTAAGTTTTAGTTTGAGCACGTTTTTTGCTACGTGTTTTTCATATACACAACATTTTTTTAAAAAACATTATCTATTTAAAACAAAAAAAATATCCTTTTAAATAGATAACGTTTTTACATATATATCTACAACGTTTTGTTTAAAAACGTTGTGAAAAAAAATACCACAACATTTTTATAAAAAGCGTTGTGATTTAAGTGTTGTCTATTAGGTACTTTGTACTAGTGGGAGAATATTATTATTCATAATATATACTAATTCTAAGAGATTTATTTTATATATCTCAATTAATTAATTTGATAACCTAATTATAGCAAGTCTAATTGGGTTAAGAAATTAAATGTGCATGAGTAAGGATTTATGTTATAATTGAGGAAATGAAAACCCTAATTAAATGATTTGGGTTGGATAAGAATTAAGGTATGACACTATGTAAATTTTATAGACCAAGTTTTGGCCCAACGAAATTGGTTAGAGGCCAAGCAACACATTAATTGATTGTCCCAACTTTTAGCCCAAGTGGGAGGGGATATGTTGGACATTTAGTAAGTTAATTAAAGCATAGAATAAAACCAATCTTGGACAAAAATTGGCCACATGGCCGGATAAGATTGAGAGAAAATGAGGGGGAATGGATGTAATCATGATACTTATCTACCACTAGCTCATGTGTCACGTATTTATTTGACCAACACTTATTTTTATCCAAAAGTGCAAGCAACAATATAATGATTAAGGAAGAGAAGAAGAGATGAGATTGGGGGATGTATGTAGATATATAAAATATATCTATACATAGATTACTAACAAACAAATAAAACGCATTTTCTCTTTCATCTCTTATTTCCTACTTTGGAACTAAGAAAGAAAGAGAGAGACAAGAGAGAGAGAGAGAGTGAGAGAGCCACCATTCGGCAGCTCCAAGAGGAGAAGGAGAAGAGAAGACTTTGATCTTCATACACCCAAGATCCATCTCATATTTTTGAAGGAGAAAGAAAATCAAGCAAAGGTATAAACCCCATTTTGTTTATGTAATTTTTGATTACTTTAAATCAAACCTTGAATCTATAGTTCTAAACTCAAAAATCATGTATATACATGTTGATGAGTGTTTTGTGTGTAGATCTACCCTTATTGGGTGTTAATTTGGTTGAAATCAAAAGGAATAGAAAAATAGAATTTTTCGGAAAGCTTAAACTTCAAAGTATGATCTATCTTTTGATTTTTAAAATCTATGATGGATATTTAAGATTTATGTTCTTGGGATGTTAGCCCTATGTATGAAGGATAAAACCCCTTTAGAATCATTCAATTAGGTTGTATATTGAGCATGTTATGGAATTTATCCTAAACTACTCAAAGCTAAGAAAATTGTTAGAATAACAGTTTTTACCAGCCACTTCCAGGCTAATTTTCGGGAACTTAACATTTCCAAATATGAATTGTGATATATGAAAATTGTAGATCATAAATATACGAATCCAAAAAAATTGACGGATCATTAATTGGACTTATAGATCTCATTTAATTTAAGTTTTAGCAAAGGACTTCAAAACTGCAAAATGACAAAAGTAAACTGCCAAGATTTTGCGAGGACTGTTTCGGTGACTTAATTTATGAAATAAATTCCGGCCTTTTAGGACATGAAAATATATGGTATTAAGTACCTTCTGTCCAAAAAAGAGCTCATTCCGACTTAAAATGACCAAGTTATGACCATTTCAATTTTTGTGGTTTTCTGACAAAAAGTGCTATAACCGGAGTTCTATAACTCTGATTGCCACGAAATTTAAACTGGAGTGTCACGTTAAGAAATATAAGATTGTGTCAAAAGATGGGAATTTCTGGAGTTAAGCATGATAGAGCTAATTTCTTAAGCTACGCACTAAAAATGATTTTTGAAAAATACTAAAGGAAGTTGAAAAATTATGGAAAAATATTTTTTGTGTATAAAATATATGTATATGTGTTTGGACAAAGGATAGAAAAAAATAATAAACTGATTTGGTATTTTTTTGAAAAGGATATGGAATCCAGCTTGCTAGATTGTGTAATTTGTTAAGGCAGTTTGCTGGATTAGAAAATCTGATGAATACAATTTGCTGGATTGAAAAGAAGCTTACTGAATTGAAGGATTTAGAATCCAGCTATCTGGATTGATGGATTGGTTAATCAAGGTTGCTGAATTAGAAATTTGGTTGCTATATTTAGAATCCAGGTTGCTGAATTAGTATTTGACTTATTAGATGTTAATGAATAACTTATGAAATGAAAAAGCGAGTGTTAAATCATAATAAATATTAATGATTAGGGAATTATGTGGTATAAATGATTGAAAAATCTTGATAAATGATATTAATTATCTAAAAATTATTATGAGCATATGAAAATTATTTTGACTGCTAAGAAAATTATCTAAGGTATTGTTAAGTGTTAGACAGAGTTTAATTAAACTTAAACTCGATATTTGTCCGATTAGACCGTCAGGATGATAGAATTGTGTCATTATCAACTCAGACTTAAATAGTCTGACTTGATGCTAAGTCTTATATATGTTGTAAACTGATAAGGTTATGTGTTATGTGTTTAGGTTATTCTATGTATATATATATATATAATAGTATTATATTTAGATGATATTATTCTAATATTGAAGATCTATATTACTAATATTAGGTCTTCAGATAAAGCGATATAAATTGCGTAGCTGTAATCAACGGTTCATGCAAGTTTTACTTAACTCTACTAAGAGTTGTTTTATTCAGATATACTTATGGTTAATCATTGCTGATTTCCATGGATAATTGTACTCTGTACATATTGCATGTATAAGTCAGGTATGAAAGGCTGATCACCTTCATTACTAGTTGGTCCAGATATATTTGTTCATGTTCAATACTTGTTCAATCAAAAGTTTGTTCGTGCTAGTTCTCAATTATATTGATGAATTATAGCCAACTTATTATTCAGATTCTTTCAATCATGATATATCCTTAAATTGTATTTAAACTTGCTGGGCAGCTTTCATGCTCATCCTTGCTATATCATGATAAACATTGCAGATAAGCCGAATGCGTTCCGATACAGAAAAAGGATAATGCCAAGTTTTGCTTGAGATAAAATATGCAGCTAGATTGTAATAGTATAGTTGGATAATAATGATATATGTTAGATAGTTTATGGTTTGTATATAAGTTAAGGTTATTCGATTTTGGGGAATAGTGTGTAAAGCGTATTGTATAAACAATTTATGTTTATATCTTCCACAATAGAAATAGTGATAGAATGATTATACCAGATCCGCGGTGATTTGGGACCCGGATTCGGGGCTCTCACAGTTGGAATTCATAATTTATGTCTATGATAAAGTATACTTATACATCGCATGTAATCTGATAAAGAACTTGTGCTTTAAATTATCTTTAATTGTAATTCACATAAAGACATAGTGAATTAGTTAATTATGGTGTTCTTCTTAATTCTATCATCTTTAGATTTAAGTTAATTTGAGTATGATGCATTGGAAGATGGTCATATTTATTTTTGTGTTCTTGATTAACAGTTCAGAATAGTGACCATAATTGATAAGAAGTGTATTAATTTAAGTGAAACAATAAGTGAAGTTGTGATCTTAAATCTCTACAATCTAATTTTTAACTAGCGGTAATTAGACTTAGTTTAATTAAATAATTTAATTCAAAACCTTAAATTGATTGTTTAAATAAAATTAGTTTGGTTAATAGTTAGTAGCTGGTAATTTTTATTAATAACTCCTCGTGGGAACGATACTCTACTTTAACTTTATTACTTGTTAACCGCGTATACTTGTGTATTGTATGTAACTAGATTTTACCTAACAGTAGTGACATCCATTAAACGAAAGCCAAATCCCTCTTTTATTGTCTGGCTGATTAGAAATCAAAAACTAGTCACATCCATCACAAGAGAGTATGTCTCTTCATAATCAATTCCAGGTCTTTGTGGAATCTTTGCGCAACTAGTCGTGCTTTATGTCTCAAAACTTCACCTCTTTCATTTCATTTCTGAACAAAAACCCATTTGTACCCCACTGGTTTTACACCATCAGGTGTACGGACTACTGGTCCAAAAATATTTCTCTTTTCAAGAGATTTCAATTCTGCTTTAATTGCATCTTTCTATTTTGGCCAATCAAGTCTATGTTTGCATTCCTCAATAGTCCTTGGTTCAAGATCTTAATCATCATTTATAACATCTAGCGCTATATTGTATGGAAAAAACATCGTTGACATCGATTTCATTTCGGTTCCATATTTTTCTTGACATGACATAATTTATAGAGATATCTTCATTTTCACTAATTTCAGGTACCTGATTGTCTTCTGGAACTGTAATATTAGTCATGTCTAAAGGTTTTTCAGTAGACTCTTCCAGAGTTGCCATTTCCCCATCCTAGCCATCTAAAATCTTTGCTCTTTTTCTTTTCTGAGGATTCTTATCTCGAGAACCGACTGGTCTAGACGCTTCAGGCGTGCTTTAGATTAATTTCGTGGTTGGCCTTCCGAAAACTCAGAAAGGCTATGACGCAGTATGGGTTATCGTTGACCGATTGACGAAATCCGCACACTTTCTTCTTATCAAAATAAGATTAAACTTAGATCAATTGGCAAGGTTATATGTTAAAGAGATTGTTTCGAGGCACGGAGTTCCAGTGTCAATTGTTTTCGATAAGGATTCACTCTTTACGTCGAACTTCTATAAATGACTACAGGAATGCATGGGTATGTAGTTGAGAATAAGTACGGCATATCACCCTCAGACCGACAGACAAAGTGGAAGAACGATTCAAACATTAGAAGATATGTTAAGAGCTTGTATAATGGACTTTAAAGGAAATTGGTATGATTATTTACCGCTCATAGAGTTCAGCTACAACAATAGTTACCATGCTAGTATTGGCATGCCGCCTTATGAAGTGGTGTACGACAGAAAGTGTAGAACTCCGCTATACTAGGATGAAGTTGGTGAGAGACAATTGTTAGGTCCAAAACTAGTACAGCAGACAACAGAGATAGTTAAAGTGATCCGAACAAGACTGGTATCATCTCAAGATAGGCAGAAGAAATACGCCGATCTACTTCGTAAAAATGTTGAGTTTGAATCGGGTAGCATTATGTTTTTAAAAGTCTCTCATTGGAAAGGAAAGATCAGGTTCGGAAAGAAGGGTAAATTAAGCCCAAGGTTCATTAGACCCTTTGAGGTACTGCGAAGGATTAGAGAAGTTGCAAGAATGTCCACAACGTCTTCCATATTTCTGTTTTACGACCCTACAAACCCGATTACAAGCATGTGATTGAATATGAACCCCTATAAATTGAGGAAGATGTATCTTATGAAGAAATTCATGTTCAGATTGTTGACAGGAAAGAACAAGTTCTCAAAAATAATGTAATACCTTCTGTTAAGGTAATCTAGAGGAACCACAACGCTGAAGAATCTACGTGGGAACAGATAAGTGAATTTTATATACACTTATCCAGTATCTTTTACTTGAATTAGTTTTTTATATTTATGTGTCTTAGTTACTTTTCATGCATTTTGTGTCTATTTTGTAGGTTATACGTTTGGGAGCGGTGTGAGCGACTATTGGTAAGGAAAAGCAAAGAAAATGCAAAGAAAAGCTAACCAGACATCGTTTGGGCTTTCATGTTCATGGCTTGGAACTTGGCTTACATTGTAGAGCATCTTAGTAGCTTTCCAAAACATCTTGAATAATTCCAATTGCACTTCAAATGCAAGAGTTATGATTGTTGTGCCAACGGACGTCGAATGTCATTGTTTTGGGTTGTCATTTTCATAGCAGTCACTTCCAGATCACTTTCAACCTTCATCCAGCCAGAATTTCTGAATCCTCAAAGCATGAAAGTTGTAGATCTCGTCGATATCTTTGATTTTATAGGTGGCAGGCCCCGTAACTCCTCTCAGATCAAAGGTTATGGACGTTTTACCTGAGGATGCTGTGACAGAAATTGTACCCCAGCCGGGGCGGGCATAGCTGCTCCAAAATAGTAAGGACCCCCGCCGGGACGGGCCTTGTTAAGAAGACGTTTTTTGGCCAAATTTGAGTTTGGGAAGGATTGTTTTCGATCTAATTGACTCAAGGATTTCCAAGAGGACTTAAAGACATTTAAAAAGGCTTATAAAAGGTGGGGAATAACAAGGATTAGGGGGCATATTAGGAGATTAGAGGGATTAGAGAGGAGAGAGAGCATTCCATTAGATTAGATTAGAGTAAATTAGATCAAAACACTAGTTCTAAATAGTTTTGGAGATTGAAGCAACTTGGAGACCATTGAAGATCAAGAGCAGGAGCTTGAGGAAGATGGAGATTTACTGACAACAGATTTACTCTTTAATTTACTCTTATTCTTATCTTTTAATGTTTTTTCAATTGTGGATTCTTAGTTTTAATTCAATGAACTAATTCTTTGTTTGAGATTACAATGTATCTTATTGTGTAGTTTATTTTAATATGCTTCGCTATCAATTATTATGTTCTATTATGGGGATTGTCTATATTGATTTGAGCTTTAATCTATGAATTGCCTGATCAATAATTCTTTGTGGAGTTGGATGGAATTGAGAGAGGATATTCAAATCTAGACCTAGTTAGTATAGCATGTGTTCAGGATTTTGTTAGTACCTTAAACTTGATTCGTGTTAAGGTAGAGATATGCTTGACGCCACATGTAATTAGATAGCGAACTTATTCTTCAACCTTCTTCAATTATAATTCACATAGAGATATACTGGGTTAGTTGATTAAGGTGTTTAACGGATTTCTATCTTGATTGTGGATTGACGTTAATACGGTATTAGTACATCGAGAGGTGGTTAATACTACGTTCGTGTTCTTGATAAACAATTCGGGATAGAGAATAATTGATGAGAAGTGTGTTAACTTAAATGAAGTAATAAGTGAAGTTGTGATCTTAAATCTCCATAGTCTTAATTTAATTAGTGGAATTTAATAGTAGTTTAATTTATATAATTTGAAATTCATTTGTTTAAATAAGATTGATTTGGTTACGGGTTAGTACTTGGTGATTTTTATTAACTATTTCTTTGTGGGAACGATACTCAACTTATCACTTTATTACTTGTTGACCACGTATACTTGCGTGTTATGCGTATATAGATTTTACCTAACAAGTTTTTGGCGTTGTTGCTGGGGAATTAATTTAATAATTTTTACCAATATTAATTTTAATCAAATTAGTCTTAATTTAAACATTTTTATTTTTTTATTTTTAATTCTCTTCCTATATTTCTCTCTTTTCAGGTATCATGGATGACTTTGAGTATCAATGGCCATACATGAATGGGACTCAACCAAGGGGAATGAAGATTGATAGACTCGCGACACTTTTCGCAATGTCAGCACAGATTGAAGAACTTTCTCTCTTTTCAGGTATCATGGATGACTTTGCGTATCAATGGCCAATACTATGCTCCAAATCCAATATACACATCAGAATTTTCATATCCACATCCAAGGCGACAAGAAGTCAGTTAACAGTTTGAGGAATCCATCTTAATGAGTATAGCAGAAATAGAAGAGCTGATAAGGAGTCGGGAGCTGTCAACCCAAAATTTTAATAAATGGATGGAACAAGTTTTTGGGTCCTCAACCAACGGTCCTCAATACATGGCTTCCGAGACTGAAACAAAAAATTCAAGGCTGGGGGAATTATTGTCTAAGTTCATAGTAGATGAGGAGAAGATGAGTAATCAAGCGCGAGAAAGTCAAAATCTTGCGGATCAGATAGAGAAAATGACCAAAGACAAAAGCAACCTTCCTCCAAATACTTGGCTTTATGACATGGATGATGAAATTAACGGAGAACCTGAACCAAATCTACAACTGGATGAGCCTCAAGATGTTGAAAAAGAAGAGACAAGTGGGGATAATGACAACAAGGTCGGTGAAGAGCTAACTATGAGTACTAATGAGGATGAGCCGATGTTGTTAATGCCTTAAGTGCCCTCTCCGCCAAAGTTCAAGAATCTGGTTAGATTTGCAAAACCTTGTCTGCTAGGTAGTCATGTCGTTGGCAATACTCCTTGTGACGTAAAAGCGAGTACAACTTCAAATCCATGGTGCGATAAGCTGGAGAAGATAGAAGAAGATATTGTTGTGTCTGAAAAGCCTCAATGCCAGAATCTATTCGCAGACATAATGGAGAAAACACCTAGATGCTGGACGTTCTTGTATGTGATTTTATCTAAAGAAAGCATGCTAGGTGACTTTAATACAATGGCTATTACAAATGGGAACCTACCAAAAGCTACATTATTTTCGCTGGATAGAGGGTTCCTCAATTATCAACGAGGAATTGGATAGTGATGACCAGACAAAGTCAGGCTGAAAGACTGTAAATCAAGCACTATTTGGGAGGCAACCCAATCTTTAGTTTATTTATCATATTTTTAATTCATATTTGCTTAATCATAGTTTTCATTAAATTATTAGGTAGAAGAATAATAAAAGTCTCGTTAATCTCTCCACACTATGATATGTTATCAATAACTCACTACATCTCACGTGTATATCTTATAGGATGGAAAATGGTGCATTAAGGGAGCTACAATGAAGCACAGTGAGAAAACAAGGGAATCGAACAGTAGCAATGCCTGTCGGGGAGGGTCTTTTTTACACTGTAACCCCCGCCGGGGCGGGGGTCTCCAAGAAGCAATGACAGTAGCATAGCCCGCCGGGGCGGGCTTCCTAAGCCTAGCACCCCCCGCCGGGGCGGGGGTTCTGGAATCCAACCAACTTTGGCAGTTGCACATAGACTTTTCCCATCCCCAATAAAATCCCACTTTCTCCACTTCCCCACTACTTCATAAATCCATCCACCACCTATTCCAACCACTATCTCCCACACTCCATCACTTCTCCCCACCTCCACAATCCACCAATAAAACTCATCATACCACCTCTATATATTACCACATCACCTACCATATATCTCAAACCAATTGAATTGGGCATTCATAGATGATACTTGAGAGGAAGTGAAGGTTAAATTGATAAGTTTGGGAGAAAGTTACGGCGATACACGCATTCGAGAGAAAATGGCTTCGCAACCCAGGAATTGTATTGGAGGTTCAATGGATAGGAAAATGATCGTCGCCGCCATCGCCACCATCACTTCATGCTTAGCTGATTACAGGGAAGTTCTCTTCTACTTATCGCTATATTCTTACAATGAGGACATTGTAATTGCTATGTTTGGGGGAGTTTAGTTTAGTTCATTATTGCATGTGTAGTTTCAAGTTTATGTTATGTTATTTTGCATATGTTGTTAATTTAGTTTAGGTTTATTATTAAAAAAAATCAAACCAAAAATTCAAAAATAATAGCTAGTTACTATGTTCATCTTGCATGAGTCCAGCTGTTAAATAGTTCAGTTTATTTTGGCCAATGATGAGATTGGAATTGAGTAGACAAGTATAGTAATAAATATTAGAACTTTGACGTGATTTCTTGTTATGAATTGAATCTTTTTCTGTTTGAAACTTGTATAATAAGGATAGCACGGTAAAAACAACTTGTGATTGATTGAGTTTAAATTGATACATAATAGGACTCTAAAGGATAATGCTAGCTTGAATGAAAGAATGACAAGAATAAGTAGTGAGGGCTAAAGTTAGACAAGAACATAAGTTTAGGGGAATATTTGGGGTATATAAGCGATATTGTAAAAAAAGTATGAATAAACATCGTGGCGTGCTTGTCTAGTTTTGTGGCCTTTGTTACTTGAGTAAGTAAGCCCGAGGGGATTGTCTTTACACCTAGCACCCTAAGGTCTTAATGGTCTAGGAGTCGTTGGTCGAAAGCTCGTTAAGGTAGCATTAAAAAGCCTAAGGGAATAAGACATTGCATAGCTATGTGTAGAAAAAAAATGAAAAAAAAAATGAAAAAAATGGGAAATAAGAGCAAAAAGCCCCCGTAGATGAAAATAAAGCATAAGTATCCCATGTTGACCCTCGATATTGGTAATTGTTTGATTTTAGTTGGATCTAGCTTGTTTTTGGATTTCTTGAGTTTATATTGTATGCTGTCTTCGAAGAGACTTGTTATGTGTTAAATTTGATTTTATATCAATTAGCATGGTTGTGGAGCAAACATGCGCTATACCAGTGATAACAGTTTAAGATTTGATGAATGACTAGGAAATTGTTGATTGGTTTTGATATGAAGTATTGTCATGTTTGCTTGATTGCTCTAAGGCTGAGTGAATAGATTTGATTCTATCAATACTGCTGGATTCGTAGGCATATAGATATAGATTAGTTGTATTTCATTTCATTGCATTGCATTGCATTATGTTGTGTTGCTTGGGGACAAGTAACGGTTTAAGTTTGGGGGTATTTGATAAGTGTATTTTATATACACTTATCCAATATCTTTTACTTGAATTAGTTGCTTATATTCATGTGTCTTAGTCACTTTTCAGGCATTTTGTGTTTATTTTGTAGGTTATACGTTTGGGAGCGGTGTGAGCTACTATTGGTAAGGAAAAGCAAAGAAAACGCAAAGAAAAGCAAACCGAACATCGTTAGGGCTTTATGGTCAGGGCTTGGAACTTGGTACATTGTAGAGCATCTTAGTAGCTTTCCGGAACATCTTGAATCATTCCAATAGGAGTTCGGATACAAGAGTTATGATCGTTGTGCCAACGGACGTCGAATGTCATTGTTTTGGGTTGTCATTTTCATAGAAGTCACTTCCAGATCAATTTCAACCTTCATTTGGCCAGAATTTCTGAATCCTCAAAGCACGAAAGTTGTAGATCTCGTCGATATCTTCGATTTGATAGGTGGCAGGCCCTGTAACTCCTCCCGGATCAAATGTTATGGCCGTTTTACCAGAGGATGCTGTGACAGAAATTGTACCCCCGCCGGGACGGGCATAGCAGCTCCAAAACAGTAAGGACCCCCGCAGGGGCGGGCCCTGTGAAAGCTCAAACCCCTTCCGGGGCAGGGGTACGCGTTAAGAAGACGTTTTTTGGCCAAATTTGAGTTCGGGAAGGATTGTTTTCGATCCAATTGACTCAAGGATTTCCAAGAGGACTTAAAGACATGTAAAAAGGCTTATAAAAGGAGGGGAATAACAAGGATTAGGGGGCATATTAGGAGATTAGAGGGATTAGAGAGGAGAGAGAGCATTCCATTAGATTAGATTAGAGTAAATTAGATCAAAACACTAGTTCTAAAAAGTTTTGGAGATTGAAGCAACTTGGAGACCATTGAAGATCAAGAGCAGGAGCTTGAGGAAGATGGAGATTTGCTGACAACATATTTACTCTTTACTTTACTCTTATTCTTATCTTTTAATGTGTTTTCAATTGTGGATTCTTAGTTTTAATTCAATGAACTAATTCCTTGTTTGAGATTACAATGGATCTTATTGTGTAGTTTAATTTAATATGTTTCGCTATCAATTATTATATTCTATTGTGGGGATTGTCTATATTGATTTGAGCTTTAATCTATGAATTGCCTGATCAACAATTCTTTGTGGAGTTGGATGGAATCGAGAGAAAATATTCAAATCTAGACCTATTTAGTATAGCATGTGTTCAGGATTTTGTTAGTAGCTTAAACTTGATTCGTGTTAAGGTAGAGATATGCTTGACGCCGCATGTAATCAGATAGAGAACTTATTCTTCAACCTTCTTCAATTGTAAGTCACATAGAGATATAGTGGGTTAGTTGATTAAGGTGTTTAATGGATTTCTATCTTGATTGTTGATTGACGTTAATGCGGTATTAGTGCATCGAGAGGTGGTTAATACTACTTTCGTGTTCTTGATTAACAATTCGGGATAGAGAATAATTGATGAGAAGTGTGTTAACTTAAATGAAGGAATAAGTGAAGTTGTGATCTTAAATTTCCATAGTCTTAATTTAATTAGTGGAATCTAATAGTAGTTTAATTTATATAATTTGAAATTCATTTGTTTAAATAAGATTGAGTTGGTTACGGGTTAGTACTTGGTGATTTTTATTAACTAATTCTCTGTGGGAACGATACTCAACTTATCACTTTATTACTTGTTGACCACGTATACTTGCGTGTTGTGCGTATATAGATTTTACCCAACAGGAACTCGAAGAGCATATGATGAAGAATTATCCTCATTTATTTACTTAATTATGTGTAAGCGATTTTGGGGATAAAATCTTTGTAAGGGGGAGAATGTAACGGGACAAATTGATTGAGTCGTAATTCTGGGGACAGAATCCTTTTAAGGGGAAAAGATGTGACGAACGAGATTTTGTAATTTAATTTGAATAGTTATTAAATTAAATAAATATTTTTTGATGATTTAATTATTGCATTAAATAATTAATTGATGAATTTGTGGTAGATTAATTTAATTATATGTGTTACATTAATTAAATTAATGTGGAGAATTTTATTATTCAAAGTATGTATTTAATTGAGCTTATTGGATTTAATGAATTATTTAATAAGAATAATGTTATTATAATTAGTTTAATAATTAATTAATAATTTGACATAATTAATCAATGAAAATTTTAATTATGTGATTATGTGAATTAATGAGAAATTACTATATTTTATTTATATTAAATTAAATAAGATATTTGATTTATTATTTAATTGGGTGTGACATTATTAAACTATATTATAAGAGGTTAATTAAAATAATTAGAAGGGATACTTATAATTCAAGCCAAATAAGGTCCTATGAAGAGTTGGGAGCAGTTAAACCACGTAAGGATTAACTGACCACAACTGTGCGCATTAGTTAGTCTTTTTCTTTTACGTATTTCATTTATTAGTCTTAACTGAGGGAAATCCAGAGAGAATTCAGAAAGAGTTTAGAAGGAAATTGTGAGATTGAAGAGTCAGAGACGTTGCTATAGGGTAATTTCTTTAAGTCAAAACTGATTTATGTTCTTATATTTTGTAAAAGAAAAAGCTATTTTTAAAGTCTTCTGTGATTGAAGTAATTTGCAATTTATGAGTACATGATGTGTTGTATATGTTAGTATACGTTTATAATATGCTTATATCATATATTCACGTGTTTAAAGTAATTAATTTCATTTAAACATGCTAAAATAAGAGTTTTCCATTAATAAGAGTTTTAAGTTCTCTATAAAACAAAAATTTAGTGATCAATTCAAAGGACTACCATCGTACATGCTATATCGTAGGATGATGTCCCACATTATGGAAGAAGAGTGTAATAAAGCTATTCAACGCCTTAGCAGGCAGTGATAACAATAGTTTAATTATGTGAAAACCTATCTGGTAATTGATAATGTAAATTCCGATGTGTTTATAAACAAAGGAATATTTGATGTTTTATATCTTGTAGATTCTTTATCTCTGGATAGTTAATGTAAATAGAAGTGATGCTATCGTATTTTGTTAAAACTTTTGATTAAATAAATATGTCAAAGTTATTTGAGAAAATGTGTTAAGTGATTATGTCAAAATATTTGAGTTAAGTCTTAAATATTTAGAGAATTGAATAAGATCTAATAACTATATTTCTTAACAGAAAAATGCATCCAAGAAGATGACCAAATCGTCGACCAGCTCAGGAAGGGAGAACAAATAATAATAATAATGACGCCAATGTTAACCCCGTTTAACAGTTGGTGAATTTACTAACAGGAGCGATTAACAATCAACCAAAAGCTCCACCAAATACTACATTCAAGGACTTCAAGCCGGTGAGACCGCCAGAGTTTAAAGGCTCCACGAACTCGATAGAGACTCAAACTTGGGTTATGGAGATGGAAAAAGTTTTTGACGTCGCCAGAGTCAGAGAGGACTAGAAAATCTCTTACGCGACGTTCATGCTAAAATCCGAAGCCAGTTATTGGTGGCAAGCGAATAAGGTCCGGGGAGGTAAAGGTGTGATTACCTGGGAGAGGTTCAAGGATTTGTTGTTTGAGATGTATTTTTCGATCAGCTCGCAGAACCAAATAGGGGTCCAGTTTCTAGAGTTGAAACAAGGGAATATGTCCGTACCAGACTATGCAGTGAAATTCAATGAGTTGGCTAGATTTGCCACTTGTCAAGTGCATACTGACGGGAGAAAGGCTAGGCTATTCGAGCAGTGACTGAAGCCCTGGTTATATAGCAAAGTGTCAATGTTTCAATTGAACATTTTTGATGGGATACTGGAGAAGGCCATGCTTGTCGAAGGTGGAAGTGATGCAGTAACCAATTATAACCAAGATCAGAAAAAGAAGAAGAGTGAAAGTGAAGGAAATAACAAAGCTAGTGGCAGTAACACGAGAGGAAGTAACAATCAGAAGAGGAGGTGGATTGACAATTCATCAACTAAAAATCTGCAAGGAGGTTAGAAGAAGAGAATCGAAGCATGCCCGACCTGCAGGAAAGCTCACCTAGGGGTTTATATGAAGGGAAAACGGGTGTGCTATAATTGTGGTCAGGAAGGCCACATAGCACCTAACTATTTTAACCCAAAGAAGGGTGCCTGCTTCACTTGCGGCTCAAAGGACCATCTGGCAAGGAACTATCCCAAGAAGGGGTTTGGAGGGGCAGGATCAGGAGGGAACAAGGGAAACATTGGTGGAAGTACTTTAACTATCATGGAACCAACCGCAACCAGCTGACCAACCGCCAGGACCTTCAACATGAAAGTGCAGGAATAAAGTTAATGTTTTGATCAATAAAGTTAATGCTTATGTACTATTTGATTCGGGTGCTACTTGTTCATTCATATCCGATGACTTTTCTAAGAACTTAGAATTGCCTAAGGATGAGTTAGAATACCCCATGAACATAGAAATTGAAAATAGAGAAATGATCCGTGTTATATACGTACACAAGAATTGTATGGTGGATATTAAGGGTAACATTATGAACGTATATCTTATCCCGATTAGACTTGGGGAATTTGACGTCATTTTTGGGAATAGATTGGTTATTCAATTACGGGGCTGTAATTGATTGCCAAAATAAGTGTATCAACCTTATAACTCCGTAAAAGGTTGTGTTTTATAGCAGCAAGTCACCTAGACAAGCGAGTTATATGACGATGATGCATGCCAAGAAGTTGTTGCAACCGTTTTTAGATATTCGTAGTGGTCTTTATCGATGACATTTTGGTATATTCATAGACCAAGGAAGAACATGTAGAGCATTAAAAAGTAACACTAGAGGCATTGAGAAGAGAGAAGTTGTACGCCAAATTTTCAAAATGTGAATTCTGGATTGAAAGGGTATAATTTCTTGGTCATGTAATCGATAAGGACAAAATTTTGGTAGACCTCTCTAAAGTCAAAGCTGTGATGAACTGGGATCAGCCAAAGACGTCGTCGGAGGTTAGAAGTTTCCTTGGTTTGGCAGGTTATTATAGAAGATTCATTCAGGACTTTTCTGAGATCGCGACTCCATTGACGATTTTGAATAGGAAATCAGTGAAATTCGTTTGGACGGAGAAGTGTGAGGAAATTTACCAAGAGCTTAAGAAGAGGTTGAGTTCGGCACCTGTGTTATCTCTTCCAGATGACACAGGAAATTTTATGGTTAATGGTGATGCATCGTATAAAGGACTAGGTTGTGCGCTTATACAAAATGTCAAGGTCATTGCTTATGCGTCACAATAATTGAAGGACTATGAGAAGGGGTATCCGACCCACGACTTGGAATTAGCTGCGATGGTTTTTGCTTTGAAGATCTGGAGACACTATTTCTATGGGGAGAAGTGTGAAATATATAGAGACCACAATAGTCTAAAATATATTTTTACATAGAAGGACTTGAATATGCGCTAGAGAAGGTGGTTGGAGTTAATTAAGAACTATGATTGTGAAATTTTATGCCATCCGGGTAAAGAAAATATAGTCGCTGACGCATTAAGTAGGAAAGGTCGGGAGAAATTGATGATGTTAACCACTCAGTAGGAGCTAATTTCAGCGATGGAGAAGCTGGAAATAGAAGTAAAGCATCCTATGGAGATTTATGAGAAGTTGTTCCAGATGCAATCTGGTACAACTTTGCTGGATAAAGTTAAGGAGGTTCAACTTCAGGACAAAGAATGTGAAAAAGTGAAAAAACAGATATTTGAAGGAACCAAATCTAGATTCAAGATGGACAATGAATGAATACTGAGATTTGACAACAGAATTTGGGTACCGCCAGTGCCAGAGATTAAGGAAGATATTTTGAGCGAGGCTCATAGCACACGATATTCGATTCACCCTGGTAGTACCAAGATGTACCAAGATCTTCAAAATTATTTTTGGTGGCCAAATTTTAAATGAGATATTGCAAAGTGTGTTATTAAATGTTTTACATGTTAGAAAGTGAAAGCAGAACATCAGAGGCCGAGTGGGTTGTTACAATCGTTTTTAGATAAATTCGTAGTGGTCTTTATCGTTGACATTTTGGTATATTTAAAGACCAAGAAAGAACATGTAGAGCATTTGAAAGTAACATTAGAGGCATTGAGAAGAGAGAAGTTGTACGCCGAATTTTCAAAATGTGAACTCTGGATTGAAAGGGTATAATTTCTTGGTCATGCAATCGATAAGGACATAATTTCAGTAGACCCCTCCAAAGTTAAAGTTGTGATGAACTGGGATCAGCCAAAGACGCCGTCAGAGGTTAGAAGTTTCCTTTGTTTGGCAGGTTATTATAGAAGATTCATTCAGGACGTTTCTAAGATCGCGACTCCGTTTACGAATTTGACTAGGAAATTGGTGAAATTCGTTTGGACGGAGAAGTGTGAGGAATGTTTCCAAGAGCTTAAGAAGAGGTTGAGTTCGGCACCTGTGTTATCTCTTGAAGATGACACATGAAATTTTATAATTTATAGTGATGCATCGCATAAAGGTCTAGGTTATGTACTTATACAAAACAGCAAGGTCATTACGTACGCGTCACGATAATTGAAGGACTATGACAAGGGGTATCCGACCCACGACTTGGAGTTAGCTGCGGCAGTTTTTGTTTTGAAGATCTGGAGACACTATCTTTATGAGGAGAAGTGTGAAATATATAGAGACCACAAGAGTCTAAAATATATTTTTATATAGAAGGACTTGAATATACGCCAGAGAAGGTGGTTGAAGTTAATTAAGGACTATGATTGTGAAATTTTATACCATCCGGGTAAAGCAAATGTAGTTGCCGACGCCTTAAGTAGGAAAGGTCGGGAGAAATTGATGATGTTGACCACTCAGCAAGAGCTAATTTCAGCGATGGAGAAGCTTAAAATAGAAGTAAAACATCCTATAGAGATTTATGAGAAGTTATTCCTGATTTAATCTGGAACAACTTTGCTGGATAAAGTTAAAGAGGCTCAACTTCAGGACGAAGAATGTAAAAAAGTGAAAAAGAAGATATCTGAAGGAATCAAATCGAGATTCAAGATGGACAATGAAGGAATACAGAGATTTGACAACAGAATTTGGGTACTTCAAGTGTCAGAGATTAAAGAAGAAATTTTGAGCGAGGCTCATAGCTCATGATATTCGATGCACTCTTGTAATACCAAGATGTACCAAGATCTTCGACATTATTTTTGGTGGCGAAATTTGAAACGAGATATTGCAAAGTGTGTTGCTAAGTGTTTGACATTTAAGAAAGTGAAAGCAGAACATCAGAGGCCGAGTAGGTTGTTTCAACCGTTTTTAGATAAATTCGTAGTGGTCTTTATTGATGACATTTTGGTATATTCAAAGACCAAGGAAGAACATGTAGAGCATTTAAAAGTAATACTAGAGGCATTGAGAAGAGAGATGTTGTACGCCAAATTTTCAAAATGTGAATTCTGGATTGAAAGGGTGTAATTTTTTAGTCATGTAATCGATAAGGACAGAATTTTGGTAGACCCCTCTAAAGTCAAAGCTGTGATGAACTGGGATCAGCCAAAGACACCGTCGGAGGTTAGAAGTTTCCTTGGTTTGGCAAGTTATTATAGAAGATTCATTCAGGACTTTTCTAAGATCGCGACTTCATTGATGAATTTCACTATAAAATCGGTAAAATTCGTTTGGACGGAGAAGTGTGAGGACAGTTTCCAAGAGCTTAAGAAGAGGTTGAGTTCGGCACCTGTGTTATCTCTTCAAGATGACACATGAAATTTTATGGTTTATAGTGATGCATCGTATAAAGGACTAGGTTGTGTGCTTATATAAAAACGGCAAGGTCATTGCGTATGCGTCACGATAATTGAAGGGCTATGAGAAGGGGTATCCGACCCATGACTTGGAGTTAGCTGCTGTGGTTTTTGCTTTGAAGATCTGGAGACACTATCTCTATGGGAAAAAGTGTGAAATATATAGAGACCATAAGAGTCTGAAATATATATTTACACAGAAGGACTTGAATATGCGCCAAAGAAGGTGATTGGAGTTAATTAAGGACTTGAACAAACAAAAGTATTTTTCATCGATTATTCAATGGGCACGCCAGTTT
The DNA here is from genome assembly GCA_020205505.1 of Panax japonicus. Classification (NCBI taxonomy): domain Eukaryota; kingdom Viridiplantae; phylum Streptophyta; class Magnoliopsida; order Apiales; family Araliaceae; genus Panax; species Panax japonicus. The sequence goes on from CM035092.1 coordinate 36,572,385, forward strand.
TCCAAAACTTAAATGTAAATACGTTTAACGAATGAGTGTTGATCAACATAGAGTAATATAAGCTGATCACCTAGAAGTGCTCGTAAGTAATGCGGATGTACAACCTTAGTGCTGTGATATCCTTTTCAAGTATGAAAATATAAAGCAACTGTTCACGGTCTATCGACCGGTTCAGAATTCCTAATTTATTCTATACTTTGGGAATTGATGTTATAACTTGTTAAAGTATTATTGTTTCATAATACTTCATAAATATTTGTTCAGTTATGTATGAATTGTTATATAATTCACGAATGTGGTATTACTGTTATCCTTTGTCAAACTTGTTGAGCTTGTTATGCTCACTTCTTGCATGAATTATATGATTGCAGTTAAGGATGAACGTACTGAGAATGCTAAGAGAGATAAGGGGAAATCAAAGATAGATACTTAACCATAGATTAGTATGTTTGTATGTATTATACATTATGAACAACAAACAATGTAATCGGTTTATGAACCTGGGAAGGATTATACTTTGATTGTAATAAGAAGATAGTAATTACATTCATTACGTTGTATTTTAATGGACTGATTGTATAGTTATGATTCCCGTTTAGCACCATATGTCAGGTTGGAAGATACCCGAATTTGGGGGCGTCACAGGTTGGTATAAAAGTATTAGGATATAAAACTTAAGGGGGGAAGAATCTTAAGCTAATAACCTAGTAAGGAAGGTAAATTTCGAAGAATAAAATTCAAGTCTGATGAATTAATAAGGTATTGAGAAAACTCAGTACCGAAAGATTTAAAAGATGGAAAATAATCTTAAATAAATTAAATGTGATTTGTGCTTATACTATTGTGTATTATGTACTAATCAACGTGTTATGTGTTTTGTAGATGTCAACTGATAGCTTGATGTTTAGAGACATTGAAGTGATAAGTGAGGAGTTAGTGAACCAAGTGGAGATTGTACCAATGCCAGTGGCGGAGGTACAGTTAGTGGTTCTAGAAGACTCAGATATTGATGAGTACATCTCTGAGGAGGAATACTCCGAGGAGACAATGGGGATAACGTCATATCTGAATATGATGATTGACATGGAGGAGGAGATGGAGGTAGCATCGATTAACACGGTAGTGCCTACTCAGCAGCCAACACCTCCGGATGCAATGAGATTATTATATCTGTCTGTGTTGGATAGGAATGTGCATCTGCGCACTATAGTGGAGACACAGAACGTGGAGATAACTACCCTATATGAGGTGAAGGAATCTGTAGAGGCAGATTTTGAGTCAGAACACGATGAGAAAGTGCTTAAGATAGATAAGGCATGGGATTATAAGGAAGAGGCCGTTGAGCTTCGAAAGAAACTGGTCGAGAATGACCAGAAAATAGCTAGGATATCGTACATCCAAGAGTGCGCTCATGAGGATTTCAAGCTAAAAATTGCTTGCTATTCTATTGAGTCCGGGCAGACTCGATATACAATAAGTCGATATATTGTGTCGATACTGGCAAATCAAAAATATGAGAATGTCATACGATAGTGTTAGTAGATCGTTAGATCTTTTTGTATATAAGTAGTGACATAAAACCCTCTTTTGTATAATTAAAGGGTAGTCTTTTTGTAAATCCCAATTTTTGTATAAGTCAATCGCGGGATAGTATGTAATAGCTTTTTAGCTAAAGGAACATGATGTAAATAGTTTTGACTATGAAAGTATATTAAAATAAGAAGTTTTTATTTAATGTGTTTGTTGTGGTTTGAGTTGTTCTTTGAGAATGATAACCAAAAAATTTAAATATATAATAACGAAGCTTTATTTATTTAATCAGGATTATGCCGCTGATGAGTGAGTTTTATACACATAAATTGGGTATATTCGGGATTAATTTATTGTTGTTCTCAAGTCTTTTAGAATAGTATTTAAGTGTTTGTGTCCATTCATGCATCTTTTATATTGTTTTGTAGGATTTGGGACAAAAGTTACTTGGATCGACGTTCGGGGTTGCTAGATTCGCGTTTTCGGCTTGTCATTTACAAAGCAATCACTTTAGAGCCAATTTGAGTATTGCTACATACATTATTTCGAAACACTCAAAGACTGAAAGTTGTAGATCAACTTCTCTTCTTTCCGAAACATCTTTAATCATCAAAATCAGAGTTCGGACGAAGAAATTATGGCCATTTTCCCAAAAGATATCGGAGCAGAAAATGTCAAAACTTGTAACAGCGCCGGGGCACTATTCTTAGTTCATTTCCCAGTGCTGGGATGCTAGGGAGCAGTGTCTGAGTGTCGTGCCTAGCGCTGGGGCACTCGGGAAGGGCTTGGTTATGGTCTGGACGCGTTTTGGGGGAATTTTGACACTTTTTTGACTCCAAATTGGATTGGGCTTGTTCCTAAACTCAAAATTGGACTTGTAACCTATAAATATATGATGTAAGGCATAAAATAAAGGGAGATTGCATAGATTAGACTAGATTAAACACTCCATTAAATTAGAATCTAAACCCTAGTTCTTAATTTGCCATTGGAGATTGAAACAAATTGAAGAACATTGAAGATCAAGAGCAAGAGCAAGAGCAAGAGGGGAACATCAGATTTGCTGACAACAGATTCTATTCTCTTCTTTTATCATACTTTTATCTTTTAATGTCTATTCAATTGTGGATTCTTAGTTTTAATTCATTAATTATGAACTAACTCTTTTATAAAGATTTTAATTGAACCTTTTATAGTTATGAATTGATTATTTGATTTATTCCAATCATTTATGTTGAAGTGAGTTGTTCATCATGCCTTGTATTTATTGATTAATTATCTGGCCAATAATTACCGTGTTACTCTAGAAGGAATTGAGAAAGGAATTCTAGGGTTAGAACTGGGCAGGGTGACATGTGACTTAGTTATTTGCATAGTGAATAATTAGGTTTGTGAATAGAATGAGAATATCTATTTGCCGCATGTAACACATAAGGAATTGGGACTGTAACAAGTTTAATTCAATTATTTTGCATAGAGATATAGCAAAATTAATCTGGGTTAAATAGAAGGCAATTGATCACTCAAGAGAGGGCTTTTGGCATTTGAGAATTCCTATTATAAATTCAGTAGACATAATAATTGGAATAGTTGAATAATTAATTTATAATTCATAATTGGGGATATTGGAGTCTTAATTCTTATTTATCTGAATTCCATCAATTCTTAGTTGTTTATTTACTTTCTTTTAGAATAATCTCTTTTAATTGTTTTAATTTAGTTTTATTAATTAGAAAAATCGCGATTTGAGATTGTTTAAATAAAATTAGTTTGGTTGAGAATTAGTACTTGGTGATTTTTATTAAATAATTCCTCATGGGAACGATACTCTATTTTCACTTTATTACGTGTTGACCGTGTATACTTGCACGTATTCATTAATTGTGAAATCGATCAACAAGTTTTTGTCGCCGTTGCCGGGGAATTAATTTAATAATTATTTACCAATATTAATTTCAATCAAATTAGTCTTAATTTAAACATTTTTATTTTTATTTTTATTTTTCATTTTCTTCCTATATTTCTCTCTTTTTAGGTATCATGGATGACTTTGCGTATCAATGGCCATACACGAACATGAGTCAACTAAGGGGAGCAGAGATTGACAGACTCGAGAAACTTTCTGCATTATCAGCATAGATGGAGACACTTTCGAGGATGTTTGAAGCTTTTGAAGCTCAACGTCATCAAAGTGTGGCGGTTACTTGTGATTATTATGCTGGAAATCATATGAGTCATCAATGCGCCATCAGTTTTGAGCCAGTACAGTATGGTGGTGATTACCCCAATAATTATGTCTATCCCAACAACTATCATCAGGATTGGGGGTATCACCCGGATTTTTCATGGAGTATCAATCAAGATAAATTTTATCCTCCAAGTCCAACATATCCACCGGATTTCTCGTGTCCATCTCCACTACAACAGGAAGAACATTCAAATTGGGAGGAAGCCTTGGAAAAAGTTATTAAAGCTTCTGAAAAGAAACAAGATGAACATGAAAAGAAACTTAATCCAATGGACCTGAGTATACAAAGTCAGAATGCATCGATCAAGAATCTGGAAAATCAATTGGGGCAGATAGCACATGCGTTGAACAATCGTCCTCAATACACTTGGCTCTATGACATGAATTCTGAAACTGATAAAATATAACAACATCAAGTTTAACAACAGTGGATCAAGCAATCCATTAAAAGAGTCAAGTAGAGAATAGAATCTACTATCTTTTATGATTTAAAAAGTTTTTAATCACTTTTATCGCTGAGACTCAGCTTAATAATAATCCACATCATCCCTGCACTACGGCCAAGGATACTCGTTAGGGGACCACAAATTCCATGCACTACGGGCCAAGGATATTTGTGTATTCATCAATGGTCATGATCATGCCAACAACTGTCCATCAATGCACTACGGGTCAATGAGGACTTTTACAACATCATTTGTAACATTACGGTCATGATTACACCGAATAATCTCTGGTCATAATCATACCAAGTCCATCTATGCACTACAGGCCATAGATGACTTTCAAAAAAATATAAACATGAGGATTATGACAATGATATAAGAATTCAATAAAACAAGTTCAAGAATTAATTTGTCCAAGAACTACTAACGTCCAAATTATCCACATGATACTGCTTTGTAGAGTAAAATTCAAGAATGATCAGAAGAATATTTCCATGAAAATATACTGGATGAAGCGCAAATATCAAGGATATTCTACTAATTTCATGGAGTATAGAAGTCAAAACTTTAACCAACTGAGTATAATAAAGAATGTAATAACAAAAAAAATCACCATGCATGCGGTACTTTGCATCGACAGGTTACTCCAACAGAATAATAATAACGGAACCAGGTCAGGCAAAATTTGCACCGACAGGATGTTCCAACAGAATAATAAAGACGGAACCAGGTCCGGTGTAAAACACACAGACAGGATGTTCCAACAGAATAATAGAAGAATGTCACCAAGTATAGGGTAGACCGCGTATACAGGTTATTCCAACAGAATAATAAGAAATGGAATAACAACAGTTCTCTTCATGAATAAGAAAGAATAACACCCCTTACCATAACAGAAACTGGATATGGGAAAAGAAAAGTTTAGTAGCAAAAAGCTTTTCTTCTCTCTCTCTAGAGTTCAGTGAATTCGTAAGAAAATAATGAAGGAATGAACTTCTATTTATAGGAAAATGGAATGCATAGTAACTAATCCATGAACGGTCCAGATTGATTTACTTTAATCTGACGGTCCATATTTAAAGAAAAATCTTTTAAATAAAATAAAATATATTCTATTTATATAAAAAGATTTTTACTATGCAAACACTATGCAACACTATGCAAAACACTATGCAACACTATGCATAATAAAATATAATATATTCTATTTATAAAATAACTTTAATAAAGTATTCTGTTTTATATAAAAAGATGTTTCTGTTTTATTACGTTAATAATACGAATAAAACAAAACGTCATCATCGCTATAATAATTCATATTATTAATCGACAATAATTGAATCAAACTGAGCGACTTCTCACATAAATATCAATAATCAATACCGTGTTCTACTATGCAACAACGCGTATTACTGTACTTTTACTACCCAGTAGTTCAACAGTATCAACGGTAAAATTCCGCCGTTATTTTTAATAAAATATTTTTTTTGTCGTTTTCTCAATCCGACAATAATTCTGTTGTGGGGTCCACCAATAATTTTGTCGTCGTACGAATATTTTATGTTTAAAACGAATATTCCCCGACCAATCGAATATTATATGACAACTTGCATACTTTGCAAAATTTATAAATATTACCCACAACTATAACATTATATTAAATTCATTCCATAATATTCAAAAAATGATAATTATAGAAAATCCATTTTTATTTAAAAGTTGGGTTCTTACAACTCCAACAGAATAATAAAGAATGGAATAATAGAAGAATTCACCAGGCATGCGATAGACCGCACATACATGTTATTCCCAACAGAATAATAAAAAATGGAACCAGGTCATGCATAATCAGCACAGATAGGATATTCCAACAGAATAAAAAAGAATGGAATAACAACAGAATTCACCAGGCATGCGATAGACCGCACAGACAGGTTATTCCAACAGAATAATAAAGAATAGAATAACAAAAGAATTTCACCATGTATGCGGTACTTCACATAGACAGGTAATTCCAACATAATATTAAAGAATGGATAACAACCCCTTATGAGTATTGAAAGAAAATAACTCTCTTCATGAATACGAAAGAATAATAACCCTTACCTTAAGAAGAAGAGTATTCTGGCGGGTAGGGCGGGGATATACTTGAAGAAAACTTGCACTATTTTCTTCGCTCAAAGCTCTCTTAAAATCTAAAGAAATACGCTCGAGATTATAGAAGAAGAATTTTTTGAATTCTGGTGTGATTTTCAATTCTAACTAAGCGTCCTATTTATAGGAGAATGGAAAAGATACTATGCAATAAAATATAATATATATATATATATATATATATATATATTATTTAAAATATAATAAAACAAATAACTTTATAAAAGTATTCTATTTTATATAAAAAAGATTTTAATATGCCAACATTATGTAGGCACTATGCAAATATTATGCATAATAAAATATAATATATTCTATTTATAATATAATAAAACAAATAATTTTATAAAAGTATTATGTTTTATATAAAAAGATTTTACTATGCAAACACTATGCAGGCACTATGGAAATACTATGCATAATAAAATATAATTTATTCTATTTATAATCTAATAAAACAAATAACTTTATAAAAGTATTATGTTTTATATAAAAAGGTTTCTGTTTTATTACATTTATAATAATAATAAACCAACATTTATATATATATATATATATATATATATATATATATATATATATATATATATATATATATATATATATATATATATATATATATATAACTCCCATGACTCTAATTCCCTCAACATTTTTAACAACATTTATCATCATTATTATAATTAACAATATTAATCGACCAGATCGTTCCCAGAAAAGATGGGGATTTCCAATAATGATTTCTCTTTATTGGCACGCAATTAGGTGACCAAACCTCTCATTGACAGAACTTCTAGACATCGTTAATATTGCAAATAATAATATTAATAACTTCGTCGTCTTAATTATTGATTTAATAATATATAAAATATTGACAATAATTTAATCAAATAGCGTGAGATACTATGCAGCAATTACTGTAGCAATAATTAAACAAAACTGAGTGACTTCTCACGTAAGCATCAATAATCAGTACAGTGTGCTACTGTGCAACCACGCATATTACTGTACTTTTACTACCGAGTAGTTCAGCAGTTTTAACAGTAAAACTTCCGCCATTATATTCGTAAAATAATTTTTGTCGTTTTCTCAATTCGACAATAATTCTGTTTTGGGGTCCAATGATTTTGCCATCGTACGAATATTCCCCGACCAATCGAATATTATATAACAACTTGTGTACTTTGCAAATTTTATAAATATTACCCACAACAATAACATTATATCAAATTCACTCCATAACATTCAAAAATGATATTTATAGAAAAATCATCTTTATTCATAAAAGTTGGCGTCTTACAATTGATGCTTACGTGAGAACTCACTCAGTTATACTCATTTATTGCTACAGTAATTGCTGCATAGTATCTCACATTATTTGATTCAAATATTGTTACAATAATAATATTTTATTTAATTGAGATGACAAAGTTATTTATATTATTATTTGTAATATTGACGATGTCTAGAAAGTTCTGTCGAGGAGAGGTTTGGTCACCTATTTGCGCGCCAATAGGGAGAAATCCTTATCGGAAAGCCCCATCTTTCTTGGGAATGATCTGGTTGTTAAATATTGTGAGTTATAATATTAATGATGAATAATTGTTGAAATATTAAGAATGTGTTTATTGAAGATAAGTGAATTACAAAAGTTAGAGGGGAATAATGCAAATTTGGAAATCTTTAGGGGGTACTAAAGTGTAATAACTTAAATCAATCTGGATCATTGATGGTCGTTGTATTAATAAATCAATATGGACCATTGATGGTGGTTTTAATAGTTAATCAATCTGGACCATTGATAGTGGTTTTAATAGTAAATCAATCTGGACTGTCAGTGGTGGTTTTAAAAGTAAGTCAATCTAGACCGTCGGTGGTGGTTTTAAAAGTAAATCAATCTGGACCGTTAGTGGTAGTTTGAAAAGTAAATCAATCTGGACCGTCAGTGGTGATTTTAAAGTAAATCAATTTGGACCGTCAGTTGTGGTTTTAATAGTAATCATTATGAACCGTCCGTTATAATAGTAAATCAATCTGGTCCATTCGTGAATTAGTTACTATTTAGTCCATTCTTCTATAAATAGAAGCTTAATTCTTCTTTCATTCTCATCAATTTACTGAGATTCACAAGAAACACTATAGAGAGAGAAACTATAGAGAGTAAGAAGAAGAGTATTCTGCTACTTCACTATTACAGTATCCAACCTTCTGCAGAGGTAAGGGGTATTATTTCTTTTGTATTCATAAGAAATACTATTTTTTTGTATTCATCCTTTAATATATCGGAATAACCTGTCTATACCGATTACGTACTGTGTGACCTGTGACAATCCATTTTCAGTTTCATATGTTATTTCTTTTTATATTCTTAAATCTAAACTTACTATGGTAAGTATTTCTTCTATAATCTTTGAAATTAATGGAATATCCTTGAGTTTTGCGCTTCATCCAGTATCGCTTCATTGGAATATTAATATGAACTTTCTTATTAAATATCAATATTTTCACCCGAGATACTATTCACGAGGTACTATTCACTCGGTTACTATTCACTATAATATTATTTAGTCGTGTATTCGTGGCACTTTTCATGATGGGGTACTATTCACTCAAATATTGTTCACTCAGGTATTCAGGACATTTTTTATGTCAGGGTACTATTCACGGGGTACTATTCCTGAAGTACTATTCACAGGGTACTATTCACGTGGTGAAAAATTTATTTCTTTTTTGTCCAAGTTATTTTTGATACATGGATATTATTCTTGAATTTTACTCCATAAAGCAGTATCATGTTGACAATTTGGATATTATTGAATTTTAGATAAATTAAGTTATAAATCTTTAAAAATTTATCATTTACTTTCTTTTAATTGAATTCTTATATCATTGTCATCATACTCATGCTTATATTGTGCTGAAAGTCATCTTTGGCATATGTGCATAGATGGGCTATTAATTGGTATGATTATGACCAGGGATAATTCGGTATGATCATGACCATTGATGATTACACAAATATTCTTGGCCCATAGTGCAAGAATAATTTGTGGACATGATACAAATGAATATCCTTGGGCCGTAGTGTAGGGATGATTCGATGATGTGATTTACTAGGCTGAGCCTCATCGATAAAGTTAATGATAAACTTTTTAAATCATAGAAGATAGTAGATATCATGCTCTACTTGACTCTTCTAATAGATTGCTTGTTCCGCTGTAGTTAAACTTGTTATCTATTATATTCTATCAGTTTAACATTGTTGAAGGCTAATGATAACTTATTCTGCATTATCTTAGTCATAATATTTCTTACTGGCCTAGATGAGCTCACCCTTTTACTTCCATTATTCTCTTCAGGAAATGAGAACCTAATCAGAACTAGTTGGGGAACGGAGTGATGGTCCGAGATGGTGTTATAGTAGTCCTCACTATTTTATAAAATAGTGTGATAATAAATGTAATGAGGACTCTATTTGAGTTTGGATATTGTCTAGAAGACAATATTCGTGTAAAAACTCTCAGCTCATGTTGTATAATTAAGTTTATATTTGTATTTAGTACCATGTATTTGGTGACCCAAGATGGGTGATGTATACTTATTTTGGGAGCGTCACAGTTGGTTTCAAAGCTTAGGGATATGATCCCTGACTGAGATATGAGACAAGAACTAGTAGGGGAGAGACGGAGAATTCATTTGCTAGTATAACCTACCTAAGTTTATTTGGTATTTAATTGGTCGGTCAAAGTATAGGGATAATATGTGGCATGTCAATTAACCCTTTTTTTATGGCAGTGTTTGAAAATGGTGAGATAAACAATGAAGCACATTAGACTGTTGAGTCAACAACAATCAATATCTAGGATAATGTGCAACAGTAAGATAATAATCCTCAGGTAAACAACAACACCGATCAAATGATGAATGATGGATTGTTAAGAGGCTTCATACAATTTATGCAACATCAGGCGAGAGCGGCCCCTGTTCAAAATGCAGGTGAAAACACTGGCAACTCTCTGATGGTTACTACTAAGCAGTTCAAGGAGCTGGGACCACCAGAGTTTTTGGGAGAGGCAAAACCACTTAAGGAGGAGAAGTGGATAAAGCAGATCACCAACATATTTGATGTCTTGGGATGCTCTAAGGAGCAAAAGGTTCCTTTTTCCACCTTCATGTTGAGAGGAGAGGCAGATTATTTGTGGGAATTAGTAAAACGTACTCAGCTTACCGCACTCAAAATATCTTGGGAAAAGTTCCAAGAACTGTTCAATGACAAGTACATTCCCGAAAGTATTAATCACATGAAGGAGGTGGAGTTGATCAAGTTGGAGAAAAACAATATGACTGTGTCGCAGTACGAGGCTAAGTTTGCTGAGTTGTCCCAGTTCGCATCTCATTTGGTTGATAATGAAGAGAGAATGATGCAAATGTTTCTACGAGGTTTGAGACCTGAAATACGTCAATAAATCATTTCTCACAAATTGTGTTTGTATTCAGATGTTGTAAATAGGGCTCAGTTATTGAAGCGCAATAATGAGTCAACCCAACCAAGAGAGAGAAGTCGACAAGTCGATAATACCAGTGGTAGCAGTCATCAAAGCGGTGATAACAAATGTGGAGGGAATCAATATGCCGTAAATGGTAACCACTTCGGTGGTAATCATAGCCAAGATAATAGAAGTGGAAATTTCAAGAAGAGGAGATTCAATAATGATGGAAAAATGTCAGCACCAGCACCTGTTGTTAAGGAATGAGAACGACTACCGGTCGTATGTTACAAATGCGGAAGCGAGGGACACATCAGTCCAAACTGTACGCAGCAGTCCAAAGCATGTTATAATTGTGGAAGAGAAGATCACCAAGCCCAATTTTGTCATACCTAAAGTCAAGTCAAGCAGGGATGGAGGCATCAAAGGCCGTCCCAGACAAGATAAAATCGGTAGTTCAAGGGAGAGCGTTTTTCGTAACCTCCCAAAAAGTGAGGAATCCGAACAAGGTGATCACGGGTAAGCTAATCATAAACTGTATAGAAGTCTATACCTTATTTGATACCGGTTCTACCCATTCTTTTATTTCTCCTACTTGTGCTCAACGTTTAAAATTGACTCCGGAGAAATTAGACTTTGATTTATCTATTGAAACTCCATTGGGAGAAACCTTTATTACATCCACTATTTATAAGTCTTGTTTGATTCAAATCGGTAACTGTACGTTACCTGTCAATCTTGTCTCTTTAAAAATACTTGCATTCGATGTGATTTTAAGAATTGATTGGTTGACTACTCGTCATGCTAAAATTAATTTTTTTTCGTAAGGTTATTAGTTTTCATATGCCTAACCAACCTATTATGCGAATTAAAGCAACCAAATCATTAAATTCAATCATTGTCATCTCAAGCCATAAAGTTATTCGTTTATTGAAAAATGGATGTTAAGCTTTCTTAGCTCATGTCACAGATTTAAACAAAAATACGTCAGTCTTGAATGGTATTTCTATTGTTAATAAATTTCCTGACGTATTCCCCGAAAATATTCCTGGCCTATCCCTAGAGCGTGAAATTGAATTTTGTATCGACCTTGAACATGGTATAAAACCCATTTCTAAAGCCCCATATTGAATGGCTCCTATTGAACTTCAGGAGTTAAAAACTCAACTACAAGAATTATTAGACATTGGTTTCATTCGTCATAGTACGTCTCCTTGGGGTGCTCCTGTTCTATTCATGAAGAAGAAAGATGGAAGTATGCGACTTTGTATTGATTATCGGAGTTGAATCATATCATCATAAAAAATAAGTACCCGTTACCTCATATTGATGACCTGTTTCACCAGTTGCAAGGCACCAAATTCTTTTCAAAGATCAATCTTCGTTTCGGATATCATCAGTTAAAGATTAAAACTGATGACACCCCAAAGACTGCTTTCAGAACTCGGTACGGGCATTACAAATTCCTAGTCATGTCTTTTGGATTGACTAATGCTCTTGCTGCCTTCATGGATATGATGACCTGAGTATTCAAGGAATATTTAGATCACTTTGTGGTTGTCTTTATTGATGACATCCTTATTTACTCAAAAAGCCGTGAAGATCATGAGCAACACTTGAGGCTGATACTCCAAAAGCTTCATGAGAACAAGTTATATGTCAAGTTAAAGAAATGCGAGTTCTGGCATGAGGAAGTAGCATTCCTTGGGCACATAATATCAAATCAATGAATATCTGTTGACCCGACAAAGATTGAAGCAATTCAAAGCTGGGAGCAACCTGAGTTAGTGACCGAAGTACGTAGCTTTCTTGGCTTAGCTGGTTACTATTGGAAATTAGTAAAAGGTTTTTCTTGAATCGCTACTCCATTAACTCAGTTGACTCAGAAAGATATAAAATTTGGTTGGAGCGAAGATTGTGAAAAGATTTTTCAAGAACTCAAGAGAAGACTCATTTCAGCACTTGTTCTAACAATACCAACTGCTTCAGAAGTATTTGTCATCTACAATGATGCTTTAGGCAAAGGTTTAGGATGTGTTCTCATGCAACATGAGAAAGTCATAGCCTATGCCTCATGATAACTCAAAGAATATGAGAGGAATTATCCTACTCATGATCTAGAGTTGACATCTATCATTTTTGCGCTTAAGATTTGGAGGCATTACATGTATGGAGAGAAGGTGGAGATCTATACGGATCATAAAAGCCTCAAATATTTCTTCACTCAAAAGGAACTTAACATGCGGCAACAACGATGGCTTGAGCTATTGAAAGATTATGATCACACCATTCAATACCATCCTAGAAAAGCGAACGTGGTAGCTAACGAATTGAGTCGGAGATCATATGCGGGTATGAGTGCGATATTGTCAACACAAAGGCCCATTTTGTATGACTTACAAAGGATGGAGATAGAGTTAAAGACTCCAGGGACCCATGTGATGATGGCAAATATACGAGTAAAACTGACTTTAATTAATAAAGTTAAAACTGCTCAAGCTACAGACCTGAAGCTGATGTGTATGAAGAAGAAAGTGCATGAAGGTGCTATTCTGGAAGCAAGAATCGATGAAGAAGGAATAATTCAAGTAAACTCCAGACTTTGTGTTATTAATGATTCTTACTTAAAGTATATAATCATGATGGAGGCGCACAACACACCGTTTGCAATTCATCCTGGGAGTACCAAAATGTATCGTGATATTCAATATACATTTTGGTGGAGCAATATGAAGAGAGAGATAACAGGGTTTATCTCAAGGTGTCTAACTTGTCAAGGAGTCAAGGCAGAGCATCAAGTGCCAAAAGGTCCATTGTAACCACTTGAAATTCCAAAATTGAAGTGAGAGCACATTACCATGGATTTCGTTACTGGTCTTCCCAAGGTTTCTCAAGGCATAGATGCAATTTGGGGTTTTATTGATAGATTGACTAAGTCTGCTCATTTCTTACCGATACGAGAAACTTATACACTTGAACATCTTGCTCGTATGTACATAAACAAGATTATAAGATTGTATGGCATGCCAGTTTCCATAGTTTCTGATCGAGACCCAAGATTCACTTCACAATTTTGGGTTAGTTTGTAAAAAGCTATGGGCACAGATTTATGATTTAGTTCGGTGTATCATCCTCACACGGATGGGCAGTCTGAGAGGACTATTCAAACTCTTGAGGATCTATTAAGACTCTATGTACTTGACTTCAAAGAAAGTTGGGATAAGTTCTTACCATTGGTAGAGTTTTTCTACAACAACAGTTATTAAGCAAGTATTGGCATGGCTCTATTTGAGGCGTTGTATGGAAGAAAGTGTCGTTCTCTAGTATGTTATGATGTGGTGGGTGAAGGAACATTGTTGAGACTGGAGTTGGTACGTATGACTACGAAAAAGATTAAATTGATCCGACAACATATAAAAACCTCACAAGATCTACAAAGAGTTATGTTAATCTTCATTGAAAGGACGTGGAATTCAATATTGGAGATCATGTGTTGTTACGTGTTGCTCCATGGAAAGGAGTTACGTGATTTGAAATGAGAGGAAAGCTCAATCCTCGATTCATTAGCCCATTTTTAATCCTCGATCGAATAGGAACTGTTCCCTATAGACTCGCCTTACCGCCAAGTATGTCTCGTGTTCATAACGTTTTCCACATATCTATGTTACATAAATATGTGAAAGACCCGAACCACATTATTGAATTAGAATCGCATGAGATAGCGGAAGATTTAATGTATGAGGAGGTTCTTGTTAAAATCTTGGATAAGAAGGATCATATTCTACGCTCCAAGGTTATACCTCAAGTCAAAGTTTTGTGGAGAAACCACGATGTGGAGGAAATGACATGGGAGTTAGAATCTGAAATGAAATCAAGGTATCCTCACCTCTTCAACATATCAGTACGTACCATAATTTTGAGGATGAAATTTTATAAGAAGAGGAGGTTGTAAGACCCCAACTTTTTTTTAATAAAGAATATGTTTTTTTTCTCGAAATATATTTTTGAATATTATGGTGTGGATATGATATAATGTTATAGTTGTGGGTAATATTTGAAATTTTTCAAAGTAAGCAAGTTGATATAAAATACTCGTTGTGTCGGGGAATATTCAATTGGTCGGGGATATTCATTTTAACAGGGAATATTCGTACGACGACACAATCATTGGTGGAACCAGGTGGTAAAAGCATTGTCGTAGTTAGAAAACGACAGAATTATCTTTTTATCAAAATAACGGCGAAAGTTTTACCGTTAAACTGTTGAACTACCCGGTGGTAAAAGTACTGTAATACACATGGTTTCATAGTAGCACACGATATTGATTATTGATGCTTACGTGAGAACTCACTCAGTTATACTCAATTATTGCTACAGTAATTGCTGCATAGTATCTCACGTTATCCGATTCAATTATTGTTACAGTATTAATATTTTATATAATTGAGATGACAAGGTTATTCATATTATTATTTTCAATATTGACGATGTCTAGAAAGTTTTGTCGAGGAGAGGTTTGGTCACCAATTGCGCGCCAATAGGGAGAAATCCTTATCAGAAAGCCCCTTCTTTTTTGGGAATGATCTGGTTATTAAATATTGTGAGTTATAATATTAATGATGAATAATTGTTGAAGTATTAAAAATGTGTTTATTGAATATAAGTGAATTAAAAAAGTTAGAGGGGAATAATGCAAACTTGGAAAACATTAAGGGTATTAAAGTGTAATAAGTTAAATCAATTTGGATCATTGATGGTGGTTGTAATAGTGAATCAATCCGGACCATTGATGGTGGTTTAAATAGTTAATCAATCTGGACCATTGATGGTGGTTTTAATAGTAAATCAATCTGGACCGTCGGTGGTGGTTTTAAAAGTAAATCAATCTGAACCGTCGGTGGTGGTTTTAAAAGTATTATAATTTGGACTGTTGGTTGTGGTTTTAATAGTAATCAATATGAATCTTCCGTTCTAATAGTAAATTAATTTAGACCGTTCGTGAATTAGTTACTATTTAGTCCATTCTCCTATAAATTAAAGCTTAATTCTTCTTTCATTCTCCCCAATTCACTAAGATTCACAAGAAACACTATAGAGAGAGAAACTATAGAGAACAAGAAGAAAAGTATTTTGCTACTTCACTATTGCAGTATCCAACCTTCTACTTAGGTAATGGGTATTATTTCTTTCTTATTCATAAGGAATACTATTTTTCGTATTCATCCTTTAATATGTTAGAATAACCTATCTACGCGAATTATGTAACGTATGACAGGTGAAAATCTATTTGCAGTTTCGTATGTTATTTTTTTCATATTCTTAAATCTAAACTTACTATGGTAAGTATTGCTTCTATAATCCTTGAAATTAGTAGAATATCCTTGAGTTTTGCGCTTCATCCAGTATCGTTTTATTGGAATATTGATATGAACTTTTTTTATTAAATATCAATATTTTCACCCAGGGTACTATTCACGAGGTATTATTCACTCGGTTACTATTTTGGGGCACTTTTTATGTCGGGGTACTATTCATGAGTTACTATTCACTCAAATATTGTTCACTCGAGTATTCGGGGCACTTTTTATGTCAGGTTACTATTCACGGGTTACTATTTCCAAATTACTATTAATAGGGTACTATTTATGGGGTACTATCCGCCAAAAAATTTATTTCTTTTCTGTCTAAATTATTTTTGATACATGGATATTATTCTTGAATTTTACTCCACAAAGCAGTATCATGTCGACAATTTGGATATTATTGAATTTTGGATAAATTAAGTTATAAATCTTTAAAAAAACTATCATTTGCTTTCTTTTAATTGAATTCTTATATCATTATCATCATCCTCATTCTCATATTGTGCTAAAAGTCATATTTAGCTTACGTGCATAGATGGACTGTTAATTAGTATGATTATGACCAGGGATAATTCGGTATGATCATGACCATTGATGATTACACGAATATTCTTTGCATGTAGTGCAAGAATAATTTGTTGACGTGATACTAATGAATATCCTTGGCCCATAGTGTAGGATGATTTGATGATGTGATTTATTAGGCTGAGTCCCAACGATAAATTTACTGATAAACTTTTTAAATCATAGAAGATAGTAGATATCACCCTATACTTGATTCTTCTAATGGATTGCTTATTCCGTTACAGTTAAACTTGTTGTCTATTAAATTCTATCCGTTTAACATTGTTGAAGGCTAATGATAACTTATTCTGCATTATCTTAGTCATAATATTTCTTACTGAGCTAGTTGAGCTCATCCTTTTACTTCCATTGTTCTCTTCAAGAAATGAGAACGTAGCCGAAACTAGTCGGGGAACGGAGTGATGG
The DNA here is from genome assembly GCA_020205505.1 of Panax japonicus. Taxonomy (NCBI): domain Eukaryota; kingdom Viridiplantae; phylum Streptophyta; class Magnoliopsida; order Apiales; family Araliaceae; genus Panax; species Panax japonicus. Next base: position 36,589,603 of record CM035092.1, read on the forward strand.
TCCAAGATGGTGTTATAGTAGTCCTCACTATTCTATAAAATAGTGTGACAATAAATATAATGGGGACTCTATTTGAGTTTGGATATTGTCTAGAAGACAATATTCGTGTAAAAACTCTCAGCTCATGTTGTAAAGTCCCCGAACCCGGATACTTGAAACCCGAACTCGATACTTCACGATACCATTTCTATGAGCGGAATAATACTAATAATAATAACAATAATATAAAACTTAAACTTAAATTTACATTTATCAGAGTCTAATCCCAAGTACGCAACCTTTACTACATTCTTTACATGATATATAATACATATCATTAACTTAATACAGTCTATCTATTACAAATGATACCAATAACATGTTCTGTTTGCTTTCTTTTCACTTGTTATTGGCTGAACTCTCCAGTTCTTCACACTTAGCTGAAAACATTTAAATTAAGCAAGGATGAACATTTGAGTGCCCAGCAAGTATTATATATATATATATATATATATATATATATATATATATATATATATATATATATATATATATGTAAGCTGAAAGAATTTAAATGTTTTCTTTATAATACCCTTCTACAACCGGTCAATAGTTGTGAAGTAATCTGTACCAATAACAATAACATTACAACCCTCTTTCAAATTTTTGAAGCTGTGTATTGTCTATACATGGGGTTTTTATGACATACTATGAACATTGTTTTCATTTTCGAAAGGGTTTAAACAGAAATTCATCTGTAAACCAGCCATTGCTTATGGGAACGGAGGGTGATCAGTCCCGTTGTACCCTATATTGATCAATACTACATTGCTAGAACGATATTATCGTTCATCCTTTGTCCGCCGTAGCGCATAAAATTTTTCCCATGATTGGGATGTTCATACCTGTCGGGTTTTCATAACAAAGGTCTTATCTTGTTCAACAATAATATATAATTCAACAAATATGTATATCAAATGTGTATCAATATGTGATTAAATACAATGATTATCCAAGTGGGGACACTTGTATAATCATTTATAGAAATTAACGAACAGAATATATAACTGAATTATCATATACTAACATGTTGATAATCAATGGGTGTATATAATATAGGTTTAATAATCTGTACAGTAATAATATAATTTTGAAACATTCTTACACTTGTCCATTGCATAAAGAAAATGAAAAGGTAGGATACTTGCCTGATGCGCTACTTACTAATCTCAACTTAGTTTTATCTTTTATGAGATCACTTATCATTAATCAGATCATTTTACTGATTAGTATAACATAACGTAACACATAACACTGCCTATTGCAGTCAGCATATTCCTAATCACATAGTCACATAACCTTAACAACCATTGAATCACAAATAAATAGTTAACTAACTAAATTATCTAAGTTCAGATCAATTTCTGAAACATGTCAGTCTACTGACATCTTTATCGGGTAAATATTGAGTCTAAGACTCTATCCCCAAGTTCAATATCTAAATAGTTAACTTAAACATCAGTCGCACTATTTTTCATAGCCTTATAATAATTATTAAATAATTATTACCATTTACCATAATTTTTAAAATATCAGAATCATTATTAAATGATTTAAATATCAAACAATTCTATTATCATTAACATTTAATCAATATTAAACTATTAATGAAACCATTGCCAAAATATTAAAGTTATGTATAATAACTCAAAATATTCTTAACGTATTAGTATTACCCTTAAATGATTTTTAAAACATTTAAAATCATCATTAAATAATTACCATTAATATTTAAATATTAATGAACTATTATCTAAATATTAAAAGTCATTAATTATAACTTAAAATATTTTTAATTCATTTATATCCCTTTTGAAATGATTTTTAAATTAATAAAATCATTTTTAAACTATTTAATTAATATATTTATTAAATAAATTTAATATCATTAATAATTATTAATATTAAATTATTAATGAAATTATCCTTTAAATATTAAAAGGTATATTTTATAACTTAAAATATCTTTAAACACTTTATTTTCATTTAAAATGATTATTATAATATTAAAATCATTTTTAAACTAAATTATTTAATATAATTATTAAATAACTTTAATATCATTAATAATAATTAATTAATAAAATTTACCTTTAAATATTAAAAGTTATATTTTATAACTTAAAATATTTTTAAATACCTTATTCTTATTTAAAATGATTTTTAAAATAATAAAATAATTTTTAATTTAATTATTTAATTCATTTAACAAATAACTTAATTATCATTAATATTAATTAATTAATGAAAATTATCAAATAATATTAAAAGTTATTAAAAATAACTTCAAATATTTTTATATATCATAATATAATTTTTAATGATTTTTCATGAATTAAAATGATTTTTAAATAATTTATTTAATATTATAATTAAATAAATTAAATACTTTTAATATTCCAAATATATTAAATATTTATGAAATATATCCAAAATAATTAAAATATAATTTTTGAACATTAAAATAATTTTTAAGAATTTATTTTGTATTTTTAATAATTAAAAACTAATTTTCTGTAATTATTAAATAATTTCCAGAAAATATAATACTATTTGTCGTTAAAGGCTGCCTATAGCGACAGAACCGTAGCTATAGGTGTTCTTCATGTTCTTCATACATTCATACGGCAATTTCGTGGTTACTACTTTGACCAAACATTCTGATCCAATCTTGATGTTTCTGGGCACGCTAATGGTCAGATCATGTAGTATAATTACAATACTACATGATTCAACAATACAAATCATCAAAACATGCATAACCAACGTGATCTGGAGCCTTGAACACGCTGTCAGAGCTGTTCTTCATTTCTGGGTTACCCAGAAATGAAGAACAGTTCGACTGTTCACTTTTGGGCTCCCATAACTTCTGATTCAGGTATTGTTTTTGTGATCTGAGTTTTGCATTATGTCGACAATATGTAAATCTAGATATCCATTACATGAAAATGATAAAACAACACACAAATTATAAAGATATATGCTGGTCAAACCTTGTCAGAATCGGTCCTTCAAATTTTCTGGAAATTCCCAGAAGTCAGAAATCGTGAACGGATGGTCTACTTTGACCATCCATTAAATCCAACATTTTTGTTGTTTAAGAGATCTAAGGGTATAAATATAAAGTACACACATGAGGCTACAAATTGAATATCATAACATGGACATATCACATAAAAACAGTCAGATTTATTGCCCAGAAATCTTGTCTGACGCTGCAAAACACATTCTGGGTTTACCCAGATTTCATCTGGTCATGCCCGGTCTACGGGTTTTGACCGATCATAACATCATATCCACAACAGATCTGACTTTGATTCTTGTACTAGATGAAAGATCTCATACAAGGCTACAAAATTAAACACTTAAACAACAAAAATAATAAACACACAACAATCTACAGCCTCTGACATTCACTGTCAGAGCACTAAAAACAACATTTCCAGATTTTTGAAAAATGTCAAATCCGAGCCTATAGATTTTATGAATCTAACATCTATCAACCCAGATCATCATTATACACTGTAAACAACATGTTACAACACTTAAACACAAAATCAAACAACAAATTTGGACAGAAATTTAAGGTAGGGTTTATACCTTTCTAAGCTTTGATTTTCTAATTTTGTTGTTTCTGATTTGTTGTGGGTAAACGTGGGGCTTGAAAATGGGACTGATATGCTTAATAATTTCGGAGGTGTGAGGCTTGAGAGTATTTGTTTGAGTGTTGTACAAAAATGACCAACTAATGTTCATTTCTCTCTCTTCAATCTGTTTATATATGATGTTTGATGCATGAATGACTGGAAAAGTGGTTGATTTGCTATCATTTGAAGGTCAAGGGAGTTGTTGGTTTGGTAAACCACTACAAATTTATCTAGATTTACAAGCAAACTCATTAAAGAATGCAAAAAGGGTAAAATAGTCATTTGCATTGTTATTTTAAGGGTATACTTGTCCATGGTGTTTGAATCTAGGTTTTAATCACTAGATTTTAAACCTTAAGGTTTTTCAAATAATTTCTAGGGTTTGAACAATTAAGACTAAAGTTCAATAAAATTTTAATTATAACTTACTAATTAAAAATTAGGGTTTTAATAGAAAATTAGGGTTCTAGGTTTTAGGGTTTTAATATCTCTAATTATAATTAACTTTGCTAATTTAGCAATTAGGGTTTATCCTTTTGATAATTAGGGTTACCAAATTACAATTAGGGTTTCTAATTACTAATTTAGGGTTATAGTTTAGTAATTAGGGTTTAACAATTTATGGTTTCTATAATTAACAATTGTAATTCGAATACTTGTTAATTAATCAACTAATCACAATTACCATCAATTTCGAACTCTAATTTGAATTTCAAATTAGGGTTTCTCATTTCCAAAAATTAGGGTTTTAGAAATATTAATTAGGGTTTATTCTACAAATTAGGGTTCCTAAATATCAGTTAGGGTTTCGATTTCGCAATTAGGGTTTTGCGACCATAATTAGGGCTTTCCTAATTAGCGATTATATTTATAATACCAGACATTAAACACGTTATCGCAATTGTCCAATAACTTTAAACTCTAATTTGTATTTAAAATTAGGGTTTCACACAGTATTTATAAGGTTTAACACATAACACCATAATTGGCCAATTATTAACAATACATATATACAGTACATATCTATAGCACTAAAAAATCAAAATATAAATAATATTATATTATTATCACCATTCCTTATTCTAGAACCAGAAATAGGGTTTGTAAAATATTATTAAGGTTTGATCGTAATATAATAAAACTGTTCCACACATTAACATTGCACACACATAACCATACATATCTATAATACTGACAAATAATAATATTATATTATTATTCTCATTCATTGAAAAAACCCAGATCTAGGGTTTGGATTCCATATCTGATTTACCTTGCATAAATAACATTCTTAATTAAGTTAAAATAATTAACTTAACATCCTGCACAAATTCATATAATGAAATAATCATTATAATTATTCTAAAATCCTTTCATATATTATTTAAATAACATATACCTATACTTTCATAGAAAATAATTAATAAAACATTTCCAATAAGGAATTAATTATTATAAAAATTATAATTGATAATAATCAATAATTCTAAAAATAAATTTATTTGCAATACTTAATGTAATAAATAAATTTTATTTATCACACATATAATTATAATTACACATTACCTTGACACATATCATTTCTATTTATTTCAATAAAAAAAAATTATACGCAAAATGTATGATTTATTTATATATAAAATATCGGGTTGTCACACATGTTGTATAATTAAGTTTGTATTTGTATTCAGTACCATGTATTTGGCAACCCAAGATTGGTGATGTATACCTATTTTGGGGCGTCACACTGATGATCCCGAACGCAGATGCTGGTTTGCAGGTAACGTTAGACATAGTATCGTTTCAAGGTGTTCGAGTTGATGAGTTTGGGAAATTCCTCGCCATCCATCTCTTGAAATCTGAGGGCTCCTCCTGTCAATACCTCATTGACAATAAATGGGCCTTCTCAGTTTGGGGCAAATTTTCCTTTAGATTGATCTTGGTTGTCAAGAACCTTCTTTAAGACCAAGTCATGTTCTTTGAACTGTCGTAGCTGGACTTTCTTATTGTAAGATTGACCGATCCTTTGTTGGTACAACTAACCATGTAAGATGGTTGCGGCCCGCCTTTCATCTATCAGATATAATTGGTGGTACCGATCTTGTAACACCATTGGTATTCATACAGCTGAGTATCTATCAACACTCTGAGTGATTCCATTTCCACCTCTATGGGGAGCACTGCTTCCATGCCATAGGTTAATGAGTAGGGGGTTGCCCCAGTGGAAGTGAACATTGACGTTTTGTAGTCTAATAGAGTTAGAGGCAACAAGTTAGTCCATCATTTGTGATTGGCGAAAATCTTTTACATGATTTTCTTGATATTCTTATTAGCCGCTTCAACAACACCATTCATCTTTGGACGATAGATGACGGAGTTGAGATGTTTGATGTGGAATTTACTGCATAACTCCTCCATCATTTGGTTGTTGAGGTTTTTGGCGTTGTCTGATACAATCACCTCTAGTTGTCCGTATCTATAAATGACAATGTTTTTGATGAAACTAATGATCACTTCTTTAGTAACCCTAGGGGAGGAGGTTGCTTTTACTCACTTGGTGAAGTAGTCGATCATGGTAAAGATAAACCGATGACCATTACTGGCTTTGGACTCGATGGGCCCAATCACGTCTATTTCCTACATTGAGAAAGGCTAGGGCGAACTCATATTGTGAAGCTCCCTTAGAGGGGCGTGGATAGCATTCCCATGAATTTGGCATTGGTAACATCTCTTGATGTGATCATAACAGTCAGCCTTGAGAGAGAGCCAGAAATGCCTTGTCCTTAGGATTTTCTTATCAAGTAGAGGGCCGCTCATGTGTGGGCCGCATACTCCACTATATATTTCATCCATGAGCCTCTGAGTTTGGTCGTTGTATAGGCATCTGAGAAGGCCTAGTCCTACATCTCTTTTGTAGATTGTGTCTCCACTCAGATAGAATTTCATGGCCATTCGATGGATCTGCTTTCTCTCAGCTTGACTCGCCTCAGCGGGTATAGATCCATCTCGCAGATACTCCTTGATATCCCGATACCAAGGGTGTTGGATGGGAGGAAGCTCATCCGATACTTCTCCAATTTAGTTCCCGTACGCTGGTGCCTTTTGCTGGGAAAATGTGATATTTAGCATGTCTTCCTTGTCAAGTATGTTGATCAAGGAGGCCAAAGTTTCTAGTGCATCTGCAAAGTCATTCCTATTCCTAGGAATGTGGAGGAAGGATATTTCTTCAAACTTTAAAGCCATCTAGATAAATTGCCGATGGTAAGGAAGCAAATGCAATTCTTTGGTGTGATAGACCCTAGTGGTTTGTCTGATTACAATTTCAGAATCTCTAAAGATAGTTAACCATTTGACTATCATTGATTAGGCTAGTTTCAACCCCATAATGCAGCCTTCATACTCAGATGTGTTGTTGGTGTTGACCAACTACAATTTGATGGCAACAAGATACTGCTTTCCCGAAATGGATACTAGAACTGCTCCAGCACCAGAACCTTCCATGTTTACAGCTCCATCAAAATACATCCTCCATAGTTGTGGCGTATTATCCCGATGGTGTTGCTGAATTGTCATTACCCCTTCATCGAGAAAATATGTTTCCAAGGGTTTGAAATCCCCTGAAGGTGTAGGTGTGATGACCCGATAATTTAGAAAATTATTTAAATCTTAAATGATAGAATTAAGGTTAAATAATAAACCTAGACATAAAATAAGTGAATTGATTTGAGATTTCTGAGAAGGAATTTTGTGAATTTAAATATTTTTGGTAAAGACTTGCAGTGTTAAATGTATAAGTGTATATACTCTGTGTGTATGGTTATGTATATGTGCAGAATGGGGTTAAGGGTAAAGGGTTGACTAGATAAATTATATCAGTGTCCAAACCCTAATTTTATATTAAGAACATCGACGTTTAGTTAGAAAACCCTAGCGATTGATAAGAAACCCTAAGACCGACTCTAGAAACCCTAATTTAAGATTCTGAGAATTTGAAACTCTAATTCGAATTACGAAAACCCTAACTTGGGATCTCAGAGACTTAGTGTATTGATTACGGATTAATTAGGGTAAAGTCTAACGAATTAGTTAGAAAACCCTAATTTTAAAATTTAAAAACCTAATTGTTCCGTTAGAAACCCTTATTTATAATTATGAGACCTAATTGCTAAATTAAAATTTTAATTAGGATATATTAATCCAAATTAACAAGCTTGAATTATAATTAGGAAATCTTAGTATAATTATAGAATTCTAATTATAATTTAGAAATATTAATTTCCTATTTTGAAAATCTAAATTTGGAAATCCTAAAAAATTGTTCTTTAAAAACCTTAAGTTTTAACCTTAAGGGTTAAACCCAAAAGGTTTGCATAAGTAACCAATTTGACATTAAAATTTGAAATAAAATGACTAGAATACCCTTTTCATTCGTTATTAGCTAACTTGGAAATTTTTCCCTAGTTGTAGTTGGCAAACAACCCTAGCTCTAGCCTTGTGCTTTAATGCTCAGCAAATCAGTAGCTATATCATACCAATTCATTGAACCAAAATCAAAAGTTAAAAAGTTAAGTAATAAAGTTACTTTACTTGCTAGCCTTGCCAAGCCTTTTTTCTATCTCTCCTCCGAAAATTTTGAGAGGAACTAAGTGTTAAGGAAAGCCAAGAACATCCCTTAGCTATCCTATATCAGATCATCAAGGACAGAAATAAAAGATCAAGGTTAAAGAGGTATAAAACCCTAACTTAGAAATCATGTGATTTGATGTTAGATGTTATGATTTATTATTTTAAGTTGTGTATTAGGATGTTATTGAGTGATCTGGGTTGTAATATCTTAGATCCATAACATCTAAATGCACGAAAATCATGTTTTCAAAACTGACTGAAGAACCCTAAAAACTGGTCTGACAAGCAAATGTTAGAGCTTTTAGATCTCTATGTGTTTGATGAAATATTTGTTTAGAGTTATAGATCTATTCTATGCCATGTATGCTATGATCTGGAACTGGAATCAAGGTTAGATCATGTATATATTTCATGTTATTAGTGGTCAAAGGACATTGACCGACCATGACCAACTTGTTTCTGGGCAGCCCAGAAACCCAGAAAGGGTCTGACAACATTTTCGTGGCTTCTGATCTGGATGTTGTTTGATAGTTTGGTTATGTTGTTGCTTGGGATTTGTAGTCTGATGTATGGAATACACATTCATACCATTAGGTTACCCATATCATGTTCAGGATCGAAAGTAAAAAGGGTCAAAGTTGGGTAGATGAAACTGTCAGATGAAGATTCTTGGTAACCCAGAAATCTTCAAAGGCAGTTCCTGACCACTACTTTAACTGGCCATGTTCTCTTAGATTTGTTGTTAGACTAATTTGGTTATATATTATTGTACCCTGTCATGAATACTACGCGATTGAACCTTTATATTACATTGAGAAAGACCAGAACTCTAGATTCAAGGCTTGCAAAGTAGATACCATGGTTGTTCTTCATTTCTGGAAAACCTTGAAAATGAAGAACATGACTGAAAAGGTTTTTGAGGACCCAGATCTCTCTGATTTGGTATAGAATGGCCATGATGTTTGTTTAGGGTTGTAGTATTACATCAATACTATAACCTTAACACATAATCGAACCCAAATACATCAAGATCTATGAATTAGGACTGGTCAAACATTGCCCCTCGGTGTCTGACATGAAGTTCTGGGCTTCGCTCAAGAACACCTATAGCGACGGTTTTGTCACTATAAGTCCATTTAGCGACAATTATTTTCAAAATTGAATTATTTTATTTAATAAATAGAGAAAAATAGTTTTACATTATTAAAAAAAAAATCTGAAAATTTATTTTAAAGCCTAAAAATTGGTTTTTAATAATTTTGAATATATTTCATATATATTTAATATTTTTGGAATATTAATGGTATTTAATTTATTTAATTATAATATTAAATAAATTATTTAAAAATAATTTTAATACATGAAAATTTATTTAAAACTATATTATCGTGTTAGAAAATATTTTACGTTATTTTTGATGACTTTAAATATTTTGTGATGAATTTCATTAATAATTTATTATTAATGGCAATTAATTTATTTAATAAATGAATTAAATAAATTATGGAAAATAGAATTAATGATTTAAAAATAACATAAAAATGATTTAAGTGTTATAAAAATATTTGAAGTTATAAAATATAACTTTTGATATTTTGGCATGAAAAATATTAATATTTAATATTAATGGTAATTATCGGATAATGGATTTAACTATTTAAAAATCATATAAATATGATTTTAAAGTATTAAAAATACTTTGTGATATTATAAACTAGCAATTGCCCGTGCCTGAAGGCACGGCGTAACGAAAAATTAGATTAAAATTCAAAAAATATTTTATTATCTAAAGACTCTTTGCAGCTTAAAATCAGACATAATAATTATCATAATTTACCACACTACTACAATAATTAATTTTCCTTTAAAAATAGATATCCAGAAAAAATTAAACTTGTCTACAAAACTTACAATTATCAATAAAAATTATCATAATTCACCACACCACCACAATAATTATTATTATTGTTATTATTATTGTTATTGTTGTTGTTGTTGTTATTGTTATTATTATTACTATTATTATTATAATTTTAATTATTAATATTAATATTAATATTAATACTAATTTTATTATAATTATTATTACTTTGTTACTATTATTATTATTATTACTATAATAATATTATTATTATTATTATATTATAATTATTATTATTTTGAATTAAAATTAGAATGAATCTGAACCGTACTTGTTCTTTCCCGCTCAAATCAATTAGAATGAATCAGAATCTTTATTATATAGATTACTATTATTATAATTATTATAATTATTATAATTATTATTTCTATTACTATTACTATTATAATAATAATAATTATTATTATTATTACTATTATTAGTACTATTATAATTATTATTAGTACTATTATTATTATATTTATTTTTAGTACTATTATTATTATTATATTTATTTTTAGTATTATTATTATTATTTGTTTTTGTGTGTGTGTGAAGAAGAGAAGAGAGAGAAAGATTTTGTGTGTGAACATGAGAGAGAGTATGGTGTATGAGTGAATTTGATTTGGGCGGGAAGAAATATGAGCCTTTAGATTAAGTTAGAAAATTTAAGTTAGAATGAATCTGAACCATTCTTGTGCTTTGTCAAATGAAAGATTCAAAATGATTAATTATCATAATTTACCACACTACTACAATAATTAATTTACCACACTACTACAATAATTAATTTTCCTTTAAAAATAGATATCCAGAAAAAATTAAACTTGTCTACAAAACTTACAATTATCAATAAAAATTATCATAATTCACCACACCACCACAATAATTATTATTATTGTTATTATTATTGTTATTGTTGTTGTTGTTGTTATTATTATTACTATTATTATTATAATTTTAATTATTAATATTAATATTAATACTAATTTTATTATAATTATTATTACTTTGTTACTATTATTATTATTATTACTATAATATTATTATTATTATTATTATTATATTATAATTATTATTATTTTGAATTAAAATTAGAATGAATCTGAACCGTACTTGTTCTTTCCCGCTCAAATCAATTAGAATGAATCAGAATCTTTATTATATAGATTACTATTATTATAATTATTATAATTATTATAATTATTATTTCTATTACTATTACTATTATAATAATAATAATAATTATTATTATTACTATTATTAGTACTATTATAATTATTATTAGTACTATTATTATTATATTTATTTTTAGTACTATTATTATTATTATATTTATTTTTAGTACTATTATTATTTATTTTTGTGTGTGTGTGAAGAAGAGAAGAGAGAGAAAGATTTTGTGTGTGAACATGAGAGAGAGTATGATGTATGAGTGAATTTGATTTGGGCGGGAAGAAATATGAGCCTTTAGATTAAGTTAGAAAATTTAAGTTAGAATGAATCTGAACCGTTCTTGTGCTTTGTCAAATGAAAGATTCAAAATGATTAATTATCATAATTTACCACACTACTACAATAATTAATTTACCACACTACTACAATAATTAATTTTCCTTTAAAAATAGATATCCAGAAAAAATTAAACTTGTCTACAAAACTTACAATTATCAATAAAAATTATCATAATTCACCACACCACCACAATAATTATTATTATTGTTATTGTTGTTGTTGTTATTGTTATTATTATCACTATTATTATTATAATTTTAATTATTAATATTAATATTAATATTAATACTAATTTTATTATAATTATTATTACTTTGTTACTATTATTATTATTACTACTATAATAATATTATTATTATTATTATATTATAATTATTATTATTTTGAATTAAAATTAGAATGAATCTGAACCGTACTTGTTCTTTCCCGCTCAAATCAATTAGAATGAATCAGAATCTTTATTATATAGATTACTATTATTATAATTATTATAATTATTATAATTATTATTTCTATTACTATTACTATTATAATAATAATAATTATTATTATTATTATTACTATTATTAGTACTATTATAATTATTATTAGTACTATTATTATTATATTTATTTTTAGTACTATTATTATTATTATATTTATTTTTAGTACTATTATTATTTGTTTTTGTGTGTGTGTGAAGAAGAGAAGAGAGAGAAAGATTTTGTGTGTGAACATGAGAGAGAGTATGGTGTATGAGTGAATTTGATTTGGGCAGGAAGAAATATGAGCCTTTAGATTAAGTTAGAAAATTTAAGTTAGAATGAATCTGAACCGTTCTTGTGCTTTGTCAAATAAAAGATTCAAAATGAGTTCTGTTTTATTATATAGATATATTATAATATTATAACATGTATTTCATTAATATTTGATAATAAATAACTATTAATGATAATAGAATATTGTGGTATTTATATCATATAAATACAATATTAATGATTGAAAAATCATGATAAATGGTAATAATTATCTGAAAATTATTACAAGTTTTTGAAAAATATTTTTGACTGATAATAAATTATGTAAGACTAGGATGTCGGGATGTCAGAATAGTGCCGGATTCAACTAAGACTGCAATAGTCTGACTTGATACTAGGTCTTATATGTTGTATAGACTGATAGGGTTATATGTTATGTGGTTAGGTTATTCTATGATAATATATAATAGTTTTATACTATGATGATATTATTCTAACTTGGAAATCAATATGATTAATATTAGGTCTTTAGTTAAAGCTAAATAGATCGCATAACAGTAATCAACCGAATAACCAAGTTTTCCTTAACTCAACTTCGAGTTGTTTATTTAAATATGTGTATGGATAATCATTGCTGATTACCATGTCTATGAATTGTTTAATCGTACTCTATGTATATTGCATGTATTCATAGGTATGAAAGGCTAATCACCTTCATTACCATTCGGTCCAGATATAATTGATATGTTCATGTACAATGGTTCAGCTATGAAAGTTTTTTCATGCTAGTTCACAATTATATTATAGAATTTTAGCCATCTTATTGTTCAATTCTTTCTATCATGATATATTCTTAATTTATTGAACTTAAACTTGCTGGGTAAATTTGTTGCACACCCTTGCTATATCATGATGAACATCTCAAATTAGGCAAATACGTCGAATACAAGGAAAAGTCAAAGCCAAGTTCAGCTTGGGACTATGTGTGCAGCTAAATTTGTAATAGTATTGTATGATAATAACATTATATGTTAGATAGGATATTAATTCAGGTATTATGTGAAGGTTCTCGACCTTGGGGTTTAATGTGTAATGTTTAATGTATAAACAATTTATGTTTATATCTTCCGCAATAGATATAGATATAGTATACCAGATCTGTTGTGATTTGGGACTCGTATTTGGGGATGCTAAAGTTGGTATCAGAGCTGTTGGTTATGAACCTTAGGTAGAATTACCCGAGACTAATAACCGCAATGATTAGGATAAGTACTAACTCAAACAGAGTTAGTGAGTCGGTAAGATTCAAAGACAAATTTTGGCGAGTTATAAAGACACAGTTCCTTAACCCTGATAATAAAGGTGAACATTAATGGTGAATAAATAGAGTCTAAAAGGCTAATGGTATAGGGATAGGAGATCGTAAAAACAAAGCGATCATAGCATAGAAATGAATCGTAATATATACAATGAGATCACCCCGTGATCTGATAAAGTTATAACTGGGAATAGAATCAATCAAATGATTAAAAAGTTTACGGCAAGAATTTTATGTGTAAGTTGTACTATGAATTCGTACAAATTCAAGAAAGGATTATGAATACAAGTTGAATGAAATTCGTATTGAGAAGGGACTTAGTATTAAGTGGGTATTTCGATTGAGGACTCATGTCAGCAGCTGAGTTGTATGATTCCTTGTTATATGCAGGGAATTGTACTTAGTGTAAAAACCACTTAGTTTCTGGCACTGGTAGTCATTGAAATGTCTATGTCACGTTATTTGTTATATACCTGTTGATAAGGTGATTCTTTTCTCATGTGTATAACAGATTGATATGGTATAAGTAGAGAATATCAAGTTAAGTACGAGTTCTTAAAACTTATACTTATGGTACGCTCGTGACTCATGATTATATGAAATTTTTATGAAACCCTCAGTGAATGGACGTCAAATCTCTGACTAGGACAAGTTCTTAAACTTATATGATTGTGGAAAGGTCCTGAACTCATAAGTGTGGTAAGTTTGATGAACTGGGTATAATTTTGTGTGAATGGAGTATTGAGGATAGTAGGAATATATAGACTGTTTAAGTAATTGATCATTAGTGGAGACATAGGTTTTCCAAAACTCCTAGCTATGCTAGACTTCAAATTTTTTGTACATCAAGTTAAATATGCACTATGTGCTTTTGAAAATAAATTTTTATTCTCAACTCCTGGTGACCATTGTGTATGTGTGGACTTCGGGCCACTAACACCTCGTTACCTATTGAGATGATAAAACATATTTGCAATGATTTTTGAATGGTTTCAAGAATAGTCTATGCTAATTGTTTCGGCTAGATGAAAATGATTTTGAAATTTTAAAATGTGTTTTATTTATCATTAATGTACCATGTAACCTAGTGCAATATTGATAAAAATGATGGAGTTGTAAATCCAGGAATACTTAGTTTTCAATTTGATCTAAAAATCATTGTTCCACTATTCTATTATGTGTTATGACAAAGTCATATAATGACGACATCCTCAAACAGGCTGTTAATATATTACGACATCATGACGTCATTTTCAAAAATATTTTCAGAATTTTAATTTGCCAACGGGGTTTGGCTATACCTTAATATTTTGTTTGAAATTGATTATCGATATGAGTCTAAGCTATTCGATTAGTCTAGACCAACGTTTAAGAAAACTCTAAGCGTTCTTTGAAAACTTTCCTGAACTAAATTATTTTGGTGTGGATTCCGATAAAGACTGAGGTAAGAAAATTTTATGCGCCTAAGGCTGATGGGAAAGAGGGAACGGGGAAAAATTGTTCCAACCAGCAGTACTTGGCCAGTACAGGGCATATCGGGCTAATTACCCTATGTGTCTGTGAGTATGACGGTTTTGCAGATGAATTTTTGTATAACCTTTTCAAAAATGACAGTAAATTGTCTATATAACTCCTTAACACTATTTGAAAATTTTTACTCATGTGAGGAATGTTTTGGATATCATGTGATGTTGTGTATGAATGGTGAATGGTGCACGGTGTAAAGTGTACGTTGAATTTCGGGGACGAAATTCTTAGAAGAAGTGGTTAATGTGACGACATGAGAATTTAGAAAATTATTTAAATCTTAAATGATGGAATTAAGGTTAAATAATAAAGCTAGACAAAAAATAAGTGAATGGATTTAAGATTTCTGGGAATGAATTTTGTGAATTTAAAAATTTTTGGTAAAGGCTTGCAATGTTAAATGTATAAGTGTATGTGCTCTGTGTGTACGGTTATGTATATGTACAGAATGTGGTTAAGGGTCAAGTGTTGACCAGATAAATTATATCAGTGTCTAAACTCTAATATTATATTAAAAACATTGATGTTCAGTTAGAAAACCCTAGCGGTTGATAAGAAACCCTAATACTGGCTCTAAAAACCCTAATTTAAGATTCTAGGAATTTGAAACCCTAATTCGAATTACGAAAAACCTAACTTGGGATCTTAGAGACTTAAGTGTATTGATTACTGATTAATTAGGATAAAGCCTAGCTAATCAGTTAGAAAACCCTAATTTTAAAATTTGAAACCCTAATTGTTTCGTTAAAAACCCTAATGTACAATTATGGGACCTAATTCCTAAATTAACAATTTTAATTAGTATATATTAATCCTAATTAACAAGCTTGACATATGATTAGGAAATCATAGTATAATTATAGAATCCTAATTATAATTTAGAAATATTAATTTCCTATTTTGAAAATCTAAATTTTGAAATCCTAGAAAATTAATCTTTAAAAACCTTAGGTTTTAACCCTAAGAGTTTGCATAAGTTACCAATTTGCCATTAAAATTTGAAATAAAATGACAAGAATGCCCTTTTTCATTCTTTATTAGCTAACTTGTAAATTTTTCCCTAGTTGTAGTTGGCAAACAACCCTAGCTAATCACCTTCATTACCATTCGGTCCAGATATAATTGATATGTTCATGTACAATGTTCGTTCAGCTATAAAAGTTTGTTCATGCTAGTTAACAATTATATTATAGAATTTTAGTCAGCTTATTGTTCAATTCTTTCTATCATGATATATTCTTAATTTATTAAACATAAACTTGTTGGGCAAATTTGTTGCTCACCCTTGTTATATCATAATAAACATTGTAGATTAGGCGAATACGTCGGATACAAGGAAAAGCCAAAGCTAAGTTCAGCTTGGGACTAGGTGTGCAGCTAAATTTGTAAAAATATTATATGATAATAGTATTGTATGTTACATAGGATATTGATTCAGGTATTGTGTGAAGGTTCTCCACCTTGGAGTTTAGTATGTAATGTTTAATGTATAAAAAAATTATGTTTATATCTTTCGCAATAGATATAGAAATAATATATCAGATTTGTGGTGATTTGGGACCCGAATTTGGGGATGCTATAGTAGAGGCCAGTTGATCCGCAATTCCTTGACCCATAATGTAAGACCCTAACTTTTATGAATAAAGATTAATTTTTCTTAAAATATATTTTTGAATATTGTGGTGTGGATTTGATATAATATTATAATTGTGGATAATATTTATAAATGTTGCAAAGTAAGTAAGTTGTTATAAAATATTCGATTGGTCATAGAATATTCGTTTTAACAGGGAATACTCATACGAAGGAACAATCATTGGTGGACCCCGCAACGAAAGTATTTTCGGAGTTAGAAAACGATAGAAATATCTTTTTTATAAAAATAACGACGAAAGTTTTACCGGTAGACTATTGAAATACCTGGTGGTAAAAATAAAGTAATGCGCATGGTTGCATAGTCGCAAACGGTATTGTATAGGATCTTTGATTATTGATGTTTACGTGAGAAGTCACTCATTTTTATTCAATTATTGTCACACTAATTGGTGTATAGTATCTCTCATATTATTGATTTAATTATTATCATAGTATCATCTACACAATATTTTATATTATTAAATCAATAATTGAGACGAAAGAGTTATTTATATTATTATTTGCATTATTGATGATGTCTAGAAAGTTCTATCGAGGAAAGGGGTTTGGTCACCTAATTGCGCGCCAATAGGGAGAAATTCTTATCTGAAAGCCTCATCTTTCCTAGGAATGATCTAGTTGTTAATATTGTAAGTTATAATATTAATGATGAATAAGTTCATATTGATTAAAGGTAAGAATAATATTGATGAGTGAAAGATGTTTTTCATTTTGTTTTCTTTAATTCTTCCGTGACCCAATTACCCTCAAAGAAGGTAATTCTGTGATTGGTTGGTTTTGTTATAATTGACCAAACGGGAAATTAATCGGATAAATGAGTAATTAATTATTATTAGTTCACATGTAAATAACTATTTATTCACATGCATTGAACTATTGGTTCACATGCATGTACTATTAGGCGAGGTTGTATAAGATTGATAATACTTGAAGGACTAAATTAAAAATAGAAACAAAGATAAAGGTACCCAACTGTAATAATTCGAGCCCCTAAATGTGAAATTATCGAAACTATGTTTTCTTATAAATAGAAGCTCATTTCTTATTTCATTCTCACAAATTCACTAAGACTCACAAGAGAAACTATAGAGTGGAAGAAGAAGAGTATTCTGCTACTTCACTATTGCAGTATCCAATCTTCTACTAAGGTAAGGGGTATTATTTCATATTCGCTTATGATATTATTTTTCGTATTCATAAGAATATTTATTTCATTTAATATTCGCAAGGAATATTATCTTCGTTTAATATTCGTAAGGAATATTATCTTTGTTCAATATTCATAAGGAATATTATTTTTGTTCAATAGTTGTAAGGGATACTATTTTTGTTCAATATTCGTATGAAATAATATTTTTTTTGCATACTCTGTAGTATGTAAGTAATATTATTTCGTTTCATATTCCAAATTCTACACTCATTTTGTTAAGGTATACTCTGTGAAATTAATAGAGTATCCTTGAAATTTGTGATTCATCTAGTATCATTTTACAAGAATATTTTTCTGAACATTCTTGTTAAATTTTAAGCTTTTTATACCAGAGTACTATTCACGGGTACTATTTATTTATACGGCACTATTCATATGTATGATACTATTCACAAAGTACTATTCATGGGCACTATTCAAAAATATGGTGCTATTCATAAAGTACTATTCACGGGATACTATTCACAAAGTACTATTGATGAAGTACTATTTCTGAAGTACTATTCACAGAGTACTATTCACTCGGGTACTATTCACTCAAGTACTATTCACCCGGGGTACTATTCATGACAAAAAAAATTGATTTCTTTTCTATCCAAATCATTTTTGATACAATATTATTCTTGAATTTTACTACACAAAGCAGTATCATGTTGATAATTTGGATATTATTGAATTCTGGATAAATTAAATTATAAATCTTTAAAAATTTATCCTTTGCATTCTTTTAACTAAATTCTTATATCATTGTTATCATCCTCATGCTTATATTGTGATGAAAGTCATCTTTGGTCGTAGTGAATAGATGGACTGTTGATTGGTATGATTATGACCAGGGATTATTCGGTATAATCATGACCCGAAATGTTACAAATGATGTGGTAAAATTCCTCATTGGCCCGTAGTGCATTGATGGACAGTTGTTGGCATGATCATAACCATTGGTGATTACACGAATATCCTTGGCCCGTAGTGCATGGATAATTCATGGATGTGATACTAATGAATATCCTTAGTCCGTAGAGCATGGATAATTTAGTGATGTGGATTATTTATTTAGATGAGTCTCATCGATAAAATTGACGATAAACTTTTTAAATCATAGAAGATAGCAGATATTATGCTCTACTTTTCTCTTTTATTGGATTGCTTATTCCGCTGCAGTTAAACTTGTTGTTTATTATCAGTTTAAAACTGTTGAAGGTTAATAATAATTTATTCTGTATTATCTTGTTAGGTTTGTAATATTCATGAACGCAATCAAATTGCATAAAATAAGCGGAAACGTGGAAAATTAGAGTTTTAAAATTTTACAAACCATATACCTGAATCATCCTTTATGCACAATTATTAATTGAACGAAAAGATAAAGAATAAGAATCGTACCCTTGAAGATTCTAGCTTACTCAGGTACAAGTTCACCTCCAATCCTTTTCGCGTTCAACTTGAATCCATCGGGTTTGGTTCCTTTCTTTGATCAACATTAGTCACCCAAGTGTTTGGCCTCTAGAGGTAATCCACCAAGAAAGAAGAAGGATTCAAGAATATAGGTATTTGAAAAAAACCCTAGTTTTTTATCTCTCATAGAAAAAGAACGTACTCTCCAACTATTGGAATTGCGTATGTTGTTAAAAAGAAAACAATCACTCTCACCCATAATAAGACTCCTCTTATTTATAGATGTGGGCAACCCTCATTAACAATTAAGGAATTTAGTTTTATTTTAATTAATTAAAATCCTTTAATTAATTAGCCTTCTAATCTTATTAGAAATAAATGAGAGTACTAATATTAAATTAATTCCCAAACTCCTTTAGAAATTAAAATAGTAATAATTGTAATAATATTAATAAGACTCCTCTTATTAATTAATATTTAATATTTCTAAAATATTAAATAGTAAATATTAAGCTATTTAATTTATTCTATCACCATATATTAAATTAAATACACTTAACATATTATTACGATTATGTCATTAACTTCTTAAATAATTATTCTTCCTTTTATGGTGTTACCCTTTAGGTTTTCCATATTAAACCGGTTGTGAATAAATCAATTAGAACAATTCTAATCTTGTTTAAATAAATAAATTAAACTATTAATTTATTTAAATAAATAATATATATTCTACAATAGGGATAAGCCTCCCTAGCGATTAACGACTTTCCAGATAATATAGATTTCAACATTAATCATAAAAGAACCTTTGAGTAAATAGTTACCGTACAATTCAATCCTTCCGTCATACAATGTCCCAATTAAATATAAGACATGAAATTACTGTTAAGTCTTATTTTATTTAATTATATGTATTTTGATCCTTAAATGAACAACTCCAAATAATGCAAATTAGAAATTCCTTTCTAATTTCATTCTGCCTTGGCCAAGGACTACTGTGTTGTCATTTATCGAATTACATAAGACATTTCTCTTCTTTTACTAGAAGTGGTAGATTCTTTATTGATCATATATTATCTCCATGTACAACTTATTATACCCAAGTATACCCTTTGATATACCCTAAGGGTCTTAAGCAATAAGTCAAAGTATAATTCATCATACACGAGATACTATGATGATCTCAAGTTCAAGGATCACTTGTACTACTATCACTACAGGAATTCCTATTGACAGGCAAGTAAAAATCCATTAGGTAATCCTTAGCGAGCCACGTTCAGTGAACTTATTATCTAATAAGCACCTACATACTTGCTTTAGTGTCTCCACACAAATGATCATGAGATCAATCATTCTCATCCAATGAGCAAGCAACGTATGTATTAATCTATTTGGATTCACTAATCCCCAATTTTTTAATCCAGCGATTGGGAACTATTTTAGTTTTAAGATTTCTAAGAATTTAGATCTCTTTAGAATGATCATCATCATTATTCTAAAAGCTTTGCTTAAAACTATGGGTTTATCACATATTATAAAACAGCATCATATAGATAATTAAAAGTCTTTAATAAATTAATACTTTTTATTAATAAATGAATAAGATTGTTACAAAGTATATGCTTTATCATCAAACATGATTTGCTTGTGTGCATACTACTTTCAATCTCCCACTTGCACTAAAGCTAATCGCCATGGTATCTCATACCCTTCTTCTCAAAGTGACGATTATCCTGCTGTTGGATAAACATTAGCTAATGGATATGTAATGTTGTTCTTGAGAGTCCATTATCTCTATAGTGATTTATCATCTTTAAATGATTCTTATAATCAAATAAAAGTGTAACAACACATGTTTAGATCCAAGATGAGACTTAGGAAATATTCCTAGTTCTGTAATGAACTTTTTATCCAAACAATCAACTTGCAGCTTCATTTACAGCTATATACTTTGTCTTTATCACTAAATCAACAACTATTTGCTATTTAGAAACTTTCCAATTTCATTACACGATCGTTCAATGTAACGATTTACTTTAAAGTTGATTTTTATGTCGTCTTGGTCTGTCTGAAAAACATGAGTCTGTTAAGCCCTCTAGTTTTAATTTAGACCCACCATGATTATGATCACATCCTTAGTGCCGGTTAAGTACTTTAAGATATTTTTCACTAACTCATAGTGAACTTCTCCATAATATGACTGATCAACATTAGGTCTCGTATATTTCATTGTATACATGATTGTTACTCATGCGATCTCTCCTTTTTGAGTCTATGAGGACTATTAAGAGAGATACACTCCATGGCTCATCAACATGAGACATCTTTTGGAGTTTGCCATGCTAAACGACTTTAGCATCAAATGAATATATGTTCCTTGGGTTATGTCGAGCATCCTCTTAAATCAATCTATATAGATTTGTACCCCCAATTAAGATTCTCTTCCAAAATCATTCATGGAGAAATATTTAGACAACTTTATCTTTAATGATTGTAGCATTAATATGTCATTCCTTATCCGTAGTATATCAACATATAATACTAGGAATGTCACGACGCTCCCACTGACCCTTTTGTACACACTTGGATCATTCTTGTTTTTGATAAAATCAAACTCTTTTGATTGTCTCATCAAAACAAATGTTCCATATTGAGAAGCTTGCTTTAATCCATTTCCCCGAGTGTCTACAAGTCTTACCTCATCATATATAACTGGATCATCATCTTCTATGATATGTACCTCATCATTATCATCCATGATGAATCCATACCTCCTTGGTATCTTCGGTATTATTCCATATTTACGATTCCGTTGTGGTACAATAGGTCTATCTACAAGTTCCTCTTATTTGACTTATAGTGTTTTGTGGTTCTTAAACTCTTCAAGATTATATTATCCTCCCACTAGCCCCTTTAATGATAAACACCTTTATTTTAGAAGGCAGCGTGTTTTGTAACAAACACCTTTTTTTTAGTAGAATTATAGAACATATACCCTAAACTTACTTTAGGATGTCCCACAAATCGGCACTTGTCAAATCTTATCCAAAGCTTATCCTTTGAAACCTTTTCATATAAGTTGGACAACCCCTTATCTTAACATACTTAAGATTAGGAATTCTCCCTGTCCATAACTTTTATGGAGTCTTGGGGCCAGATTTTGAGGTTACCTTTTTCGTAGATATGCAGTCATTTCTAGGACATTATCCCAAAAGGATACTGGAATGTCGGTAAAATTATTATGGATCGCACCATGTCCAATAAGGTACGATTTTTTCTTTCAGATACATCAATCAATTATTGCGTATCAGGAGGCGTCCATTGTGAGAAAACCATTTGAGATGATCTAGAAACTCATTGCATAAGTATTTATTCCTTGATCTAATAAAAGAATTTTAATACTTTGCCAATTTGTTTCACTTCTAAATTCTTTGAACCTTTCAAATAATTCACACTTGTATTTCAGCAAATACACACATTCAACTCTTTGAATGATTATCTCCTTTTCTTATATTCGTTTGTTTAATTTGCAAAATTATTTTCACGTAAGTCAAGTATACAATATCCATTAAGTAATATTCCAGTTCTATACAAAACATTATTATTATAAATAGAATAACAATTTTTCTTAATTATAATATGAAAAATTTTATTACCCAACAATAAAATAGAAATAATGTTTCTAACAAGAACTGGAATACAACAATAACTTATTGACTAAATAGATTTTCCTGTAGGCATTGCTAAACTATAAGTTTCTATGGCTAATGTAGCAACATTTTCTTCATTTCCCACATATAGGATTACGTATCTTTGTTTAGCTTTTTACTTCTGCTTGGTCACTTCATAAATCTATATTTATGATAACTAAAGTCGGTATCTAATACCC
Source organism: Panax japonicus (assembly GCA_020205505.1). NCBI lineage: Eukaryota > Viridiplantae > Streptophyta > Magnoliopsida > Apiales > Araliaceae > Panax > Panax japonicus. The sequence continues at coordinate 36,613,068 of CM035092.1, forward strand.
AAGTAGAACCTTGACTTAAAGAAGAAATTTATTTTAAATCATGAACAAAATTGTATTTGTAACCGAAACTTCACGAAGCTTCTTCTGGTTAGCCTCTGCAAGATGCTTCTTGTAGTTTCTTTCCAGTGTCCAGGCTTATTGCAGTGGAAGCAAACTCCTTTGCTATCCGTATCAGTTTTGTTCTTATTATCCTTTATTTTTGCCATTTCTATTTACCTTCTTAGAATCGTTCTTCTTTTTAGAAGATCCTTTGACCCCTACCAGTAAGAATTGGTCTTTCTTGGTTGGAAAGTGACTCTCAACATTTTTCAACATGTTAAGAAAATCAGCAAGGCTAATATCTAGCATGTTCATATGAAAATTTTACAACAATTGTGAAAAGAGTTCGGGAGTGAGTGCAAGATAAAATATTGGCTCAACTCTCCATCCATGACAAAACCTGTTGTCCTAGTTGATCAATCAAATTGATTATGTTAGGGACTTTTATTTGTACTATAGTGTCATCGGTCATTCTAGATCGGAAGAGCTCCTTAGATATCTGATATCTATCAGTCCTACTTTCCTCACCATCAACTACTTGATGTGCAAGAATATAGTGGGAGAATCCATAGTTTCATGCTGACGCTGAAGCTCGTTACTCATGGATGCGAGCATGATGCATTGAGCCAACTGTGCATCATCTTGCCACTTTCTAAAAGTAGCAATCTTTCCTCAGAGACATTGTCTGTAACCATTGCAGGGATAGGCATATTAAGGACATAAGATAGCTTTTCAGCCGTGAGAACTTTTCTCAATTTACTTAACCAATCCGTTTACTACGGTCCGATTAAATAACATCTAATATGCTTCACAGTGATAGTAATTTAGACATTATAAAATTCTGTAAATGAATTTGTAATTAATAACATTTTAGCATACATTTTTTTATTAATTACCAAAATAAATTAGGTCTTATTTTAAATTGGTATCTCCCACCATTTTCTTCAAACTATATTACCCTCACTTATATAGTTTGGCAAAATCTAATTAAAGATATGCTAGTGAGAATAAGGATCCCATTTCAAATGTATATAGCCTTGTGTGTGCACAACAAACTATATATAAATAAATAGGTAGACAACTCTTGTCAATTACATCAACTATACAACTCCTTATATTTTGCCTCTTATATCATAATGGTCAAGTGTGTGCACATCCGAACTAAAATGATTTAAGTTAAGTCAGACCTAGCATTTCCATATAAGTGAAGAGAAAACTACAGCCCTTGTGTCTGCACAACAAAGCAGTAATATTCAATTCCTTATAAACATCATATGTAATAAAAACAACATCTTAAATATTTAATACTTGCCCTGTGTGTACACAACAAACTCATATTAAATATTCAATACTCTATTATTTCTATCATGCTAGAAGGCGACGTTCGATATTCCAAATATCTTTGAACGTTACAACTTAATATAAAATATTTGAGGGGTTTATTATTAATTTGTCTCATCTTGTTTAGCGCGCATGCACACACACACACACACACACACACACACACACACACACACACATATATATATATATATATATATATATATATATATATATATATATATATATATAAAATACGCGTCAAATTAATTAACATTCGAAGCATGTTTTCATAATATATAATATATATAGTATAAGCATGCACATATAGAATACAATATTCTACCTGGATTGATTATGGACTTTTATTCTAGTTTGGTTCACTAGAGCCACCAAGTGAACCAAAAGGTCAAATCCTAGGGGTGCAAGAATTAATATTTAAATATAACTATTACATTTAAACTCGGGCTCCATTACAAACGGGTCTTCAAGCGCTCCTTGATCCATGATCTTCAATTCTTCGAAATTAATTCTAACTATTCATATTACAAAACTATTTAAAATAAATAGAAACCTTGATCAGCAGTCAAGGGGAAGTACATAGGAGGGAGTTAGAATTTACATTAAAAAAAATTAAAGAAGACGAGGTACGCAGACCCCATTTAATAAAACACATACATTCATGCATCCAACTAAAATAAAATCCAATCACATTGATCAATAGTCCATAATCAATCACATTTATTATCATACACATCTACATATGTATCAATAAATAAATTCATCTCATGAATAATAAAAATTCAATATATATATATATATATATATATATATATATATATATATATTGATATCATTTAATGGGTAAATTTAGTTAGTATAAAATCTAATTTTGAATCAAAATAAACTCCTTTATTTTAATCCAAATTTAAATTAAAATAAACCTCTTTTATTTTAATTTATCCAATTTTGAATAAAATAAACTATTTTATTTTAATTAAAACCTTTAATCAAAATAAAATCCTTTATTTTAATTAATTATGGAATACAATTCCAAGTAAAAAAAACTTTTATTAAAGGAAACACGAATTCTCTTTCCTATTAACAAATAAACTCCTTTATTTTGAATAATATGAAATCTTATTTCATATCTAAATAAACTCCTTTTTTTGAGTAAACATGGAATCCTTTTTCAACTCCAATTAGTTATCATGGAATCCAATTCCAACTCTAATTAGTTAGCATGAAATTCAAATTTAAAATTAAAATAAATCTTTTATTTTAAAATTAAAATAAACTTTTATTTTAATTATAAAATAATTAAAAATATAATATAAATTTATTATATATACTAAAGTAACCGTATATATATATATATATATATATATATATATATATATATATATTATAAAGAATCTCTTATGTTTCAGAGTCACAAAATCATGAATCCACATGATTACATTATTCATCCTGAATTCCTGATGTTGTAGTACTCTCCTGCATGCCTTACATCTTACTAAGATATCTTATATATATATATATATATATATATATATATATATATATATATATATATATATATATATATATATATGGATTCCATCCACAGCAACTGGTTTTTGGGAAGCAACCCCTTTTGGCCTAACCGCTACAACCTGTACCGGCCTTAAACAAATTTTTTTTTATATATAAGCCGCTTAAGGTTGTAGCGGCTGGGCCAAAAGGGGTTACTCCCAACAACCGGTTACTGTGGATGAATACTCATATATATATATATATTAAAATTTAATAGGAGATCATACAAAAATTCATGATTACCTTTTATAACCGAATCAGCAGCATTGATTTTAAAACCGCGGAATTGAAATCTCACGAGTTTTTTTATTTAAATAAATTTTAAACAATAAATTATGTCGAATCAAATTATTTTAAACACATACCAATATACATATCAAATTAAAACAATTAATAATTCGTATAAAGGTTTGGCTCTGATACTACTATTAGGTTTGTAATATTCATGAACGCAATCACATTTGCATAAAATAAGCAGAAACGTGAAAAATTAGAGTTTTAAAATTTTACAAACCATATACCCTAATCATCTTTTATGCACAAATATTAATTAAACGAAAAGATAAAGAATAAGAATCATACCCTTGAAGATTCGAGTTTCCTCAGGTACAAGTTCACCTCCAATTCTTTTCGCGTTCAACTTGAATCCACCGGGTTTGGTTCCTTCCTTTGATCAACGTTAGCCACCCAAGTGTTTGGCCTCTAGAGGTGATCCACCAAGGAAGTAGAAGGATTCAAGAAGATGGGTATTTGACAAAACTCTAATTTTCTATTTCTCATAGAAAAGAAACGTACTCTCCAACTATTGGAATTGCGTATGTTGTTAAAAAGTCAACAACCACTCTCACCCATAATAAGACTCCTCTTATTTATAGATGTGGGCAAACCTCCTTAACAATTAAGGAATTTAGTTTTATTTTAATTAATTAAAATCCTTTAATTAATTAGCATCCTAATCTTATTAGGAATAAATGAGAGTACTAATATTAAATTAATTTCCAAACTCCTTTAGGAATTAAAATAATAATAATTGTAATAAAATTAATAAGACTCCTCTTATTAATTAATATTTAATATTTCTAAAATATTAAATAATAAATATTAAGCTATTTAATTTATTCTATCACCATAGATTAAATTAAATACACTTAATATATTATTACGATTATGCCATTAACTTCTTAAATAATTATTCTTTCTTTTATGGTGTGACCCTTTAGGTTCTCCATATTAAACCGGTTGTGAATAAATCAATTAGAACAATTCTAATCTTGTTTAAATAAATAAATTAAACTATTAATTTATTTAAATAAATAATATTTATTCTAGAATATGGATAAGCCTCTCTAGCGATTAACGACTTTTCAGATAATATAGATTTCAACATTAATCATAAAAGAACCTTTAAGTAAATAGTTACCGTAAAATTCAATCCTTCCACCATACAATGTCCCAATTAAATATAAGAATGTAATTACTATCAAGTCTTATTTTATTTAATTTTATGTATTTCGATCCTTAAATGAACAACTCCAAATAATACAAATTAGAAACTCCTTTCTAATTTTATTCTGTCTTGGCCAAGGACTACTTGGTTGTCATTTATTGAATCACATAGGAATTTCTCTTCTTTTACTAGAAGTGGTAGATTCTTTATTGATCATACATTATCTCCATATAAAAATTATTATAACCAAGCATACCCTTTGATATACCCTAAGGGTCTTAAGGAATAAGTCAAAGTATAATTCATCATACACAAGATATTATGATGATCTCAAGTCCAAGGATCACATGTACTACTATCACTACAGGAATTTCTATTGACAGGCAAGTAAAACTCCATTAGGTATTCCTTAGCGAGCCACGTTCAGTGAACTTATTCTCTAATAAGCACCTACATACTTGCTTTAGTGTCTCCACACAAATGATCATGAGATCAATCATTCTCATCCAATGAGCAAGCAACATTTGTACCAATCTATTCGGATTCACTAATCCCCAATTTAGTAATCTAACGATTGGGAACTATTTTAGTTTTAAGCTTTCTAAGAATTTAGATCTCATTAGAATGATCATCATCATTATTTTAAAAGTATTGCTTAAAACTATGGGTTTATCACATATTATAAAATAACATCATGTAGATAATTAAAAGCCTTTAATAAATTAATACTTTTTATATTAATAAATGAATAAGATTACTACAAAATATATGCTTTATCATCAAACATGATTGGTTTATGTGCATACTACTTTCATATATTAGTCATAATATTTCTTACTGTGCTAGTTGAGCTCACCCTTTTGCTTTCATTGTTCTTTTCAGGAAATGAGAACGTAGCTGGGACTAGACGGTGAATGGAGTGATGGTCCAAGATGGTGGCTATAGTAGTCCTCACTATTTTATAAAATAGTGTGATAATAATTGTAATGAGGTCTCTATTTGAGTTTGGATATTGTCTAGAAGACAATATTCATGTCAAAACTCTCAGCAATATTTTGTCATATTGTATAAAAGTAGTTTATATTTAAATTATGTACCATGTATTTGGCGACTCAGAATAGGTATTGTATACCTATTTTGGGGGCGTCACAGTTGGTATCAAAGCTTATGAATATGATCCATGGCTGAGATGTGAGACTAGAACTTGGATGGGAGAGACGGGTAATTCCTTCGCTAGTATGACTTACCTAAGTTTATTTGTTATTTAATTGGTCGGTCAGAATATAGGGATAATATATGGCATGTCAAGTAACTCTTGTTTTATGGCAGTGTTATAAAATAACATCTAAAAATTAAGAGATGAACTCATATAGAGTTTTAAGTGATGAATCGAGGAGATTCATTTAAAGAATAAATATTGGAGTATAATATTTTGTTATAACAAAGATTTTATTGGGGAGTAATAATTAAGTTATTAAACTTGATTGTAGGATGTCAGGTGAAGAAATTAGAGATATCCATATTGTGAGTGAAGAATTGATAGTTGCACCCGAGCTAGTCGCAGAGGTCGCAGCTGAGAGTGAGGAAGAATAGGAACTTGAGGAGAATTTATTAGGAGAACTTTATGATCGAAATATAGAACTGCAAAATCGTATTCATGAGTTAGAAGAGTAGACTGAAGAGCGACAAGCGATCGTGTAGCAACACGATGCAATAATTCAAGATTGAGTTACCCGATATGTGATGCTTGAACAGAAGCACTCTTTGGCAGAGTATAAGATGATAAAGTGATAAGTAGGTTTTATACCTACTTATCCGATATCTATTACTTGAATTAGTTGCTTAAACGTATGTTTTGTAGTTACTTTGCATGAATTTTGTGTTTATTTCATGCAATTTATTTTATTTTGTAGGCTATGACAGGACATTGGCATGAAGAAGCAAGGAAAAGCAATTCAGATATTTTTGGACTAAAATACGCAAATAAATGCAAGAAGGGAATATTGAAGGACTTTTAACACCAAGTTGGATGCATGTTCTTGGCTTAAAACCTGGATTTTATTGTAGATCTACTTCTTATCTTTCTGGAGCATCTTGAATCGTCCCAATCGGAATTCGAATGCGAGAGTTATGGCCTTTTAATCAACAAAGATCAAAGCTCAAAGTTGTCCTGCTTGCAATTTACATAGCATCTACTTCAAGCCCAATTTAACTTTTATCAGGCCTGAATCTATCATATCTCAAAGAATGAAAGTTGTAGATCTCGTTGATATCTTTGATTTGATAGGTGGCAGGTCCCGTACCTCCTAGCGGATCAAACGTTATTACTGTTTTACCAATGGACGTTGCATAAGGAAATAGAGCGATGCGGGGCGCGCCAGAAACAACGCGGGGCACGTCGGGCCATCAGAATTTTTGTTACAGTAGCACGAGACGCGCCCCAATTGGTCTTGGAATAGTGCTAGGTGTGCCAATCGGTGAGGATAGAGTTAATTTGGGTTTATGTTGTCCAATTTGAGCTAGAATAGGATTCTTAGTTGACTAACTTGCTAGGGTGTCCATTAGAATTATAAATACTTGATTTCAACATGGATTGGGAGGCTATTTTTGGATGATTCCATTAGATTAGATTATAGTATATTAGGAGCAAAACCCTAGCTCTTATGATATTTAGAGATTGAAGCAACTTGGAGACCATTTAAGATTAAGAGAAGAAACTTGAGGAAGATGGAGATTAGCTGACAACAGATTTATTCTTTACTTTACTCTTAGTTTTGTCTTTTAATGTGTATTCAAGTGTGAATTCTTAGTTTTAATTCTATGATCTAATTCTTTGTTTGAGATTACAATGGATCTTATTGTGTAGTTTATTTTAATATGCTTCACTATCAATTATTATATTCTATCATGAGGATTGTCTATTATGATTTAGACTTAAATGTTTAATTGATTGGCCATTAATTACCATGATAATCTATATGAACTCGAGAGATGAAGTATAAATTTAGATCTGATCATGATATCATGTGTTTGTGATTTCTACATAGATGGAATTCATGATTTGTGTTTAGAATAGAGATATGCCTTTACGTCATATGTAATCTTAGAGAGAACTTGTGCTTTAAATCCTTTTTAGTTGTAATTCACATAGAGATATAGTGGATTATTTAATTAGGGTGTCTTGCTTAATTCTATCATCTGTAGATTTAAGTGAGTATGGGTATTATGCATCGAGAGGTGGTTTTATCTACTTTAGTGTTCTTGATTAACAATTCAGGATATAGAATAATTGATGTGAAGTGTGTTAACTTAAATGAAGTAATAAGTGAAGTTACGATCTTAAATCTCCGTAATCTTAATTTAACTAGTGGTAATTAGAATTAGTTTACTTATAAATTGAGATTCATTCGTTTAAATAAGATTTAGTTGGTTACGGGTTAGTATTTGGTGATTTTTATTAAACAATTCCTCGTGGGAACGACACTCTACTTACACTTCATTACTTGTTGACCACGTACGTATACTTGCTTGATTGTACGTAATTAGATTTTACACCAACAAGTTTTTGGCTCTACCGAGGAATTAGTTTAATATTTTTTACCAATATTAATTTCAATCAAATTAGTCTTAATTTAAACATTTTTATTTTTAATTCTCTTCATATATTTCTTTTTTTCAGCTACCATGGATGACTTTGCATATCAATTGTCATACACGAACATGACTCAACCAAGGGAAACAGGGATTAATGGACTTAAAACATTTTCGGTAGAGTCAATACAAATTGAGGCAATTTCGAAGACGTTGGAGGTTATCGCAGCCCAACGGAGTCGAATGATGGAAAACATAACTCAACCAAGGGAAACAGGGATTGATAGACTTAATGCATTTTTCGCAATATCAGCACAGATTAAAGAACTTTCGAGGACGTTGGACGTTATTGCAGGCCAAATGAGTCGAAGGGTGGTAGTTATGTGTGACTATTGTGCTGGCAACCATCAAAGTCATCAATGCATGCACCGTCAGTTTTGAACCAGTACAATATAGTTGTGATTACCTCAACAACTATGTTGATCCTAACTATCACCAAGATTGGGGGTATCACCAAGATTTTTCATAGAGCTACAATTATGATGACCAACATTACGTTCTAAATTCATCATACACACTGAAATTTTCATGTCCACCTCCAGTGCCATAAGAAGAAGATAATTTAAGGCTGGAGGAAGCGTTGTCCGAGATCAGAGCAACAAATGAGGTGTGATAGATTAATCAAGAGAGGTCAAATTAAAATATAAGGACATAAATTCAAAATCTTGAGAATCAGATGGAGAAAATGACCAGAGCCTTAAACAACCACCCTCCAAACACTAGGCTTTATGACATGGATGACGAAATTGACGGAGAACCCGAACCGAATCTGCGACTGGATGAGCTAAAAGATTTCGAAAGTGTGGAGACAATTGGCGATAATGAAATAGAGGTCGATGAAGATCTAAATGGGTCTCTACCAAATATCAAAGATTCAGTCAGATTTGCAAAACCTTATCTGCTAGGTAGTCATGTCGTCGGCAAAGCTCTTTATAACATAAGAGCGAGTGCAACAATAAAGCCGTGGTGGGATGAGAAAGAGAAGATAGACGAAGAGCCCATTGTGTTTGACACACAACCATTCCCAAATATGATCACAAACACAATGGAGATAGCACCTAGTTATTTGCCCTTCTTCATGGAGATTATACCGAGTCAGAGCATGCTAGGTTACTTTGATGCTATGGTCATCGCTTGTGGGAACCTCCCAAAGGATTATTTGCCATTGATGGATGGAGGATTTCTCAAATTTCGAAGAGGAATTGGATAGCGTTGACCAGACAAAGTCTGGTTGAACGACTATAAATCAAGCGCTTATTGTGAGGCAACCCAAGTTTAAATTTTATTTTTAGTTTTTATTAGGTTTTATATTAGTAGTTAATAAATTTGCATTTATTAGGATTTAATAAACTTGCTTCTATTATGTTTACAGGTTATTCAAGTCAAATTTAAGTGTGGTGCCCAATTTGTTCCATATGCCTAGCCTATTCTCCAAACTTAGCAGAGAAGGAGGAGGATTGCTATATTTTCAGGGAAGTCCTCTGCTTTACTTTTTTCTATTTCAACCATTGAGGACAATGTCTAGTTTAAGTTTGGGGGGCATTTTAGTGTCATATTACATATAGTTAGTTATTTACATGGTAGTTCATATTATAACATTTAGTTTTTGCATTCAGTTTCTTGAAATAAAAAAAATGAAAAATTACAAAATTACTAGTTAGTTTACTATGTTTATAAAGCATTTAGTACATCTTGCAGGAGTTCAGTTGTTTGATATTTATAGTTTGTTTTAGCCAATGATGAGATTGGAATTGGGTAGACAAGTATAGTACTCACTATTAGAGCTTTGATGTGATTTCTTGTTATGAATTGAGTCTTTTTCTATTTAAACTGGTATAATAAGGATAACACAGAAAAAACAACTTGTTGATTGATTGATTTTAAATTGATACATAATGGGACACTAAAGTATAATGCTAGTTTGAATAAAAGAATGACAAGAATAAGTAGTGATGACTAAAGTTTGACAAGAACCTAAGTTTGGGGGAATATTTGGGGTATATAAGCTATAAAAAAGAAAGTATGAATAAACACCCTGGCGTGCTTGTCTAGTTTTGTGGCCTTTGTTACTTGAGTAAGTAAGCCCGAGGGGATTGTCTTTACACCTAGCGCCCTAAGGTCTTAATGGTCTGGGAGTCGTTGGTCGAAAGCTCGTTAAGGTAGCATTGAAAAGCCTAAGGGAATAAGACATTGCATAGCTATGTTTATATAAACAAAAAGAAAAAATGAATAAAATAAGAAATAAGAGCAAAAAGCCCTCGTAGATGAAAAATGAAGCATAAGTATCCCATGTTGACCCTCGGTATTGGTAATTATTTTATTTTAGTTAAATCTAGCTTATTTTTGGATTTCTTGAGTTTACACTGTATGATGCCTTCAATGAGACTTATTATGTGTTAAATTTGATTTTATATCAGTTAACATTGTTGTGGAGCTCATATGCACTATATTAGAGATAACAGTCTAAGATTTGATGATTGATTGGGAAGTTAATGATTTGTTTTGATATGATGTATTATCAAGCTTACTTGATTTCTCTAGGCCGGTTGAATAGACTTGTTTCTATCATTACTGCTGGATTTATAGACATGTAGATTACTTGCATTATATAGCATTGTTGTTTTTTTTGCTTGAAGATAAGCAACTGTTTAAGTTTGGGGGTATTTGATAAGTAGGTTTTATACCTACTTATCCGATATCTATTACTTGAATTAGTTGCTTAAACCTATATTTTGTAGTTACTTTGTATGCATTGTGTGTTCAATTCATATGCTTTATGTTATTTTTTAGGCTATGACACGACATTGGCATGAAGAAGCAAGGAAAAGCAATTCAGACATCTTTTGGACTAAAATACGCAAGTAAATGCAAGAAGGGAATATTGAAGGACTTTTAACACCAAGTTGGATGCATGTTCTTAGCTTGGAACTTGGATTTTATTGTAGATCTACTTCTTAGCTTTCCATAACATCTTGAATCGTCTCAATTGAAGTTCAGATGCGAGAGTTATGGCCTTTTTATCAATAAAGATCAAAGATCTAAGTTGTCCTGCTTGTAATTTACATAATATCTACTTCAAGCCAAATTTTAACCTTTATCCGTCCTGAATCTATCAAATTTCAAAGAATAAAAGTTGTAGATCTTGTCAATATCTTTGATATGATAGGTGGAAGGCCCCGTAACTCCTAGCGGATCAAAAGTTATACTTATTTTACAAAGAATATCGCAGGAGGAAACAAAGCGGCACGGGGCGCGTCGGGCCATCAAAATTTCTACTATAGTAGCAGGGTGGACCAAATTGGCCTAGGAATAGCGCTGGGCGCGTCGGTCGACAAGTAGACAGTTAATTTGGGTGTTATATTGTCCAATTTGAGCTAGAATGGGATTCTTAGTTGCCTAACTTGCTAGGGTGTCCATTAGAACTATAAATAGTTGATTTTAACTTGGATTAGGAGGCTAGTTTTGGAGGATTCCATTAGATTAGATTAGGAGCAAAATCCTAGTTCTTATGAGATTTGGAGATTGATGCAACTTGGAGACCATTGAAGATCAAGAGTAGGAACTTGAGGAAGATTGAGATTTGCTGACAGCAGATTTATTCTTTACTTTATTCTTAGTTTTGTCTTTTAATGTGTATTCAAGGGTGTATTCTTAGTTTTAATTCAATGAACTAATTCTTTGTTTGAGATTACAATAGATCTTGTTGTGTAGTTTATTTTAATATGCTTCACTATCAATTATTATGTTCTATCGTGAGGATTGTCTATTGTGATTTGAACTTAATTGTTTAATTGATTGGTCATTAATTACCGTGATAATCTATATGAATTCGAGATATGAAGTATAGATTTAGATCTGATCATGATAGCATGTGTTTGTGATTTCTGCATAGATGGAATTCATGAGTTGTATTTAGAATAGAGATATGCCTTTACGCCATATGTAATCTTATAGAGAACTTATGCTTTAAATCCTTTTTAATTATAATTCACATAGAGATATAGTGAATTAGTTAATTAGGGTGTCTTGCTTAATTCTATCATTTGTGGATTTAAGTGAGTATGGGTATTATGCATCGAGAGGTGGTTTTATCTACTTTAGTGTTCTTGATTAACAATTCAGGATATAGAATAATTGATGAGAATTATGTTAACTTAAATGAAGCAATAAGTGAAGTTGTGATCTTAAATCTTCGTTATCTTAATTTAATTGGTGGTAATTAAAATTAGTTTACTTATAAATTGAAATTCATTCGTATAAATAAGATTGAGTTTGTTACGGATTAGTACTTGGTGATTTTAATTAAACAATTCCTCGTGGGAACGATACTCTACTTACACTTTATTATTTGTTGACCACGTATACTTGCGTGATTGTGCGTAATTCGATTTTACACCAATATAAAGCTAGAATCTGAGAATTCAAATGTTAAGCATTAGCTTAGAGAAGAAATAACTGAACGAGTGAGAATGAAGGATGTTTGGGTAAAAGCCGCACGACGCGTTGATATTGTGGAAAGAGAAGTCCAGTCCAAGAAGGCTAAAATAGATTATATGTATTTCTCTTTTTGGACAGCAATTGGGAGAACCCAACATCGAGTTTTAAATTACCCTGTACATTGCGGTCAATCCCAATTCGATATGGATCGAAGATTAATGATTCAGATCATGGAACAGGAGTACGACGAAGCAGTTGAGGGATGAATATGCTCTATAGCAAAAGTCAATTCCAGTGGTAATGATGACACCAAAGGTTGTCCCGGACAAGTAAAAGTCGGTGGTTCAAGTGAGAGTGCTTTTCGTAATTTCCCAACAAGCGAGGAACTCGAACGAGGTTATTATGGGTAAGCTAATCATAAACTCGTGCAAAGTTTATACCTTATTTGATACCGGTTCTATCCACTCTTTTATTTCTCCCACTTGCGCTCAACGTTTAAATTTAACTCTAGAGAAATTAGACTTTGACTTATCTGTTGAAACTCGGTTGGGAGAAACCTTCATTACATCCACTGTTTATAAATCTTGTTTGATTCAAATCGGCAACCGCACATTACCCGTCGATCTCATCTCTTCGAAAATACTTGCATTTGATGTGATTTTAGGGATTGATTGGTTAACTACTCATCATGCTAAAATTGATTATTTTTGTAAGGTTGTTAGCTTTCATATTCCTAACCAACCTATTATGTGAATTGAAGCAACCAAACCACTAAAGTCAATCACTGTCATATCAAGCCATAAAGCTATTCGTTTATTGAAAAGAGAATGTCAATGTGACGCCCCCAAAATAGGTATACATCACCCTTCTTGGGTTGCAAAATACATGGTACAGAATTCAAATACAACTTAATTATACAACTATCGTGTAAAGTACGACAAAACATAAGCTGAAAGTTTCAATACGAATATTTTCTTCTATATAATATCCAAACTCAAATTCAATATTATTACAATTATTATCACACTATTTCACATTAAAGTGAGGACTACTAATGCACCATCTCAGACCATCATTCCATTCCCCGACTAGTTCCGGCTATGTTCTCATTTCCTGAAGAGAACAATGAAAGCAAAGGGTGAGCTCAACTAGCCCAGTAATAAATATTATGACTAAGATAATGCAGAATAAATTATCGTTAGACTTCAATAGTGTTAACAACTGATAGAATACAATAGACAACAAGTTTTAGATCAACAACTGCAACAGAATAAGCAATCCATTAGAAGAGTCAAGTAGATCATGATATCTACTATCTTCTATGATTTAAAAAGTTTATCATCAATTTTATCGCTGAGACTCATCTTAATAAATAATCCACATCACTGAATTATCCATGCACTATGGGCCAAGGATATTGTTGGTCGTTTTACCGATCAATATATGCGTGCAAGTATACACGGTCAACAAGTAATAAAGAGTAAGTAAAGTATCGTTCCTACGGAGAATTAACTTATAAAGTTTACCAAGCACTAACACATAACCATTTCAGTCTTATTTAAACGAATGATTTAATATAGTGATGAAAACTATAAAATTAAATAATACTAACTACACCTAGAATGAAACTAGATAATGAAGACTCGAGATTACAATTTCCCCTATTGAATCATTTAAATCGACACACTTCCTATGTAGCCAAATTAATTATAGTGGATTGTTAGTCGATAACACAAAAGTGAAATATAGCCATCTCTCGATGTACCATACCCATATCACATATAATTCACAATTGATAGAATACACATGAATACCCACACTAGCTAAACCACTATATGTCTATGTGATTTACAAATAAATAGGGTTTAAGCTCAAGTTCTCAATTAAATACGATTGGTGCTTCGGTATATGTCTATCCTAAGCACGAATCATACATTCCATCACCATGTAAAACATACAAACACATGCTATTAAGATCAGATCTAAGCCCATACGTCATCTTTCAAGTTCATATAGGTTATCACAATAATCGATGGCCAATCAACTAAGCAATAAGCATGAATCTTAATAAACAATCTCATAATAATAAATAAGACTAACAATGAAGTATATCAAAATAGATTAGGCAATAGATTCCATTGCAATCCCAAAATAGAGTTCAACTCATAGTTGAATTAGAATCCATGATCGACAATTGAATATATATTGAAAGATACAAATAGAAGTAAAGAGAGTTAGGGATTAAGAATAGAAAATCTGAGTTTCTTCTCTTATTTTACTTCTGAACTTTCAAGGATTTTCAATTGCTTTAATCCTCAAATCTTAGCTATTCTAGGGTTCTAATCTACTATAATCTATTAAGGAAATTAAAGAAAAGAAAAGAGCATATGTAATGTAAAATTGATCCCCACAAGGGTGGAATCCCCCCTATATACTGATAATACGTCTAATATATAAGCCCTAATTTAACCCCCCCTCTAAGTTACGCTTCAATCGCATTATCTAGTGAAAAAGTCATCTATAGTCAACTTCCGAAGTGGCGCGGCCGCGCTGGAATTGGCCTGAAGTTGGGCGCGCCCGCGCTCAAGTATCAAATCACATTTTTTTGCTCCAGGAATTGGCGCGACCGCGCCTAAAATACACTAGAAATCCGTGTGGCTCTCGAGTTTTCCTTGACTTTCCTGACAGACTACGATTATTGGTGCAGTGCTCGACGATCAGACAAGCCTATCTATTACATCATAAGATCAACTTCACAAGCTTGATCTTTCTATATTTATAGTCCTTGTACATTATTTCTTTTTAAGGATTTCACAAGGATATTTTGCTTATGTAGGATCAACCTAACACATTTGATCAATTCATTCTAAGTCCGTGTACATGTGTTTCTATTCTCTATCAAATGACTTAACAGCTTTTCTGAATGCAAGCATGCTTGCATTCATTCATATATATATATATATATATATATATATATATATATATATATATATATATATATATATATATATCATAATCAAATCAAATAGGAATATCATTCACATGCATATTCCCGACACTGAACAGTTCCAATTTATGATGGAGCGAATGATTAAGGCTCTTTGCAAACAAGTAGATCAATTGGCAGAACTGGTGATTCATCAACCCAAGTCACATGCCAGTTAGTCAGTCAGAAGCATGCTAATCTCCTTCCTTTTGTCATGAATATTCCATCCTCGCCTTTAGAAAGTGAAACACTGGAGGATAAAGTTGCGAAAAAAACAAGTGCCAAAGACCGTTGGGACTTTGCCAACAAACGGAAATTTACATATCTTGGCCAACCTATAGAGGAAATATTTTAGATATTGATCAATGAAGGAAGAATTACATCCCTTCTAGCTCCAATCAATCCCCATTCTAAATGATTCAATTCCAATGGAGTATGCCAATATCACTCCCACTCTCGCGATCACAACACAGAAGATTGTTGGGCACTCCGCCACCTCATTCAAAATTTAATTTACAGCGGTGTCCTGCAGATGGCAGATGACGACAATTTGTTACTCGACAGTGGGAACACATGTACTACAAAATGGAAGGACAGCGTAGCAGTTATATTTGCTGAGGATGATTTGGCTTCCAGACCACTCACAATACAAGCAATTCAACTCAAAGGTGCTGACAATCCTTTGAAAGTGGCTACACTAGAGCCAATTAACTTACCATTCAGACCCCAGTATCCTGTTGTCATCTTAAAAAAAGTCCCATGGAATTATGGGCAGGCTGAAGGATCTACATCACATACAATTGATGTAGTGGCGAAGGAGAATCCACTATATCTTCCCCATCAGGTGATGAAGCCCACCATCAAATCAAATGGGAAAGTTCCCATAGAGAAGATTGAAGAGTTCATTCGTACCATGGGCCATAATGAAGCTAAGGTGGTTTTAAGCTTGAGAGAAGCTCTACAATAAATTTCCATATTGGACTTAGTTTTCTCTTCCGAAGATCACAAGAAAATATTGTTAAGGGTCTTGGAATAAGCCCATTTACCGAAATTAGTGGATGTAGAAAAATTCCAACATCTGGTTGATCACATTTTCAACAACAATGTGATATCTTTCAGTTATGATGACATACCCGTTGAAGGGACCGATCATTACAAGTCGTTGCACATAGCGGTTTTATCCTCTGGATCATGGTAGGAGGAGTCTCGATAGATGGAGGTTCATCTTTGAATATCTGCCCTTATGCTACCTTGGAGAAGATGAATATCAACCCCAAGAGGATCAAAAGCAGCCATATGGTTATCAAAGTTTTTGATGGGTCCCGACGAAACACCGTTGGAGTGATTGAATTACTAGTGGAGATTGGTCCACATACATTCAGTGTATCATTTCACGTGCTCAGAATAGCAATAGGATACAACCTACTTTTGGGAAGACCATGGATTCATATGACTGGAGTTGTCCCCTCCACTCTTCATCAACAACTCAAGTACATTATCAACAATATCCTAGTCACTGTTAATGCTGACCCGAAATGTCTTGAACAAGGTAACATGCCATTAATTAACGAAGTTATCACGAGTTAGTTAATCATAAACTCTAGCGAAGTCTATACCTTATTTGATACCGGTTCTACCCATTCTTTTATTTCTCCTACTTGCTCTTAACGTTTAAATTTAACTCTAGAGAAATTAGACTGACTTTGACTTATATGTTGAAACTCTATTAGGAGAAACCCTCATTACATGTGTTATCCAAGTCTTGGATGAGAGTCAGAGTTTTTAAATGATATTTCTATCATTAATAAATTTCCTGACATATTCTCTAAAGACTTCGTGGCCTACCCCAGAGCGTGAAATCGAATTTTGTTTTGACCCCCAGTACGAAACCCATTTCTAAAACCCTTAAATATTTCTTCAACCAAAATGAACGTATAATGCGCCAAAGATGTTGGCTCGAGCTGTTAAAGATTATGCCAATACCATTCAATATTATTGTGGAAAAATCGAACGTGGTAGCTGATGCATTGAGTAGAAGATTGTATGCGTTTACGATTGTAACATTGTTAACACAAGAACCAATTTCATATGACTTACAAATGATAAAGATAGAGTTAAAGACTTTAAGGACCCACGTGATGATGTCAAATAATACGAATAGAATCGACATTAACCGATAAAGTTAAAATCGCTCAAGCTACACACTCGGAGCTGATGAATATGAAGAAGAAGGTTCAAGAGGGTGTTATTCTAGAAGCAAGAATCGATGAAGAGAGTAAATCTCAACCCTCGATTTAATTGGGCCATTCGAAATCCTCGATCGAGTAGGAACGGTGGCCTATAGACTCGCTTTACCGCCAAGTATGTCGCGTGTTCATAATATTTTTCACGTATCGATATTACGTAAATATGTGGACGAGCCGAATCACATTATTAAATTAGAACTAGACAAGATAGAAGAAGATTTAACGTTTGAGGAGATAGCTGTTTAAAATGTTTGATAAGAATGAATATATTCTATGCTCAAAGGTTATACTTTAAGAGTTAGAATCTGACGAGGTATCATCATCTCTTCGACATACTAGGTACGTACGTAAATTTCGATGGCAAAATTTCATAAGGAGGGGAGATTGTGAGGTCCCAAATTTTATGAAATGAAAGTATTCAATTTTCTTATAATTATTATTTTATTTAGTAAATGGTTAAATTGAGAAAGGGTTAAAGTTAAGGGTGATATGTGAAAATTTTATAAAGTAAGCAAGTTGATATAAAATATTAGTTGTGTCAAGGAATATTCGTTTTAACAGGGAATATTTGTACGACGACATAATTATTGGTGGACCCCAGAATAGAAGTATTGTCGTAGTTAGAAAATGACAGAAATATTTTTTTATAAAAATAACGGCGAAAGTTTTATCGTTAAACTATTGAACTACCCGGTAGTAAAAGTATAGTAATACGCATGGTTTCATAGTAGCACACGGTATTTATTATTAATGCTTACGTGAGAAGTCACTCAATTATACTCAATTATTGTTACAATAATTGCTGCATAATATCTCTCATATTATTGATTCAATTATTGTCAAGGTATCATCTGCATAATATTTATTATTATTAAATCAATAATTGAGAAGAAAAATTTATTCATATTATTATTTGCAATATTGATGATGTCTAGAAAGTTCTATCGAGAAGAGGTTTGGTCACCAAATTGCGTGCCGATGGAGAGAAATCCTTATCGGAAAACCCATCTTTCCTGGAAATGATCTGGTTGTTAAATATTGTGAGTTATAATATTAATGATGAATAAGTTCGTGTTGATTAAAGATGAAATTTATATTTCCATTGTGTTGGGATTATTAGTGTTAGTGGAAATCGACATCTATTCAGATAATAATTGATGTCTGGAGATTATATTGACCAATCAGGTAATTAATCGGATAAATGAGCAATTAATTGTTATTAATTAACATGCTTATAACTATTTGTTCACATGTGTGTACTATTAATTCACATACATGTACTATTAGGGGAGGTGGTGCATGATTGATAATACTTGCATGACTAAATTAAAAATTGAAGTATAGATGAAGGTACTATACTGTAATTTTTTTTTCACATGTATAGAACTATTGAGTCACATGATTGTACTATTGATTCAAATGATGTACTATTAGGTGAGCTGGTGCAAGTTTGATAATACTTGCAGGACTAAATTAAAAATAAAGGAAAAGATAAAGGTATTATACTATAATATTTTGAGCCCCAAAATGTGCAATTATCGAAACTATGTTTTCCTATAAATAGAAGCTCATTCTTCTTTTCATTCTCACCAATTCACTAAGACTCACAAGAGCAATTATAGGAAAAGAAGCTATAGAGAGAAAGAAAAAGAGTAGTCTGCTACTTCACTATTCCAGTATCTAGTCTTATTCTAAGATAAGGGGTATTATTTATTTCATATTTTGAAGAGATATTATTTTTCGTATTCGTATGAATATTATTTTTGTTCAATATTCGTAAGGAATATCATCTTCGTTCAATATTCGTAGGAATATTATTTTTGTTCAACAGTCGTAAGGGGTATTATTTCTTTCGTATTCATGATGAGAATTATTTTTATTCAATACTCGTAAGGGTTGTTATTCCATTCTTTATTATTCTGTTAGAATAACCTGTCTACGCGGACTACCGCATGCATGGTGAAATTGTTATGTTATTCCATTCTTTATTATTCTATTAGAATAACCTGTCTACGCGAACTACCGCAT
This sequence comes from Panax japonicus, assembly GCA_020205505.1. Taxonomy (NCBI): domain Eukaryota; kingdom Viridiplantae; phylum Streptophyta; class Magnoliopsida; order Apiales; family Araliaceae; genus Panax; species Panax japonicus. The sequence goes on from CM035092.1 coordinate 36,632,797, forward strand.
GCATGGTGAATGACCACATTGCGGATAAAAATTCATTTACAGTTTCGTATATTCTCTTATACTCGTATGAGATATCCTTTCTTTTGTACTCGTCATGGAATATCGTTTTCTTTTGGTATTTTCCTTTTATGAGTACTATTCACGAAGTATTATTCATGGGTACTATTCACGTATACGACACTATTCACGTATATAGTACTATTCACAAAGTACTATTCATAAAGTATTATTCATGAAGTACTATTCACGGGGTACTATTCTCGAAGTACTATTCACCTGGGTACTATTCACTCAGAGTACTATTCATGACAAAAATTAATTTCTTTTCGGTCCAAATCATTTTTGATACAATATTATTCTTAACTTTTACTCCACAAAGCAGTATCATGTTGGCAATTTGATCATTATTGAATTCTGGATAAATTAAATTATAAATCTTTAAAAGTTTATCCTTTGCTTTCTTTTAATTGAATTCTTATATCATTGTCATCATCTTCATGCTTATATTGTGATGACAGTCATCTTTGGCTTACGTGCATAGATGGACTGTTGATTGGTATGATTATAACCAGGGATCATTTGGTATAATCATGACCCGTAATGTTATAAATGATGTGGTAAAAGTCCTCATTGGCCCATAGTGCATTGATGGACATTTATTTGTATGATTATGACCAGGGATTATTCGGTATAATCATGACCATTGATGATTACATGAATATCCTTGGCCCGTAGTGCAGGGATGATTCGATGATGTGGTTTATTTATTAAGCTGAGTCTCATTGATAAAGTTGATGAAAAACTTTTTAAATCATAGAAAATAGTAGATATCATGCTCTACTTGACTCTTCTAATGGATTGCTTATTCCGCTGCTGTTGTTGATCTAAAACTTGTTGTCTATTGTATTCTATCAGTTGTTATACTATTGAAGGCTAAAGATAATTTATTCTGCATTATCTTAGTCATAATATTTCTAACTGGGCTAGTTGAGCTCACCCTTTTACTTTCATTGTTCTCTTCAGGAAATGACAACATATCCAGGACTAGTCGGGGAATGGAGTGACGGTCCGAGATGGTTATTTTAGTAGTCCTCACTACTTAGTGTGATAATAAATGTAATGAGGATTGAATTTGAGTTTGGATATTTTCTATGAGAAAATATTCATGTAAAAACTCAGCTATGTTTTGTCGTATTTTTATACGACAGTTGTATTAAAGAAGTTTGTATTTGATTTATGTACCATGTATTTGGCGACCCAAGATGGGTGATGTATACCTATTTGGGGGGCGTCACAACGCCCCTCAAGGGAACTCCATAATATGAGTTCACCCTGGCCCTTCTCAATGTGGGGAATGAACGTGATTAGGCCCAACGACCCCAAAGCCAGTAATGGGCATTAGTTTATCTTCACCATGATCGACTACTTCACCAAGTGGGTAGAAGCATCCTCCTTCCCCAAGGTTACCAAAGAAGTCATCATTGCTTTCATTAGAAATAATGTCATTTATCGATATGGACAACCAGAAGTAATTGTATCAGACAATTCTAAGAACCTCAACAACAAAATGATGGAGGAGTTATGCAGTAAATTCCACATCAAACACCTTAACTTCGTCATCTACCATCCAAAGATGAATGATGTTGTTGAAACGGCTAATAAAAACATCAAGAAAATCATGCAAAAGATGTCTGCCAACCACAAAGGATGGCCTGACTTGTTGCCTCTGACTTTATTAGCCTACAGAACATTAATGCGTACTTCCACTAGGGCAACCCTCTACTCATTAGCCTATAGGATGGAAGCAGTGCTTCCCATAGAGGTGGAAATGGAATCCCTTAGAGTGTTGATGGATGCTCAGCTAGATAAATACCAATGGGTACAAGACAGATATCACAAATTATCTCTAATAGACGAAAAGCGAATCGCGGCTATCTTCCATGGTCATTTATATCAACAAAGGATCGTCATATCCTACAACAAAAAAGTCTGGCTACAACAGTTTAAATAACATGACTTGGTTTTAAAGAAGATCATTGATAACCAAGATCAATCTGAGGGAAAATTCGCTCCAAATTGGGATGGCCCATTTGTTGTCAAGGAGGTATTGACAGGAGGCGCTCTCAGACTATAGGAAATGGACGGAGATGAATTTCCACAACTCATTAACTCGGACACCGTGAAATGGTACTATGTCTGAGGTTACCATGAAGAAAACATCCTGGTTTTGGATCATCAGATCACCAGTCATTCAGGTTTTCTAACCTTTTCTTACATACAAAATCTTTTTCATACTCTTCTGCCCCTCAGGGAAACATACCCTTCAAGCCAGCAGTCTGGTTTTGCCTCATTTCAAACCTTTCATACAATTTCGGTTATCCAACCAGGGATTGAACATTTCATACCTACAATTTGTCCTAAACATAGGATCAAACTTTTTCACACTTGCAGTTTGTCCTGAACATAGGATCAAACTTTTTCACACCTGCAGTTTGTCCCAAACATGGGATCTAACTTTTTTTCCCCCGCAGTTTAGCCTGCACATGGGATCAAACTTTTCTTCGGCTGCAAATCGTCCTGAGGGGCAAACTACGTCAACCCGATCTCCCTAATACCCGGGAGTACATAGACCACCATATTCTATATAGCCCGGTCGCAATAAAAAACAAAAACAACAAAAACATTTCTGCCCTTTCTCTACAAAAACAAAAACAACAAAAACATTTCTACCCTTTCTCTACATAAACAAAAATAACAAAAACATTCCTACACCCTTTTACATTCGGCGTTGAACCTTGTACACCTGGTTCAAACTATGTAGACCTGATCTCCTCTTCAATAGGAGTACGTAGGCAACCATTCATAGTTTGGTCTAACCCCCTACCAAAACACAAATATTGTCACCTGGTACTGGGATCAAACTTCAATCCACCATATTTCATCGGCTACAGACCAAAGGGATGGAACTACCTGACCTCCCCATAAATGGGAGAGTTGGCGACCATCTAAGCTGTGGTTGATTCCGTGAAGATCAACACCAATCCATAAGAGATGGAACTAACTGGGCTCCTCTTAAATAAGAGTACTAGCGACCATCTTTGGTGCGGTGAATCTCAGAGAGGAAAAGTCACACTCCTCTACACATTTCCATACAGAAACTAGTCCCAAGACACCAAAGAGGGTATGGATATACACGGAGCAATGATCCATTCTGAAAGATCCTGCGATGTCTCAATGTCCACACACCAAGGATGAGTTTAGAATACATCAAGATCACATGCCCTGAAGGAAAAGGCAAATATCAAACAAGTATTAAGGCACAACAAAAAGGGAAGTGAATCAAAACATATTTCTCTGCCATATATAATGTTATTTGATATATACATATGTGTTGTACATGACAAAATGGCTAAGCTAGTGTGTACAGGAAAATATAAGTCTATCTACAGTTCTATATATATGCGGACTATCAGATCTAACATAGCATCTCTCTCCGAAGAAGGAGGTAACGCTGTAAGCTCCTGCGCAATGGTATCTACATGAGCTAGCAGATCCGAGGCCAATTGCATGGTGGCATGATGCTCATCAATGTATTCACTCATATCGGCAAGGATGAGAGTCATAAGGGATCTCACTGAAGCACTATCTATGACGGCCACATCCTGAGCAGATAGAAAAACATCCCACTCTATAATCAATGCATCTCTGGCTGATCTGGCCTCATATCTCTCCAATGGAGAGGCCTCTCTCCCATCAAGAGCTGTTAACATCAATGTCCTAGCCTGATCTCTCTCAAAGGTCATTAGATGAAGACTCTGCTGTAAGTACTGTATTGAATGCTGAATCACAGTAGCACTCGTACTTGGAGAATCCATCGCAACTGTTGGCAACCCAGTGGTCAAATCCTCCTCGGTGGGAATATAAGTCTCCTTCATAGGCTCCCTATAATAAGAATCAATCCCATGCACTGTGCATACTGCCATAGTCAATGTCGTCTTTGTCGCCATCCATGCGGAATACTCTGCAGAACAACCCGGATGGCTAACAAAAAATGCAGCTAGCTCACACTGATCCCAATAGGTGTACAACCTAGATATATCCTATGTTGATAAGTGGCGAGAAGCTAAGCGTTGATTCAATGCCCCCTCAAAAGGATGGAAGTCCTAGAACTAGTCAAACAGAAACATCACGGCCAGTGGGTGGTAAGTAGTCATGCCCTTCAAACCAGCTAGAGGGAGATAATCCATGCCCGGAGCTTGAGTGATGAAGCTATAGGGTGAAATGAGCCCTGTACACAGTAATATATCAAACGAATCTCTGATCCCTGCCAGGAAAATGGACCAAGATGCAGGATCTATACACTCCGCAGGCTGAAAGAAGTACAACATAGCTATCTCATGGGTGAAACAATACTCGTGCTATCTGAAAGTGTCAATCGATCTCAAGTGTGACATAAACCACACGTACAACATAATCGAGCTGCCTGTGAATACCCCTGCAGGGTAAGTGCTGCAATATGTGGCTGATCTCATTGTCTCTACTACAATCATCGGTATAATGGTGTGACCCTCCCTGAGAGCTCTCACTGCCATAATGACACCAATATCTAGCTCATACATGTATCATGGCATGTATACATACGACAATATGCATAGTAGCAAGACATTTACTCTAGCTGAGTGCCAATGATCATTCGACATGGTAAAATACCTGGAGTGCCATATATAACTATCTTCAGAGCCAAATATGTTCATCTGAAAACGCTGGGATACGATGTGGCCAGTTGTGATCTCATCCTGCACAACTCTATGCCTCAGCCCGATGAGAGTCATAAATTGTCGGCTCATATCGCCGATGGCCATCAACGCGCAAGGTTTGTCAAATGGCAGCGCCGTCAACCGTGTATACTCCTCCAGAGTAGGAGTCAACTCGTGGATGCCAAACCAAAAGACCTGTCTCTCCGGTATCCAATGCTCTAACATACCTTCTATGAAGCCTACGGGAACCTAAAACATCAGAAAAGTCATAGTATGCTGCCATAACAGATCTATAGTCACCCTGTCTGAAGGTGACATACTATCATACCACGATCTCAAACGGGATGCCACCAATACTAGTGGGGTATGATAAATGCGGCTAATTGTCGAAGAACACATCTGTGTGGGCCGTATCATAAGACCATGCAGGGGTTAATGTTGAATATCTCTGGACATACATACATATGCATAACATAATACATGCATGATAAAGAATAGATGATAGTATGATATAGGGAATGGAAAATTATACATGCATTCCTAAGTATATCATCATCTAATACATCTCTGTACAGCTAGAAATATAGGGAAATGGGACACAGACGCCCTACATCTAACAGAGGCCTATCAAAAGATATAGCGAGAATGGGGGGAAACCACCTAGTGTCTAACAGACGCCTATCAAAAGAGATAACGAGAATATACATCAGAAGAAGACAATGGTGTCAATGTCTACATCATCAATCCTATCCACCTGATGTAACTCCTCCTAAATCATTGGATCTCTATCCACAAGGATGTCATGTAGTAACCCCAAATCCGGGCCCCGAATCGCCGCGGACTCGGTACACTATTTCTATAATTGTTTTGCGGAAGATATAAACATAAATTGTTTATACATTACATTACACACTATTCCCCAAAATCGAGTAACCTTAACTTATACACAATTCATAAGTTATCTGACTCATAACATTATTTTCAAACTATTCTATTACAAGATAGCCGCATATATTGCCCCAAGCTGAACTTGGCATTATCTTTTCTATCGATGATTTATTTATTTAAGAGTCATATCTATTCTCAATTCAAAATAAATCTTATTTATCTATTCAACATTTCAAACTGTACATAGCTGAAAATTACATTTGATAAAACTATCAATCATAAATCTATACCATTTCTAAATCAAGAAAATATATTCATTTTATGCATCGTTCAATCTTCATCATCCGTATAGCAAATAATATTGCCTAACATCATTAACCTGCAAAAAGTTTATGTTTGCAAGATTAAGCTTGACAGCCCAGCAAATTTAACAGTCTATCATGTTTCACATAGCACACAATTCTATATGCACTAGAATTCCTTTAACATGCATATCTACATGCATCATATATTCTTTACTATGCATACCCTACATGCATCAATAATTTCTTACAAAACATTAATTCATGCATTATACATTTCTAATTTATCGAGTTACATCATACAACATGTAATCACATATTGATTGAGTTCCATAACCCAATTAACTTAGTCATATTTTGACTTTTAACCATTCATAGAGCATAATATGTAATTTAACACAACACATTCCATCCACAAACATAATAGAACTGAAAAACTTGCCTGAACCGTTGATTACCGCAAGAAATTTAATAACACTTTACCCGAAGATATAATATTAATAATATAGATCTCCAATATTAGAATAATATCATCACAATATATTACTGTTATATTTATATCTATAGAATAACCTAAACACATTATCACATATCCCTTTCAGTCTTTACAGCATATAAGACTAGGCATCAAGTCAAACTATTGTAGTCTGAGTTGAAACCGACACAATTCTATCAATCTGACGGTCTAGTCGGACGAATATCGAGTTTAAGTTCAATTAAACTCTGACTTAACAGTTAACAATTATCACAGATAATTTCTAACCAAACAAAACATTTTTCCTAGGCTCGTAAATTTTTTTGGATAATTATTACCATTTATCAACATTTTTCAATATTTAGTACTGTATTTAAATGAATTAAATACCCCAAAATTCCTTAATCATTAATATTTATTTAATATAAAATATTAATAAAAATCATAACATAATATTATAATATAATTATAATATATCAAAGTATTTTTAATACCTTAAAATCATAATTATATGATTTTTAAACACTTAAATCCATTATCCGATAATTGATATTAATATTAATATTTTCATGCCAAAATATCAAAAGTTATAATTTATAACTTAAAATATTTTTATAACTCTTAAATCATTTTTATATGATTTATAAATCATTAATTCCATTTTTCCATAATTTATTTAATATATCTATTAAATAAACTAATTATCATTAATATTGATTAATTAATGAAATTCATTCCAAAATATTAAAAGTCATCAAAAATAACTTAAAATATTTTCTTTTATCATAATATTATTTTTCATGATTTTTCACGAATTAAAAACTATTTTTAAATCATTTATTTAATATAGTAATTAAATAAATAAATACCATTTTCATTCCAAAAATACTAAATATTTTTGAAATATACTCAAAATAGTTAAAAACTATTTTTCAGACTTAAAAATAATTTTTCATAATTTATTAAGTATTTTTAATAATTAAAAACCATTTTTTTCTAATTTTTAATTAATTTCCAGAAAAATAAATAATAATCTGTCGCTATAGGTCTTTAGCGACACTTGTCTGTCGCCATTGGTGTTCTTGAGTGTTCTTGAGTGTTCTTGACAGAGTTCGGGTTGGGTGGTTTGACCACGATTTAAATGGTGTTCTGATCGATTTCTGGGTTGTTTAAAACTTTCAGATTGTAGTACTCATGTAGTACTACAACCTCAAACGGATTTCATGGTCATACAACATCAGATAAGAGATCTTTAAGTCTCCAAAATATCTGACAACATGTTCTTCATTTTCTGGGTTTTCCAGAAAATGAAGAACAGTCGAGGTTAATAGCTTCCGATCCTTATAACGTTCATTTAATGTTCGGTTTATGTGATATAGAGGTGTTAAATTGTAGTACTGATGTCAGGCTACAAGTATATCATATACAATCAACTTAAAAACATCAAAAACGCAAGATCTGGACTGGTCAAACTAAGTGTCACGAACTGTTCTTGAAGATTCTGGGTTTTCCAGAAACTTCATCCAGCCAGTTGGTCAACGCATGTTTGACCGATAATTACTACGATCCTGTTACAGATCTGGGTGATCTAAAGCTTTTATAATGCAGATCTCATGTCAAACTACAACTTTAAAGCAACAACATGATCAAACTAACAAATAACAGCAAGATTCATGACCTTCAAAAATCTGGTCAGACCAATCTGAAAATTCTGGGTTACCCAGATTTTCAGTTTCTGTGATCGGTCAACGACCTTTGACCGCTTTTAACTTTTAATTTAAACATGATATAAGGTTGATTCAAGTTTCAGATCCTAGTCCTCATGACATAGAACACATCCAAAACATAACATACACAAAACATATAACACATAAAGATCTAGAGGCCCTGACATTTGCTTGTCAGTCAACATTTTCCAACATTTCCAGATTTCATAAATTGCTAGATTCGAGCATCTAGATGTTATGGATCCATGATCCAACAACCCAGATCTCTAATTGACACCTTATTACACCCATTTGAACAATCAATTACAACAAACAACATAAGATCAAGGATTTTAAAATTTAGGGTTTATACCACTTTTATGCTTTGATCCATGATTCTGATCCTTTGATCTGTTTCTGGTACACGTAGGGCTTGAATTTAGACTGAACTATCATTGAAATTTCGTGGGTTTGGAGGGAATGGGAGTTGGTGAGAGCAAAAATGAGATTGGTCATATTTTTTGAGCACTTTCTCTCTCCAAATCCATTTAAAATTATTAGATGCATTGCATGTGTGTGATATAGCTGATGATTTGCTGGATTTGTTGCACATGGCTAGGTCTAGGGTAGCTCTAGGGTTGTTCACCAAACCCATGATTTTGCTAGATTTGCAAGAAACAAAAATAATACACTAAAAGGGCATTTTTGTCCTTTCCTTTAATTTCTAGATTTTGCATTAGGATTTAGGGCTTGTTAGGCTTTAGGGTTTAACCCTTTAGGGTTTAGATTTTACCCCACAAATAATTATCAACTTGGATTTTCAAAATAATTCTCTAATAAAATTTAAAATAGAAAATTTTAAATTTTTAACTTATAATTAGGGCTTCCTAATTATATCATAATCTCATAATCATGAATCATTCTTTGCTAATTAGGACCAATTTATCCTAATTAAAATTGCTAATTAAGCACTTAGGGCCAAAATTGCACATTAGATTTCAAAACCATATATTAGGATTTTAAATAAAAATAATATTTAAATCTTAGAAATTAGATTTCTTAATCCGATTAGGGTTGACAATTAGGATTTATATCTCCTAATTAACATTGCTAATCAAGCAATTAAATCCATCACTGCACAATTAGGGTTCAAAATGGTCATTAGGTTTCAAAACCCTTAAATTAGGGTTTCTAATAGAAAAATTAAAATTTTAATTTAGAAATTAAATATTCGTAATTAGATTAGGGTTTCTAATTACTCATAAAGCAAAATAATTAGGATTAGGATTTCCTAATTAACATTACTACTTTTAGCAATTAAATCCACCACTGAACAATTAAAATTTCTGACGGAACAATTAGGGTTCCAAAAATTGAAATTAGGGTTTGTTAATTAATCAACCTTTTACCCTAATTAATACTTAATTAATACCTCATAAGCATTATAATTCTCCGTTATATTCCCAGATTAGGGCTTTCATTTTATCAAAATCTGAAACTAGGGTTTTCAGATCTGGTATTAGGATTTCCAAACAATCAATTAAGATTTTAGATAATTCATTAGGGTTTTCCCTAATTAATCCAATATATTGGCGTTTAACATTGTACATAACATTGCATTCCCAATCTAGGGCTTTCAATATCCGATTTAGAATTTCGTACTCCCGGAACTGAAACTAGGGTTTCCAGAACCGATTTCTATGGTTTCTTATTAGACGTTAGGGTTTTCTAACCGAACGCTGTCATTCTTAATATAAACTTGGGGTTTGTTACAGATATAAATTATCTGATCAACCCATGACCCTTAACCACATTCTGAACACATCATTAACCATAAACACCGAACATGTTCACATAAACACTTAATCCTGAATAATTCACCTATATCCTTCACCGAATTTTGAAATCCTCAAAATTCAATCCCAATAACATTAAACGCATACACTTATTTTCTGTCTAGGTCTAATATTTGACCTTAAATCAATCATTTAAGATTTTCTTAAATTGTCAAATTTCTCGGGTTGTCACATTCACCCCTCCTTCTAAGAATTTCGTCCCCGAAATTCACCTTACACCTTACACCTTACACCGTGCACCTTACACCATTCACACATATACCATTCACACATATCACATGCTACCCAATAAACCACTCACAAGGGTAAAAATTTTAAAACTGTGCTGAGGAATCGTATAGGCTGTTTTTTTTCATTTTCGCAAAGGTTTTATGGAAATTCATCCGCAAACCGTCATAACTTACGGACAAAAAGGGTGATTAGCCCATTATGCCCTGTACTGATCAAGTACTGCTGGTCGGAACAATTTGTTCCTCTTATCCGCCTTAGGTGCACAAAATTTCTTACCTCAGTCTCATTTGATTCCACAGCAAAACAATTTGGTTCGGAAAATTTCTTTCAATAAACACTTGGAGTTTTTGAAAATATTTTTGAGAATGACGTCATGATTCCGCACTGTATTCAACAGTCCGTTGAGGATTTCGTCATTTTGTGACTTTGTTATACTACATCATACTGTAGTGGGCTGACGATTCTTAGATCACATCCAACACCAAGTAATTCTGCATTGATAACTCCATCATTTTTTTATCATCTCTGCACCAAGTCACATGGTACATAAGTGATAATTAAAAACACATTTTTTTAAAAGGCACATACTGCGCATTTAGCTTGATGTCAAAATTTTGAAATCTAGCATAGATAGAGGTTTAGGAAAACCTAATTCTCCACTAATGATCATATGCTTAAACATTTTATATGTTCCTATTATCCTCAATACTCCATTCACACACAACTATACCCAGTTCATAAAACCACACTTATGAGTTCATAACCTGACCACAATTATATGAGTTTAAGAAAGGAATCACCCTCTCATTTTCATATAACTATGAATCAAGAATGCCACATAAGTATGAGTTTTAAGAACTCGTACTTAACCTTATATTCACTATCTATGACCTATCTATCTGTTATACACATGAGAAAGGAATCACCCTCTTAACACGCATATAGCAAATAGCGCGACACAACATTTCAATGATTATCAGTGCCAGAAACTAAGTTGTTGTCAAACCAAACTTGGCCACTAATCAATATAGGAAGTTAAGTGAACAATTCCCCGCCCATACAAAGAATTGGTCAACCTAACCACTACATTGACCAGGAAGCTAAGTGATTCTAAAACCAAGTACAAATTCCCCTCCCATACAAGGAATCATACAACTCAGCTGCCGACAAGAGTCCTCAATTGAATCCCCACCTAATACTTAAACCCTTTTTTCAATACGAATTCAATTCGTATTCATAATCCATAACTCTTTCATGAGTTTTCATAGTACAATTTCATAGTACAATTGATACACAGCATCATGTTGTAACCTTTTCAATCATAAGATTGATTCTTTCTGGCTGTCATAACCTTATCAGATCACGGGGTGATCTTATCGTATATATTACGATTTATTTCTATGCCCATGATCGTTTTGTTTTACGATCTTCTATCCCTACACTTTCAGTCTTTTAGACTCAATCTATTCACCATTACTGTTCAACTTTATTATCAGAGTTAGGGAACTCTGTGTCTTTACACTCGTCGAGATTCGTCTTTGAATCTTACCGACCAATTAACTCTATATGAGTTAGATCTTATCCTAATCACTGCAGTTATTGGTCTCAGGTATTCCTACCTAAGCTTCATAACCAACAGCTCTGATACCAACTGTAGTAACCCCGAATCCGGGCCCCGAATCGCCGCGGACTCGGTACACTATTTCTATAACTGTTTTGCGGAAGATATAAACATAAATTGTTTATACATTACATTACACACTATTCCCCAAAATCGAGTAACCTTAACTTATACACAATTCATAAGTTATCTGACTCATAACATTATTTTCAAACTATTCTATTACAAGATAGCCGCATATATTGCCCCAAGCTGAACTTGGCATTATCTTTTCTATCGATGATTCATTTATTTAAGAGTCATATCTATTCTCAATTCAAAATAAATCTTATTTACCTATTCAACATTTCAAACTGTACATAGCTGAAAATTACATTTGATAAAACTATCAATCATAAATCTATACCATTTCTAAATCAAGAAAATATATTCATTTTATGCATCGTTCAATCTTCATCATCCGTATAGCAAATAATATTGTATAACATCATTAACCTGCAAAAAGTTTATGTTTGCAAGATTGAGCTCGACAGCCCAGCAAATTTAACAGTCTATCATGTTTCATATAGCACACAATTCTATATGCACTACAATTCCTTTAACATGCATATCTACATGCATCATATATTCTTTACTATGCATACCTTACATGCATCAATAATTTCTTACAAAACATTAATTCATGCATTATACATTTCTAATTTATCGAGTTACATCATACAACATGTAATCACATATTGATTGAGTTCCATAACCCAATTAACTTAGTCATATTTTGACTTTTAACAATTCATAGAGCATAATATGTAATTTAACACAACACATTCCATCCACAAACATAATAGAACTGAAAAACTTGCCTGAACCGTTGATTACCGCACGGAATTTAATAACGCTTTACCCGAAGACCTAATATTAATAATATAGATCTCCAATATTAGAATAATATCATCACAGTATATTACTGTTATATTTATATCCATAGAATAACCTAAACACATTATCACATATTCCTTTCAGTCTTTACAGCATATAAGACTAGGTATCAAGTCAAACTATTGTAGTCTGAGTTGAAACCGACACAATTCTATCATCCTGACGGTCTAGTCGGACGAATATCGAGTTTAAGTTCAATTAAACTCTGACTTAACAGTTAACAATTATCACAGATAATTTCTAACCAAACAAAACATTTTTCCTAGGCTCGTAAAAATTTTCGGATAATTATTACCATTTATCAACATTTTTCAATATTTAGTACTGTATTTAAATGAATTAAATACCCCAAAATTCCTTAATCATTAATATTTATTTAATATAAAATATTAATGAAAATCATAACATAATATTATAATATAATTATAATATATCAAAGTATTTTTAATACCTTAAAATCATAATTATATGATTTTTAAACACTTAAATCCATTATCCGATAATTGATATTAATATTAAAATATTAATATTTTCATGCCAAAATATCAAAATTTATAATTTATAACTTAAAATATTTTTATAACACTTAAATCATTTTTATATGATTAATAAATCATTAATTCCATTTTTCCATAATTTATTTAATATATCTATTAAATAAACTAATTATCATTAATATTGATTAATTAATGAAATTCATTCCAAAATATTAAAAGTCATCAAAAATACCTTAAAATATTTTCTTTTATCATAATATTATTTTTCATGATTTTTCACGAATTAAAAACTATTTTTAAATTATTTATTTAATATAGTAATTAAATAAATAAATACCATTTTCATTCCAAAAATACTAAATATTTTTGAAATATACTCAAAATAGTTAAAAACTATTTTTCAGACTTAAAAATAATTTTTCATAATTTATTAAGTATTTTTAATAATTAAAAACCATTTTTTTCTAATTTTTAATTAATTTCCAGAAAAATAAATAATAATCTGTCGCTATAGGTCTTTAGCGACACTTGTCTGTCGCCATTGGTGTTCTTGAGTGTTCTTGACAGAGTTCGGGTTGGGTGGTTTGACCACGATTTAAATGCTGTTCTGATCGATTTCTGGGTTGTTTAAAACTTTCAGATTGTAGTACTCATGTAGTACTACAACCTCAAACGGATTTCATGGTCATACAACATCAGATCAGAGAGCTTTAAGTCTCCAAAATATCTGACAACATGTTCTTCATTTTCTGGGTTTTCCAGAAAATGAAGAACAGTCGAGGTTAATAGCTTTCGATCCTTATAACGTTCATTTAATGTTCGGTTTATGTGATATAGAGGTGTTAAATTGTAGTACTGATGTCAGGCTACAAGTATATCATATACAATCAACTTAAAAACATCAAAAACGCAAGATCTGGACTGGTCAAACTAAGTGTCACGAACTGTTCTTAAAGATTCTGGGTTTTCCAGAAACTTCATCCAGCCAGTTGGTCAACGCATGTTTGACCGATAATTATTACGATCCTGTTACAGATCTGGGTGATCTAAAGCTTTTATAATGCAGATCTCATGTCAAACTACAACTTTAAAGCAACAACATGATCAAACTAACAAACAACAGCAAGATTCATGACCTTCAAAAATCTGGTCAGACCAATCTGAAAATTCTGGGTTACCCAGATTTTCAATTTCTGTGATCGGTCAACGACCTTTGACCGCTTGTAACTTTTAATTTAAACATGATATAAGGTTGATTCAAGTTTCAGATCCTAGTCCTCATGACAGAGAACACATCCAAAACATAACATACACAAAACATATAACACATAAAGATCTAGAGGCCCTGACATTTACTTGTCAGTCAACATTTTCCAACATTTCCAGATTTCATAAATTGCTAGATTCGAGCATCTAGATGTTATGGATCCTTGATCCAACAACCCAGATCTCTAATTGACACCTTATTACACCTATTTGAACAATCAATTACAACAAACAATATAAGATCAAGGATTTTAAAATTTAGGTTTTATACCACTTTTATGCTTTGATCCATGATTCTGATCCTTTGATATGTTTCTAGTACACGTGGGGCTTGAATTTAGACTGAACTATCATTGAAATTTCATGGGTGTGGAGAGAATGGGAGTTGGTGAGAGCAAAAATGAGATTGGTCATATTTTTGAGCACTTTCTCTCTCCAAATCCATTTAAAATTATTAGATGCATTGCATGTGTGTGATATAGCTGATGATTTGCTGGATTTGTTGCACATGGCTAGGTCTAGGGTAGCTCTAGGGTTGTTCACCAAACCCATGATTTTGCAAGATTTGCAAGAAACCAAAATAATACACTAAAAGGGCACTTTTGTCCTTTCCTTTAATTTTTAGATTTTGCATTAGGGTTTAGGGCTTGTTAGGGTTTAGGGTTTAGATTTTACCCCACAAATAATTAGCAACTTGGATTTTCAAAAAAATTCTCTAATAAAATTTAAAATAGAAAATTTTAAATTTTTAACTTATAATTAGGGCTTCCTAATTATATCATATTCTCATAATCATGAATCATTCTTTGCTAATTAGGACTAATTTATCCTAATTAAAATTGCTAATTAAGCACTTAGGGCCATAATTGCACATTAGATTTCAAAACCTCATATTAGGGTTTTAAATAAAAATAATATTTAAATCTTAGAGATTAGATTTCTTAATCCGATTAGGGTTGACAATTAGGATTTATATCTCCTAATTAACATTGCTAATCAAGCAATTAAATCCATCACTGCACAATTAGGGTTCAAAATGGTCATTAGGTTTCAAAACCCTTAAATTAGGGTTTCTAATAGAAAAATTAAAATTTTAATTTAGAAATTAAATATTCGTAATTAGATTAGGGTTTCTAATTACTCATAAATCAAAATAATTAGGATTAGGATTTCCTAATTAACATTGCTACTTTTAGCAATTAAATCCACCACTGAACAATTAAAATTTCTGACGGAACAATTAGGGTTCCAAAAATTGAAATTAGGGTTTGTTAATTAATCAACCTTTTACCCTAATTAATACTTAATTAATACCTCATAAGCATTATAATTCTCCGTTATATTCCCAGATTAGGGCTTTCATTTTATCAGAATCTGAAACTAGGGTTTTCAGATCTGGTATTAGGATTTCCAAACAATCAATTAAGATTTTAGATAATTCATTAGGGTTTTCCCTAATTAATCCAATATATTGGCGTTTAACCTTGTACATAACATTGCATTCCTAATCTAGGGTTTTCAATATCCGATTTAGGATTTCGTACTCCCGGAACTGAAACTAGGGTTTCCAGAACCGATTTCTAGGGTTTCTTATTAGACGTTAGAGTTTTCTAACTGAACGCTTTCATTCTTAATATAAACTTGGGGTTTGTTACAGATATAAATTATCTGATCAACCCATGACCCTTAACCACATTCTGAACACATCATTAACCATAAACACCGAACATATTCACATAAACACTTAATCCTGAATAATTCACTTATATCCTTCACTGAATTTTGAAATCCTCAAAATTCAATCCCAATAACATTAAACGCATACACTTATTTTCTGTCTAGGTCTAATATTTGACCTTAAATCAATCATTTAAGATTTTCTTAAATTATCAAATTTCTCGGGTTGTCACATGTCAAGCCTATACAAGGGAGGATCTGTTCCGGCAAAGCCATATGAGTCACCTGAAGGGCCAGCGCTAGAGCTGGAAGGATCAAAAGTATCTGCCTCTGAAGGATCTCTACCCAAGTGCCGAATAAAGAAATGTGTCGGCTCCATTTGCCGGGTCAAACTGTCAATCTGTGTCAAATGAGTCAGATCTCGGACACAGGCTAGCCAATCTGTCATCATCACGGATCCAAGAACCATATCCCCCATGAATTGAGTTGCGCTGGTCTGGGCTCCAATGGTACGAGGGAACCATCAATGCTGGAATATCTCTTGAGTGCAGGGACCCTCTGATAATGTAAAATCGTCAACACCCAACAATGGGATATCAATGACGGGTGACTGTGAAATAGGCCAATAACGCCTGGCAGGAGGCAAGATCGGTATATGAATCTCTCATGTGGTTCTCCTAATAGCACGCTCTCCTAAATCCTCCATCTGTGAAGAGAGGAATCCTACGGGTTGAAATCACGTACTCGACACCAGCCGAGTACCCATCCTCAAAACCAATGCTCAAATTCTCCCCTGAATATGGAATCCATGCGATGACATCAGCTGTCAATAACTCCAGCGGTAGGCAGGTATGAGTAAAACCCTCAGCTACAGGGACCTCTGCTAGTATAGAATGATGCCATCGCTATTTTTGTGGGTAGGTATCTAATCCTAACACACTCACCGGACATAAGCATGGGAGCCTCTCATAGGCCCAGAACTGCCAACACAAAGGAAAACATCTACTGTCAGTCAACACTCTTAACCTGTACATGGGAAATTACAAGAGAAATACTCATCAGCATAAATGGGTAAAATCCTAGTCAAGCCTCTGTCAAGCCCTGCGAACGCATGCGCATTCCCTTGAGGAAATAGGCAAAGGTGTAGGAACCCCAATGATACTCACTAATAAAGTCCACGTGTCGTGTGCTGCTGATCAAAAAAATTACATTGTAGAAGATTTATCAGCTATGAAGCAGCCCCTAATGATCATCAAGAATAATCATCGAAGAATGTGATCTCTGACTCTCACATCATCGGGTATGGGCTCACTCAATAGCCCGCTAATGCATCTACACTTAAATGACCTGTACGAATAGTCCTTGCTTTGAGCACCTCTGCCGGACCTCCTAACAAGGATCTAACGGTAGTTGCGGTAATATCCGCCATACAAGGCACTGGTGCCACTCCAAACTTCGTACCTGTGATAAATTGTCAATCCATTGGTGTTATCATCACCTCCTAGTCCAACAAATAGAGTGATCGAGTCTGGTGAAACCAGCGCTTAGACAATGCCTTGAGGTAACCCCAAGGACAACGACAGGGAAGGATGGAAAAGAATGCTCCAAATCCCCAGCCATGCACGATCGCTCTATAGTCAGGATGCAGAGCCTGGTACATAGAGTAAATATTGAACTAGTTTCCTCTAGGCTGCATAAAGCTGGGAACCTACATCACAAAGTAGATCAACATTAGAACCCTTTACTCCTCATCAATATGAAAGAAGGAAGATCAAAATCTAGCTTTGTACCTCATTTGCATGCAAGTAAACTTAGGGATGTCGACTCAAATCACCCAAAAACTCTGGGTTCACCCCCTGGATACTCAGGAGGTCCCTACGGGGAACATGTGCAGCATGAGCGGGAGCCTCAACCGGTATATCCTCCTCCTCATCCTCCATATCCGGTACATCAACTCGGATAGGACGTATCACCGCCTCCTCCAAAAGATGAGGTTGTCTAACGGAAAGAGGTCAAGGCAGTTCAGAAGCCCTCCTCTTCACTCCAAAAGTGGTCCTACGGGAACTACTTGGTTGCTCCAAATCCATATATCTGGACAATAAATCTACAAATCACCTCAGAAAGGGTATGGTAAATTCTAACCTAGATCTTTTCAAAATGCAGTTTTATGACTACATGCATGCATGCATTATTTTAACATACATCTACAATAGAGTTAAAAATGCATGACTACCCAATGCCTACATTTTGGAATTTTTTTTGCCATAGACCCCTTTGTAAATAGGACTATCCACATACATATAGGCATGACTAGGTGGCCATTCAGTAACACACTTGCCCACAATCATATACATCCTACATGCATTAATACATCAAAGTAAAAAATCCGTAAGGGTAGCCTAATTACCAGGATTATTTTATTTTTTCACCTTAGCTCATTTGTCCTCAAATAGGATACGAAATAGCAGAAAAAGGTGTCAATTTGATTGTTTCAAAAGTTAAATTTTTTACATCATTATGTTCATCATGGTTTAATACTAACATTTACTTTGTTGAATATTTTTTATCAAGTCATTTCAGCATGCATAATCACTACTAAGTGTTTAGATGCATTTCATGTGATAAGTCATTATTATCATACTCATAACATACATTATTTTGAAAAATGGGTAAATGGAGGTCCATATAATAAGCAAAATTTATAATAAATACTTAATAAAAATTCCCTCAATATTTTAATAATATTTATTCATCATTATTACAATTCACAATATTTAACGACCAGGTCGTTCCTAGGAAAGAGGGGGCTTTCTAATAAGTATTTTTCCCTATTGGCACGCAATTAGGTGACCAAACCTCTCCTTGACAGAACTTCTAGACATCGTCAATATTGCAAATAATAATATTAATAACTTCGTCATCTCAATTATTGATTTAATAATATAAAGTATTATGCAGATGATACTGTGACAATAATTGAATCAATAATATGAGAGATATGACGTAGCAACTACTTTAGCAATAATTGAGTATAATAGAGTGACTTCTCACGTAAGCATCAATAATAAATACTGTGTGCTACTATGCAACCACGCGTATTACTGTACTTTTAACACCGGTTAATTCAACAGTTAACGGTAAAACTTCCGCCGTTATTTTCAAAAAAAGATATTTTTTTCATTTCTAATTCCGACAATACTTCCGTTGTGGGGTCCACCAATTATTGTATCGTCGTACAAATATTCCCTGTTAAAACGAATATTCCCCGACCAATTGAATATAATATAACAACTTGCGTACTTTGCAAAATTTATAAATATTACCCACAACTTTAATATTATAACAAACCAACACAATAATTATTCAAAATGATATTTATAGAAAAATTTATCTTTATTCATAAAAGTTGGGGTCTTATACTGACGGCATGGGTACTGATTTTCCCATGAGATAGCCATGTCATACTCCTTTCAGCCAGCAGAGTGTACAGACGCTACATCCTGGTCGGTGTTCTTAGCATGGATCGAGAATCCATTTGACATTTTGTTGTGTACAGGGCTTAGTTCTCCCTACAACTTCATTTCTCATGCACCTGGCATGGATTATCTCCCTCTGGCTGGTTTAAGAGGCATAACCATTTATCACCCACTGGTTGTGGTGTCACAGTTTGACCATTCAGGACGTTCATCCTTTTGAGGTGGCATTAGGCCAGCGTTTATCTTCTCGGCATTTGTCAGCAGAGGATAGATCCAGGGTGTATGCATGTTAGGCTCAGCATGTGAGGGCTTGTAGCATCCCCGAACCCGGGCCCCGAATCGCCTCGGATCCGGTATACTATTTCTATCACTAATTGCGGAAGATATAAACATAAATTGTTTATACATTACATTACACACTATTCCCCAAGGTCGAGTAAACTTAACTTATTACACATTTCCTAAAATATCTATTACACAACAATATTTATTACAATACGCTATTACAACTAGCTGCACTTTATAACCCAAGGTGAACTTGGCTTTAATCGTTTCCTGTATCCGAACGCAATCACTTTATCTGTAATATTTTATCATGATATAGCAAGGGTGAGCATAAAAGTTGCCCAGCAAGTTTATATACAACAATTTAACGAAATATCATGATTGAAGAGTATGAATAATTGGCTAGCTATAATTCAACAATATAATTGTGAACTAGCAGGAACAAAATTTTGACTGAACAAGTATTTTACATGAACAAACATTTCTGAACCAACTGGTAATGAAGGTGATCAGCCTTTCATACCTGACTTATACATGCAAGATGTACAGAATACAATTTTCGTGGCAATCAGTAATGATTTACCATCAGCTTGAATAAAATACTCTTATTAGAGTTAAGTACAAGAAAAACTTGCCTGAATCGTTGATTACCGCAACGCAATTTAATTTAATCTCTCACGAGAGACCTATCAGTTATAAGATTGATCTTTTAATCAGTATAACATGCTTTATTCATAATACTATCTAATACTTAATTAGATATTAGATAACAGCTTAATACTTCAATATTATTATCATCCTTGGATAATTATTCAGTCACGATATCTTTTACCTTATGATTTATCACCAATTAAAACCGTATTTAAATAAATTAAATACCACATAATTCCTTAATCATTAATATTTATTTAATATAAAATATTAATGAAAATCATTACATAATATTATAATATAATTATAATATATCAAAGTATTTTTAATACTTTAAAATCATTTTTATATGATTTTCCAACACTTAAATCCATTATCCGATAATTAATATTAATATTAAAATATTAATATTTTCATGCCAAAATATCAAAAGTTATCTTAAAATATTTTTATAATACTTAAATCATTTTTATATGATTTTTAAAACATTAAAACTATTTTATTCCATAATTATTTAACTTCCTTTGATAATTTATCAAAAATTAATTCTAGTGCGTAGCTTAAGAAATTAGCTACCTCGTGCTTAACTCCGGTAATGCCCATCTTTTGGCATAACCTTACATATGTTAACATGATGCTCCATTTTAAATTTCGTGGCAATCGGAGTTGTAGAACTCCGTTTATAGCGATTTCCGTCGGAAAATCACAAAAATTGGAACGGTCATAACTTGGTCGTTTTAACTCGGAATCAGTTCATTTTTGGACACGAGCTACATATTACCATATATTTTCATTTCCCAAAAGCCTGGAATTTTTCTCATTAACTAAATGTCCGAAACAGCCCTCGGAAAATTCTTCGTAGCTTGTTTTTGTCATTTGGCAGTTTTGGAGTCCATTGCTAAAACTTATATAAATCGAGTTCTGTAACTCCGATTAATGATCCGTCAATTTTTTTGGGTTCGTGTCTTTCCGAAATACAATTTTCATATATCACAATCAATATTTGGACATGTTTAGCTCCCGGAACTTAGCCCGGAATTGACTGTTCAAAAACTGTCCTTTTAACAGTTTTCTTAGTTTTGAGTAGTTTGGGAGAAATCCCATAACTCTCTCCTCCAATGCCGGATTTAGTCCGTTTCAGAGTCTATGGAAAGCTTATTGAGCGTACTACAACATATCACAAGTCCAAAATTTTTAGAGCAACTTAACAGATCCGGAAATTTCTCTTTTAGGACAGCAGTCCACTAACTCATTTAAAACAAACAAACTGTTTTGGTTAATCTTCTTTATTCAAGCTTATCAACCCAAAAATGGCAAGATCTAACCATAAAATATCATTTATCATGTAGATCTATAGTTCTCATGCTCAAGATCATAAACTTCATGGTTCAAAATAACCAAAATCAAATACAAGATTAACCACACTCAAGAGTAAGAAAAATAAGATTTTCTATACTTTAGAAACCTAGCTTCCAATTCAAGCTATAAATCTAACTTTTGATCTTCAAAAAGGTTAGATCTACATATTAAACACTTATATACACATAGATCTAAGGTTTTAAACCTCAAGATCACAACTTCAAGGTATCAAAAAAATCAAATCAAACTATCAAGAAACTCAAGCCTACAAATATAAATTTGTTATACCTTAGCTTACTTGCTCTCCTTCTTCTCCTTCTCCATAGCTTGATCATAGATCTTGATTCCATGGAAATCCAAATCTTCCCTTTCTCTTCTACAAGTGGCTGCCGAACATGGCCTTCTCTACTCTCTCTCTCTCTCTTTTTAGCTATCTTTGGTAGATAAAATGAAAGAGAAAGAAGAACAAGAAAATAAGATGACTTAGTTTAGAGAGCTAGATATATTTCAAGCTCCTCTCTTTCTCCTTTTCTTCTTGCATAACCGGCCAAGCCTTGCTCCTTTCTCTCTTTAATTGCCAAGATTGCTTACAAGAAATGACCTAAGTGTTGGACAATAAAATGAATGACACATTGCTAGGCTAGAACTAGGTTAGGCTTAGGGTTGGTCACTAACTAAAGTGAGTCATTAAATGCACATTCATCTCCCCCTTTCTAATGCTCCTCATGGCTGGCCACTTGGCTAAAAAATGCTCCAAGTTTGCTTTCTATCTTACCTCTTATTTGAGTTAACCAATGTCCAAAAATTCTTCTCCCACTTGGCTAAAAAAATTGAGCCATTATTTTAATGTCTTGCTTGGTCCTCTAACCAATTTCATTCACCCATACTTGAGCTATAAAATATATATAGTCCAATACCTTAAATTCTTATCCAACCCAAATCATTTAATTAGGGTTTTTACTTCTCCATTAAAACACCAATTCTCGCTCACATGCCCATTTATTTTCTTAACCCAATTAGACTTGCTATAATTAGGTTATAAAATTAATCACCCGAGATGTATAAAATAAATCTCCTAGAATTAGTAAGTATTCTAAATACCACAATTCTCTTTTCCCATAACCCCTTAGGTTATTAAATCCTTCATTCCTAATATATAATTAGGGTTACACTAGTTTCTTTTGTTTGTTTATATAATAAACAAATACAAACCATCACCTAATGTTCATATTCCTTACAACTTTTTAACCCTTAGGGTTTAATACTTCGCATTTAGGATTCCCAAATTAGAGTTTAAATATCCGAATTAGAGTTTCGGATTCTCGAAACTAAAATTAAAGTTTCTGAACGTATCGTTAGAGTTTTCTAACTTAATCACCATATTCATATTATGAATTTAGGGTTTCGGATTCCCGGAACAGAAACTAGGGTTTCAGAACCGATTTCTATGGTTTCTCATCCATTGTTAGGGTTTTCTAACAATTCGTTAGATTTTTCTAACTTAATAAACATATGATTAACATAACTTTAGGGTTTTCTAAAGTTATAACTTATCTGATCAATCCTTGATCTTAAATCATTATGGTTCACATATGTAACCAAATATACCGACTAGTATACACTTCGATACTTATCCTTGATAATTCTTTAAAAGAATTTTAAATCTAACATGATCTTATACCTCATTACTAGACTATCACTCACAGTCTATCACATAATTCAAGTTTTGTTCAAAACTTTTGAAATTCTTGGAATTTCATCACATAACTGCCAATCCCATACACTTATTTCCTGTCTAGGTCTATTATTTGACCTTAAATCAATCATTTATGATTTTAATAAATTGTTTAAATTTTCGGGTTGTCATATTCACCCCTCCTTCTAAGAATTTCGTCCCCGAAATTCACCTTAACCCTTACACCTTTGCACCTTACACCTTTTATACAGAGCGATCACACGAGATCTTAAACTTATTTTCTCGGGTACATATCAAAGATACTCAAACTTCTCGGGTATCTATCAAAGATACGCAAATTCTCGGGTATCTATTAAAGATACGCAAATTCTCGGGTATCTATTAAAGATACGCAAATTCTCGGGTATCTATTAAAGATACGCAAATTCTCGGGTATCTATTAAAGATACGCAAATTCTCGGGTATCTATTAAAGATACGCAAATTGTCGGGTATCTATTAAAGATACTCAAACGCGTGCAAAGGTCAAATTTCACACCCAATAAATATTCCCTTTTTATATAAAAGGTTATTCTTCTTAATCTTGGAATCAATATTTTGATTTTACAACGAAATACTATGATTTCAACTTCTATTTGCTTCTCTTCTTTTTTCCAACCTATCAAGTTTTCATTCTCGATCTAGCCGAAATAACTGGCAATGATCTATCAATAATTCTCTTCTCTTTTCTCTCCATCTATTTCTATAATTCTCAATTCTCCATTCACAACTATACCCAGTTCATAAAACCACACTTATGAGTTCATAACCTGGCCATAATTATATGAGTTTACGAACTTACCCTAGTCTGACCTTTGGCGTCCGTTCGCTGAGGGGCTCATAAACATTTCATATAACTATGAGTCAAGAATGTCACATAAGTATGAGTTCTAAGAACTCGTACTTAATTCGATATTCTCTACCTATGACCTGTTATCTATATATAATAACTAGCGTGACACAACATTTCAATTCTTACCAATGCCACCAACCAAGTAGTTTTTACACCAAGTACAATTCCCCTCCCATACGAGAAATCATACAACTCTGTTACTGGCACGAGTCCTCATTGAAATCCCCACCTAATACTAACTCCACACTTACTCCATACGAATTTTATTTAATCCGTATTCATAACTCTTTCATGAGTTTTCATAGTACAATTTCATAGTACAACTAATACACAACATATTGCTGTAAACTTTTCAATCATTAAATTGATCCTTTTCCCACATCATAATCTTATCAAATCACGGGGTGATCTTATCGTATATATTACGATTCATTTCTATGCCTTGATCGTTTTCAATCATCGGATTAATTCTTTCTAGCTGTCATAACCTTTATCAGATCACGGGGTGATCTTACCGTATATAATACGATTCAATTCTATGACTTGATCGTTTTTTTTTACGATCTTCTATTCCTGCACTTTCAGTCTTTTAGACTCGATCTATTCACCAGTACTGTTCAACTTTATTATCACAGTTAGGGAACTCTGTAGCTTAACAACTTACCGAGATTCGTCTTTGAATCGTACTGACCAACTAACTCTATGTGAGTTAGTCTTATCCTAATCACTGCGGTTATTGGTCTCAGGTATTCCTACCTAAGCTTCATAACCAACAGCTCTGATACCAACTGTAGCATCCCCGAACCCGGGCCCCGAATCGCCTCGGATCTGGTATACTATTTCTATCACTAATTGTGGAAGATATAAACATAAATTGTTTATACATTACATTACACACTATTCCCCAAGGTCGAGTAACCTTAACTTATTACACATTTCCTAAAATATCTATTACACAACAATATTTATTACAATACGTTATTACAACTAGCTGCACTTTATAACCCAAGCTGAACTTGGCTTTAATCGTTTCCTGTATCCGAACGCAATCACTTTAACTGCAATATTTTATCATGATATAGCAAGGGTGAGCATAAAAGTTGCCCAACAAGTTTATATACAACAATTTAACGAAATATCATGATTGAAGAGTATGAATAATTGGCTAGCTATAATTCAACAATATAATTGTGAACTAGCAGGAACAAAATTTTGACTGAACAAGTATTTTACATGAACAAACATTTCTGAACCAACTGGTAATGAAGGTGATCAGCCTTTCATACCTGACTTATACATGCAAGATGTACAGAATACAATTTTCGTGGCAATCAGTAATGATTTACCATCAGCTTGAATAAAATACTCTTATTAGAGTTAAGTACAAGAAAAACTTGCCTGAATCGTTGATTACCGCAACGCAATTTAATTTAATCTCTCACGAAAGACCTATCAGTTATAAGATTGATCTTTTAATCAGTATAACATGCTTTATTCATAATACTATCTAATACTTAATCAGATATTAGATAACAGCTTAATACTTCAATATTATTATCATCCTTGGATAATTATTCAGTCACGATATCTTATACCTTATGATTTATCACCAATTAAAACCGTATTTAAATAAATTAAATACCACATAATTCCTTAATCATTAATATTTATTTAATATAAAATATTAATGAAAATCATTACATAATATTATAATATAATTATAATATATCAAAGTATTTTTAATACTTTAAAATCATTTTTATATGATTTTCCAACACTTAAATCCATTATCCGATAATTAATATTAATATTAAAATATTAATATTTTCATGCCAAAATATCAAAAGTTATCTTAAAATATTTTTATAATACTTAAATCATTTTTATATGATTTTTAAAACATTAAAACTATTTTATTCCATAATTATTTAACTTCCTTTGATAATTTATCAAAAATTAATTCTAATGTGTAGCTTAAGAAATTAGCTACCTCGTGCTTAACTCCGGTAATGCCCATCTTTTGGCATAACCTTACATATGTTAACATGATGCTCCATTTTAAATTTCGTGGCAATCGGAGTTGTAGAACTCCGTTTATAGCGATTTCCGTCGGAAAATCACAAAAATTGGAACGGTCATAACTTGGTCGTTTTAACTCGGAATCAGTTCATTTTTGGACACGAGCTACATATTACCATATATTTTCATTTCCCAAAAGTCTGGAATTTTTCTCATTAACTAAATGTCCGAAACAGCCCTCGGAAAATTCTTCACAGCTTGTTTTTGTCATTTGGCAGTTTTGGAGTCCTTTGCTAAAACTTATATAAATCTAGTTCTGTAACTCCGATTAATGATCCGTCAATTTTTTTGGGTTCGTATCTTTTCGAACTACAATTTTCATATATCACAATCAATATTTGGACATGTTTAGCTCCCGGAACTTAGCCCGGAAGTGACTGTTCAAAAACTGTCCTTTTAACAGTTTTCTTAGTTTTGAGTAGTTTGGGAGAAATCCCATAACTCTCTCCTCCAATGCCGGATTTAGTCCGTTTCGGAGTCTATGGAAAGCTTATTGAGCGTACTACAACATATCACAAGTCCAAAATTTTTAGAGCAACTTAACAGATCCGGAAATTTCTCTTTTAGGACAGCAGTCCACTAACTCATTTAAAACAAACAAACTGTTTTGGTTAATCTTCTTTATTCAAGCTTATCAACCCAAAAATGGCAAGATCTAACCATAAAATATCATTTATCATGTAGATCTATAGTTCTCATGCTCAAGATCATAAACTTCATGGTTCAAAATAACCAAAATCAAATACAAGATTAACCACACTCAAGAGTAAGAAAAATAAGATTTTCTATACTTTAGAAACCTAGCTTCCAATTCAAGCTATAAATCTAACTTTTGATCTTCAAAAAGGTTAGATCTACATATTAAACACTTATATACACATAGATCTAAGGTTTTAAACCTCAAGATCACAACTTCAAGGTATCAAAAAAATCAAATCAAACTATCAAGAAACTCAAGCCTACAAATATAAATTTGTTATACCTTAGCTTACTTGCTCTCCTTCTTCTCCTTCTCCATAGCTTGACAATAGATCTTGATTCCATGGAAATCCAAATCTTCCCTTTCTCTTCTACAAGTGGCTGCCGAACATGGCCTTCTCTACTCTCTCTCTCTCTCTTTTTAGCTATCTTTGGTAGATAAAATGAAAGAGAAAGAAGAACAAGAAAATAAGATGACTTAGTTTAGAGAGCTAGATATATTTCAAGCTCCTCTCTTTCTCCTTTTCTTCTTGCATAACCGGCCAAGCCTTGCTCCTTTCTCTCTTTAATTGCCAAGATTGCTTACAAGAAATGACCTAAGTGTTGGACAATAAAATGAATGACACATTGCTAGGCTAGAACTAGGTTAGGCTTAGGGTTGGTCACTAACTAAAGTGAGTCATTAAATGCACATTCATCTCCCCCTTTCTAATGCTCCTCATGGCTGGCCACTTGGCTAAAAAATGCTCCAAGTTTGCTTTCTATCTTACCTCTTATTTGAGTTAACCAATGTCCAAAAATTCTTCTCCCACTTGGCTAAAAAAATTGAGCCATTATTTTAATGTCTTGCTTGGTCCTCTAACCAATTTCATTCACCCATACTTGAGCTATAAAATATATATAGTCCAATACCTTAAATTTTTATCCAACCCAAATCATTTAATTAGGGTTTTTACTTCTCCATTAAAACACCAATTCTCGCTCACATGCCCATCACCTAATATATAATTAGGGTTACACTAGTTTCTTTTGTTTGTTTATATAATAAACAAAGACAAACCATCACCTAATGTTCATATTCCTTACACACAACTTTTTAACCCTTAGGGTTTAATACTTCGCATTTAGGATTCCCAAATTAGAGTTTAAATATCCGAATTAGAGTTTCGGATTCTCGAAACTAAAATTAAAGTTTCTGAACGTATCGTTAGAGTTTTCTAACTTAATCACCATATTCATATTATGAATTTAGGGTTTCGGATTCCCGGAACAGAAACTAGGGTTTCAGAACCGATTTCTATGGTTTCTCATCCATTGTTAGGGTTTTCTAACAATTCGTTAGATTTTTCTAACTTAATAAACATATGATTAACATAACTTTAGGGTTTTCTAAAGTTATAACTTATCTGATCAATCCTTGATCTTAAATCATTATGGTTCACATATGTAACCAAATATACCGACTAGTATACACTTCGATACTTATCCTTGATAATTCTTTAAAAGAATTTTAAATCTAACATGATCTTATACCTCATTACTAGACTATCACTCACAGTCTATCACATAATTCAAGTTTTGTTCAAAACTTTTGAAATTCTTGGAATTTCATCACATAACTGCCAATCCCATACACTTATTTCCTGTCTAGGTCTATTATTTGACCTTAAATCAATCATTTATGATATTAATAAATTGTTTAAATTTTTGGGTTGTCACAGGGCTGAGTTTTTCGTTTGCCATCCAAGTCATTCCACAGTGTATTCTGCATGGTTGGAGGCAGAGATTACATCAGTCGGGGTTGTGTCCACCGTGCCGAAGATTGATTTTAACAGTGGGGAGCCCATGGAGGATATTAATTCTCCCACTAAGGAGGAGCCATTTGTTGGGTTAGCAGCTCTTGTGGATTCTCTCAGTATGACTGCTACTATGACCCCGCAATCAGCAAAGTATCTAGAGTAGAGTCTGCATCTGATGACATTTAAGAGAGATTAGGCTAGGGTTTTGATGTTGACAGCTCTTGTTGGGAGAGATGTCGCTCTATTAGAGAGAGATGATGCCTTAGCTCATAGAGACACTGCTATTACTGAGCAGGATGAGGTTAGATCATCCAGAGATGCATTGATTATTGAGCAGTATAGTGCTATATTTGTCTAGGATGTCGCTGTTACAGATAGTACTGCAGTGAGGTCTCATACTACTGATATCATTGTAGAGATGAGCACGTATATTGATGAGCATAGTGTCACCATGCAGTTGGCTGTGAATCTATTAACTCGTGTTGATACCCTCGGGCAGGAGCTCATAGCGTTACCCCTTCTTCGGAGAGAGATGTTATGTTGAATTTGATAGCACACATATCCATTGGATTGTAGATGGGGCTTATATTTTCCTACACAGACTAGCTTATCCATTTTTGTCATGTACAGTACACATTGTATATATCAAATAACATTATATATGGCAGGGAAATATATATTGATTCACTTCCTTTTTAGTTATGCTTGTTACTTGCTTGATATTTGCATGTTTTTTCAGGGCTTGGATCTTGATGTATTCTGAACTCCCCCTTGATGGATGGACATTGAGATGTCTCAGGATTTTTCAAAATGGATCGTTAATCTGTGTGTATTCCTTACCCTTTGGTGTCTTGGGACTGGTTTCTGTATGTGTTTGTGGAGAGAAGTGTGGCTTTCCTCTCTAAGGTTGACCGCACCACAGATGGTCATCGGTAATCCTTTGTATGGGGGAGCCCAGGTAGTTTCATCTCTTATGGATTGGTTTTTTTCTTTGAGGACTCAACCGCAGCTTAGATGGTCGCCGGTTCTCCCATTGGTGTAGGGAGACCAGGTAGTTCCATGGGATTTGGTGTTCACTGTACAAATATCATCTATCTATTTACCCATAAAAATGCAAACCATGCAATAGATAGAAATAAATCTTCCCCTTATAGGGTTACATTGTCTACATAATAAATACAATCTTAGGTCAAACTAACCTTAAACATCTCTGTAGAAATATAAACAAATAACAAGTCTTAAATAACATCAAGTCTTGACAATAAAATTCTTAAAATTAAATAACAAGTCTTCAACACTTATTGCCTTTGTCTTCGTTCTTAACTGCAATGTTATTATTATACAAGAGTGAGCACGATTGCCCACAAGTATAATAATACAATAATAAAATAATAACATGCCAGTGAATTAAAAACTTTTAAATCAAGAATAAATAACAAGAATCAAAAGAACTTCTGAGGGTCATAAGACCTTGAACTATGTCCTAGGTTGTTAAGTGTTTATACTTGAAACCTTTAACAGTCATAAGACTATGGACTCTTCTTCTCGTACTTGGGGGAATCAACCCTTAGTACCATACTGTGCACAATATCTTAACGCTAAAGCATAAATAATCCCCTATACAGAGTTGTTCATCTCAGTTTAACATTAGAATCCGCACCAAAGGAAGTTTGGTTTGGATAATTCAACAAGGGTTCTAAAATTTAGAACGTTCATCAACTATGGACTAGTCGAATCAATAAGATTTCACTAGTCTTATAATGTTCAACAATAACTGATATTTAAATTGAATAACAAACTCAAGAGGTATACAACAGAATAAGTATTGTATAACAGAATCATACTTTGAAAGATTAATAACTGTGTTGCCCCCAAATTCGGGTATCTTCCAACCCGACAGATGGTGTTACACGGTACTCACAACTGTACATTCATTCTATTGAAACGACATCAAAATGTGTGAATCAACGACATTCTTATTACATTAATAATATTACATCTCGTTCCCAGGTTCTAAAACCATTACATTCTTTGTTCATCATACTATAATATATAAAACTTACTAGTTTATTACAAGGTAAACTAATCGTTCATCTTCATCTTGCCTTTATCCTTGTCAGATCCCTTAGTTCGTTCGGTCCTAGCTACATTCATATGGTTCAAGCAAGAATGAGCATAACAAGCTCAGCAAGTATAATAATTTCTTTTAAACAGCATGATTAAAACACAGGAATCGTATATCTTCAATAATAGGATAATAGTTATGAAGTACTATCAATAATTCAAAAAAGCACTTCTTTTCCTTCAAAATGTTTTACAATAACAATATTCAGTAAAACATCAATTCTGGCTCAAGACCATGAGTGTTTCATAATTTCTTTGAAAAGGACAACCCGGCACTAAGTCCGTAAGTCCGGCATATCTTACGAGCACTTCTGGGTGATCAGCCCATAGTACTCTATGTTGATCAACACTACATTCTGTTAAACGTATGTACGTTTAAGTTTTGGCAACCTCGCGTGCCCATCGAATAATCGATGAAAAATACATTTATTTATTCATACTCAAGCTTACCTTGAATCCGTACCAAACAATTGGTGTAGGATAGCGTTAGTAATTCTATATTGAAAGACTTGTAAATAAATCAATCAACTCTTCAAGATTACTCTAGCCGAGATAAAACTAGCATCGACCCTTTAGTAAAACACTTCATGCATCTTATAACATGAATCACAGAAAACTTAGCAAACACGAAGGTTAGACAAACGTTTAAGAAAAACTTGCCTTCATCGTCTGCTACAGTAAAAATAACTTTTCCTTTCAGTCTTTACTGTCTCTACAATACATAACCACATAACATACCATATTAGGTCATGAATGAACATACATGGTTCCTAATGAATCTTACCCTTCTTCTCAATCTAATCATATATTAGATTTGTTACTATTGGTTCCGGCTTGCCATTATATTTTACATTATTCTTACCAACTTCTTTCTCTTCTATGTCTTATGTAGATTTACTTCATTAATCCAACTCATTTCAAGTTAATCATCCTTCCTGACGGCTTACTAACATCCTTAAGTTATTAATCGAAACTCGATCGTCATTTGTTAAGTACACTTTATTGCATACCGTTTATGTTCATGTATTACTTAACAACCTTTAGTTGTAACTCTTAACGTTATAGGCCTTATCATTATTGAATACGGTTCACGTTCTTTATACATTAAGTTCATCTTCAATTGATTATTAACCTTTAATCATCATACATTAAGTGTCTAACAATGCCTTAATAATGTAATATTTATACCTTAGTTCATTGCTAATGAGTTATCTTTCATTCTATACTTGTAAACATTCTTATTTGTCGAAACCATAGGACTGGCGTCGTGGCGCCACAGATAGCTCTCCTTCTCGCGCCGTAGCGCGAGTTTGTAGTAGGCAATGACACTATCACCGACGCTGCAGCACCATCATTTGGCCTTTGGTTGGCGCCGCGGTGCCAACTCTATGCCTTAGAAAAATTTACAGCATTTGAAATTTTGTGAAACTCCCGGACGCATAACTTCTTCGTTATAAGTCTGAATTGGCTCGTTCAAAAACCTACGGTTCACAAATTACATACTATATGCGTTAATGCAAGAATTTTATCTATTTAACTTCGTTTACTAAAAATTCACCTATTAGTTCATTTTTCACGAAAACGATAAACGTTTGTGAACGTTCAACGCTCGTTTCTTCGTTCTAAGTCGGAATTCGGTCATTTTTGAGTCCGCAACTCTATAATGCCAAATATGACTTGTCTCCATTGAAAACCAATGTTTCTAAGATCAAAATCAAAATTTGACTCCTATTCCGAGAATTTCACGAATTCGACGATTATCGTCCAAACTCATAAATTTTGCCTTAACTTTAATTCTTATGATTTGTTCATCGTTTCAAATGGATTCAATCCATCATACTAACATCTTGACATAGATACTTCATTAACTTATAAACATGATAAGTTATAACTTATTCTTTGTGAGTTTATAACTTATAAAAGTATAAACTACTTATGACTTCCTTTCTCATGACTTATTATAGATTAAGTCTATTACCCACCATTCTTGCTTCTTATTATCATACAATCTTATTAAAGTAACCATATGAGTAGTTCATATAAGCTCTTTATAAGTTCATAACTTAATTAAGTTTTAATTACTTATTCATGACTTATACGGCTTAAGTCCATTGATTAATCATTCTTATCATTCCTTAACATACATGTTCTACCACTACCCACCTCTCAAACAATGGAAGAGAAAGAGATTTATGGTTTAAGTTCTTACCCTTGATAATCACTTGACTAAGCTTTAATCTCCTTCTTGCTTCTTGAAATATGAAAGTCTAGCTTTCTAGCTTTTCTAACTTATTCTCACTTATTCTCTCTAACAATTAAGCTCTCAACTTGTTAGATGAAATGAACAACCAACAAAATGAAAACCAAGCTTGATATTTATAGGAGTTGCTAGGTTAGGGCATAAATTTCATTAATCCAACCCACCTCCTTATTTACCTCCCTACTATTCATTACCTAGACATAAAGTTAACTTGCTCCTCACATGAATTACTTGGTCACCACAACACTTAGCCATTAAACTTACTTGATCATCACACTTAAACACTTTACTTGTTCATCACACATAAGCACTTTACTTAGCCTTTAAGTTACTTAAATTATCCTTTTTCATATCCCTTAAGTCTATTTGCTCATCACATAAAATTCTTGATCACTAATTCACCCATGGGTTGTCCTATGGATCAAGCTTAACCCATTGGATCTTATCTTGGGCTTTTCATTCAATTAGCTTAATTAGCTTATCTTATACATTGGGCTTATTCATTACAAATATTTGGGTTTTAACATTAATTTATATTGGGCTTATTATTATCCCAATTGGACATTACAATCTCCTACACATTCGTACAAATTCATTACATATGGCTTAAAGCCTTATAACGTATAATTTACGTATTAATCTCGTATTCTAACTCATATACATATTCATATACGACATATCATCATTCATTCATACTCGTATAACACCTCGTATTATACTCATATTCATTACCTCGTACAATACCTACGTATTATACAATCATTGCTTTAATTCATTATACGTATTTAAATTCCTTCTCAGAATTCATTTTCCCTAATCGTTAGATTTTAAGTCCGCAGGCGATAACCTGTGTTTGCCATAACTGAAATATTATTGGATATTATATCTCACCTCGATATTCTATCATTAAGTATTTCTCGAAAGTTCAAAAATAATTCCCGAGCAGAAATGTGTGAATAGTGTTTTTCGAAAAATTTCTTGAAAAGCTTTTATTTTTGTCTTGGGAATTCAAACACTTTAATTCTGTCACATAGCCAAAATACTACGACATTCCGATATGTCTAGGTCATAGAACGACCTTCAATTAGCTTACTCCCATAAATAATTAATTAAATTCATTTAATCCACATAATAAAAAGAAAAATTTTAATTCTCAAAGACCAAAATTTTCTGGGGCGTTACACTCTTCCCCAATTATAAGGATTCTGTCCCCAGAATCTCACTAATAATACATACACCATTGCGGAAAATTTTTCTTTTGTTTTCATCTCAAGTTCCCATAATGCTTCTTCGACATTATGGTTCTTTTATTTCACCTTCACCGAAGGTATTATCTTAATTCACATGACATGTCACTTCCAATCAATACTCTGAGTTGGAAGCTAAACCTTTACTCACACATTACGCTATCTTCCTTTTATTAGTCCTTCTTTTAATACCAAATTATATGAAACTCAAATTCCTCCTTCAAAACGAGATGATATAAGATCTTCTATTTATTCTGCATCCTCTTCTTCATTCTTAGTTGTTAACATCAATAGTTTTTCCCTACCCTTCCTACTTAACGCGTCATTTACTACTTTTACCTTCTATGTATGATATAATATATCACAGTCGTAACCTCTTAACCATTCTAATCACCTTCTCTACTTCATATTCAACTTCTTCTGTGTGGAGATATATATCAAACTCTTAGAGTCTGTGTATATCTCACACTTCTCCCTGTATAAATACTATCTTCTAATTTTTAATTCTAAGACTACAGCTGCCAATTTTTAGATCATAAGTTGGGTAAACCTCCATATAATCCCTTAACTGGCGTGATGCATACACAATGACTTTGCCATGCTACATGAGCACGCAATCTCGTCATTTCTGCGAAACATCGAGATACACTACAAAATTCCTCATATCATCTGATAAGTATAATACAGGTGCCTTACTTAACTTCCCTTTTTAGTTCCTCAAAACTATTTTTCTCACTTCTCATTCCCATCATACTTATTAATAACATATCTGTATATCTTTTAAGCTAAAATTCACACTTAGTGAATTTCGTATCCAACTTCTCCCTCCGTAGTGTTTCTCACACTATCTTCAAATGTTCAGCCAAATATTATTTGAACACTCTGTGACGCTAATGGTATTTCAACCATAACACCTCACAAGAGAACTTATCTGTTTACAACCGACTTACTCGGCGCCCCTTACGGAAAGTCTAACTTCAGTACATCAGTCCACCCAAATGACATAACCAGAAACTTGTCATAACTATAACGAGTTCTGAATGTCATCTTAGGTACCTTCTCCTTCTTCCTTACTTTCAAATGACTATACCCCGTACGTAAATCTTTCTTAGAAAAATTCTTTACCCTCTTCAATTGATCAAATAGATCATCGATCCTGGGTCATGGGTATTTATTCTTAACCGCTAACTTACTCCTATTATGATAGTCGATACGAAATCGTAACGACTCATCCTCTTCCTTAACATCCTCCTAACTTGCGTCATAATTAGACAACAAGAGCATCTCGGTGTTTTATTACCATAAAATACTACCTTGGGTTACTTAGAAACCCGTAGATTCATAATTTTATTCTAACAATTTATTAAAGTTCTATGGTTAATCAACTCATTCATACCAAGAATTACCTCAAATTCTCTCAACTTTATCGGTACTTATCTACCAATGCTTGCTTACATTCCTTATTCATGAAGCCATTTCCACGAATATAATTAGTGAAATTTATTTCCCCATTCTCTACCGTAATGTTTAAAGATACTTATAATCCCTTTCAGATAAACTCCTAGATGAGTCTTTCCATATGTCTTACACACTTCGATCTTATACTTAGGATCCCCTTGTCCCACTCCAGTATTCCCAAAGTTAAACTTCTTTCTTTTTGGCTTACTATCACTACCACTGGCACTCTCTGCCTTGGTTCGAACCTTTCCCTTGCTCTTATTCTCCCTCTCTTTGTGATATTGAGTCAACGTCTCACTACCACCCTTGGCTATAATCACCTTTTCCAAAATGGTCCCACAGGAAACACTCTGGAACACAGAAATCCTACTATAGAGCCAGGGTTTTAGGCCCTGCTCAAACCTACGAGCCTTCATCTCCTCAGTGTCTACTTAGTGTGGAGAAAACCTTGCCAATTCATTGAATCTGGCCGCGTACTAGGGAACCGTCATGTCCCCTTTGCTTAAGTTCTAAGAAATTAATTTTCTTCCTCCCCTGCATACTTGTAGGGAAATTATTCTCCAAGAAAACCTTCTTGAATTGTTCCCACGTTACCGCATCTGTTCTAGCCCCACCCTGGTGAGCCTCCCACCAAAAGTTGGCTTCCCCTTTTATCATGTAAGTCACAAAAGAAATCTATTGCGCCTCACCTACGTTTTGTAATAACAAACGCCTTCTCTATTTCTATTACCTATGTATGGGCTTCTAATGGGTCCGTCGTTCTTTTAAACTCCGGCGGACCTATGCTTTTAAATTCTTTAAAGATAGTCATTCTGGATAACCTAGGTTCGGTGGGTACTCTACCTTTGGTTTAGTTAAATGTAGCCGTTAATAAATTAACGAACTCTTGCATAGGGTTGTTTTAACCCCCTTGATTTTCATTACGTGACTCCGCTTCCTGATTACGTTGTCTTCTCCTTAATGGCATTTTCTGATTAAATAGAATTTCATTATTATCTATTTACTTATTTCGTTATTATTCTCCATATAACAACTCATACCATAACAAAGCTTATTAAATGAAAACTTCATTATATTCATATGCTTCTTCATAGTTTGAAACTATTTACACTTTGATGCCATAGCCAGAAGCTATTACATTTCTATCTCGCAATTGAACTTCTCAAAAGTTAGGATTTACAAAAAGACTACCCTTTTATACAAAAGAGGGTTTTATGTCACTACACAGATATTTATAACTCTAAACTTCTAATAATGCATAACAACGTCCTCGTGTTTCTCATTCGCAATCATTTCTACAGTATCCCGACTAATGGTATGTCGAGTCTGCCCCGACTCTATAAAATAACAAGCAACTTTAAGCTTGAAATCCTTATGAGCACTCTTATGGATGTAAGACATCTGTGCTATCTTCCGTTCCTTCTTCTCCAGTTTCCTACGAAGCTCTACCACCTCATTCATATAATCCCTAGCCTTATTTATCATGAGCACCTTTTCATCATGCTCTGACTCAAAATCTGCTTCTACAGACTTTTTTGCTACATAAAGAGCACTAATCTCTTCATTCTGATTCTGCACAACTGTACTCAGTTGCACATTCATGTCAAGCACTGCAAGATACAATGCTCTCATTGCATCTTGAGGCGATGACTCTGAGGTAGGTACCACCGTACCAACCGACATTATCTCTATTACTTCCTCCTCATTGCTCATCATATTAAGATATGATGTTATATCCATATCTCCCTCGGAGTAGTCTTCCTCAAAAAAGTACTCCACTGCCTCCATCTCTTCTAAAATCACTAATGGTACATCTGCCACCGGCATAGGTACAAGCTCTATTCTGTTCACAGTTTCTTCACTCACCGTTTATATATCTCTATACATCAAGCTATCAATCGACATCCTACAATAACACATATGTCGATTAGTACATAACACATAATAGTATAAGCACAAATCACATTTAATTTATTTAGGGTTACTTTCCATCGTTAAAATCTTTTGGTACCGAGTTTCTTCAATACCTTATTAACTCATTCAACTTAAGTAAAGCTCGAGTTTACTTCCTTCGAACTTTTCTTCCTTAACGAGGTTATTAGCCTAAGGTTCTTCCCCCCTTAAGTTTTATAACCTAATGCTTTGATACCAACCTTTGACACCCCCAAATCTGGGTATCTTCCAACCCAACAGATGGTGTTACACGGTACTCACAACTGTACATTCATTCTATTGAAATGACATCAAAATTTGTGAATCAACGATATTCTTATTACATTAATAATATTACATCCCATTCCCGGGTTCTAAACCATTACATTCTTTATTCACCATACTATAATATATACAACTTACTAGTTTATTACAAGGTAAACTAATCGTTCATCTTCGTCTTGCCTTTATCCTTGTCAGATCCCTTAGTTCATTCGGTCCTAACTGCATTCATATGGTTCAAGCAAGAGTGAGCATAACAAGCTCAGCAAGTACAATAATTTCTTTTAAAAAACATGCTTGAAACACAGGAATCGTATATCTTCAATAACTGGATAATAGTTATGAAGTACTATCAATAATTCAAAATAGCACTTCTTTTCCTTCAAAACGTTTTACAATAACAATATTCAGTAAAACATGAATTCTGGCTCAAGACCATGAGCGTTTTATAATTTCTTTGAAAAGGACAATCCGGCACTAAGTCCGTTAGTCCGGCATATCTTACGAGCACTTCTGGGTGATCAGCCCATAGTATTCTATGTTGATCAACACTACATCTTGTTAAACGTATATACGTTTAAGTTTTGGCAACCTTGCGTGCCCATCGAATAATCGATGAAAAATACATTTGTTTATTCATACTCAAGCTTACCTTGAATCCGTACAATTGACGTAGGATAGCGTTAGCAATTCTATATTGAAAGACTTGTAAATAAGTCAATTAACTCTTCAAGATTAGTCTAGCCGAGATAAAACTGGCATCGACCCTTTAGTAAAACACTTCATGCATCTCATAACATGAATCATAGAAAACTTGGCTAACATGAAGGTTAGACAAGCATTTAAGAAAAACTTGCCTTCATCGTCTACTACAGTAAAAATAACTTTTCCTTTCAGTCTTTACGGTTTATACAATACATAACCACGTAACATACCACATTAGGTAATGAATGAACATACATGGTTCCTAATGAATCTTACCCTTCTTCTCAATCTAATCATATATTAGATTTGTTACTATTGGTTCAGGCGTGCCATTATATTTTACATTATTCTTACCAACTTCTTTCTCTTCTATGTCTTATGTAGATTTACTTCATTAATCCAACTCATTTTGAGTTAATCATCCTTCCTCACGGTTTACTAACATCCTTACGTTATTAATCGAAATTCGATCGTCATTTTTTAAGTAAACTTTATTGCATACCGTTTACGTTCACGTATTACTTAACAACTTTTAGTTGTAACTCTTAACGTTATAGGCCTTATCATTATTGAATACGGTTCACGTTCTTTATACTTTACGTTCATCTTCAATTGATTATTAACCTTTAATCATCATACATTAAGTGTCTAACAATGCCTTAACAATGTTATATTTATACCTTAGTTCATTGCTAATGAGTTATCTTTCATTCTATACTTGTAAACATTCTTGTATGTCGAAACCCTAGGACTAGCGCCGCAGCGCCACACATAGCTCTCCTTTTCGCGCCGCGGCGCGAGTTTGCAGTAGGTAATGACACTGTGCCCGGTGCTGCATTGCCATCATTTGGCCTTGGGTTGGTGCCTCGGCGCCAACTCTGTGCCTTAGAAAAATTTACAGCTTTTGAAATATTTTGAAACTCCCGGAAGCATAACCTCTTCGTTATAAGTCCGAATTGGCTCGTTCAAAAGCCTACGGTTCACAAATTACATACTCTATCCGTTCATGCAAGAATTTTATCTATTTGACTTTGTTTTCTAAAAATTTACCTATTAGTTCAATTTTAACTAAAACGATAAACGTTCGTGAACGTTCAACGCTCGTTTCTTCGTTCTAAGTTGGAATTCGGTCATTTTCGAGTCTGTAACTCTATAATGCCAAATATAACTTGTCTCCATTAAAAACCAATGTTTCCAAGATCAATATCAAAATTCGACTTCAATTCCGAGACTTTCAGGAATTCGACGATTATTGTCTAAACTCGTAAATTTCGCCTTAACTTCATTTCTTATGATTTGTTCATCGTTTCAAATGGATTCAATCCATCATACTAACATCTTGACATACATACTTCATTAACTTATAAACATGATATGTTTTTACTTGTTCTTTGTGAATTTATAACTTATAAAAGTATAAACTACTTATGACTTCCTTTCTCATTACTTATTATAGATTAAGTCTATTACCCACCATTCTTGCTTCTTATTATCATACAATCTTATTAAAGTAACCATATGAGTAGTTCATATAAGCTCTTTATAAGTTCATAACTTAATTAAGTTTGAATTACTTATTCATGACTTATATGGCTTAAGTCCAGTGATTAATCATTCTTATCATTCCTTAACATACATGTTCTACCACTACCCACCACTCTAACAATGGAAAAGAAAGAGATTCATGGTTTAAGTTCTTACCCTTGATAATAACTTGACTAAGCTTTAATCTCCTTCTTACTTCTTGAAATATGAAAGTCTAGCTTTCTAGTTTTTCTAACTTATTCTCACTTATTCTCTCTAAAAATTAAGCTCTCAACTTGTTAGATTAAATGAACAACCAACAAAATGAAAACCAAGCTTGCTATTTATAGGAGTTGCTAGGTTAAGGCATAAATGTCATTAATCCAACCCACCTCCTTATTCACCTCCTTACTATTCATTACCTAGACATTAAGTTAACTTGCTCCTGACATGAATTACTTGGTCACAACAACACTTAGCCAGTAAACTTGCTTGATCATCACACTTAAGCACTTTACTTGTTCATCACACATAAGCACTTTACTTAGCCTTTAAGTTACTTAACTTATCCTTTGCTTATCCCTTAAGTCTACTTGCTCATCACACAAAATTCTTGATCACTAATTCACCCATGGGTTGCCCCATGGATCAAGCTTAACCCATTGGATCTTATCTTGGGTTTTTCATTCAATTAGCTTAATTAACTTATCTTATACATTGGTCTTATTCATTGCAAATATTTGGGCTTTAACATCAATTTATATTGGGCTTTATTATTATCCCAATTGGACATTACAATCTCCTACACATTCCGACAAATTCATTACATATGGCTTAAAGCCTTATAACATATAATTTACGTATTAATCTCATATTCTAACTCGTATACTTATTCATATACGGCATACCATCATTCATTCATACTCGTATAACACCTCATATTATACTCGTATTCATTACCTCGTATAATACCTACATATTATACAATCATTGCTTTAATTCATTATACGTATTTAATTTCCTTCTCGAAATTTATTTTCCCTAATCGTTAGATTTTAAGTCCGCAAGCAAAAAATTGTGTTTTCCATAACTGAAATATTATTGGATATTCTATCTCACCTCGATATTATATCATTACGTATTTCTCGAAAGTTCAAAAATAATTCCCGAGTAGAAATGCGTGAATAGTATTTTTCGAAAATTTTCTCGAAAAGCTTTTATTTTCGTCTTGGAAATTCAAACACTTTAATTCTATCACATAGCCAAAATACTACGTCATTCCAATATGTCTAGGTCATAGAACGACCTTCAATTAGCTTACTCCCATAAATAATTAATTAAATTCATTTAATCCACACAATTAAATAAAAATTTTAATTCTCAAAAATCCAAATTGTCTAGGGCGTTACAATAACCTTTAATATAACAATTCGAACTTGATTAATAATAACGAGGATTTGCTCGATGTAAGTTCATAAACTTGAATAACAATAACAAGTAGGGTTAGGAAACTTGCCTCGTGCGTAGATTACACGTTAGTTATACACATTCCTTGATTTAATCCTACATACCATTTACATTCACAATACTAGTCAATTATAACGTAACTAGTTATCACAAGTTCATTCTTTTTGTCTAAATTTTGGTTATGACTATACTTAGTCAATTACTACGCTTATTTTCACATAATATCACACTGCACGAGTAATAAGCTAACTATGCGTTCAACAATTCAATCAACATGTAAATGCCTTATCGACATGTTAAGAACCTATGTCAACATCTCATTATATGTTTACCTATTTTTATATTCATTAATAATCAAAAAAAATCATTTCTGAGCAATCTACAGAGTGGCGCTGCGGCGCCACCAGCAAGCTTGTTCTTGGCGATGCGGCACGGTGGCGCTGCGGCTTGGGCTTTAGCGCTGCGGCGCAGGCCTTAAGGCATGGAGTTGGCGCCGTGGTGAGAAACTCCAGTTTTCGAATTTCTAGAGTTTTCAGATACTTCTTCAATCACAGAGTTTCTCACAAAATTCCTCTAAATTCTCTCTGAGCTCTCAAGTTTTATTTAAAAATTAACATACGTGAAAGATTAATAAGCTTGATGCGTATAGGAACTGGCGTGGTGGTGGTCAGTTACTCAATCACGGGTTAAC
The DNA here is from genome assembly GCA_020205505.1 of Panax japonicus. Taxonomy (NCBI): domain Eukaryota; kingdom Viridiplantae; phylum Streptophyta; class Magnoliopsida; order Apiales; family Araliaceae; genus Panax; species Panax japonicus. The sequence continues at coordinate 36,675,634 of CM035092.1, forward strand.
TGCTCTCAACCTCAACTAAGGCCTTGTTTGGCTAACTTATTAAAAGATTTTCCCATTTAATTTAATTAATCCTTTATAGTATAGTTTAATAATGTCACACCTAATTACACAATAAATCAAATATCTTATTTAATTTAATTTAAACAAAATATAATAATTTCTCATTAATTCACATAGTTACATAATTAATTTTCTCATTTATTAATTATGTCAAATTCTTAATTCTTTAATTAATTATTACATTAATTAAAATAGCATTATGCTTATTAAATATTTCATTTAATTCAATAAGCCCACATAAATACATACTTTGAGTAATAAAATTCTCCACATTAATTTAATAAATATAACACATATAATTAAATTAATCTACCACAGTTGCATCAATTAATTATTTAATCCAATAATTAAATCATCAAAAAATATTTATTTAATTCAATAAATATTAAAATAAAATTACAAAATCTTGTTTGTCACACCTTTAGTCTAAGTCGATGAAGTGTGGTGGATTAAAGGATTTGAAGGATGATCCCAGAATCGCTCACAAGTTTTTGTGTTTTGGTAGGGGTAAGACCGAACCATGAATGGCTGCCTACGTACTCCCATTGAGAAGGGGAGATCAGGTCTGCGTAGTTTGAACATGGTGTAAAAGGTTCAAAGTTGTATGTGAAAAGGTGTAGACATGTTTTTTGTTTTTTTTATGGTGAGACCGGACCATAAAAATGGGGACAGACTACAGATGAAAAATTTGATCCCATGTACAGGACAAACTAAAGGTGTGAAAAGTTTTTATCCCTGGTGGGACAAAACTGCAAGTGTGAAATGTTTATCCCTAGCGGGACAAACTGAAGGTGTGAAAGGTTTTTGAAAAACCTGAGCTGAGTGAAGGATCTGGTGATCCGAAACTAGGCTTGTGACACCCCTAAATCTAGGTACTTCATTCCCACAAGATTTGGTTCTCACTAATCAAGCATTCATACTATCTACCCAAATAAAATAATATTTAAATCATAAAATCCTCCTATAATAAATAGGGTTACATCATTAAGTTCAAAAACATCCCAGGTTATCTAACCTTTAAACTTCATTCAAAAGCGGAATTAAGTTATTACATAACATCGTTAAGATAAAGTCTAATATTATCATAACAAATAAAAGTCTAATATCTTAATCATAATCAAAATTACAAGTCTTCATCAGTTATACATTTTTCCCTTTCCTTTGCTAGTCGAAGGTTCATCTACCTTCTCCTCTTTAGCTGCAATGAATTTATAAATATGCAAGAGTGAGCAAAACAATTGCTCACTGGATATAATAGAGAATCAACAAGAGTATAACAATAATAACTGCCAATAATAGGCTCATCAAGACTGAATAGTACTCTAACATTGATAATCAGAAACTGGAATCCAAAATATGGAATATACATCACTGAGGGTCATAAGGCCATGAACTACGTCCACAGTTACAAGTAATCTTTCAACTCCAACTTTAGCAGTTATAAGATTATAAAGACCTCGTATTTAGGGGGATCAGCCCTTCTTACCATGTATTGTGCACAAACATTTAACGCTACGCGTAAGTTATCCCCTAATATTAATAGGGTTGTTCATCTCAGTATTTAGAGTACAAGTTCGCACCAAAGAAAGTTTGGTTTGGATAAGCTTTCAAGTATAATTTGAAGTTTAACGAACATCAACTAGAGGACTAGTTGAATCAATAGTGTTTGATAATACAGCAGTTGATCAATAATAATATGAAACAATGAATAAGTGTAAGTGAGCTGTCTATACTTGATCTCATGCTTAGAAACAACTACAAAGCATAAGTATTGAGTGACAATAATAAACCTTGCTTGAATAAAATTAAGCTAGGACTATGAATCATTGAATAAATATTAAGTAATAGCAAGCTGAAAATAAAGCTCACCTATCATGAAAATGACTTGTATCAAGTAAATTAACACTACAATGATTCGACATTTGAAATTAGAATTCAAGAAAACTGCATTCATAATATCTGAATAACAATAATGAAACGTGTCTAACAATAAAAAGTTAGAATGCATCAATAAGTATTGGACTTTAAACTTGGTTGAATACAATAATGTCATAGCTAGATTGTTCAAATCATGATTAAGAATACAATAGTTCGTTTAACGAAACTTTAAAGTAAGAACTAGCTCAACAGAAATGTAAGGATAAAAGGCGTGCTTAATGTAAAAAGAGAAGTTTATAAACTTGCTCAATGTAAGTATAGAGTTAGAAAACTTGCCTTGAGCGTAAGCTATAAAATTAAACTCACAATCACCTACATATAATTTTAGAACCACAATATCTATTAGATATGCTAACATACCAAAACATGTTCATTCCCATTCACATTTCAGAAACTCTAAGTGTTTAACTTCGCAACACTTATCTAATGTTCATTAGGTATACTAAATTATCACATAACGCGTTCTTGACTTACTATTCATTTTTACAACTTTGAACTCACTAACCACAATTCACTATGTTGTGTTAACCTTAACATTACCCATTTAACATACTAACATAATTTCAGGCCATACTATGATGCTATCCCATGTCTGTAGTAACAGCAAAAGTAAGAATCTCAAACCAGGGTATGGCGCAGCTACATCATACAAAGGCTTGGGACCGGCGCAGCTGCGTCGTTTTTTGCCTTGGCACCGGCGCAACTATGCCGGTGTTCAGACAGACACAGAGAGGCTAATGAACAGTAGCCGACTTTAGCCCAACAAACACAAATTTCACCCAATAAACAGTAATATCAACACGTAAAATAAATATACAACTATCATAAACATGATTGCTCACATTTACAACCAATTAGAACAATTTAACACCGACTAAAACTATTTTAATTTCTCAAAATTCATATTTTCATACTAAAGCTCCATTTTTGATATTCATTCTAGAAATCACCATTGTGAATTCATTACTTAATCAAATCATCTCATTCAAACTACGTTATGGTCGTATCTCGATGAACTACCAAATACAAGATTCAATTTATACTTTCATATACAACCTGGCCATTAAAATTAATACTTTTCATGAACATATGAAAAACACATATAAACAAACACTGTCAAAATTTTCTACTATTATAGCGAAACTAGCATACGAGTTCCGGTTCAGCCATAAACTCTAACATTGAAAGCATGTATAACCACCATAACCTAGTTATATAACACAATTCAGAAGAAATATAATTCACAGAGCATAGCAAAACTTCGTTGAGATACTCATAAACATAAATAATATCATAGTGATAGAATATACCTTCAATTAGCGTGCAATTCTTGCTACGATCACTAGAATATGCTCACGTTCTCTCTCAAATTCTCTAAAGTTTCACAATTCTCTAAACTCTCTCACAACTCAATATGCTAGAATGCGTATAGCTAGGCCAAATAACCTTAAGCGTATTTTAAAAACTGATAAACCCTTAACACTAATACTAATTACATTATTAGTTATAACGCCTAAGTTATAAATATATATTATATTTATTATTTAAATATTTTATTTATTTTATTTAATTTCAAAGCTAGAAATTTTCAAAAGCCATAAGGCTTGTTTGGCAACCCATATAAATTTTAAAGAATTAAAATAGTTAAGCCTTGTTTGACAAAAACTAATTTAAATCCTTTTTAATTTATTTTAATAAATACCTTATTGTAAAATTATAATCACATACTATATTTTAATTAAATATAGCATTTTAGCAAATACCACCAAATTATAATTTTCATTATAACTTTATTTAATAATTTAACATACCATCTAAATTATTAAATCAACACAACAACATAACACCTCATGTTATAATACAAACCTCTAAATTATAAATTAACTCCAATCATTTATATTCATCAACCATCACATCAATAAATATTTATTTAACAATACACACCTCACATAATATTTATATAACTCAATAAATATTTAAATTACAATTTTGAAATTTCGGATCATTACAAGGCTGCTGGTTGGAAGGTATGTTTGTCCCTGATGGGTCAAACGGGTGTGAAGAAGGGTTGTATGTAATGAAGGGTTTTGAAAACCTGAACTGACTGTAGATCTGGTGATCCAAAACAAGGATGTTAGCTTGCTGGTAATGTAACGCCCCGAAATCCGATCTATTTTCACATCCCGATTCCGTACGTCACAATCACATCTTCTTCCAAACAAACATCATTATATAGCTAAATATAACAACATACATCCTCAAATCCCAGGTTCTAAAACCTTATAACCTCTTTCATTACAAATAATGATAATTACATTATTCTTTATCTCTTACAAGAGTGACTTTTATCCGCCACCAAGGATACATAACCGTTCATTAAATTATTCTATAGTTTAATTCTGTCATTCTATATTACAAGTCTTCGCTTGATCTTCACGCACATTCATACACTGAATGGCACTTCGTCTGGATACCGATCAGCGTGATCTTTACGGGATCCTTAAGTTCTTCTAACATCATTCGCTAAAAATGTTTTTATTTAAAGCAAGTGTGAGCATTCAATTGCCCAGCAAGTCATAACAGTTGAACAAACAACTTTAAGAATTTAAACATTCTTTTAAAACTTCAATAACCGAACAAAGGTTATAAAGCAGCTTGAATAATAGGAATAATCTCGATTCCTATCATTTTAAAACATTAGTCACATTTACTTTGAAATACTTTCATTCTCTACTCTCTTTCATACACATTCTGTTTGGCTAGAATCAATAGCACAGACTTAACAATAACGGTTCATGTATAAATAGAACATACTCATATTGAACAGTTCAATCACAGAACAGTTCATCTCATAGAAACACCAAAGTATTCACATTGTGGCACAAGGCCTCATACGTTCTACCACCTTGTACAAATATCACACATTCACACATAGATAGAACTTCTCAAGTTCAACATCTGAGAAGTTTTAGAAACTAGCATTCATTTAAAATATGAATGAATTTAGGAAACTTGCCTTACGCACAGCTACATCTTATAGTTTATGTTAAACTGCTCATTCCAATTCCTACGTAACACATAAGGAAATAACACATACACCAATTAGTCATATACTTGACTTTACGCATTGGTTTACTTAACTTTACTTCTTATGGTTCGCGTTCTTATAATCTAAGTTTACGCGACCAACTCCCTTTACTACCGGTTTACGGCTACCTGACATACGGAGATGTCTTACTCAAACATTCATCATCTTTGATGATTTACATTCTTATCTTCTTCCTATAACATTTCTAGGACTCAGCACACATCGCATCTCTACTAGCATTCCATATGGTACTCTGAGTGATTTCCCACAAACAACTAACAAACAAGTTCTCGTCTCATCTACACTGCCCATAACAGTGAGTTAGATCGGTTACCAGTTTCGTATATACCTTCTCTCTCTGAAGGAATTGTTTAGCCCAGCTCTCATATGTCAACCATCAAAGGTTACAATTGTACTACAACCTAAATTCATCTTTAACTTATTTGAACCATTAAACTATAACGTTTGTTAAGTCAATTTCTTATTCCTTAGGGCTTTCTGGAAACTAAATGATATACCTCATGATTCATTCTTTATCGTCTAAGTGATACAATCTATTGTATGCTCGAAACGATCATTCCCTATTCATTCTACGCATTTATAGCGTCAAACATTTTACATTACCTTATTCTTATCTTACAATGTTCAATTAATTCGACTCGGAACGTCATCCAAGTAATAAACATTAACTCGGCTTCTTCACGTTATACGTACTAATCTTTAATTCAGCTTCTTCATCGTTCACAGGTTTAATCATTGATCTTCACTACCTTACGGCCAAACCATACACAGGGTGTAGGTTTTACCCGTTTAATATTCGCGTACACTCAACCTTCACGTCGGTTAAAGTGTTCAATGCTTACATTTCATTCTAACATTCTCATCCGACTCACATTTGGCTTTCATTAATCTTCTTACCATTCGCTACGACTCTCTTGATAATTCATATCTTACTTACTACTTTCGTCAACATCTAAGTCATACAACCAATGTATACTTAGAACGTTTGCTCGATGTGAATACGATTCACAAAAATCGTTTACGTTGTTCATCCCTTAATCTCTTATTCAACCTTTACCTAAAGTTTTAATCGCTTTCATTCATTACTATCACCTGAACCCCATGTTCAATATTCTTTCTTAATGTCAAAGCCATACGGTTCGTTATATGCTAAGACCGATCGTTCATCGCAACAACATTGCGTTCACAGCATCTATACGCTTAACATTCATCTCTCATTACCACGTCATAACATCGAAATGTTATACATTACTATCATCACTCAACGTCTAAGGAATCACAATCATAGCAATCCCTCACGTTAACTTATCATGACTACGGTCCTCGAATATCGGTTCTGTAACCTGTGTTCACATTCTTTATCTTTTAATATCATTTAATCTTTTTGTTCAACCTTCATTAAAGGTTTAATACACTTGATTAAGTGTTACATTAGATGAACTACATGTTCATATTTCTTTCTTGCATATCCCCCAGTAATTGAGCACTTAAAAGCTCATCACTAGCTTTTTCCCTACACCGGCGCCGCGGCACCAGTCCCTTCATTTACCTCTCGTTGCAGTGCAATTCTGCAGTGTCAAACTGTCGAGGCTGGCGCTGCGGCGCCACTCCCTTCTCTATTTCTCGCCACACAGTGCCACTCGGCCGTAGATAATGGCCCGGGCCTCGCGCTGTAACGCCGCCTCCCAAGGCTTGACTGGCGCTGCAGCGCCGAGCACAAAACCTAGAAAATTTTTCTAAGTCTTAGAAATTGCTTAAGATGCTTACTTCCCGATTCCATAACTTATTCGTTATAACTCGGAACGAAGTCGTTCCAAAGCCATTCTCTTCCTTATCTTATGTACTTTAATTACCCTCAGACAGAACTTTATTCTAAATCAGTTAACATGTCATTAAATTGGTTTAATCTTCACCCTTCATTCATTTTACGTTTTTAACATTCTTCATTTGTTCGTCCGTAATTCGGTCATCCGAACTCGGAACTCATTCGTTCTTGAGTCCACGACTCATATTTTCTATATTCTCTTACATTCTTATGAAACCCTACACATTCGGGTTCATTTACTAACTTTCTAATTCTCATTCTTCTTTTATGAATTTTTGCAATAACTTCGTTATAGCTCAATTTTAATTTGTTCTTCATGAACGTTTCTAACGTTCCTAACCAATCAATTAGCAACTAACTTATACGCGATGGTTTTAAACTTGTCCATCAACAACAATTATCCCACGATGGTTTTAAATTTGTTCATCAACAACGTTCTTCGCGTTCTTCGTGTGTTCTTTGCGTTCTTCATTCGTTCTTTATTTTTAATCGATATTTTAATTACAATTTTACTTTTTCTTGGAATTTGATGTTATAGAACACCATTACTTACTTAATTCACCTACTCATTCATATAATCCACTCGGATCGTTCTAATTCACTACGAATCTTACACTTCCTTAAAAAAATTATAAAATTAACTTCTAATTCTTATTTCTTCTTTTATCAATGATTTCAACCATATGAAATCATTCCTAACATTATTTACTTCTTATTCTTATTAAGCTATGTTTTTATCATAAAAACTTAAAGAAAATTATCTAGAAGTTAGATTTTTAGATTACCTTTCTTCTTTAATCTCCTTTCATCGGACAAAGTTTGCTAACGAGCAATCTTTTCCTCCTTCTTCTCCTTCTCATCTGATCCCTCTCTCTTTCTCTCTCTCTCAAGTGTTATAGGATTTTTCAAAATCCTAAACAAATGAATTAAGCTTCCTATTTATAGAAAACCAAGGTTAGGGGCATTTTAGTCATTTTGCCCTCAAACCTCCTTACTATTCACAACGTAAGCGTTAAGTTAACTTAGCATTTAAGTGTACTTAGCATTCAAGTTTACTTAACCCTTAAGTTTACTTACTCCGTACTCCACCTCCTTACTATTCACGAAGCTTCCCTTGGAAGCTTTGTGCTTCCGTCTTGCGGAATTCGTCAAACAGTTCGAAAACTTCTATCCTCGGAATCCAAATATTTTTGGATATTTCGTCTTTCCTTTACCGATTAACTTTTACGTATTCTTCGAATTTCCGAAAAACTGAAAAACACTTTTTACCATTAATCGTTTTCCTTCACGTTTTCCCCTAACGTAGCTAAACGAGTAAAAAGTACATAACAGTACTTTTCGTCATTTTTATTTCGTCCGATTTCGGCATGTTTTTCGAGAAAAACTTTTATTGGCTTATTTAACTTTTCACGATATATTATCATCAAATCTTTTGACAGAATATCATTTCGACATACCGAACTCTCAGAAAGGCCTAGGTTATTCAAACCCTAATCCTTAGGGTTTCGTCAGGTTAATAGTGCCTATTTCGTCTTTTTCCCCAAAAATATTTTGTTCCTAGAAAATTTTTATTTTTGTCTTGAAAATTCTTACTCGTTCAGTCTAGCTCCTAGCCAAAATCCTCCCGATTAATAATCATTCTAGGTTCTAGAATGATTAATAAACACATAGCACGGAATAGCATTAATAAAAATTCATTTTATTACTAACTAATTCTTTAAATCTTAAATTCTGAACAATCTGATTTTCCGGGTTGTCACATTCTTCCCTCCTTATAAAAATTCTGTCCTCGGAATTTCTAAAACCACACCCATACCCGGGTGCCTACAACTTTTAGCAAATGTTTAATCTCAATTCATCCTTCTCACAAGGATCATCTGTTGACATAATCGTCATTAGTTAAAACTCACACTTAACTATACTTTCAATCTTTCGGGTCCTCACATTCACCCCTTCTTCACAGAATTTCGTCCTCGAAATTTTAGCTTACCCTTCTTCTCAACTTCTCTTCAAAGAAGTTCTTATCTTTCAAACATTCCCTACCCTTCATAACTGATCAAGAATCATGAAGTGAAAGGAATAAATATGAATATAAAGATTCCTTTAAAACATTTCATTCTTTTGCTGAGGGGTCAAATTGACCATGAACTCTTACTAGGTTTAACAGCATTTGTAATATCCTAGATTTTTCCATGTAGTTAAACAATTTCAATAAACAACCTTATGTGAAATTCTTATGTGACAATTATTTTTAGATGAATTATTTATTTTTACTTATATGTTATGTGATGAGATGTGTTTGAATAGTTGGTTCCGTATAATTCAACTATTTAAAATGGGTAAGAATGGAATTAATGCTATTAATTTCATGGGATGACTTTAAAACATGACTTTGAGTTTGGAGCGGAATTTAGTGACACGGACAGCGTATTTGAGTCCGGAACGTCGAAATTAGTCAAGATAAACTGTAACCACGAAATTGCATAACGGTTGACTTTTTGGTCAAAGTCAACGGGTTGACTTTTTCGGGGGAAAAGTCAACTACGAATTTTGAAGTTGAGTTTGACGAAACGGGGAGTTCCATGACGTCCGGGACGTCGACTTTAGTAGGAATCGATATAAGTATCGACACGTTTGACTACAAGGGGCAAAATGGTCAAAATGACTTGTTAATTGATTAAATGATTATTATTTTAATTTTATACAAGACAACAGCTGGTGGGTCACACGTGACAAGTATATTGGGACAAGGAGGGAGTGTATATACGTATAATATAGAGTGTGAGGAAAGAGGAGGTTATAATTATTTGGCAAAGGCTTTCCATGTTCTTAACTCCCTCACTTATGACCATTAACTAGTGTATAATGATCCATGAATATATAACTGATGGTTGGAGAGGTGAAGGGGCTGAGCATATCAGTCCTAATAATATATATATATACACCCAACTCAAGCACTCATTCACTTTGCAACATTACAACTAAGAGAGTAAAAATAGAGAAGAAAGGATTAGAGTTTGAGAGTGGGTCAAGGTTGTCTACGAATTTGAGAAGCATAATCAAGCAAGCAAGAAGGGAGAGATCAGTAGCTATCTCCATCTATAAGAAGAAATTTGCAACAAGAGGTAAGCCATGACCCATGTATATGTTTTTAGAAACTAGTAAGAAAATGCTTGAGTGGCCATTGGAACTACTTTGTGTTGATGCTATGATGCCATGCTACTGCTTATTGATGATGATGGTTTTTGATTTGGAAGTTTAAAACCCTAAGATCTATGTGATATATATGGATTCATGTATGTATTTACTCATTTTGATGTTGATTTGGGTGAATCAAAAGAAATAAAGAAAATTTATTTTCTAGATTTGAAACCAAATTTCTATTTACTTTGAAATTTTCCCATTTTAAATCTATAACTTCTTTTTGTTATCCGTCAAAGAGGGGTGCTAGATATATGTGTGTAGTAGTAAACCCAAATGGTAGGACTCAAAAATATTGAGTTTTCATGGTGTAGTAGCTGATTTGGTGAAAACAGTCCCGTTTTTATAACAAAAAAATGGGCAGATTCGGGACAGTCTAAGACGAGGGTAATTCGGTCCGGTTTTTGTACTTTAAAAATTCTGGGCTTTTGATATGTTGTAGTACATTGAATAAGCTTTCCATAGACTCCGGAACGGACTAAATCCGACTTCGGAGGAGAGAGTTATGACATTTCAAAGTAGTAGTGTCCAAACTGTCTATCAAGTGCGGTTCTGTTCACTTGAACGGAATTTCTGGGCTGATGTGTTCGGAATTTGGAAACAAGTCAGTAGGGAAGAGTTGTAGTCCCGGAAGTTAGCTTCGCGTGGGCTCAAGAATCGCTTAAAAATGTTTTAAAACGAAAACGTTATGACTGTTTTAGCGAGAGAGGGTAAATCTGGCAAAAAGTTGAAAAACTGTGATGAACGTCCGCTTTTGGTGAAATGTTTGGGCTGCCTATCGAACCCGGAATGGGTGTTTAATATTTTTCAAAAATAGTCTCATATGATATAAAAAGCATATTAAAGTTTGAAAATGATCCGATAAGCGAGTAAAGCGTAAGAAGATTGCAAAGTGGCTAAGTCGCTAAGTGCTGCAGCAGAGTATGCCAAGCAGCCTGGCAGCGCTCAGCGTTCGCCGACGCCTGCTGCTGCTGGCGCTGCAGTGCTGTTACACGACATGAATTTTGAGACCTGTTTTGATTAGTTTCCGTGATCCATTTTTGCTGTGTGAAATTTTTCTAAAATACTATGTCATGGGGTCTATAATACGCCCGAAATTTCGCTGTTATATGACTCATGATTTGAAAATTAAAAATGAGCGAGCATGCATGTCAGAACTAAATTTTGAGCAAACGCAGGGCGTCGGCGCGTCGAGCGATTTTGACGTTCGCCGTTCCGAATCGCGTTCGGGCGTAATAATAAGTTATAATAAATCTAATAAAGTCCTACGGGACGAGATTTGGCTATATGTGATATTTTATGCCGAGAAACTTCCTTTCGGGCATAAATAAAGCAATAAAAATATGTAATAAATATAAATTACATATTTAAGTAAAATAAAAAAAAATATAGTTGCCTATAAAATTATTTTGTGGTGCAACAAAGAATGTAAAACCTTTGAAATATTGTATTAATCATAAAAATGATATTTTGAGATTTTCGGTGCTCGAAATGAAGTTTTTGAGCTGATATTTATGTAACGTAATATATATATATATATATATATATATATATATATATATATATATATATATATGAAACGAAAATGCGAATAATCGTAAAATGAAAAATAAAGCGAATGTGCTAGCGAGGTAAAATTTTTATATATGAGGCAACAGTCAGTGTTGACTCATGAATGGACAAAGTGATGTAAAAATTATTTATATTAAAGAAATTATATAGTAAATTAAATTTTACTATAAAAATTATGCATTAGCTGTTTAAACTCCGAATTTGCGAGTAGAGGTAAAAAATATTTCTGAAATAAAATTTAAATGGTTTAAGCTTCAAGATGTAAAATATCTGCATCTTAAAATGTGTGAGATCTTTACTATTTATGAAATAAGTAAAATATTATTACATGATTAATAATATTAGAAGGTGAGTAAAATATTATTACATGATTAATAATATTAGTAAAGGATCTAAATATTATTAAATGATTAATAATATTTGTAAATGATAAATATTCTATAAAAGAATATTAGACAAAAGTAAGATAATGGTTAAGAATGAAAAGTTAAGGGATAATAATATTACTAATGAGTTAAAGAATTATTCAATGTTTAATTATGTGGCTAAATGTTAACTAATTTATTATTTGAGTAATAGTGTTGTGGGATAAAATATATTATGCTAATTGGAGGATCAATCTTATTAATGATAGGTCTTTCATAAGGGATTAAATTAAATTGCGTAGCAGTGGTCAGCAAATCAGGCAAGTTTCCTAACTCAACTTGAGTTGTTAATTTAAAGCATGTTAGTGGTTATTTATTGTTGATTATACCACGTCAATAATTTATTGATTCGCACATTGTGCATGTTGTTTATGTTCATCAGGTATGAAAGGCTGATCACCTTCATTGCCATAGGTTTCAGTTAAACTTGTTTATGTTAATTGTTGACATCCAATATCATTGTTTCAGTCATTCAATCGTTGAAACTTGATTCATGTTATTTCACAATTATCATATTGTTGAAAACTTGAAAGCTTATTCATTCTTTTCAATCATGATATATATCTCCATTGTATGTAAAACTTGCTGGGCAAATTTGTTGCTCACCCTTGCTATATCATGATAAAATTTTCAGATTAAGGAGAAAGCTTGAATAAGGTCAGAAGCAAAGTCAAAGTGCAAGATTAATTTATGTTGCAGTTAAATCTATAAATTTTCTATTGAAAATAGCATTGTAAACCTTTTTAATATTGAAGGTATGTATTAAGTTAAGGTTGTAGACCTTGGGACTGATGTGTAAAGTTTAATGTATAAACAATGTATGTTTATATCTTCCGCAAATAGTGATAGAATTAGCGTACCGGATCCGCGGCGATTTAGGACCCGGATTCGGGGATGTTACAGCATTTCACCGTAAACCTTTCTTACACGGTCAGTTTACAATCACAAAGAAGGTAAACTATCTCTTCCATACGTAGGCGATCAACCCATCGTATAACCCCATTTCAGGGTATGTTCACATCAAACTTAATCATTAGATTCCGCACCAAAACAATTTGGTTCGGCATAACTCTTCAAAGAAAGCTCGATTTTATTTTAATCATGACATACCATTCGTTTTAGCCAAATCAAGTAGCTTAGACGATACCAATAAATTGGACATCAACTTGAAATATTTGTCTAGTCAAATCAATTGACATCGACTACTTCTTTAAATTCTTTCGCAATACATCAAAACATTTTATGACGTCATGATACCGCACTTTTCACAGTAGGTTGAAGACTTCATCAGTTTATGACTTCATCATTATGCATCATACCATAGTGGGTTTTTGATCCTAAGAGCAAATCCAACACCAGTTCAATTAGATTAATAACTCCATCCTATTACCATCGTTGCATCAAATGCACTGATGATATAAAATTTATTTTGATATTTTAAATCAATTTATGTCTAGCTGAAACAATTATCATAGACATACCAAGAATAGTTCTTTTAAAATCCATTGGTTCCAAAAGTTGAACCAATTCTTTCCTTTTCAAAACGTGCACATTAGCACGATTTCAAGAAACTTCGAAATCAAGCATAGCTAGATGACTTGGAATATCATATTCTCCATCTTCCTTCATTGTCTTACTTGTGACAATACTTAATCTTCTCTAGCACCTTCAATGCCTACTAAAAAAAACTCATTTTCAGTCTACACCTTCCTATACCTTAGTACAGTCCATCAACTTACCACACATTATGAGTTCAGGAACTTTCCACAATAATATGAGTTTAAGAACTATCCCAGACAGACCATAAGCTTCCATTTGCTGAGAAGTTCAAAAACTACCATATCATTATGAGTCATGAACATACCATAAGTATGAGTTTCAAGAACTCGCACCTTATCTTAACCTTCTCTACCTATCAAATATATACATGAGAAAAGATTCACCTTCTCGTCATACACATCTTGATAGCGCGACCAATTTTAATGATTATCACTATAATAAGCTAAGCAGTTGTTACACCAAAGCACAAACCTCTGCCCATAACAAAGGTTCATACAACTCAGCTAGCACATGAGTCCTCAATTGAAATTTTACAACTTCTAACTTTCTCTTTACGTAATATGAATTTTCTTTAATTCGTATGTTATCCTTCACAACTCAATTTGAGTTCTTCTTCTCGTACTACTTCGTAGTACCATTCATTCATAGCATTGGTTATAAATCATTCATCGTTTAACAGCTCATCTGTTACTACGATTTACTATGATCACGTGGTGATCTTCTTATCCTTCTCTCTACGATTATAGTCTTAAGTACTCATACCTAAGATTTATAACCTATCAGCTCTGATACCACTCTATAACTCCCCAAAATTCGGTCTATTTTCACATCCAGATTCCGTACATCACGATCCCATCTTCTTCCAAACATACATCATTATATAGCTAAATATAACAACATACAACCTCAAATCCCAGGTTCTAAAACCTTATAACCTCCTTCATTATAAATAATAATAATTACATTATTCTTTATCTCTTACAAGAGTGGCTTTTATCCGCCACCAAGGATACATAACCGTTCATTAAACTATTCTATAGTTTAATTCTATCATTCTATATTACAAGTCTTCGCTTGATCTTCCCGTACATTCATACACTGAATGGCACATAGTCTGGATACCGATCAGCGTGATCTTTACGGGATCCTTAAGTTCTTATAAAATCGTTCGGTGAAAATATTTTTATTTAAAGCAAGTGTGAGCATTCAATTGCCCAGCAAGTCATAACAGTTGAACAAACAAATTTAAGAATTCAAACAATCTTTTAAAACTTTAATAACCGAATAAAGGTTATGAAGCAGCTTGAATAATAGGAATAATCTTGATTCCTATCATTTTAAAACATTAGTCACATTTACTTTGAAATAATTTCATTCCCTACTCTCTTTCAAACACATTCTGTTTGGCTAGAATCAATAGCACAGACTTAACAATAACGGTTCATGTATAAACAGAACATTCTCATATTGAACAGTTTAATCACAGAACAGTTCATCTCATAGAAACACTAAAGTATTCACATTGTGGCACAAGGCCTTATACGTTCTACCACCTTGTACAAATATCGCACATTCGCACATAGACAGAACTTCTCAAGTTCAACATCTGAGCAGTTTCAGAAACTAGCATTCATTTAAAATATGAATGAAGTTAGGAAACTTACCTTACGCACAGCTACAGCTTATAGTTTACGCTGAACTGCTCATTCCAATTCCTATGTAGCACATAAGGAAATAACACATACACCAATTAGTCACATACTTGACTTTATGCATTGGTTTACTTAACTTTAATTCTTATGGTTCGCGTTCTTATAATCTAAGTGTCAAGCCCCAAAATCTGGGTACTTGAAACCCGAACTCGGTGCTTAACAATACCATTTCTTTGAGCGGGATAATACTAATAATAATATCAATAATATAGGTATCAAACTTAATTTACATAATCATTAGAGTCTAGCTCCCAAGTACGTAACCTTTAATACATTCCTTACATAACATGATAGACAATATATAACATTTTCTTAATAATATCAAACTATTACATAAGATAACATTGCATTCATTCAGCAACCTTTCCTTTTCCCTTGTTCCTAGCAGAGCCTTCAGGTTGTTAACACTTAGCTGGAAACATTTAAATTAAGCAGGGATGAGCATTTGAGTGCCCAGCAAGTAATAACGATTATAAATATTAGCTAAAAGGATTAAATGTTTTCTTTATACTACCCTTCTACAACAAATCAATAGTTGTGAAGTAATCTGAACCGATAATAATAACATAACAACTCTCTATCAAATTTTTGAAACTACGTATTGGCTATAAATAGGGTTAAGGTGACATACTATGAACATTGTTTTCAATTTTCAAAAAGGTTAAACATAATTTCATCTGCAAACCGTCATAACTTACGGGCATGGGGGTGATCAGCCTGTTATGCCCTGTATTGATCAATACTACATGCAAGAACGATGGGCGCATAAAAGTTTTCCAATTTTTGGGATGTTCATACTTAGTCAGGAATCCAAACCAAAACAATTTGATTGGATACAAAAAGGTTTTTATCATATTCAACAATATTTCTAAATCTATGTCTAGCTGGTCAAATAACTTTGACGACTCTTTGTTATCGTATACATATTGGGGATCAATAGGTATATATATATATGTATCAACATGTGATTAAATACAATGATTATCCAAGTGGGGACACTTGTATAACCATAATTAGAAATTAACGAACAGAATATATATCTGAATTACAATATAGTTCCATGTTGATAATCAATGATCGGATATAACATATATAACAATAAGGTTAATAATCTGGTACAATAATAATATAATTCTGAATCTTTTTACTCATGTCCATTGCATAAAAAATGCAAAGGTAGAATACTTGTCTGGTACGCTGCTTACAATTCGTAACTTAGTTTTATCTTTTATATAACCACATATCAGTAATAAGATCATTTTACTGATTAGAATAACATATCGTAATACATAATACTGCCTATTGCGGTCAGAACATAACCTAATCACATTGTCACATATGTTCAACAGCCATTGAATCACAAACAAACATTAATACAATTAAAATATCTAAGTCCAGATCAATTTCTAAAAAATGTCGGTGTACCGACAACCTTATCATGTAATTATCATGTGACGCCCCCAAAATAAGTCCACACGACCCATTCTGAGTCGATAGATATCATACTATAAAAATCAAATACAAACTTCATTTATATAACTGTTGAACTGCCGTGCAGAATACGACCAAAGTTAAACTGTGAGTTTTAATACAAATGTATGTAACTCTCGTGGTGCCTTGACCCCAAGACCTTACAATGGTACCTTACATAAAGGTACAGTCAATAACTATTTTAGAAATTAAAATCTTTGGAAAATACTTAAGGAAACCTTCGTACATGGGAGGCCATGCGTCTAGGTTATGATAAATATAATATGTCCACAAAATTATCCTTGATTGACCCAAAAGTCCCCAAAGAAAATAAGAAGATTACTATCATCTTCTTTCCAATAGTGAGTCTTCTCTTGATATATAATTTTCTCCATTGTCTCCAAGTGAAAATTATATTTCAAATAAACTCCAAGATTATATATGTAGTGCTCGTAGATATACGCAGCAAGTGGATGTGCACAACCCTGTCTTATGATAACACGAGTTTGTATGTTATTAGACATCTTATATGATAGTGGTCAAACACCCTTCCAAAGTTGTGTTCACCTCACCCTATTCTGTTCACCAAAATTAAATATCAAATGATGTATACAATACGACACACTTATCTAAAGTTCTCAACAAAATTATTTCCATACTATTTAGGGAGAACCTCAATAACTATAGACCACCGGTCTATTCTCCTATTACCCCCGCTCGACCCAGCTACACTCTTATTACCTAAAAGGAATTGTGAAACAAAAAGGGTGAGCACAACTAGCCCAGTAAAGAATATCATGACTAAAGATAATTAAATTATCAATAGCCTTCATCAGTAATAAATCAGAGATTTAGAACATATGGTAGATGATAAAACTTTTCAACCATAGTTACAGCGGAACGAGCAATCCATTAGAAGAGTCAAATAGACCATCAGATATATTATCTTCTCCATGTTAAAATTCCACCAATAATGTTTTATCCTTGTAACATCAATCAACAATTCCTATCCACCATCATATGAATAACTCATAATCATAATATTGATTCTAAATTCATCTTCACACCCAGGACGTAGATAATTTTCATCACCTATCTTCACCTGAAACATCAAAAATCATGGTTATACAAAATCACAATTCCTGCCCATAATCATACTAATAAATTCATCTTTGCTCTATGACCAAAGATATTTATTAACAATTCATCTTTGCACTACATGCCAAAGACATACAACTGTAATTTAGAAGAGTCAAGTAGAGCATGATATCTACTATCTTTTACGAATTAAAAATGTATAATCAATATTTTATCGCTGAGATTCAGCTTAATAAATAATCCATGTCATCGAATCATCCCTGCACTATGGCCAAGGATATTCATGTAATCATCAATGGTCATAATTATACCGAATAATCCCTGGTTATAATTATACCAATAACTGTGTATCAATGCACTACGGGCCAATGAGGACTTTTACCACATCATCTATAACATTACGGGTCATGATTATACCGAATGATCCATGGTCATAATCATACCAATAAACAGTTCATCTATGCACATAATCCAAAGATACTCATCAATCAATAGTTCATCTTTACATGTAAGCCAAAGATATACAACTGTAAAACTAATAATCAACAGTCCATCTTTGCACGTAAGCTAAAGATATACAACTGTAAAACCAATAATCAACAGTCCATCTTTGCACATAAGCCAAAGATATACAACTGTAAAATCAATAATCAACAGTCCATCTATGCACGTAAGCCAAAGATGACTTTCATCACAATATAAGCGCGAGGATGATGACAATGATATAAGCATTAATCAAACGAAAACAAGGATAAATATTAAAGACTTTAAATTTATCCAAATATTATCAATCACTTAATAAACTCATAATCTAATATTATTAATATTATAAAAATATTTTAATCACTTCTGAAACTTATAAACAATTTATTTTAATTATTTACACTTTATCAAATAATACATTTAATCATTCAAAAATGCCATAGTCATAAGATTTCATCACCAATAATCAAATCCCTCATCAAAAATCTGCATATACCTTATATAGGATTTCCAAGCCATAAAATCCTATTTACCAATTTTCCAACTTTTACATAACATATTTAATTCATATGTCCGTAACTAAACTATTTTCATGAAAAATACCAAATCAGTATCAAAAATTATTCTTTTTGGGATTTAGCATAATATAGTTCCATATTGAACATATATTTTTCTCAGAATTTTTAAAATTTATTAACTATTTTTCATATGGCCAAAACTGCCGAATATTTAGACATTTATCATAAATTGTATTTTTTGTCCAAAAATTCCAAAATTTACGGGGTATACTCCGGTTATATACATGTAATCCCAATAAAAAATTTACCAATTTTGGAGTTAACCATAAGGAGTTATAAGGGTTTACTTTTAAAATAGTTTTTTCCCATAAAATTCATAACTCCTAATTTATACATCCAAAAATTGCCATTTTTGGACAAAATCTAGAAAACTCAACAAACCATCATTTCAATTTTTTCCAGAATTTTTGAGGGTGAGAAAAATTACGAAACTGCAAATGGATTTTCACCCACCATGCGATAATCTACGTAGATAGATCATTTCCACAATTTAATAAGGAATGAATACGAAGGATCATTCACCATGCATGTGGTAATCAACATAGACAGATTATTCCAACAGAATAATAAAGAATGGAATAACAGAAGAATTCATCATGCATGTGATAGACCACACAGACAGGTTATTCCAACAGAATAATAAATAATAGAATAACAACATAATTCACCAAGCATGCGATAGACCGCACAAACAGGTTATTCCAATAGAATAATAAAGAATGGAATAACAGAAGAATTTCACCATGTATGCGGTACTTCGTATAGACAGGTTATTCCAACATAATAATAAGGAATGGAATAACAATAGCTCTCTTCATGAATACGAAAGAAATAATACCTCTTACAATAATAATAATATCCCTTACCTTAGAAGAAACTGAATACTGTAATAGTGAGGTAGCAGACTTCTCTTCTTCTTTCTCTCTATAATTTCTCTCTATAATAATTGCTCTATAGCTTTAGCGAATTGGTGAAAAATAATGAAGGAATGAGCTTCTATTTATAGGAAAATATAATTTCGATAATTACACGTTTTGGGGCTCGAAATATTAGAGTATAATACCTTCCTCTTTTTCTTTATTTTTAATTTAGCCCTGCAATTATTATCAAACTTGAACCACCTCCCCTAATAGTAAATAATGTGAATCAATAGTTCAATCATGTAAATCAATAATTATAATCATGTGAAAATACGAATTACAATATAGTACCTCCATCTATACCTCCATTTTTAACTTAGTCATGCAAGTATTATCAATCTTGCACCACATCCCCTAATTGTACAAGAATGTGAATCAATAGTACACAAATGTGAACAAATAGTTATAATCATGTGAATTAATAGCAATTAATTGCTCATTTATCCGATTAATTACCCGATTGGTCAGTATAACTTCCAGACATCAATTAATATCGAAATAAATGACGATTTCCACTAATACTAATAATTCCAACATAATGGAAATATTTTTATCAAAAATTTTATTTTTGAAATTTGACTTTTTCTAAAAAAGTCAACTGTTGACCTTTTGACCAAAAAGTTAACCCCGAAAAATTTTGTGTTTATAGCTTATTTTTACTAATTTCATCGTTCCGAACTCAAATATCACGTCTGCATCTCCAAATTCAAATCCGAACTCAAATTCAATTTTTTAATAACATTTATTCATTATTATTATAATTCGCAATATTTAACAACCATGTCGTTCCCAAGAAAGAGGGGGCTTTTCGATAAGGATTTCCCCTTATTGGCTCGCAATTAGGTGACCAAACCTCTCCTTGACAGAACTTCTAGACATTGTCAATATTACAAATAATAATATGAATAACTTTGTCGTCTCAATTATTGATTTAATAATATAACATATTATGCATATGATACTGTGATAATAATTGAATCAATAATATGAGTGATATGATGCAGCAATTACTATAGCAATAATTGAGTATAACTGAGTGACTTCTAACGGAAGCATCAATAATCAATATCGTGTGCTACTATGCAACCACGCGTATTACTGTACTTTACTACCGGGTAGTTCAACAGTTTTAACGGTAACACTTTCGCCGTTATTTTTATAAAATGATAATTCTATCATTTTCTAACTATGACAATACTTTCGTTGTGGGGTTCACCAATGATTGTGTCGTCGTACGAATATTCCCTGTTAAAACGAATATTTCCCGATCAATCGAATATTATATAACCACTTGTTTACTTTGCAAAAAATTTCAAATATAACCTTTATCAATTTAACCATTTACTAAATAGAATAATTATAAAAAAATTGAATACTTTCATTTCATAAAATTCGGGGTCTCACATATCGAGGCTAAGACTCTATCCAGTTAGTTCAATAACTGTAATTATCAGTCATATTATTCTTAAATAACTTAAAGTAATTTTAAAACATTTATTATAATTTATCATGAATTTTCAAACATCAGAATCATTATTAAATAATTTAAATATTAAATAATTCTATTATCATTAATATTTAATTAATATTAAACTATTAATGAAACTATTGCCAAAATATTAAAGTTATTTATAATAACCCAAAATATTTTTAAAACATTTATGTTACCCTCAAATGATTTTTAAAACATTATCATTAATATTTAAATAATAATGTACTATTTCTCAAAATATTAAAAGTCATTAAGTATAACTTAAAATATTTTTAATACGTTTATATCCTTTTTAAATGATTTTTAAATTAATAAAACCATTTTTAAACCATTTGTTTAATATAATTATTAAATAAATTTAATATCAATAATGTTAAAGTAATATCATTAATATTAAATTATTACCGAATTTATCTTTTAAATATTAAAAGTTATATTTTATAACTTAAAATATCTTTAAACACTTTATTTTCATTTAAAATGATTTTTATAATAATAAAATTATTTTTAAACTAAATTATTTAATATAATTATTAAATAACTTTAATATAATTAATAATAATTAATTAATGAAATTTAACTTTAAATATTGAAAGTTAAATTTTATAACTTCAAATATTTTTAAATACCTTATTATTATTTAAAATAATTTTTAATATAATAAAATCATTTCTAATTTATTTATTTAATTTATTTATTAAATAACTTAATTATCATTAATATTAATTTATTAATGAATTTCATCACAAAATATTAAAAGTCATTAAAAATAACTTAAAATATTTTTTTATACCATAATATAATTTTAAGTGATTTTTCAAATATTAAAATTATTTTTAAATAATTTATTTAATATAATAATTAAATAAATTAAATACCTTTAATATTTCAAAAATATTAATTATTTATGAAATATATTAAAAATTATTATAAAACTAATTATTAGATTTTAAAATAATTTTTAATAATTTAATTTTTATTTTTAATAATTAAAAACTAATTTTCTATAATTATTTAATAAAAATTTAATTTTTATAAAGAAACTGTCGCTAAAGACCACCTATAACGACAGAACCGTTGCTATAGGTGTTCTTCATGTTCTTCATCAAAACCTAGAACACCAACTCAGTTACCGAGCTAGCTAGTTTGACCAAGCTTTAATCTCAAATTGTGATGTTTCAAAGCATGATTGTGGTCAGATCTTATAGTGTTAGTGCAGATCTACATGATCCAGCAACAATCATGGCCAACAAGCATAAATTGAGGGAAATCTAAGCCATCAAAGTGGTTGTCAGAGGCTGTTCTTCATTTCTGGGTTGCCCAAAAATGAAGAACAGTTCGAGTATGCACTTTTGGGCTTCCATAACTTGCAATCCATGTAATATTTTTGTGATCTAAAGGTTCTAGGTCGAAGCCAGCATGAAGTACTACAGATCTATTACTTAACATTATCATAACAACAACAAATCAAGCAAATAAGATCCAGTCAAACTATTGTCAAAAACACGTTCTTCCGATTTCTGGAAAATCCAGAAATCGTAAGTCATGGCCGAATGGCCTACTTTGACCGCTTACTCAGTTCACTATGTTGATTATATAAACGATATACAGCTATAATTATAAATCACATATGTAAGTCTACAAACTGGTTACAACAATAACATCAAATCTCCCAAAACCTGTCAGATCTAAGCGATTGAATATGTTGTCAGACACTGGTAATGACTTTCTGGGTTGCCCAGAAATGGTCCAATCATGGTCGGTCAACCGACTTTGACCAACAATTACTTGTACTCTAGACCAGATCTAAGCCAAATTTTTGATCCAGATCACAAAACACATAACAGACTACATAATCAAAGCTTTAAACAACAAAAACACATAACAGAGAAAGATTGGTGGCCGCTGACATTCATTGTCAGACCACAATTTGAACTTTTTCCAGATATTGTAAAACTTCAAATCCGAGCCTCTAGATGTTATGGATCTAACATCTAGCAACTCAGATCACCATTATACATTATATATAACATGTTTAACATAAAAAATTTAACATCTACCATGCAGATCAAGATCAGATTATAGCTAGGGTTTTATACCTTCTATGATCAATTCTTGTTTCTAGCTTTCTGATTTGATAGTGGTGTTAGTTGGGCTTGGTTTATGACTGATATGTCTTGATATTTTCGGAGGTGAGAGCTGGAGAGAGTTTAGATGGGTGTTGTGCACAAAATAAGCTAGCAAATGCCATTTCTCTCTCTTTCAGTCTATTTATAAAAGTCTAAGATGCATGTATTGGTGATATAAAATGGTTGAGATGTGTATAATTCAGTCACATGGTAGGTCAAGAGTGGTTGAACCACTAAAGCATTGTCAAATTTTACAAGCAACCAATAGAAAATGTGCATAACGGCAATTTGGTCAATTGCCACATAATTTTAATGACAAAAGTGTAATCTTAACAAACCCTTAGGGTTTAACCCTAAGGTTTAGCACATAGAATTTGTAGGATTTAGCAATTAGGGTTTAAAAATTATAAAATTTTAGTTTCTAAAATAAAAATTAATTTTTAAAAATTACAAATTAGGGTTTTCTTAATTAGGGTTTCCTAATTAACATCAAATCTTTATAATACCCATAATACACCACATAACACATTGACTTAACAGATTTTAAAATCTCAATTGACTTCAAAATTAGGGTTTAACAGTAATACTAGGGTTTATAAAAATATTGCTAGGGTTTGGTCATAATACACCATAATTGACCAACCATTATCAATACGTACATACAGTACATATTTATAGCACTGAAAAATCAAAATATAATTAATATTATATTATTATTCTCATGCCTTGATCAAAATCCAAAATTAGGGCTTGGATTCCATATCTGATTTATCTGTCATACTTAACATTATTAATTAAGTTAAAATAATTAACTTAATAATCTGTACTAAAATTCATATAATAAAATAATTATTCTAAAAATCATTTCATATATTAATTAAATAATAAATGATTATATTTTCATAGAAAATAATTAATAAAAACATTTTTACTATAAAATTAATTGTTATAAGAATATAATTTATAATAATTAATAATTCTAACATAAAAATTATTTGTAATAATTCAGGTAATAAATATATTTTTATTTATCACATAAATACATATACACATTATCTTGGCACATATTCTCCATATTTATTTTAATAAATAAATACATAAAATTATACGCAACATTTCTGATTTATTTATATAGAAAATATCTGGTTGTTACAATCACCCTCCCTTATAAAGATTACGTCCCCGGAATCACCATTTTAAAACCTACATATACAAGGGTACATAACATACACAATCATTGCAAGTTGATCTCGATTATAATTTGATCGAACTGATCTCTAACTATTCACATAAAGTTTGTCTATCTGATTAAACGGAAATTTGATTTCTAAAAGAACTCAAATTCCTCCTTCAAAATTTCTTTATAAAATAATTTACTATATATATATATATATATATGAAAATCATGTATAATAAAATAAAAGTTTACGAATAATACCTGGAGTTTCATTGCCAGCTGTCGCTATATCCTAGATCGTCATATTGTAGACCCTTGTTGTTAATTTTGTTGGCTTGCTCGATGACATAGGTCCCGTGATTGCTAAAATCCCGCTGCCCTTGCCAGTATTTGTTGGGTAAAATCTAATTACGCACAACACGAAAGTATACGTGGTCAACAAGTAATACAGTGAAAGTAGAGTATCGTTCCCACGAGGAATTATTAATACAAATTACCAAGTACTAACCCTTAATCAAACTAATTTTATTTAAACAGACAATTTAACAATATAAATTAAATTACTTAATTACACTAATTCTAATTACCACTAATTAAAAATCAGATTGTGGAGATTTAAGATCACAACTTCACTTATTGCTTCATTTAAATTAACACGCTTCTCATCAATTATTTTCTATCCTGAATTGTTAATCAAGAACACTAAAGCAGATAAAACCACCTCTCGATGCATAATACTCATACTCACTTAAATCCACAATTGATAGAATTAAGCAAGACTCCCTAATTAACTAATCCATTATATCTCTATGTGAATTATAATTAAAAAGGATTTAAAGCACAAGTTCTCCATAAGATTATATATGGCGTAAAGGCATATCTCTATCCTACACACGAATCATGAATTCCATCTATTCAGAAATCATAAACATATGCTATCATGATCAGATCTAAATCTATACTTCATCTCTCGAGTTCATATAGATTATCACGGTAATTAATGGACAGTCAATTAAACAATTAAGTCCAAATCACAATAGACAATCATCACAATAGAACACAATAATTGATAGCGAAACATATTAAAATAAATTACACAATAAGATCCATTGTAATCTCAAATAAAGAATTAGTTCATTGAATTAAAACTAAGAATCCACACTTGGATACACATTAAAAGATAAGGATAAGATTAAGGAAAAGAAGTGAATCTGTTGTCGGCAAATTCGTCCTCCGTCTTGCTCTTGATGTTGAATGGTCTCCAAGTTGGATCAATCTCCAAAACAAATAAGAACTAGGATTTTTTCCCAATCTACTCTAATCTAATCTAATAGAATTCTTCCTCAAAAACTTCCTCTAATCCTTGTAAATATCCTCCTTTTACAAGCCTCCTTATATGTTTTCAAGTCCCCTTCGAAGTCCTTGAATCAAACAACTCGAATCAATCCTTCTTGAACTCAAATTCTAGAAATTGCCTTTTCTGCGTGTACCCAAGCCCCGACTTGGGTATTGCCTTGTAAATAGCAAGCCCTAGATTGGTATGCTTCTGATTTTGAACTAAGGACCTCAAGCCCCATCTTGGGTATAAGGCTTAAAAGAGCAAGCCCCGGCTTGGGTGCAAGCTGCTAATTATTTTTTTTGCTGTAGTGTCCTCTGGTAAAATGGCCATAACTTTTTATCAGGGAGGAGTTATGGGGACGGCCACCTATCAAATCGAAGCTATCAACAAGCTCTACAACTTTTATTCTTTAAGAATTGAGAAATAACGAATGGATGAAGGTCGAAATTGGACTGGAACTGACTACTATGCAAATGACAACCCAAATCAGCGAAATTCAACGTCCGTTGGTACAAATGTCATAACTGTTGCATCCGAACTCCATTTAAAATGATTAAAGATGTTTCGGAAAGCTAAGAAGAAGCTCTACAATATAGTCCAAGTTCCAAGCCAAGAACATGAAATGAACATGAAAGCCCAAATGATGGCCGAAATGATTTTCTTTGTGTTTTCCTACCAATTCTTTGTGATTTCCTTGGTTTTTCTTACCAATAGTAGCTCACACCGCTCCCAAACATATAACCTATAAAATGAATACAAAATGCATGAAAAGTAACTAAGACACATGAATATAAGCAACTAATTCAAGTAAAAGATACCGGATAAGTAGGTATAAAATCTACTTATCAAATACCCCCAAACTTAAATCGTTGCTTGTCCCAAAGAAACACAACATAATGCAATGCAATGCAATGAAATGTAACTAATCTATATGACTACAAATCCAGTAGTATTGATAGAATCAAATCTATTTACCCGGCTTTAGAAAAATCAAGTAAACATGATAATACATCGTATCAAAACCAATCAATAATTCCTATCAATCATCAAATCTCAAACTGTTATTACCAGTATAGTACGTGTGTGCTCAACATCCATGCTAACTGATATAATGCTAAATAAAACACATAATAGATCTTTTTAAAGGCATCATACAGTGCAAACTCACAAAATTCATGAACAAGCTAGATCAAATTAAAATCAAACTTCCACCAAATTCAAGAGTCCAATCCGGGATACTTATGCTTTACTTTACATTACGGGGGCTTTTTGCTCTTTTCCCATTTTATTATTTTTTTTAACCATGATTGTGCAATGTCTCATTCCATTAGGCTAATAGTGTTACCCTTTAGCGAGCTTTCGACCAACGACTCCCAGACCATATAAGACCTTAGGGCGCTAGGTGTAAAGACAATCCCCTCGAACGTACTTGTTCAAGTAACAAAGGCCCCGAAACAAGACTAGCCATGATATTTTTATTTCATCATTTATTATTGTTTTTTTTCTTTTTCTTTTTTTTAAGCTTATATATCCCAAATTTTTTCCCCAAACTTAAGTTTTTGTCTAAATTTAGCCATCTTCGCCTGTTCATGTCTTTCATTTATTCAAACTAATATTATCCTTAAGTACTCAATTATGTATCAATTTAAACTTAATCAGTCAACAAATGTATCTCTAACGTGCTAACCTGATTATACCAGTTTCAAACAGGAAAAGATTCAATTCATAACAAGAAATCATATTAAAGTTCTAATAATCAGTACTATACTTGTCTACTCAATCCCATTCTCATCATTGGCCAAAATAGATTGTAACTATCAAACAGCTAGACTCATGCAAGATGAACATAGTAACTAACTATTATTTTTGAATTTTTGATTTTTTTTATAAGAAACTGAATATAATGCTATTCAAACTATACTACTATGCAACTACTTATGCAGTTGTACTACATGAATGCAAACATAATGAACCTAAACTAAATTAACAACATATGCAAAATAACATAACATAAACATAAACATAAAA
Source organism: Panax japonicus (assembly GCA_020205505.1). Lineage (NCBI taxonomy): Eukaryota > Viridiplantae > Streptophyta > Magnoliopsida > Apiales > Araliaceae > Panax > Panax japonicus. The sequence goes on from CM035092.1 coordinate 36,703,750, forward strand.
CTAAACATGCAATAAAGAACTAAACTAAACTCCCCCAAACTTAGAAATTACAATGTCCTCATTGTAAGAATATAGTGGTAAGTAGAAGAGAACTTCCCTGTAATCAGCTAAGTATGAGGTGATGGTGGCGATGGCGCGAAGATCATTTCCCTATCCATTAAACCTCCAATACCTGCAATGAAGAGAGACAACATGGATTAGAATAGCACTTTGGAATATAACGTGATTCCTATCTACTAAATAAACTAGGAAAGCATATAAATATATAAAAAAATCCTCAGTTGCCTCCCAGTCAGCGCTTGATTTACAGTCTTTCAGCCTGAATTTGTCTGGTCAACGTTATCCAATTCCCCTACGATAAGTTAGGGTTCCTCCATCCATTAGAATTGCACTGTGTGTGGGTAGGTTTCCTATCTTACTAATCTGTGAATTGAAATAACCTAGCATAATTCATGTACATGATGTTTCTAATTCCATTGCATAGCTAGGTGTCTCGTCCATTGTATTTTGGAATAAATTGTTGCATTGAGGCATGGAAAGTACAACGGACTTTTTCTCTTTTATTTTCTCTTCCTCAGCCCGCCATGGTGTATACGAGGCCTCTTTATCAAACTGATCATTGCCTTGGATGTGACTACCTAGGGGACATGGGTGTGCAAAACTCATTTGATTTTTCAACTCTAGTTGAAAAGATACTTGGGGTATAATACAGGTGATCTGATATTCTGAATTTTCCAAACCCTCAGTTGTCTCCTCAATGTCCACTCCTTTCAGTTCATCCAGTGGCAGGTACACTTCTGGCACTCCATCTGTTTCATCATCCATGTTATAATACCAATTGTTTTGAGGGCGATTGTTCAAGGCTTCGAACATTTGATCCATCTGATTCTGCAGATTTTGAATTGACCTCTCTTGCTCAATCATCTTCTCCTCAGTTGATGCTACAAACTTGAACCACAAATCCTTCAATCTTGAATTATCTTTTTCAGTTTCAAAATCCATGTATTGAGGACCATTTATTGAGGAGTTAATGAGTTTTTCCATCTGTCTATTAAGATTTTGGGTTGATAACTCCTGACTCATTATCATCTCTTATTTTTCTGCTATAATCCTTAACATGAATTCCTTCAATTCTGAATTGTCTTCTTGTCGCATTAGAGGTTGACATAAGAATTCTGAAGTGTATGTTGGATTCGGAGCAGAGTATTGATCTTGATAGTTATAGCTCCATGGTGCATCTGGATGATACCCCCAAACTTGATTATAATTGGCATATGCATAATCGTTGAGGTAGTCACCACCATACTGTACCGACCCAAGACTGATGGTGCATTGATTACTCGGGTGATTGAAAGCACAATAATTGCAAGTAACTATTTTCCTTCGATTACGTTAGGCTGCAACAACGTCCAACCTCCTCGAAATTTTCTCAATTTATACTGATAATGCAGAAAATACATTGAATCCATCAATCCATGTGTCCCTTGGTTGAGTCATATTCGAATATGGCCTTTGATAATTGATGGTACCTAAAAAGAAAGAAAAATAGGAAGAGAATTAAATAAAAAAATGTCTAAATTAAGACTAATTTGATTGAAGCTAATATTGGTAAAAATATATTAACTAGTTCCCCGACAACGGTGGCAATAACTTGTTGGGTAAAATCTAATTACGCACAATACGCAAGTATACGTGGTCAACAAGTAATACAGTGAAAGTAGAGTATCGTTCCCATAAGGAATTAATACAAATTACCAAGTACTAATCCTTAATAAAACTAATTTTATTTAAACAGACAATTTAACAATATAAATTAGATTACTTAATTACACTAATTCTAATTACCACTAATTAAAAATTAGATTATGGAGATTTAAGATCACAACTTCACTTATTGCTTTATTTAAATTAACACACTTCTCATCAATTATTTTTTATCCTGAATTGTTAATCAAGAACAATAAAGCAGATAAAACCACCTCTCGATGCATAATACACATACTCACTTAAATCTACAATTGATAGAATTAAGCAAGACACCCTAATTAACTAATCAACTATATCTCTATGTGAATTACAATTAAAAAGGATTTAAAGCACAAGTTCTCTATAAGATTACATATGGCGTAAAGGCATATCTTTATCCTACACACGAATCATGAATTCCATCTATTCAGAAATCACAAACATATGCTATCATGATCAGATCTAAATCTATACTTCATCTCTCGGGTTCATATAGATTATCACGGTAATTAATAGCCAATCAATTAAATAATTAAGTCCAAATCACAATAGACAATCCTCACAATAGAACATAATAATTGATAGCGAAGCATATTAAAATAAACTACACAATAAGATCCATTATAATCTCAAACAAAGAATTAGTTCATTGAATTACAACTAAGAATAAGAATAAGATTAAGGAAAAGAAGTGAATCTGTTTTTGGCAAATTTGTCCTCCTTCTTGCTCTTAATCTTGAATAGTCTCCAAGTTGCATCAATCTCCAAAACTAATAAGAACTAGGGTTTTTTCCCAATCTACTCTAATCTAATCTAACGGAATTCTTCCTCAAAAACTTCCTCTAATCCTTGTAAATCTCCTCCTTTTATATGCCTCCTTATATGTCTTTAAGTCTTCTTGGAAGTCCTTGAATCAAACAACTCGAATCAATCCTTCTTGAACTCAAATTCTAGTTAAAATTGCCTTTTCTACGTGTACCCAAGCCCCGAATTGGGTATTGCCTTGTAAATAGAAAGGCTCGGCTTGCTTTGCTTCTGATTTTGAACTCAGGACCCCAAGCCCTGGCTTGGGTGCAAGCTACTAATTATTTTTTATGTTGTTGTGTCCTCTGGTAAAATAACCATAACTTTTTATCCGGGAGGAGTTACGGGGCCGGCCACCTATCAAATCGAAGCTATCGACAAGATCTACAACTTTCATTCTTTAAGAATTGAGAAATAACAAACGGATGAAGGTCTAAATTGGACTGGAAGTGAATACTATGCAAATGACCACCCAAAATATCGAAATTCAACTTCCGTTGGTACAAATGTCATAACTCTTGCATCCGAACTCCGATTGGAATGATTTAAGATGTTCCGGAAAGCTAAGAAGAAGCTCTAAAATATAGTCCAAGTTTCAAGTCAAGAACATGAAATGAACATGAAAGCCCAAATGATGTCCGGAATGCTTTTCTTTGTATTTTCCTACCAATTCTTTGCGATTTCCTTGCTTTTCCTTAACAATAGTCGCTCACACCACTCCCAAACATATAACCTACAAAATGAACACAAAATGCATGAAAAGTAACTAAGACACATGAATATAAGCAACTAATTCAAGTAAAAGATACCGAATAAGTAGGTATAAAATCTACTTATCAATATTCACACTTCCTGCCTCCGTTCTCCTCTTTGGACAATCCTTCACCTTGTGCTCAGTCCACCCACATACAAAACACCCACTGTTCATTCTTGGATTGGGGCAGTTGGAAGAGATATGGCCCTCCTGCTCGCACTTATAGCATACAAATTTTCCCTTCAGACATTCCCTAGAGTGGTTCTTTCCACAAGTCTTACACGGTACCACCTGCTTCTTCACACCTTCTTGTTTTACCTGGAAATTGCCAAAACAGTTCCCCTTCCTCTTGCTACTACAACTTCTACTTCCACTATTAATTTCCATCTTCCCAGCTCCTTCAACCTTACTCTTGTTCTTTCTCTCCTTGTTGTAGAGGCTCATGGCCTCATTCCCCTCCTCTGCAATAATAGCTTTCTCCATGAGTGTTGCAAATGTAGGAATCTGCAACACTGCCACCTTGTTATAGAGCCAGGGTTTTAATCCCAACTCAAACCTTCTAGCTTTCCTAGCCTCCGTATCAACTTGATGCGGAGCAAACCTAGCCAACTCATTAAATTTTGCGGCGTACTTTGCAACAGTCATATTCTCCTACTTCAAGTATAAAAATTTCACCTCCATCCTAGCCTGCATACTGGGTGAGAAATATTTCTCGAAGAACAGTGTCTTCAACCTATCCCATGTAACTACACCTTCTCCTGCCCTCGCCTGATTTGCTTCCCACCAAAAGTTCGCCTCCCCCTTCATCATATAGGTGGCAAAAGTGGTCTTTTGCCCCTCAGCTACCCTAGCTATTACGAATGCTTTTTCAATTTCTTTAACCCAAGTCTGCGCTTCAACAGGCTCATTTGTACCTTTAAATTTTGGTGGTCCCACAGCCTTGAAATCTTTAAAGTTCGCCAAGTGGTTGTCTGGCTGGTTCCCTGCAGCGGGCATTCCTTGCTGCATAGCTTGTGCTACCATGTTTGTAAAGTGCTGCATCGGGTCTGATTGTTGTTGTCCCTCAACGTTATTGACAGATTCTTCTACCCTTTGATTTTGAGTTTGACGTCTTGGTGGCATTATCTGGTTAAGTAAAACCATAAATTATACTTTATTAACTTACATTCTAAACCTTATCGCATAAGTTTAATACATTAAACTTGTTTCATTACTCAAACATAGATTCATATTCATTTAGCGAATATTTTACATAGCATAATACATACTGCTTTAAACATCACTTATCCCTTTGTGACCACAAAAGTCGAGATTTACAGCCTTGACTAATATAAAAGTTGGGAACATTACATTACACAGACATACTTATCATATATATTACATTAAACAAACCTACACAATAGAACTTATACTACCTATTCACTACGCCTTTTTCTTAGACAACCTTTCGCCTAATGACCTTCTATCCCACAGATAAAACATGCACCTGGTTTATAGTCGGGACAATACAGAGTGGTATGTCCCTCATAGCCGCAAAGGTAACATATTCTTTTCCCTTTCTTCTTATCGGATTTTCCTAAGTCATGGTCTTCTATCTTTCTTTTTCCCTTATTACTCGGAGCTACACACGATGTGTTTCTTGTGGCTCCCATCTGATCAATTTGGATTTTAAGCTTATCTTGTTCTTCCATTATTTCTATTAATGCCTGACGCAGTTGACTATTTAACAGCTTTTCTATTTCCCATAGCCTTTCCAAAGAAGAAACCTTATTCCTCAGATCCTGCACCTCCGTTGATGCTTGTTCAGCTTCAACTTTAGTGTCTGAATCACTATCTGTCAGCTCCACCATCTCCGGATCTGGTACTACGTTTTCTACAATAACCACTTCGTCTGAGTTGTTTTCATTATGAGCCTCTATTTCATCTATTGGCTTCGATATTAGCTCGGGTGTATGGATTTGATCCTTCTTCATGCTATAAGCATATAACAAGCCTTTTCCACCAGACATCTACACACATAAATTATCCTGATTAGCATATAATATATACACACAACAAATAATAGTTTTATATAAGTTATCTTTTATGTTGTTCGACGATGAATTTATCCAATTCATCTACTTTTAAACTCTATATGAGTTATTTATATTTTCAACGTTTCCCTCTGTTCTAAGGTTATACCCTAAGGTCTATCTCACCTAAGGTTTCTAACCCTAAAGCTCTAATACCAACCTGTAAAGCCCCCAAATCCGGGTACTTTAAACCCGAACTCGGTGCTTCATGATACCATTTCTATGAGCGGAATAATACTAATAATAGTATCAATAATATAGATATCAAACTTAATTTACATAATCATCAAAGTCTAGCTCCCTGCAAGTACGTAACCTTTAATACATTCCTTACATAACATGATAGATAGTATATAACATTTTCTTAATAATATCAAACTATTACATAAGATAACATTGCATTCATTCAACAACCTTTCCTTTTCCCTTGTTCCTAACAGAACCTTCAGGTTGTTTACCCTTAGCTAAAAATATTTAAATTAAGCAAGGATGAGCATTTGAGTTCCCATCAAGTAATAAAAATTATAAATATTAGCTAAAAGGATTAAATGTTTTTCTTTGTACTACCCTTCTACAATAAATCAATAGTTGTGAAGTAATTTGAATCGATAATAATAACATAACAACTCTCTATCAAATTTTTCAAACTATGTATTGACTATAAATAGGGTTAAGGTGACATACTATGAACATTGTTTTTAATTTTCAAAAAGGTTAAACAGAATTTCATCTACAAACCTTCATAACTTATGGGCACAGGGGGTGATCGGCCTGTTATGCCCTGTATTGATCAATACTACATTCAAGAACGATGGTATCGTTCACTTTGTCCTCCTTGGGTGCATAAAAGTTTTTACATATTCGAGATGTTCAAACTTAGTCGGGAATCCGAACCAAAACAATTTGATTGGATACAAAAAGGTTTTAATCATATTCAACAATATTTCTAAATCTGTGTCTAGCTGGCCAAATAGCTTCGACAACTCTTTGTTATCGTATACATACTGGGGATCAATAGGTATATATATATATATATATATCAACATGTGATTAAATATAATGATTATCCAAGTGGGGACACTTGTATAACCATAATTAGAAATTAATGAAAAGAATATATATCTAAATTACAATATAGTACCATGTTGATAATCAATGATCTGATATAACATATATAACAATTGTAAGGTTTCGACACAGAAACGCGCAGAGGAAATAGAACAATTTAAAGCAATTTCTGAAACCCTAAACAGGATCCATACGAAAATAATTAATTCAGTGATTAGAAATTATACCGAATATGAAAATGCTTCTGAAATTGATGCGCTCGAATCTCCAACGCAATCCAAACGAATCGCGCCTCTACGGTATCCACACGAATGCCCTGCGAACCGTCGTACGATCTGCAGTAAACGGAACTGCGATACTAGCCACCAAAAGGAATGGATTTTAGAACTGTTTCTCTCTAGTCTCTCTCTAAGAGCTGCTAGGGTTATGATGTTATGATATAACCCTAAGTGGCTACTATATCATATATATAGTAGTTAAAAGGGGATTAATCAAAACCTAATTTCATAAAATCCGAATTTATATATATATATATATATATATATATATATATATATATATATCTTAATTAAGTCTTAATTAATATACATATATACAAATTATCCTTTTAATTTAAATTCGTGATTTAAATACTATTAATCATATTAATATATTTAAATCCTAAAAATTTAAATTAATTCCATTTTAAATTACGTTCTATGTGTGTGACCCTATAGGTTATTATTACGTTGGCAATAATTTTAAAAATGTATTATAAAATTATAAACAATGAGTGGCATCTAGTAATGCATCACTGCTACCCAAGTAATAATAAGATCGATGATTCGATGCAACCTTTTCGTGACCAATGTTTCAATGCAATTTAATCCTTTTAACCTTAATATCCTAGATTAAACTCGAGTCATGGAATGTGTCATACTCTTCATAATTTAATCTGAGTTTTCTTGATCAATGAGTAGACTATATGAAACAAATCACTATTTGACCATGGCCATGCATTTCATAGTCCTACTCAATCAAGAGGCCTATGGATATCACCCCTAATATATAGGAGGGTTAAATTCCATCTAGATCACTCATATTCCTCACACGATTCATGATGTACCCAATAATCACCTTTATAGTCCACCCTATTAAAGGTGACATTTGATGATATCAAAGTACATAAATTCTCATGTAGTAATATAGTGATTTCAGGTCGGAGGACCATTACATCATTATCACTATGAGAATTTTTAATGACACTTCGCATAATGCTCCATATAGAATTCTCATGGTGGGTCTGTCCAGCACATCGTTCTCTAACATGTACCTATGCATTGACTTAATATCTCATATATTTATGACCAATGAGATTTGGTCATCAGTCAATCCACATACTAGTCTCAATGCATCAATGTTGTCCCATCAACAATGATACTCGACTAGGGACATTTAAGAACAATGATACTAATTGTAATTATATAATCTAATGTTCAAGTCACATACTTGAAACCATATAATTTGTATCACTATTCTAAGGAATTTTATTATGTTAACAATTATATAACGCAGTAAATAAAATCACAATAAAATCATTCATTTATTCAATCAAATATAAGATCAAAACGTTAAGAAATTATATCAAATAATTGGCCTTTAGGGCATAAAGTCTAAGAACAATAAGGTTAAAAATCTGGTACAATAATAATATAATTCTGAATCTTCTTACTCATGTCAATTGCATAAAGAAAATACAAAGGTAGAATACATGCCTGGTACACTGCTTATAATTAGTAACTTAGTTTTATCTTTTATATAACCAATTATCAGTAATAAGATCATTTTACTGATTAGAATAACATTTCGTAACACATAATATTGCCTATTGCAGTCAGCACATAACCTAATCACATTGCCACACATGTTCAACAGTCATTGAATCACAAACAAACATTAATACAATCAAAATATCTAAAGGTTGCAATAGGCAGAAATGAAGAACAGTTCGAGCATGCACTTTTGGGCTTCCATAACTTGCAATCCATGTAATATTTTTGTGATCTAAAGGTTCCAGGTCAAAGCCAGCATGAAGTACTACAGATCTATTACTTAACATTATCATAACAACAACAAATCAAGCAAATAAGATCTGGTCAAACTGTTGTCAGAAACACGTTATTCCGATTTCTAGAAATTCCAGAAATCTTAAGTCATGGCCGAATGGCCTACTTTGACCACTTACTCAGTTCACTTTGTTGATTATATAAACGATATAAAGCCATAATTATAAATTACATATGTAAGTCTACAAACTGGTTACAACAACAACATCAAATCTCCCAAAACCTGCAGATCTAAGCGATTGAATATGTTGTCAGACACTGGTAATGACTTTCTGGGTTGCCCAGAAATGGTCCAATCATGGTCGGTCAACCGAATTTGACCAACAATAACTTGCACTCTAGACCAGATCTAAGCCAGATTCTTGATCCAGATCACATAGCACATAACAGACTACAAAATAAAAGCTTTAAACAACAAAAACACACAACAGAGAAAGATTGGTGGCCACTGACATTCATTTTCAGACCACAGTTTGAACTTTTTCCAGATTTTGTAAAACTTCAAATCCGATCCTCTAGATGTTATGGATCTAACATCTAGCAAACCAGATCATCATTATACACTATATATAACATGTTTAACACAAAAATTTAACATCTAACATGCAGATCAAGAACAGATTATTGCTAGGGTTTTTATACCTTCTATGATCAATTCTTGTTTCTAGCTTTCTGATTTGATAGTGGTGTTGGTGGGGCTTGGTTTGTGACTGATATGTCTTGATATTTTCGGAGGTGAAAGCTTGAGAGAGTTTAGATGGGTGTTGTGCGCAAAATAAGCTATCAAATGTCATTTCTCTCACTTCCAATCTATTTATAGAAGTCTAAAATGCATGTATTGGTGATATAAAATGGTTGAGATGTGTATAATTCAGTCACATGGTAGGTCAAGAGTGGTTGAACCACTAAAGCATTGTCAAATTTTATAAGCAACCAATAGAAAATGTGCATAAGGGCAATTTGGTCAATTGCCACATAATTTTAATGGCAAAAGTGTAATCTTAACAAACCCTTAGGGTTTGACCCTTAGGGTTTAACCCTAAGGTTTAGCACATAGAATTTGTAAGATTTAGTAATTAGGGTTTGAAAAATATAAAATTTTAGTTTTTAAAATAAAAATTACTTTCTAAAAATTATAAATTAGGGTTTGCTTAATTAAGGTTTCCTAATTATCATCAAATCTTTATAATACCCATAATACACCACATAACACATTGACTTAACAGATTTTAAAGTCTCAATTGACTTTGAAATTAGGGTTTAACAGTAATACTAGGGTTTATAAAAATATTGGCAAAAAGCACCTTTTGGCCACTGTGGTTATAATGATTTAACGAATTAGCCACTATACTTTTAAAATATTCAATTAGCCCACTAAAATTTTTTAAAATGTACAATCAACCCATTCCGTCCAAAAAATTGGACGGACGTTAACAGATCAGCTTACGTGGCTTTTTTTAAAAAAAAAATATGACGTGGTAATTATGTGGCAACAAATCATTTTTTATTTTATTTCTTTTCCTTTTATCTTTTCCTTTCTTTTAATAATTATTTTTATTTTAAAAATTAATTCCAAATAATATAAATAATATATCAAATTTTTTGTATCAATGAGATCTATTACAGCATTACATTCATTTCAACAAAAAAAATCATTAATTATGTGGCAAAAAATAATTAAAATAATAAAATTTATATTATAACATATCAAGCAATCACAGAACTTGAAATTGAGCGAATAATATAATTATAAAATTATAAGATATATAAAATTAACATTAATAATCAAGCAAATTACAGGAAAAAACATAATTATGAATAATTACACAACTGTTCATCTTCTTCACCACTGTTCATCACCACCGCCGCCTACTGTTCATCATCACCGCCTCCGACTACTCCCGGCTCACCACAGACAATCTACTCCACAAATCCCAACAACTCCGTAGCCATAGATCAGATCTCCCAATCTCCCACTACTGATCAGATCCAGAGGATACACAACAAACATAAATTAAACTTAATAAATTAACAATTAAACTAAATTAAACTAAACTAAAATACAATTAAACAAAATATACAGCAAGATCTCGCAAACCCCAACCCAGTTTCCGGCAAGACCAATTCGAAAAAGGAGCAACATCCAAATCCCCCAACACAGGCAAACATCAAGATCTGAAATTAAAACCCCAATCCAAAAAATCCATTCATCCTAATAGATCATAACAACAACAGATTAGGATGAAGAAGAACCATTCCCATTAGTAGTAATTTTAATTTGTTCTGAATCACTGTGCTCCGGTTATGGACCTTGTAAGCCGGCGCTGAGGGTGAGTAGCATGTGGGGTGCCGAGGTGGGGTAGTATGAGGAGATTAATGGTGAAGGAGAATCCGGGCTGCTAGCGCGTGGAGGCGGAGGGTGGTGGCGATGGTGGGTTGTAGGGTGCCGAGGCTGGGTAGTATGAGGAGATCGGTGGTGAAGAAGGAGAATCCGGGCTGCTAGCGCGTGGAGGCGGAGGATAGTGGTGGTGGTGGGCTGTGGGGTGCCGAGGCGAGGTAGTATGAGGAGGAGATCGGTGGTGGAGAAGGAGAATCCGAGCTGCTAGAAGGAGATCGGTGATGAACTAGTGTGATGGAGGAAGATGAACTCATTTGCTTGATGCCTAGATCTGATATGTTTGGGTTTTATTTTTGTTTAAATTTAGTTTAAGTTAATATAAATTATTATATTATTCTTTTGTCCTTTAAAATTAATATAAAATGTTATATTACTCTTTTGCCTAGATCTGATATGTTATAATATAAATTTTATTATTTTAATTATTTTTTGCCACATAATTAATGATTTTTTTGTTGAAATGAATGTAATGCTGTAATAGATCTCATTGATACAAAAAATTTGATATATTATTTATATTATTTGGAATTAATTTTTAAAATAAAAATAATTATTAAAAGAAAGGAAAAGAAAAAAAAATAAAAAATGATCTGTTGCCACGTAATTACCACATCATATTTTTTTTTTAAAAAGCCACGTAAGCTGATCTGTTAACGTCTGTCCAATTTTTTGGACGGAATGGGTTAATTGCACATTTTTAAAAAGTTCAGTGGGCTAATTGAATATTTTAAAAGTACAGTGGCTAATTCGTTAAATCACTATAACCACAGTGGCCAAAAGGTGCTTTTTGCCTAAAAATATTACTAGGGTTCGGTCATAATACACCATAATTGACCAACCATTATCAATACGTACATACAGTACATATTTATAGCACTAAAAAATTAAAATATAATTAATATTATATTATTATTCTCATGCCTTGATCAAAATCAAAAATTAGGGTTTGGATTCCATATCTGATTTATCTGCCATACTTAACATTATTAATTAAGTTAAAATAATTAACTTAATAATTTGTACTAAAATTCATATAATAAAATAATTATTATAATTATTCTAAAAATCATTTCATATATTATTTAAATACTATGTGAATATATTTTCATGGAAAATAATTAATAAAAATATTTCTACTATAAAATTAATTGTTATAAGAATATAATTTAAAATAATCAATAATTCTAACATAAAAATTATTTGTAATAATTCATGTAATAAATATATTTTTATTTATCACATAAATATATATACACATTATCTTGGCACATATTCCCCGTATTTATTTTAATAAATAAATAAATACAAAAAAAAAATTATACGCAAAATTTTTGATTTATTTATATAGAAAATATCGGGTTGTTACACTAAGTTTACGCGACCAACTCCCTTTACTACCGATTTACGGCTTCATGACATACGGATATGTCTTACTCAAATATTCATCATCTTTGATGATTTATATTCGTATCTTCTTCCTACAACTTTTCTAGGACTCAGCACACATCGCGTCTCTACTAGCATTCCATATGGTACCCTGAGGGGTTTCCCACAAATAACTAATAAACAAGTTCCCGTCTCATCTACACTGCCCATAACAGTGAGTTAAATCGGTTACCAGTTTCGTATATACCTTCTCTCTCTGAAGGAATTGTTTAACCCAGCTCCCATATGTCAACCATCAATGGTTACAATTGTACTACAACCTAAATTCATCTTTAACTTATCCGAACCATTAAACTATAACGTTTTTTAAGTCAATTTCTTATTCCTTATGGCTTTCTGGAAACTAAATGTCATACCTCAAGATTCATTCTTTATCGTCTAAGTCATACAGTCTATTGTATACTCGGAACGATCATTCCCTATTCATTCAATGCATTTATAGCGTCAAGCATTTTATATTATCTTATTCTTATCTTACAACGTCCGATTAATTCGACTCGGAACAACATCCAAGTTAGAAACATTAACTCAGCTTCTTTACGTTATATGTACTTATCTTTAATTTAACTTCTTCACCGTTCACAGGTTTAATCATTGGTCTTCATTACCATACGGCCAAACCATACACGGGGTGTAGGTTCTACCCATTTAATATTCGCGTACACTCAACCTTCACGTCGGTTAAAGTGTTCAACGCTTACATTTCATTCTAACATTCTCATCCGACTCACATTCGGCTTTCATTAATCTTCTTACCATTCATTACGGCTTTCTTGATAATTCATATCTTACTTACTACTTTCTTCAACGTCTAAGTCATACAACCAATGTATACTTAAAACGTTTGCTCGATGTGAATACGATTCATGAAAATCGTTTACGTATTCAATGTTTACGTATTCAACGTTTACGTTGTTCATCCCTTAATCACTTATTCAACCTTTACCTAAAGTTTTAATCGCTTTCATTAATTACAATCACCTGAACCCCATGTTCAATATTCTTCCTTAATGTCAAAGCCATACGGTTCGTTGTATGCTAAGACTGATCGTTCATCGCAACAACATTGTGTTCACAACGTCTATACACTTTGCATTTATCTCTCATTACCATATCATAACAATGAAATGTTATACATTACTATCATCACTCAACGTCTAAGGAATCATAATCATAGCAATCCCTCACATTCGATTATCGCGACTACGGTCCCTGGATATCAGTTCCGTAACCCGCATTCACATTCTTTGTCTTTTAATATCGTTTAATCTTTTCAGTCAACCTTCATTAAAGGTTTAATACACTTGATTAAGTGTTATATTAGTTGAACTACATTTTCATATTTTTTTTCCTTGCTCATCCCATAGTAATTGAGCAATTAAAAGATCATCACTGGCTTTATCCCTGCAACAGCGCCGTCCCGTCGGTCCCTTCCTTTACCTCGCACTGCAGCACCAGGCTGGCGCTGTGGCGCCACTCCCTTCTCTATTTCTAGCGCCGCGACGCCACTCAGCAGTAGCTGATGGCCCGGACCTCGCGTTGCAGCACCGCCTCCCAAGGCTTGACTGGCGTTGCGGCACCGAACACAAAAACTAGAAAATTTTTCTAAGTCTTAGAAATTGCTTAAGATGCTTACTTCCCGATTCCATAAATTATTCATTATAACTCGGAAAGAGGTTGTTAGAAAGACATTCTCTTCCTTATCTTATGTAATTTGATTACCCTCGGACAGAACTTCGTTCTAAATCCGTTAACATGACATTCAATTGGCTTAATCTTCACCCTTTGTTTGTTTTACGTTTTTAACGTTCTTCATTTGTTCGTCCGTAATTTGGTCATCCGAACTCCGAACTCGTTCGTTCCTGAGTCCATGACTCACGTTTTCTACATTCTCTTACATTCTAATAAAATCCTACATATTCAGGTTCATTTACTAACTTTCTAATTCTCGTTCTTATTTTACGAATTTTTGCCATAACTTCATTATAGCTTAATTTTAATCCGTTCATCATGAACGTTTCTAACGTTCCTAACCAAGCAATAAGTAGCTAACTTATACGCGATGGTTTTAAACTTGTCCATCAACAACAATTATCCTACGATGGTTTTAAATTTGTCCATCAACAACGTTCTTCGCCTGTTCTTCTCGTTCTTCATTCGTTCTTCATTTTTAATCGATATTTTAATTACGATTTTACTTTTTCTTGGAATTTGATGTTATAGAAGACCATTCCTTACTTAATTCACCTACTCATACATATAATCCACTCGGATCGTTCTAATTCACTACGAATCTTACACTTCCTTAAAAAAATTATAAAATTAACTTCTAATTCTTATTTCTTCTTTTATCAATGATTTCAACCATATGAAATCATTCCTAACATCATTTACTTCTTATTCTTATTAAGCTATGTTTTTAACAAAAAAACTTAAAGAAAATTGTCTAGAAGTTAGATTTTTGGATTACCTTTCTTCTTTAATCTCCTTCCATCGGACAAAGTTTGCTCACGAGCAATCTTTTCCTCCTTCTTCTCCTTCTCATCCGATCCCTCTCTCTCTCTCAAGTGTTATAGGATTTTTCAAAATCCTGAACAAATGAATTAAGCTTCATATTTATAAAAAACCAAGGTTAGGGGCATTTTAGTCATTTCTCCCTCAAACCTCCTTACTATTCATAACTTAAACGTTAAGTTAACTTAGCATTTAAGTGTACTTAGCATTCAAGTTTACTTAACCCTTAAGTTTACTTACTCCTTACTCCACCTCCTTACTATTCACAAAGCTTCCCTTGGAAGCTTCGTGCTTCCGTTTTGTCGAAAACTTCTATCCTCGGAATCCAAATATTATTTGATATTTCGTCTTTCCTTTACCGATTAAATTTTACGTATTCTTCGAATTTCTGTAAAACTGAAAAACACTTTTCACCATTAAGCATTTCCTTCACGTTTTCCCCTAACGTAGCTAAACGAGTGAAAAGTACATAACAGTACTTTTCGTCGTTTTTATTTTGTTTGATTTTTACACGTTTTTCGAGAAAAACTTTTATTGGTTTACTTAACTTTTCACGATATATTATTATCGAATCTTTCGACAGAATGTCATTTCGACATACCGAACTCTCAGAAAGGCCTAGGTTATTCAAACCCTAACCCTTAGGGTTTTATCGGGTTAATAGTGCTTATTTCGTCTTTTACCCCAAAATATTTTGTTCCCAAAAATTTTTTATTTTTGTCTTGAAAATTCTTACTCGTTCAGTCTAGCTCGTAGCCAGAACCCTCCCGATTAATAATCATTCTAGGTTCTAGAACGATTGATAAACACATAGCACATAATAGTATTAATAAAAATTAATTTTATTACTAACTAATTCTTTAAATCATAAATTCTGGACAATCCGATATTCCGGTTTGTCACATTCTTCCCTCCTTATAAAAATTCCGTCCTCTAAATTTCTAAAACCACACCCATACCCGGGTGCCTATAACCTTTAGCAAAGGTTTAATCTCAATTCATCCTTCTCACAAGGATTATCTATTGACATAATCGTCATTAGTTAAACCTCACTCTTAACTATACTTTCAATCTTTCGGGTCCTCACATTCACCCCTTCTTCACAGAATTTCGTCCTCTACATTTTAGCTTACCCTTCTTCTCAACTTCTCTTCAAAGAAGTTCTTATCTTTCAAACATTCCCTACCCTTCATAACTGATCAAGAATCATGAAGTGAAAGGAATAAATAGGAATATAAAGATTCCTTTAAAACATTTCATTCTTTTGTTGAGGG
Source organism: Panax japonicus (assembly GCA_020205505.1). Classification (NCBI taxonomy): domain Eukaryota; kingdom Viridiplantae; phylum Streptophyta; class Magnoliopsida; order Apiales; family Araliaceae; genus Panax; species Panax japonicus. The sequence goes on from CM035092.1 coordinate 36,719,931, forward strand.
GTCAAATTGACCATGAACTCTTACTAGGTTTAATAGCATTTCACCATAAACCTTTCTTACACGATCAGTTTACAATCGCAAAGAAGGTAAACTACCTCTTCCATACGTAGGCGATCAACCCATCGTATAACCCCATTTCAGGGTTTGTTTACCTCAGACTTAATCATTAGATTCTGCACCAAAACAATTTGGTTCAACATAACTCTTCAAAGAAAACTCGATTTTTTTTAATCATGACATACCATTCGTCTTAGCCAAATCAAGTAGCTTAGACCATACCAATAAATTGGACATCAACTTGAAACATTCGTCTAGTCAAATCAATTCACATCGACTACTACTTTAAATTCTTTCGCAATACATCAAAACGTTTTATGACGTCATGATACCGCACTTTTCACAGTACGTTGAGGACTTCTTCAGTTTATGACTTCATCATTAAGCATCATACCATAGTGGGATGTTGATCCTAAGATCAAATCCAACACCAGGTTCAATTGCATTAATAACTCCATCCTTTTACCATCTTTGCATCAAATGCACTGATGATATAAAATTCATTTTGATATTTCAAATCAATTTCTGTCTAGCTAAAACAATTAGCATAGACATACCAAGAATAGTTCTTTTAAAATCCATTAGTTCCAAAAGTTGAACCAATTCTTTCCTTTTCAAAACGCGCACATTAGCATGATTTCAAGAAACTTCAAAATCTAGCATAGCTAGATGACTTGGAATATCCTATTCTCCATCTTCCTTCATTGTCTTACTTGTGACAATACATAATCTTCTCTATCACCTTCAATGCTAAGTCTATTGAGAATAACTCATTTTCAGTCTACACCTTCCTATACCTTAGTACAGTCCATCAACTTACCACACATTATGAGTTCAGGAACTTTCCACAATAATATGAGTTTAAGAACTATCCTAGACAGACCATAAGCGTCCATTCGCTGAGAAGTTCAAAAACCTACCATATCATTATGAGTCACGAACGAACCATAAGTATGAGTTTCAAGAACTCGCACCTTATCTTAACCTTCTCAACCTATCAAATATATACATGAGAAAAGATTCACCTTCTCGTCATACACATCTTGATAGCGCGACCAATTTCTATGATTATCACTGTAATAAGCTAAGCAGTTGTTACACTAAAGCACAAACCTCTGCCCATAACAAAGGTTCATACAACTCAGCTATAACATGAGTCCTCAATTGAAATTTTACAACTTCTAACTTTCTCTTTACTTAATACGAATTTTCTTTAATTTGTATGATATCCTTCACAACTCAATTTGAGTTCTTCTTCCCGTACTACTTCGTAGTACCATTCATTCATAGCATTGGCTATAAATCTTTCATTTTTTAAAAGCTCATCTGTTACTACGATTTACTATGATCACGTGGTGATCTTCTTATCCTTCTCTCTACGATTATAGTCTTACGTACTCATACCTAAGATTTATAACCCATCAGCTCTGATACCACTCTGTAACGCCCCAAAATCTGGTCTATTTTCACATCCAGATTCCGTACGTCACGATCCCATCTTCTTCCAAACATACATCATTATATAGCTAAATATAACAACATACATCATCAAATCCCATGTTCTAAAACCTTATAACCTCTTTCACTACAAATAATGATAATTACATTATTCTTTATCTCTTACAAGAGTGAATTTTATCCGTCACCAAGGATACATAACTTTTCATTAAACTATTCTATATTTTAATCCTATCATTCTATATTACAAGTCTTCGCTTGATCTTCCCGCACATTCATACACTGAATGGCACTTATTCTGGATACCGATCAGCGTGATCTTTATGGAATCCTTAAGTTCTTCTAACATCATTCGGTGAAAATGTTTTTATTTAAAGCAAGTGTGAGCATTCAATTACCCAGCAAGTCATAACAGTTGAACAAACAACTTTAAGAATTTAAACAATCTTTTAAAACATCAATAACCGAACAAAGGTTATGAAGCAGCTTGAATAATAGGAATAATCTCGATTCCTATCATTTTAAAACATTAGTAACATTTACTTTGAAATACTTTCATTCTCTACTCTCTTTCATACACATTCTGTCTGGCTAGAATCAATAGCACAGACTTAACAATAACGGTTCATGTATAAACAGAACATACTCATATTGAACAGTTCAATCACAGAACAGTTCATCTCATAGATACACCGAAGTATTCACATTGTGGCACAAGGCCTCATACGTTCTACCACCTTGTATAAATATCACACATTCGCACATAGATAGAACTTCTCAAGTTCAACATCTGAGAAGTTTTAGAAACTAGCATTCATTTAAAATATGAATAAAGTTAGGAAACTTGCCTTACGCACAACTACAGCTTATAATTTACGCTGAACTGCTCATTCCAATTCCTATGTAGCACATAAGGAAATAACACATACACCAATTAGTCATATACTTGACTTTACGCATTGGTTTACTTAAATTTACTTCTTATGATTCGCGTTCTTATAATCTAAGTTTACGCGACCAACTCCCTTTACTACCGGTTTACGGCTTCATGACATACGGAGATGTCTTACTCAAACATTCATCATCTTTGATGATTTACATTCTTATTGTGACAACTCCAGAAATTAGACAATTTATTAAAATCTTAAATTATGGATTTAAGGTCAAATAATAGACCTAGACAGAAAATAAGTGTATGTGTTTGATATTTTTGGGAAGGAATTTTGAGGATTTCAAAATTCTATGAAGGCTTTTGGTGAATTATTCAGGATTAAGTGTATATGTGTATATGTTCTGTGTATATGGTTGTATATGTGTTCAGTATGTGGTTAAGGGTCAAGGTTTGACCAGAAAAATTTTATTAGTGTTAAACCCTAAGTATATATTAAGGACATCAGCGTTCAGTTAAAAAACCCTAGCAATGGATAAGAAACCCTAAAAACCAGTTCTGAAATCCTAAATTCGGTTCCGGGAATTCAAAACCCTAATTTGAAAATTGAATACCCTAATTTGGGAATTTAAATGCTATGTATAAGGTTTAAACGTCATTAATTATAATTTATTAAGGAAAGCCCTAATGAATTACTTGAAACCTTAATTGATTATTAGAAAACCCTAATACCAGATCTGGAAACTCTAATTTTAGATTTCCGAGAAATTGAAACCCTAATCTGGGAACTTAAAGGATAATTATAATGCTTAAGTGCTATTAATTATAATTGGGGTAAAGCTTAATTAATTAACAAACCCTAATTTCAAATTTTTAAACTCTAATTATTCCGTCAGAAACCATAATGTACAATTTTGACCTTAATTGTTAAATTAGCAATTTTAATTAGGAAATAATAATCCTAATTAGCAAGTTTGAATTATGATTAGGAAATTTTAATATAATTATAGAATTCTAATTATAATTTACAAATGATAATTTTTATTTCGAAAACCCTAATCTGGAAAACCTAGAAAGCTAAATTATGGAAACCTTATGTTTTAATCCTAAGAGTCAAACCCTAAGGGTTAACCCTAAGGGTTTGATCAAATGACAATTTTAGAATTAAAATGTGAAGTCAAATGACATTTATGCCCTTTGTGCATTATTTGTAGGTTGAGTGGTAATCTTGTCAATTGTGAGTTGTTCACCTACTACACCAACTCCATATGACTAATAACTCCAGCAAATCGGCCACAACATCTCAGTTACACTATTGCATCAAATTATATATAGATTTAGAGAGAGAAAAGTACACTAATATGGCTCATTTGTTCATACAACCAAGTCTCTCTCTCTCTCTAGGCCCACGAAATTCTTAAGTTATTCAGTCCCTTGTATGATCCATAACAAGCCATGAACAGATCACAAAGATCAAATACAAGATAAAAGCATGAATGAGGTATAAACCCTAATTTTTGTAAATCGTGTGATTTTATGTTAGTTGTTGTTTAGATTGGTGCTAGAGGGTGTCATATAGTGATCTGGGTGGTTAGATCATATATCTATATCATCTAGATACACGAATTTAAAGATTTCTTAAATCTGGAAATCTGGAAAAATAGTGTCTGACAGTCAAATGTCAGACCTCATAGATCGGTGTTTGTTAATTGTTTTTTGTGTTTTAAATGTTTGAACATGTAGTATGTTATATGGTCTTTGTTCTGTAACTTGAATCAGGGTTGGATTGTATCTAGATTTCATGATATGATCAGTCAAATAACGTTGACCATTCATAAAAGTGAGAATATGGGCAGCCCATATTTGCCCAGATGGCTTCGGACAAGTTTTGCTAGTCCTTGATCTTGCACTTGTTTGTCATTTAAGCCAAGTTGTTGTTGTTATGTTGTAGCCTGACATGAAGACTACATGTTAAAGGCTTTAGATCACCCAGATTTCACGTTATAAGGAAAGCAAACCCTGATTGCACGTTATAAGGATTGGAAAGTGGGTACCTCAACTGTTCTTCAATTCTGGAAAACCCAGAAATTGAAGAACATGTCTGACAGTGAATTAATGAGCTTAGATATCTCTTATATGTTGTGTATTGGTCAGGATCTTGGTTGATAGTTGTAGTATTACACTTATACTATAATTATAACACTTAACCCAGCCCAGAAACCTTATAATCTTGAATCAAATGCTGGTCAAACCCACTAACTCGAACACTGACATGAATTCTGGGTTTGCTGATGAATGCTCAAGAACACTCAAGAACACATATAGCGACAGTTTCGTCGCTATAGGGCCCTTTAGTGACGCTCATTTTTCGAAAATTAATTAGTTTTAATAAATAATTAGAGAAAATAGTTTTAAATTATTAAATATACATAATAAATTATGAAAAATTATTTTAAAGCCTGGAAATTAGTTTTTAATTATTTAGAGTATATTTCATCAATATTTAATATTTTTGGAATATAAATGGTATTTAATTTATTTAATTATAAGACTAAATAAATTATTTAAAAATAATTTAATACTTTAAAAATCATGAAAAATTATATTATGGTATAAGAAAATATTTTAATTTATTTTTAATAACTTTTGATATTTTTGATGAAATTCATTAATAAATTAATATTAATGATAATTATTTTATTTAATAAATATATTAAATAAATTATGGAAAATGGAATTAATGATTTACAAATCATATAAAAATGATTTAAGTGTTATAAAAATATTTTAAGTTATAAAATATAACTTTTGATATTTTGTCATGAAAATATTAATATTTTAATATTAATAGCAATTATCGGATAATGGATTTAACTGTTTAAAAATCATATAAATATGATTTTAAGGTATTAAAAATACTTTGATATATTATAAATATATTATATATTAAGTTATGATTTTCATTAATATTTAGTAATTAAATAAATATTATTGATTAAGGAATTATGAGGTATTTAATTTATTTAAATACGATATAAGTGATTGAAAAATTATGATAAATGATATTAATTATCTGAAAATTATTTCAAGTCTTTCGAAAATTATTTTGACTAATAATATCATTATCTAAGATATTTGTTAAGTATTTAGACAGAGTTTAATTGAACTTAAACTCGATAATTGTCCGACTAGACCGTCGGGATGTTAGAATTTTGTCGGATTCAACTCGGACTTAAATAGTCTGACTTGATGCTAAGTGTTATGTGTTGAATAGACTGATAGGGTTATGTGTTATGTGTTTAGGTTATTCTATGTATATATATAATAGTATTATATTGTGATGATATTATTCTAATTTGTATATCGATATTATTTATATATTAGGTCTACAGGAAAAGCTTAATAAATTGTGTAACGATAATCAACAAAACAAACAAGTTTTACTTAACTCTACTAAGAGTTGTTTTATTCAGATATGCTTATGGTTAATCATTGTTGATTGCCATTGTAGAATTGTATTCTATACATATTGCATGTATAAGTCAGGTATGAAAGGCTGATCACCTTCACTACCGATCGGTCCAGATATATTTGTTCATGTTTAATACTTGTTCAGTCAAAAGTTTTTTCGCGCTAACTCTCACTATATTGATGACCTATAGCCAACTTATTATTCAGACTCTTTCAATCATGATATATCCTTAAATAAATTTAAACTTGATGGGCAAGTTTCATGCTCACCCTTATTATATCATGATAAAACATTGCAGATTAAGGCGAATGCTTCGGATACAAGAAAAGGTTAAAGACAGTTCCAGCTTGAAGTTAATGTGTGCGATTAGATTTGTAATAGTATTATATAATAATAATGTTATGTGTTAGACAAGTTATGAATTGTGTATAAGTTAAGGTTACTCGACCTTGGGAAATAGTGTGTAAAGTTTATTGTATAAACAATTTATGTTTATATCTTCTGAAATAGTTGTAGAATGATTGTACTAGATCCGTGGTGATTTGGGACCCGGATTTGGGGCTCTCACAGTTGGTATCAAAGCTGTTGGTTATGAACCTTAGGTAGGAATACCTGAGACCAATAACCGCAGTGATTAGGAAAAGATCTAACTCACATAGAGTTAGTTGGTCGGTAAGATTCAAAGACGAATCTCGGCGAGTTGTTAAGATACAGAGTTCCTTAACTCTGATAATAAAGTTGAACAGTAGTGGTGAATAGATAGAGTCTAAAAGACTAAAAGTACAATGATAGAGATAATAAAACAAAACGATCATAGTATAGAAATGAATCGTAATATATACGATGTGATCACCCTGTGATATGATAAGGTTATAGTATGGAGAAGAATCAAGTGAATGATTAGAAAGTTTACAGCAAGATTGTTGTGTGAATTGGTACAGATTCAAGAAAGGATTATGAATACGGATTAAATAAAATTCGTATTGAGAAGGGAGTTAGGATTAGGTGGGGATTTCAATTGAGGACTCATGTTAGCAGCTGAGTTATATGATTCATTGTATGGGCGGAGAATTATACTTGGTGTAAAAACCACTTAGTTTTTGGCACTGATAATTATTGAAATGTTTGTGTCGCGCTATTTGTTATATGCATGTTAAGAGGGTGATTCATTTCTCGTGGTTAAGTACGAGTTCTTAAAACTTATACTTATGTGACATTCTTGACTCATACTTATATAAAATGTTTATGAACCCCTCAGCGAATGGACGCCAAAGGTCTGACTAGGGTAAGTTCTTAAACTCATATGATTGTGGCAAGTTTATGAACTCATAAGTGTGATTTGGCGAACTGGGTATAGTGTTAATGGAGAATGGAGAATTATAGGAGTAGATAGATTGTTAAGAAAATGATCATTAGTGGAGACATAAGTTTTCCAAAAACTCCTAGCTATGCTAGACTTCGAAATTTTGACATCAAGCTAAATACGCACTATGTGCTTTTAAAAAAATATATGTAGACTCGTAATCATTTTTGAAACGGTTTAAAGTATAGTCTATGCTACTTATTTTAGCTAGACGCAAATGATTTGAAATATCAAAATATATTTTATTTATCACTTATGTACCATGTAACCTGGTGTAGAGATGATAAAAAGTTGACAGAGTTCAAAATACAAGAATATTTAGTGTGAATTCGATCTAAAAATCATTGTTCCACTATTGTATGATGTGTTATGACAAAGTCATACGATGACGGCATCCTCAAACGGACTGTTAATACAGTACGGCATCATGAAATCATTCTCAAAAATAATTTTAAAAATTTTAATTTGCCAACGGGGTTTGGCTACACCTAAATAATTCGATTGAATTGAATTATTGATATGAGTTTATTGCTATTCTATTCAGCTAGACTAATGTTATGAAAACTCTAAGTGTTCATTGAAAGAAATTTCCCAAACCAAATTATTTTGGTGCGGAATCCAATAAGACTAAGGTAAGCTTTTTGTGCCTACGGCAGTGACGAGGAACAGTTAAAATCAGTACTTGGCCAATACAGGGCATACCGGGCTAATTACCCTCTATGTTTGTAAGTTATGACGGTTTACAGATGAAATTCCATAAAACCTTTGCGAAAATGACAGACAAATAGTCTATATGACTCCTCAGCACAAATTAAAAAATTTTACTCTTGTGAGTGGTGTATTGGGTAGCATGTGATGATGTATATGAATGGTGTATGGTACAAGGTATAAGGGGTAAGGTGTAAGGTAAATTTCGGGGACGAAATTTTTAGAAGAAGGGGTGAATGTGACAACCCGAGAAATTAGACAATTTATTAAAATCTTAAATGATGGATTTAAGGTCAAATAATAGACCTAGACAGAAAATAAGTCTACGCGTTTGATATTTTTGGGAAGGAATTTTAGGATTTCAAAATTCTATGAAGGATTTTGGTGAATTATTAGGATTAAGTGTATATGTGCATATGTTCTGTGTATATGCTTGTATATGTGTTCAGTATGTGGTTAAGGGTCAAGGTTTGAGCAGATAAATTTTATCAGTATTAAACCCTAAGTATATATTAAGGACGTCAGCGTTCAGTTAAAAAACCCTAGCAATGGATAAGAAACCCTAATAAAACAAGTTTTGAAACCCTAAATTCAGGTTCCGAGAATTCAAAACCCTAATTCAGAAATTGAATACCCTAATTTGGGAATTTAAATGCTATGTATAAGGTTTAAACGTCATTAATTATAATTTTTTTGGGAAAACCCTAATGAATTACTTGAAACCCTAATTGATTATTAGAAAACCCTAATACCAGATCTGGAAACTCTAATTTCAGATTTCTGGGAAATTAAAACCCTAATCTGGGAACTTAAAGGATAATTATAATGCTAAAGTGCTATTAATTATAATTAGGGTAAAGCTTAATTAATTAGCAAACCCTAATTTCAAATTTTCAAACTCTAATTGTTCGGTTAGAAACCCTAATGTACAATTTTGACCCTAATTGCTAAATTAACAATTTTAATTAGGAAATAATAATCCTAATTAGCAAGTTTGAGTTATGATTAGGAAATTTTATCATAATTATAGATTTCTAATTATAATTTATAAATGATAATTTTTATTTCGAAAACCCTAATTTAGAAAACCTAGAAAGGTGAATTATGGAAACCTTAGGTTTTAACCCTAAGGGTTTGATCAAAAGACATTTTTAGAATTAAAATGTGAAGTCAAATGACATTTATGCCCTTTGTGAATTATTTGTAGGTTGAGTGCAAATCTTGCCAATTGTGAGTTGTTCACCAACTACACCAACTCCATGTGACTAATAACTCAAGCAAATCAGCCACAACATCTTAGCTACATTATTGCATCAAATTATATATAGATTTAAATAGAGAAAAGTACACTAATGTGGATCATTTGTTCATAAACATCCAACCAAGTCTCTCTCTCTAGACCCAGCGAAATTCTTAAGTTATTCAGTCCCTTGTATGATCCATAACAAGCCATGAACAGATCACAAAGATCAGATACAAGATCAAAGCATGAATGAGGTATAAACCCTAATTTTTGTAAATCGTGTGATTTTATGTTAGTTATTGTTTAGATTGGTGCTAGAGGGTGTCATATAGTGATCTGGGTGGTTAGATCATATATCTATATCATCTAGATGCATGAATTTAAAGATTTCTTAAATCTGGAAATCTGGAAAAATAGTGTCTGAGAGTCAAATGTCAGACCTCATAGATCAAGTGTCTGTTAATTATTTTTGTGTTTTAAATGTTTGAACGTGTAGCATGTTATGTGGTCTTTGTTCTGCAACTTGAATTAGGGTTGGATTGTATCTAGATTTCATGATACGATCAGTCAAACAACGTTAACCGATTATAAAAGTGAGAATCTGGGCAACCCAGATTTGCCCAGATGGCTTCTGACAAGTTTTGCTAGCCCTTGATCTTGCAGTTGTTTGTCATTTAAGCCAAGTTGTTGTTATGTTGTAGCCTGACATGAGACTACATGTTAAAGGCTTTAGATCACCCAGATCCTTAACAGAATCATAGATAATTAAGGTCAAACCAGCGTTGACCGACTGCCTTATGAAGAAATCTGGGAAACCCAGATTTCTCATGAACAACTTTTGACCATACTGTTTGACCGGCCCAAATCTTGTGTAGGAGATATTGTTATGCTGCTATGATGCTATACAATTGTACTATGACATCATGACTACATGTAGGGACCATTAATTATCACAAAACAAGCCCAGATTGCACGTTATAAGGATTAAAAAGTGGGTACCTCGACTGTTCTTCAATTCTGGAAAACCCAGAAATTGAAGAACATGTCTGACATGTGAATTGATGAGCTTAGATCTCTCTTATATGTTGTGTATTGGTCAGGATCTTAGTTGATAGTTGCAGTATTACACTTATACTATAATTATAACACTTAACCCAGCCTAGAAACCTTATAATCTTGAATCAAATGCTGGTCAAACCCACTAACTCGAACACTGACATGAATTATGGGTTTGCTGATGAATGCTCAAGAACACCTATAGCGACAGTTTCGTCACTATAGGGCCATTTAGTGACACTCATTTTTCTGGAATTAATTATTTTAATAAATAATTAGAGAAAAATAGTTTTAAATTATTAAAAATACATAATAAATTATGAAAATTATTTTAAATCCTGAAAATTAGTTTTTAATTATTTAGAGTATATTTCATCAATATTTAATATTTTTAAAATATAAATGGTATTTAATTTATTTAATTATAATATTAAATAAATTATTTAAAAATGATTTTAATACTTTAAAAATCATGAAAAATTATATTATGGTATAAAAAATATTTTAATTTATTTTTAATACTTTTGATATTTTGTGATAAAATTCATTAATAAATTAATATTAATGATAATAGTTTATTTAATAAATATATTAAATAAATTATGGGAAAATAGAATTAATGATTTAAAAATCATATAAAAATGATTTAAGTGTTATAAAAATATTCTAAGTTATAAAATATAACTTTTGATATTTTTTAATGAAAATATTAATATTTTAATATTAATATCAATTATCGGATAATGGATTTAACTGTTTAAAAATCATATAAATATGATTTTAATGTATTAAAAATACTTTGATATATTAAAAATATATTATAATATTATGTTATAATTTTCATTAATATTTAGTATTAAATAAATATTAATGATAAAGGAATTATGAGGTTTTAATTCATTTAAATACGATATAAGTGATTGAAAAATTATGATAAATGATATTAATTATCTGAAAATTATTTCAAGTCTTTGAAAATTATTTTGACTGATAATATGATTATCTAAGATATTTGTTAAATATTTAGGTAGAGTTTAATTAAACTTAAACTCGATAATTGTCCGACTAGACTGTCGGAATGTTAGAATTTTGTCGAATTCAACTCGGACTTAAATAGTCTGACTTGATGCTAAGTTTTATGTGCTGAATAGACTGATAGGGTTATGTGCTATATGTTTAGGTTATTCTATGTATATATATAATAGTATTATATTGTGATGATATTATTCTAATTTCTATATCGATATTTATTATATATTAGGTGTACAGGCAAAGATTAATAAATTGCGTAACGATAATCAATGAAACATGAAAATTTTACTTAACTCTACTAAGAGTTGTTTCATTCAGATATGCTCATGGTTAATCATTGCTGATAGCCATTGTAAAATTGTACTATGTACATATTGCATGTATAAGTCAGGTATGAAAGGCTAATCACCTTCATTACCATTCGGTCCATATATATTTGTTCATGTTTAATACATGTTCAGTCAAAATTTTATTTGCGCTAATTCTCAACTATATTGATGAATTATAGCTAGCTTATTATTCAGACTCTTTCAATTATGATATATCCTTAAATAAATTTAAACTTGTTGGAAAACTTTCATGCTCACCCTTGCTATATCATGATAAAACATTGTAGATTAAGGCGAATGCTTTGGATAAAAGGAAAGGTTAAAGACAGTTCTAGCTTGAAGTTAATGTGTGCGATTAGATTTGTAATAGTATTGTATAATAATAATGTTATGTGTTAGATGAGTTATGAATTGTGTATAAGTTAAGGTTACTCAACCTTGGGGAATAGTGTGTAAAGTTTATTTTATAAATAATTTATATTTATATCTTCCGCAATAGTTGTAGAATGATTATACCAGATCCGTGGTGATTTGGGACCCGGATTTGGGGCTCTCACACTTATCTTCTTCCTATAACTTTTCTACGACTCAGCACAAATCGCGTCTCTGCTAGTATTCCATATGGTACCCTGAGTGGTTTCCCATAAACTAACTAACAAATAAGTTCACGTCTCATCTACACTGCCCACAACAGTGAGTTAGATCGGTTACCATTTTCGTATATACCTTCGCTCTCTGAAGGAATTATTTAGCCCAGCTCCCATATGTCAACCATCAAAGGTTACAATTATACTACAACCTAAATTCATCTTTAACTTATTCGAACCATTAAACTATAACATTTGTTAAGTCAATTTCTTATTCCTTATGGCTTTCGGGCAACTAAATGCCATACCTCAAGATTCATTCTTTATCGTCTAAGTCATAAAGTCTGTTGTATACTCGGAACGATCATTCCCTATTCATTCTATGCATTTATAGCGTCAAGCATTTTACATTACCTTATTCTTATCTTACAACGTCCGATTAATTCGACTTGGAACGTCATCCAAGTTATAAACATTAACTCGGCTTCTTTACGTTATACGTACTTATCTTTAATTCAGCTTCTGCACCGTTCACAGTTTTAATTAATGATCTTCATTACCTTACGGCCAAACCATACATGGGATGTAGGTTCTACCAGTTTAATATTCGTGTACACTCAACCTTCACATCAGTTAAAGTGTTCAATGCTTATACTTCATTCTAACATTCTCATCTGACCCACATTCGGCTTTTATTAATCTTCTTACCATTCGCTACGGCTTTCTTGATAATTCATATCTTACTTATAACTTTTGTCAACGTCTAAGTCATACAACCAATGTATACTTAGAACGTTTGCTCGACGTGAATATGATATACAAAAATCGTTTACGTATTCAATATTTACGTTGTTCATTCCTTAATCTCTTATTCAACCTTTACCTAAAGTTTTAATCGCTTTTATTCATTACTATCACCTGAACCCCATATTCAATATTCTTTCTTAATGTCAAAGCCATACGGTTTATTGTATACTAAAATCGATTGTTCATCGCAACAACATTGCGTTCACAGCGTTTATACGCTTTACATTCATCTCTCATTACCATGTCATAACATCGAAATGTTATACATTACTATCATCACTCAATGTCTAAGGAATCATAATCATAGCAATCCCTCACATTCGATTATCGTGACTACGATCCCTGGATATCGTTTCGTAACCCGCGTTCACATTCTTTGTCTTTTAATATCGTTTAATATATTCGTTCAACCTTCATTAAAGGTTTAATACACTTGATTAAGTGTTACATTAGTTGAAAAACATGTTCATATTTCTTTCTTCCACATCCCCCAGTAATTGAGCACTTAAAAGCTCATCACTGGCTTTTCCCTGCACCGGTGCCGCGGCACCGGTCTCTTCCTTTACCTCGCGCTGCAGTGCCATTCTACAGTGTCAAACTATCGAGGCTGGCGCTGCGGTGCCACTCTCTTCTCTATTTCTCGCTCTGCGATGCCACTCAGCAGTAGCAGATGGCCTGGGCCTCGCGCTTCAGCGCCGCCTCCTAAGGCTTGACTGGCACTGCGGAGCCGAGCACAAAACCTAGAAATTTTTTTCTAAGTCTTAGAAATTGCTTAAGACGCTTACTTCCCAATTTCATAACTTATTCGTTATAACTCAGAACGAGGTCGTTCCAAATCCACTCTCTTCCTTTTCTTACATACTTTGATTACCCTCAAACAGAACTTCATTCTGAATCTGTTATCATGACATTCAATTATCTTAATCTTCACCCTTCGTTTATTTTACGTTTTTAACGTTCTTCGTTTGTTCGTCCGTAATTCAGTCATCCGAACTCGGAACTCATTTTTTCTTGAGTCTACGACTCACATTTTCTACATTCTCTTACATTTTTATAAAACCCTACACATTCGGGTTCATATACTAACTTTCTAATTCACATTCTTCTTTTACGAATTTTTTCCATAACTTCGTTATAGCTCAATTTTAATCCATTCTTCATGAACGTTTCTAACGTTCCTAACCAAGCAATAAGAAACTAACTTATACAAGATAGTTTTAAACTTTTCCATCAACAAAATTTATCCTACGATGGTTTTAAATTTGTCAATCAACAACGTTCTTTGCGTCCTTCGCGTGTTCTTCGCGTTCTTCGTCCGTTCTTCATTTTTAATCTATATTTTGATTATGATTTTACTTTTTCTTGGAATTTAATGTTATAGAACACCATTCCTCACTTAATTCACCTACTCATTCATATAATCCACTCAGATCATTCTAATTCACTACGAATCTTACACTTCCTTAAGAAGTTTATAAAATAAACTTCTAATTCTTATTCCTTCTTTTATCAATGATTTCAACCATATGAAATCATTCCTAACATCATTTACTTCTTACTCTCATTAAGCTATGTTTTTAACATAAAAACTTAAAGAAAATTATCTAGAAGTTAGGTTTTCGGATTACCTTTCTTCTTTAATCTACTTCCATCGGACAAAGTTTGATCACGAGCAATCTTTTCCTCCTTCTTCTCCTTCTCATCTGATCCCTCTCTCTCTCTCAAGTGTTATAGGATTTTTCAAAATCCTAAACAAATTAATTAAGCTTCCTATTTATAGAAAACTAAGGTTAGGAGCATTTTAGTCATTTCGCCCTCAAACCTCCTTACTATTCATAACTTAAGCATTATGTTAACTTAGCCCTTATGTTTACTTAGCCTTTAAGTTTACTTAACCCTTAAGTTTACTTACTCCTTACTCCACCTCCTTACTATTCATGAAGCTTCCCTTGCAAGCTTCGTGTTTCCGTCTTGCGAAATTCGTCCGACAGTTCGAAAACTTCTATCCTCGGAATCCAAATATTTTTGGATATTTCGTCTTTCCTTTACCGATTAACTTTTATGTATTCTTCAGATTTCTAAAAAATTGAAAAACACTTTTCACCATTAAGCGTTTACCTTCACGTTTTTCCCTAACGTAGCTAAACGAGTAAAAAGTACATAACATTACTTTTCGTCATTTTTATTTCGTCCGATTTCTGCACGTTTTTTGAGAAAAACTTTTATCGGCTTACTTAACTTTTCACGATATATTATCGTCAAATCTCTTGACGGAATGTCATTTCGACATACCGAACTCTCGAAAAGGCCTAGGTTATTCAAACCCTAGCCCTTAGGTTTTCATCAGGTGGATAGTGCCTATTTCATCTTTTTCCCTGAAAATATTTTGTTCCCGAAAATTTTTTATTTTTGTCTTAAAAATCCTTACTCGTTCAGTCTAGCTCGTAGCCAGAAATCCTCCCAATTAATAATCATTCTAGGTTCTAGAATGATTAATAAACACATAGAACATAATAGTATTATTAAAATTCATTTTATTAATAACTAATTCTTTAAATCTTAAATTCTGGACAATCCGATTTTCCAGGTTGTCACAGGTAACTTCAGATATAGTACTGTTTCATGGTGTTTGAGTTAATGAGTTGCAGAAATTCATCGTCATCCATCTCCTATAATCTGAGAGCTCCTCCTGTTAATACCTCCTTGACAACAAACGGGCCTTCCCAGTTTGGGGTGAATTTTTCTTTGGATTAATCTTGGTTGTCAAGAATTTTCTTCAAGACCAAGTCATGCTCTTTGAATTGCCTTAGCCAAATTTTTTGTTGTAGGATCTGGTGATCCTCTGTTGGTATAATTGACCATGGAAGATGGTAGCGGCTCGCCTTTCATCTATTAGAGACAATTGGTGATACCTATCTTATAACCATTGGCCTTCATCCAGCTGAGCGTCTATCAACACTCTGAGGGATTCCATTTCCACTTCAATGGAGAGCACTACTTCCATGCCATAGGTTAATGAGTAGGGGTTGCCCCAGTGGAAGTGTGCATTGACGTTCTGTAGGCTAATAGAGTCAGAGGCAAAAAGTCAAGCCATCCTTTGTGATTGGCGGGTATCTTTTGCATGATCTTTTTGATATTCTTTTAGCCGCTTCAACAGCGTTATTCATCTTTGGATGATAGATGACAAAGTTAAGATGTTTGATGTGAAATTTACTGCATAACTTCTCTATCATTTGGTTGTTGAGATTTTTAGCATTGTCTAAAATAATCACCTCTGGTTTTCCATATCGACAAATAACATTATTTCTGATGAAACCAATAATAACTTCTTTAGTAACCCTGGGGAAGGAGTCAGCTTCTACCCACTTGGTGAAGTAGTCGGTCATGGTGAAGATAAATCGTTGCCCATTGCTGGCTTTGGGCTCGATGGGCCCAATCACGTCCATTTCCCATATTAAGAAGGGTCAGGGCGAACTCATATTGTGGAGCTCCCTTGGAGGGGCATGGATATCATTCCCATGAATTTGGCATTGGTAATATCTCTTGACGTGATCATCATAGTCTGCCTTGAGAGAGAACCAATAATGCCCTATTTTTAGGATCTTCTTGACAAGTAGAGGGCCACTCATGTGTGGGCCACATACTCCACCATGGATTTCATCCATAAGCCTCTGAGCTTGGTCTTTGTTCAGACATCTGAGGAGACCTAGTCCTGCATCTCTTTTGTAGAGTGCGTCTCCACTCAGGTACAATTTCATAGCAATTTGATGGATCCGCTTCCTTTCAGCCTAACTCGTCTCAGTGGGTGTAGATCCATCTCGCAAATACTCCTTAATATATTGATACCAAGGGTTTTGGATGGGAGGTAGCTCATCCGATACTTCTCCAATGTAATTTCCATAGGTTGGAGCCTTTTGCAGGGCAAATGTGATGTTTGGCATGTCTTCCTTGTCAAGTATGTTAATCAAAGAGGCCAAAGTTGCTAGCGCATCCGCAAAGTCATTCATATTATGAGGAATGTGGAGGAAGGATATTTCTTCAAACTCCGCAGCCATCTTTATAACTTGTTGATGGTAAGGCAGCAAATGTAGCTCTTTGGTGTGATAGATCCCAGTGGTTTTTCTGATTACCAATTCAGAATCTCCAAATACAGTTAACCGTCTGATGCCCATTGATTGGGCAAGTTTCAACCCCATGATACAACCTTCATACTCACTTGTGTTGTTGGTGCTGATAAATTGTAATTTGACGGCGACGGGATACTACTCCCCCGTAATGGATACTAGAACCGCTCCAGCCCTAGAACTTTCCATGTTTACGGCTCCATCAAAATACATTTTCCATGATTGGTGTGTATCATTCTGATGGTGTTGTTGAACTGTCATTACCCCTTCATCGGGGAAGTATGTTTCCAAGGGTTTGAAATCCCCTGAAGGTGTGGCGGCCAGTTGATCCACAATTACTTGACCTTTGATAGACTTTTAAGTCACGTAGACTATGTCAAATTACTATAGAATCAACTACCATCTGGACAGTCGACAATTCAACATGGGTTTGCTGGATACGTACTTGAGAGGATCCATGCGGGATATGAGATGGGTTGTGTGACCATGGAGATAATGTTGTAATCTCATGGAAGCCCATGCTAAAGCACAACAATTTTTCCCAATCAGAGTGTACTTGTGTTCACTGCTATTGAATCTTTTGCTGAGGTAATAGATAGCTCGTTCTTGGCCTCTATCATCTTTTTGTCCCAGCATGCATCCCATAACATTGTCATTGATGGACAGGTACATGAACAGGGGAACATCATCCCTTGGAGGTACCAAAATAGGAGCTTTGACTAGCTGTTCTTTAAATATAAAGAAGGGTTTCTGACACTCATCATTCCATTTCATGGAGGAGTTCTTCCTTAACAACTTGAAGATAGACTCACAGGTTGCTGTGAGTTGGGAGATGAATCGGCTAATGAAGTTGATTATTCCCAAAAATCCTCGTATTTCCTTCTCTGTCTAAGGTATGGGCATTTCCGTGATGGCCTAGATTTTTATGGGATCCAGCTCAATACCTTTGTGGCTGACTAGGAATCCTAGCAACTTGCCTAATTTCACACCAAAGGCGCACTTGGTTGGGTTCAGCTTCAAGTTATACTTATGCAACCTATGAAAGAGCTTTTTGAGATAATCTAGGTGGTCTTCCTCCCTTCAGGACTTGATAATGATGTCGTCCGCATAGATTTTTATTTCTTTGTGCATTAGATCATGAAAAAGAGCCATCATGGCCGTCTGTAGCAAAAGGTACCCCAAGGAGTGATGAATGCAGTTTTTTCACGATCCTCTTTAGCAACCATGATTTGATGGTACCCCCACAAAGCAATCAGCAAAGGAGTACATGTCATACTGAGATGTATTGTCAATGAATATGTGGATGAATGGCACAGAAAAGCTATCTTTGAGACAAGCTTTATCCAGATCCCTGTAATCCACGCAAAATCTCACCTTTCCTCTAGTTTTAGGCACGAGGACTATGTTAGATAGCCACTCAGGGTATGTTGATACCATGATGATGCCGGCTTGAAATTGTTTAATAATTTTTTTCCTTAACTTTTAAACTCCACTCAGGTTTTAATCGCCTGAGCTTCTGCCTGACTGGATTGAATCCCTCTTTGATAGGAAGGCGATGAATAACAATGTCAGTGGATAAACCGACCACGTCTTCATGAGACCATGCAAACACATCCTGAAATTGGGTCAATAGAGTGACCATGTCATTCCTTTGGGTTGGAGTAAGGTCCGTACCAATTTGGATTTGTTTGGGGTTTTCTGAGGATCCGAGGTTAAAAGAGGTGGTTTGATTAAGATTTGGCTTAGGTTTATCTTCGACCCATTCTTTGATCTCCTGAGGTATCTCATAGTCCTCTTGTATTTCCATCAATTCTGAGTCCAACTTTACATCAAAGTTAGAGTCCTTGTGGAGAATAGGCACCTCATCAGCAAGTTTAGGCACATCAAACTTTAGAGTCCTGAAATAAAATGCTTTCACTTAATATATGAAATTGTTTAATCATACAAAGTGTTAGCATGAAATGACAAAAGTAACTGCTAATACTGTACAGAAAAAGTAAGCAGTTATTGTTATCTACAGGGCAGAGGGAGTTTGTACCCTTTTTACCCTCGTCGGTAAATGCAAGGAGTGCTGCTCCAATTGCCCAGGGTGAAGTCTTGATGGACAGCTGTGATGAAGGGGTTGTTTTCGTCCTCCTTCTCCTGAATAATGACCATAATGTCTAGACAATCATCATTAGGAATGTCTCTATTCATACCCTCCGTATAGACTATGACGCGCATGTTTGATAACTGTCTTGCAATGTCTTGTTTATGTCTCTGATCCTTTTCCTCCGCCTCGAGATCTAAAATCAAGACTTCCTTTCCTTTAACCAGTATCGGTTTAGGAAACAACATAGCTACCACATGGGCAGGAACCTTTAATAGAGGCCGTATAGGCTCAGCCTCTACAGGTTTAGGCAATCGTCGTGGGGCTGAAGATGAAAGAACTTGTTTGTGCTTGTGAGGGTTCCTGTGACTGGACCCAGGAGAGTAGCCTATTCCGACTGTGTGACGCCCCAAAACAGGTATACATCACCCATCTTGAGTCGCCAGATACATGGTACATACATTCAAATACAACTTAATTATACAACAGTCGTGTAAAAATACGACAAAACATAGCTGAGAGTTTAAACAAGAATATTGTCATCTAGACAATATCCACACTCAATGGTATCCTCATTACAATTATTATCACATTATTCCGTAGAATAGTGAGGACTACTAAAGCCATTTATCCAGAACCATCACTCCGTTCCTCGACTAGTCCCAACTATATTCTCATTTCCTGAAGAGAATAATGAAAGAAAGGGTGAGCTCAACTAGCCCGGTAAGAAATATTATGACTAAGATAATGCAGAATAAATTATCCTTAGCCTTCAACAGTATAACAACTGATAGAATACAATAGACAACAAGTTTTAGATCAACAACTGCAGCGCAAATAAGCAATCCATTAGAAGAGTCAAGTAGAGCATAAATCTACTATCTTCTATGATTTAAAAAGTTTTTCATCAACTTTATCACTGAGACTCAGCTTAATAAATAAAATCAAATCATCCCTGCACCACGGCCAAGGATATTCATGTAATCATCAATGGTCATGATTATACTGAATAATCCCTGGTCATAATTATACCAACAACTGTCCATCAATAAACTACAGGCCAATGAGGACTTTCACCACATCATTCGTCACATTACGGTCATGATTATACCAAATAATCCCTAGTCATAATCATACCAAATTCATCTATGCACGTAAGCCAAAGATGACTTTCATCACAATATAAGCATGAGGATGATGATAATGACATAATAATTCAATAAAACAAGTTCAAGGATAAATTTTAAAGATTTATAAATTAATTTATCCAGGAACCAATAACGTCCAAATTGTCAACATGATACTGCTTTGTGGAGTAAAATTCAAGAATACTCAGAACAATGTCTCCATGAAAAGATACTGGATGAAGCGCAAATATCTAGGACATTCTACTAATTTTATGGAGCATAGAAGCCAAAACTTTAACCAACTGAGTATAATAGAATATATGAAACTGCAAATACATTTTTGCCCACCATGCGGTAATCCACGTAGACAGATCATTTCAAAAATTTAATAAGGAATGAATACAAAGGATCATTCACCATGAATGCGGTAATCCACATAGACAGGTTATTTCAACAGAATAATAAAGAATGGAATAACAGAAGAATTCACCATGCATGCGATAGACCGCACAAACAGGTTATTCCCAACAGAATAATAAAGAATGGAACCAGGTCATGCGTAATTCGCACAGACAGAATATTCTAACATAATAATAAAGAATGGAACCAGGTCATGCGTAATCCACACGGACAGGATATTCCAACAGAATAATAAAGAACGGAATAACAACAAAATTCAACAAGCATTCGATAGACCGCACAGACAGGTTATTCCAACAGAATAATAAAGAATGGAATAACAACAGAATTCACCAGACATGTGATATGTGACACCCCCAAATCCGGGTTACCTGACCCCCGAATTTGGTGTTCACGATTCACACTATAATATCATTTAACTACCCATTCATATATAAATAGGAATATATAAATCATTAACATAAGTTGTTAATACATAAGTCCCAGGTTTCTAACCTTAAATTACAAACATACCCCCTTAGATAAACAAAAAGGGTTTACAATACAACATAATAATAATAATGTTCTTTATAACTACTCCAACATCTTGCCTTTGCCTTTGTTCTTCTTTGACCCGCTGGCCTCTTCGCTCCTAGCTGAAATGTTTTATTTATAGCAAGGGTGAGCAACAAATTTGCCTCGCAAGTTAAGATATACAATAAATGTACAAGTATTAGAATAATAGACTATCTATTTTGATAGAATGAAACCAAAGTTCGGGGAACTTTGAATTAGCTGAACAAATCGTTAATCAATAACAAGGCTTCTCCTTTTCTATGCAACACCATAATTTGATAATGAAAGAGTACAACGCTTTCAAAGTTCTACAAGAATCAATTTTACACAATAACAAAGTGGAATAATTTCCAGATTTATACTGAGCGATCACACAATATCTTTGAACTTATTTTTCTCGGGTATCCATCAAAGATTTACTTTGATATATACCAGGAGTATCAGATAACTATAAAGATTAAATCATACCCCTCTGCAAGTACTTAGAGCCGGCCAACTCCTTTTACCCTATATTATGCATAATACTCAAAACGCGCGCAAAGGTCGAATTCACGACCCAAAATGTTCCCTTTATATAAAAGGTTGTTCTTCTCAGTTTTAGAATCAAGATTTTGATTTTACAACGAAATACTGTGATTTCAAATTCTATTTACTTATCGATCTTGCCGAATTAAATGGCATCGATTCTTCCAATAATAATTGAATTATTTTCTTGAATTTATCAAGTTCTAACAAATGTTTGTCTAGCCAGAATAATTAGCTAAGACATTTCTCAACACAATTTGACAATGAACATGAATTATCTGTACTGTCAATTCTAACTTCTACAGATTTGAATATTCAACAACAGTAATTCTACGAATATATATTTCTGAATCAGTAATTCAATTTGAATTATTAAGCATGCACTAACTGTGAATAAACAACAATAAATCCCTGGACGTGGCTTAATCAACAATAATTAACCACCATAACAATTGAATGAATATAACTCAAGGTTGAGTTAGGGAACTTGCCTCTTCCGCTGACTACAGCTACACAATATAATTAACTGCGTTCGTAAGACCTATATTCAACAATGTCGGTCTCACAATTAGTACAATCATTTATAACACATAACACTGTATTTTTACAATCAAACTTCTCCTAGGCACATTACCACATAGCCACATCAGTGTTTATAACCTATATAAACACATAACAAGTATAACTATATCAGTCTGGTTGGACTTTGGTCCGTTCTCGGTATTCTGGTCACCCTATCCGATAATTAGCACATTGATTGTCAATTGAACTTAGTCTCTAAGCTTCAACATCATTTTAGATAAGTCAATTAACAATAATAATATTTTTCGGAAGCTTTTAATAATTATAAACACTTATTATAATTTATAATAATTTTTCAAACACTTAAATCATTTTTAAATGATTTAATTCTCAAATAATCTTATCATTATTAATATTTAATAATATCAAAATAGTAATAAGATACATTCCAAAATATTAAAGTTATCATCAATAACTTAAAATATTTTTAAATCATCAATATTCTACTTAAATGATTTTTAAAATATTTAAAATCATTTTTAAATCATCGCCATTAATATATAAATATTAATGAAATTATTATCTAAATATTAAAAGTCATAATTTATAACTTAAAATATTTTTAAACTATTTTTCTCATTTTTAAATCAATAAAATCATTTTTAATTCATTTATTTAATATAATAAATAAATAAATCAAATATCATTAATATTACTTTATTAATGAAAATTCTCCAAAAATATTGAAAATTATATTTTATAATTTAAAATATTTTTTAACACTTTATTCTAAATTAAAATGATTTTTAAATCATTTTTATCTTATTTATTTAATTTAATAATCAAATAAATATAATATCATTAATATTAAATTATTAATGAAAAATTCTCCAAAAATATAAAAAGTTACATTTTATAACTCAAAATATTTTTAAATACATTTTTCTTATTTAAAATGATTTTTCATAATATTAAATCATTTTTCTCTAATTTATTTAATATACTAATTAAATAAATTAAATACCTTTAATATTTAAATAATTATAATTATTAAAGAAAAATATTCCAATTGGTCAAAAATTATTTTTCATAATTTAAAATAATTTTTAAAACCATTTTTGGTCATTTTTAGAATTTATTTCTAATTTTTAATCATTTTTCGGAAAAACAGAAAATAAAATAATTAAAACCGTCGCTATAGGTCTTTAGCGACAGAAAGCGTCGCTGTTGGTGTTCTTGAGCTCAAGAACACTGACAGCCGGCAGTGCAAGGGTGCTACTTTGACCGCTTGTAACTCTCAATCTGTTCATGTTTTGGGCTATCTAAAACTTTGGTATTGTAGTATTAATGTAACACTACAATATCCAATCAATACTTTGGTCAAACAACATCACAACAAGGAGATCAAAGCCTCCAAAGTTGCTGTCAGGCGGTTTCTGGGCCAAAACAGTTTCGAGTGGCCATTTTCAAGTTTAATTTAATCAATCTTTGGGTCATGTTTTATGTGGTTTGATGGCTCAAACCTGTAGTACTAGTGTCAAGGTATATTTAACTCATAACATATCAGTTAAACAAAATCTAAAACTCAAGATACGATCAGGTCAAACATGGTCAGAAACTAAGTTCATCCGATTTTCTGGAATTTTCGGAAACAGCCATCATGATCGATTAGGCCACTTTGACCACTTGCTACAATCAATATATGGAGTGTTTAAGAGTTATAAGGCTATGGATCTATACTACAGACATCAGGATACAAGTATATTACAACAACATTAACAAATAACATCATAACGACCAGATCCGGGCCTTCCAAAAACTTGTCAGACACGATATTTAACTTTCTGGGTTACCCAGATTTTTAGCTGGTCAAGCTTGTTCAACGTGGTTTGACCGTCTATAACAAGCGATCTAGACATCCAATGACTAAAGTTTCACTTCCAGATGAAAGATCTAATACCAGGCTACAAATCAAAAACTTAAAACAACAAAAGTAACAAACGAACAAGAATCTGTGGCTCCTGACATTTGCTTGTCAGACCACAGAAACTGCTCAAAACAGTTTTTGAAAAACATCTTTTTAAGGAACTTTGATGCTATGAATTCATGATAGATCATCATAGATCTTCATAAAACATCCAATAGCAATAACTTAAACACATAAACACAAATATTTCCTAAGCATACATGATCAAAAAAAATAAAATAGGGTTATACCTTCTCTTGAATAATTTTCGATCTTGGCTCTCCAATCTGTTATTGATTGATATTGAGGCTGTTTCTAGGACTGATATGCTAATGTAATTCGTGGGTTTAGGGGAGAAAGAGAGTTGGTGAGAGCATAAAGCAAAATGGCCAATGTTTTGTGATTTTCTCTCTCTTGAATCTTTATATAATCTCTTATATGCATGAACTTGCTTGTTGTGCTGTCAATTGGAACTGATATGCTGAGATTTGGAGTCACAAAGTCAAGAGAGTTGGTGACCAACTCTTGATTTGGCAAGATTTACAAGTTACTTCATAAAATATCACTAAAGGGCATTTTGGTCTTTTGAAAATTAAATTTAATGACATTTTTGATAAATGCACAAACCCTTAGGATTTAGGGTTTGAATTAGGGTTTAGGGTTTGAACCTTTTAGGTTTTAAAATTCTAATTCCCACAAATTTCAAATTTAGGGTTCACAAATTAGAAAATAAAATTCCTAAAACGCAATTAGGTTTTCTAAATAGAAAAATTAATATACAAAAATATAATTAAAGCTTTCTAATCATATTTAAGTTTAATGAACCCATAGGCTTGTCAATTAGGATTAGGGTTTCCTAATTTAGGGTTTATAATTCCCGGTTTTGAAATTAGGGTTTCTCGGCGTACAATTAGGGTTTCTAACAGCACATTAGGGTTTCTAATCCTGAGATTAGGATTTCTAATCTCTTATTAGGTGTTATTAATATTAAACTTTATCCGATCAATCATTGATCAAAAATTCTATACCGTTCAAACACATATATATTAATATAATTATTTTAATTATATTTTCTATCGAATCCCGTTCCAAAAATTAGGGTTAGGGTTTCTATTCTCCGTTAAGCACAACTCTACTCTAATTTTATTAGTCAATACATAAATTGACCTTCTCGGTACACGTATCATAGAAACTTGTCACAAAATTGATAATTTAAAAAAAAAATTATTCGCAAATTTTAGATTATTCGAAATCCTGGGTTATCACATGATAGACCATGTATGCGGTACTTCACATAGACAGGTTATTACAACATAATAATAAATAATGGAATAACAACCCTTACGAGTATTGAAAGAAAATAACTCTCTTCATAAATACGAAAGAATAATACCCCTTACCTTAGAAAAAACTTGAAACTGGAATAGTGAGGTAGCAAACTTCTCTTCTTCTTTCTCTCAATAATTTCTCTCCATAATAATTGCTCTATAGCTTTAGTGAATTGGTGAGAAATGAAGGAAGAATGAGCTTCTATTTATAGGAAAATATAGTTTCAATAATTGCATGTTTTGGGGCTCGAAATATTACAGTATAATACCTCCCTCTTTTTCTTCATTTTTAATTTAGTCCTGCAAGTATTATCAAACTTTCACCACCTCCCCTAATAGTAAATCATGTGAATCAATAGTAAATCATGTGAATTAATAGTTCTAGACATGTGAAAATACAAATTACAATATAGTACCTCCATCTATACCTTTATTTTTAACTTAGTTATGCAAGTATTATCAATCTAGCACCAACTCCCCTAATAGTAAATGAATGTGAATCAATAGTACACACATGTGAATAAATAGTTATGATCATGTGAATCAATAGCAATTAATTATTCGTTTATCCGGTTAATTACCCGATTGGTCAATATAACCTCCAGACATCAATTATTATCAGAATAGATGTCGATTTTCACTAACACTAATAATTCCAACACAATGGAACTATCAATTCATCTTTAATCAACACGAACTTATTCATCATTAATAATATAATTCATAATATTTAACAACTAGGTCGTTCCCAGGAAAGAGGGGGCTTTCCGATAAGGATTTTTCCTTATTAGCGCGCAATTAGATGACCAAACCTCTCATTGACAAAACTTCTAGAAATTGTCAATATTGCAAATAATAATATGAATAACTTTGTCATCTCAATTATTGATTTAATAATATAAAATCATATACAGATGATATTGTGATAATAATTGAATTAATAATATGAGAGATATGATGCAGCAATTACTATAGCAATAATTGAGTATAACTGAGTGACTTCTCACGTAAGCATCAATAACCAATATCATGTGCTACTATGCAACCACGCGTATTACTATACTTTTACTACCGGGTAGCTCAACACTTTTAACGGTAATACTTTCGTCGTTATTTTTAATAAAAGATAATTATGTTATTTTCTTACTACAACAATACTTCCATTGTGGGGGTCCACCAATAATTGTGTTATCGTACGAATATTCCATATTAAAATGAATATTCCCCGACCAATCGAATATTATATAACCACTTGCTTACTTTGCAAAATTTGTAAATATTACCCACAACTATAACATTATATCAAATCCACACCATAATATTCAAAAAAATATTTTGAGAAATTTAAATCTTTATTCATAAAATCTGGGGTCTCACAGGCTATCCCTGTTTGACTGAGAACTTGAATTGGACGCTTAATGCCCTGATTATCCTTTCTTAACCCTTGTCTAGGTTGAAAACCCAAGGATATCATCTCTTGACTTGCCGACATTACCTCGGCAGAAACTCTGGGTTTCAGAGGTGGCGTCCCAATGGGTTGATATTGAGTGTTGTTCACCTCAAGGGCCTGGAAGCTGACAAGCTCAACTTCTGCATTAAAACTAATGAGTGGTATGTCACCTTATACAGGACATTCCGGCTAATCATTAACAGTGACCAGGCTATTGTTAATGATGTATTTCAACTACTGATGAAGGGTGGAAGGGATAGCTCCAACCATATGAATCCATGGTCTTCCCAAAAGTAGATTGTATCATGTAGCTATTTTGAGCACATGGAAGGATACGTAGAATGTATGTGGACCAATCTCCACAAGTAGTTCAATCTCTCCGACAACATTTTTTCGGGATCTAATAAAAGCTTTGATAATTATGTGTCTGCTTCGGATCCTGTTGAGATTGATATTCATTTTCTCCAAGGTGGTGTAAGGGCAGATGTTTAAGGATGATCCTCCATCTATCAGAACTCCTCCCACCATATATCTGGAGGACATAACCGCTATGTGCAACGACTTGCAATGACCTGTCCCTTTGGGAGGTATATCATCATCAGTGAAGGATATCACATTGCTATTAAAAATGTGATCCACCAGATGATGGAACTTTTCAACATTCACTAATTTTAGAAAGTGGGCTTCTTCCAAGACTCTCAGTAAGACCTTCTTATGATCTTCTGAAGAAAAAACCAAGTCAAGTTTTGAAATTTGTTGTGGAGCTTCTTTTAAGCTTAAAAACACTTTGGCTTCATGGTGTCCCATAGTACGGAGGAATTCTTCAATCTTCTCCATGGGAATTTTCCCCTTTGATCTGATGGTAGGCTTCATCACCCGTTGGGAAGATACAGTGGATTTTCCTTCGACACTGCAGCAGTTATATTGGATGTGGATCCTTCAGTCTCTCTATAATTCCATGGCACTTTCTGCAGGCTAACAACAGGATATTGTGGCCTAAATGGCAATATGATTGGCTTTGGCACAACCACTTTCAAAGGAGTTTCAACACCTTTGAGCTGGATTAGTTATATTGTACGTGGTGTAGCAGCCAAATCTTCCTTAGAGGATATAACTGCTACGACTTCCTTCCATTTAGTAGGAAATGCGTCCCCAATCTCAAGTAATATAGCGTCATTTTCTGCCATCTGCAGGACACCGCTGTCAATCAGGTTTTGGATAAGATGGCAGAGTGCCCAACATTCCTCAGTGTTGTGACCGCGAGAGTAGAAGTGATATTGACATACTCCATTGGAATCAAACTGTCTTGAGTACAGACTGATTGGAGGTAGCAGAGCTGTAATTCTTCCCTCATTAATCAGCATCTGCAATATCTCTTCCCTTAGTTAGTCTAAATAGTTGAATTCCCTTTTATTGGCTAAATCTCGACGTGCTTTATCTTTTGCTCTTTTTATAATATTATCCTTCTGTGTTTCACTTTCTGGAGTAAGTGGTGGAGTACTTGTAACAAGAGGAAGGAGGCTAACATGCTCATGGCTGAATAATTAACGTGTGACTTAGTACTGATGAACCACCAGTTCTGCCAATTGGTTGACTTACTCTCTAAGAGCCTTCATTTTCCGTTCCATCATAAACTGGATATGTGCATAGTCCCATTTATCAGCATTGCCTTTGCTAGTTTTGGATGATCCACCAAAATAATTGGAACTTTGTCCACTACTCCAATTAATCATGTTAACCTCCTCTTCTTTGTATTGAGGAAGAGGGTTGTCTTGCACATAGGGTTGGTCGGGTTTAGTCACCACGATCTCACAATTGTCAATTAGATCCTGGATCTTATGCTTCAGGGCCTAGCAATCCTGAGTGTCATGGCCTGGAGCTCCAGCATGATAAGCACACTTTTTATTAGCATTGAAACCCTTTCCACTCGGGTTGGCTAGTGGAAGAAGATGGGTAATTTTCTTCTGAGCTATCAGAAGATTGAGTATGTTCTCGAGTGAATCCCCTAAGGGTGTGAACACTCGCATACATTTAACTTCTCCACTTTTTGGAAATGGAGGGTTTGAAGACTGTGCTTAGAAAGGGGAGTAGTTTCTCCTCTGAATAGGCATGTTTTGACTGCCTTTTTGTCCTTGTAGTATTAAGGAAACATCCTCCTCTTTCTTCTTATGGACCCTCCAGGTTGTTTTTATAACTTCCAGACTTGATGTGCTCAGCAACAAATTTTAGAGCGGCAAGGGTCTTTAATCTTCCCTGATTTCAATCCCATCTCGGCCATTTCTCCGTGTTTGATCATTTCAGAGAATGGCTTGCCTATTCCAGCTAAGACCCTCTCACAGAAGGGAGCTTCTTGAATGTCTATGAAGGTCATCACCATTTCAGACTCAATCATAGAGGGAATAACTTGAGCACCCAGACACCTCTATCTTTGGGCATACTCTCTAAAAGACTCATTGGCTTGTTTCTTGACCTTGGTAATTTGGTACCGGTCTGGAGCCATTTGAGATTGGAAACTGTACTGACTGAGGAAAGCATGAAGCTAGCTCCTCCCAGCTATGAATCTTGGAGTTGTCTAATCTGGTGTACCACGCTCTGGCTTCTCCAATCAGACTTTTCTGAAACAGCTGTATTCTGAGCTTTTCATCCTTGGCATAAGATCCGAGCTCTCCAATGAATACCTTCAAATATGTGTAAGGATCTCCCAATCCATCATACTTTTCAAAATCAGGAGTCTTGAATTTTTCTGGATTATGAACCCTAGGTAAGATGCAAAGGTCTGAATATGAAACACTCCCGTGTGCTCCAATCCCTTTGATAGACTGAATGGTCTCTTCCATTTGTAGGACTTTCTTCCTGATATCACCGGTATCTAGATCTTCTTTGAGATGGGTGATTTCAGGGGTTTTGTTGGTTTTTTCCAATTGAGACTCAGGTACTGGAACTTTTTTGTCCGGACCCTGGGTTCCTTCATGTGCAGAGGATTTTGTATATATGGGTATTTGTGGACCCTAAGCAAAGTTGTGTAGTTCTTTGAGTAGAACAGCGAACTCTATAATTTGATTTCTTAATCCTTCAAACTCCTCGCAAGAGATAGGAGTAGGATTAAACTGGATAGATGTAGCCATGCTTGGCTGTAGGCTTATTGCCTTTTTGGACTTTGAACGGATAACAAGACCAATT
The DNA here is from genome assembly GCA_020205505.1 of Panax japonicus. NCBI lineage: Eukaryota > Viridiplantae > Streptophyta > Magnoliopsida > Apiales > Araliaceae > Panax > Panax japonicus. Next base: position 36,750,218 of record CM035092.1, read on the forward strand.
GTTTCCCTACAAAAAGACTTATGTAGTTTAGTCTTAGGGAATGTAAAATGTTACATGCTATGAAATGTGTCTGTTTTAGGAGTATTATCCTGCAAAACGGATGTCAGTTGTTTACAACATGACAGGTTTTGATATAAAAGGGAATGGATGTATACATATTCCTTTATACTTTCCATTACATTGAGATTGACATGGAAATGAAATTACAAGTAATTGAAATGGGAAGGTATGAAGAGACTTCCCTCCGCGTTTGGTTTATCATAGGCTGACCTATCTTAGGTTACTCTCATGGAATTTTGGCATGAAGGTTCCGAGATCATTGCAATTTACTCGACGGAAAGTTAATACGGTCTTTCAACTGGAGCAAATATGGGTGGTGCCTTTCCTGAGCATCGTTGGAATTAGTCTCCCTACGAGTCCAGTAATTAAACACCGACAGGATAGCCTCCTGGTGGAGGGACCACACAATATACATTCACATACATCGCGTCTCACCGTATGGAAATGATGACCATTAATATCACAGGCAGATATAGTGCGAAGCACTAAGTGCAGTAAGTAAATGCATTAGTACACATTCATTCAAATGTAAATGCAACATCCACACACAAGCAGATTGAAATATTGAAAAGATTTTTGAAATAGCGGCTTAAGCCCTCTTACTGGATATTCCCAACAGAGTCACCACCTGTCTACGACGAGATTTTTATTTTTCCCATTTTGTTCTTGTCTTTTGGTGTTCTCATGTTTGGTGAGATTTGTTTGAAAAAATAAGTTTGAAAAGGTCTGACATGTATATGTCAATGATTGGACTGTAAGAGTCTCCAGTTGCTATTTTTAAATGGTTGCAGCAATTTAACCGAGAAAAGGTTTGCACATTAACCTAGTGATGTAACACTGCTTAACTGGTCTTTGAAACCTAGATTCGTTAGGATCCGAGGGCATGATTAAGCGGAGGGAAGGTGTTAGGCACCCCCCGACTTCCATGGTGACATGGTTACCACCACTTTTAATTTTAAACTTTTATCTAAATGTGTGTGTGTAGGTCAATGCTCAATCATTTGGAAGTATTGTTATGCCTCGTTTGCACCTATATACAAAGGGTTTGAATTTTGTATAAAAGTTCAATTTTAATGAGATATGACAGTGATGTTTTGTAAAACAGGCTTTTTAAACCCTTGTGCTCAATAGTAATTGAGGCCTTTGATACTTTCATTTTATTATATATTTGGCTTGATTGCTTTTATTTTCGAGATGCGAAGCATGTTCGAGAAAATAATGTACAGAGCAGTCCGAACTCCTCGTGGGCATGAAAACCATCTAAGGAAATTCAAACACCGTGAATAATTTATAAGCCGGATGCAGCTGAAAATGTCCATCACGGGAACCAAATCTAGATTCAGAAACTGAATTTGTGAGCACATGATTCCTAAGCTCACATGATGATGTAATATGTGCAAAAGCTGTAAATAGTTATATATATATATAAGCTGTATATATATATATATATATATATATATATATATATATATATATATATATATATGTGTGTGTGTGATCAACTACCACAAAGTAAACTCCAAGCTAGATGAAAATGTAAATATATATATATATATATATATATATATATATATATATATATTAATCCAGGCTCAATCGATAATTCGAGGATATATTTATATATATATATAAGTGGTAAACGCACCGGGTGTATATCAATCCAGGCTCAATCGATAATTCAAGGATATATATATATATATATATATATATATATATATATATATATATATATATATATATATAGAAATAAAAGCCACGGATCAAAGTTCTGGGCATACGCACACAACACGACTCTCAACGTGAATTACTGTGTGTGAATGAAAGTGGAGAAAGGCTTTAAGAAATATGAGGTTTCTTATAGTGGGCTGACAAGAAGACTTCAGATGGCTTTAAATGAATGAATACTCGGTTTCCACCGATAAAGTATAGCAAAACACAAGCTCACAGGTGTTAGGAAAGAGAAAACACTCATTTTAAAGTGTGTACAAATCAAAATGGATAGGGCTTCCTCACATTTTCTCTCTTGAAAATGGTCACCCCAAGCCCTCTATTTATAGAGGGGGAGCCGCAAGTGTAACTGCGGAAGACACAGGTCCACCTGCGGCTACCCAGGGTGCCCCGGGCTCCGTGGGCCCCACAATCTCATAGTACGTGCACTCGTACAACGCGTTGAACCTTCATAACTTTCAATCTGGGCATCCGATTGAGGCGTATAATACCTTTCCGGAATGTTGTTGTCGAGATCAACACAATGACATGGGATAAGAGGTTGTATGAAGCCATGAAGATGGGTCATTGACCAGATCTTCAGGTCTTTAAATTCTATTCGGTGTACTATCTTGTGTAGTAGTCACTCGGGATTTGAGTTATGGTTCTTATAGGACACTTTTGTGTAGAATGTGGGTTGAATTGGTTGAGATGGTGTGAATGTGGGATCGAGGTGGGAAAATGAAGATTTTGCCCCTCACCATGGTTATCTCTGGTTCTGGGCTGATTTAGTAGTCGTTGCTCAGGGTTATCTCTGAGATTAGGCTGTTTTAGGTACTGAATGTCCTCAGGGTTGTCTCTGAGGTGTGTCTGTCCTCCCGGGGTTATCTTCAGGGTTGGAACTAGCGCCACGGGGTTATCTCTGAGGTTGAAGCTGACTTCTGGGGGTTGAAATGGGCTTTTTTGGGTTTATCTCCGGAACTGCAACTGCATTCCTCAGGGTTATCTCCGAGGTTGGAACTGAAACTCTCGGGGTTGTCTCCGAGATGGAAAACTGAGTATCCCGGGGTTGTCTCCGAGATTTGCTGATTTGACCTCCAGGGTTATCTCTGAATGACGATTCTGTCCTCCTACAAGGTTAGTAACATGAATGCAGAAATTTCAAGTGTCTACACCTAGGACAACAGATTCCTAAGGATAAATTTAGATCATCACATTATACATGGTCTGCACATATGCAACAACGTTATATCAATGTGCATCTCAATTAAAAAGTTAAGCATGCATCCCAAGTAGAGTTAAATATTCATGCACATTAAATGTCCAGATTCAAGGAAAATTTCACCGTTGTCAACTACTAGCAGGGTAGGCACTGTTGTCAACTACCAGGAGGGTAGGCACCGTTGTCAACTACCAGTAAGGTAGGCACCATTGTTAATTACCAGCAAGGTAGACATCGTTGTCAACTACCAGCAGGGTAGACACCGTTGTTAACTACCAACGTAGACATCGGGAAGGTCCGGTGATTTCAGAACATCATCCCCAACAGAGATGTAGAAAACATTTCAGTTTATCTTCATCAAACAAGCATCAGAAACACGTCAAAAATCAAACCGTTGGAGTAAACACCAGCATAGGCATCAACAGCACTGATGAAAGACAACCGTTGGAATCAGCCCCAACATAGGCATTAACAATAACTGGTAATGGTAAAGCGAAGTGCCATTTACGATGTACGAATTGCGATATATGAGTTGCGAAGTACGATTGGCAAAATGCGAAGTGCGATGTGCGAAATGTGATTTATGAAAAGCATTTTATCATTCATCATACCATTCATTGCATTGCATCATTAAATTTTTCTTTTCATATTTCAAGTGTACTCTAGTAATATTTATCATGTTCATTCCATTGCATTGCATAAATATGATAAAAAGGGGCATCTGTAGACACTCAAAATTTTTCTTTCCTTAGACTAACCATGCAGGAGGGCAAAAATATCTTTTCTACCCTTGAAACAACCTAGAGGACTATAATAAACCTCAAAACACGGAGACAACCCCGTGGGATATCAAATCATACCCCAGAGACAGCACCGTGGGACATTAAATCAACCTCGGAGACAAACCTGAGGAAAGACAGAGACAATAGCAGTTAAAGCCCCTGAAATAACCCCGAGGGATTACAACAGACACTTCAAGCCCAAAAATAACCCCAGGAGGGCAAAGGGAATTTTTCCAAACACAACATAAATTTTTTTTTTCGGTTACAGAGAAGGTTACAAAGATCCATCGCAGCAATCCTGAGCAAAAACTACGCAAAACACCTTAACAGACTTCTTGCGAAGACCCAAAGATGCTAGTTTGGCCATAGACCTATCTTTTCGAATTAAAAAAATGGAAAGCCCTATGTCATTTCTTAACTCTTGGAAAGAGCTTTCTAGAATGATATGGCACACCTCCATAGGATTCCCATATTGAAAGGAGCAATCTTCCCAACGTACATCAAGATGAATGGCTAGCTGACATCTATCCAGGGATAGCTTTTTTCCTTTTTCTCTGCCTTCCTGAACTTAGAATTGGAAACAAAGTATACCATTGTGAAGCTATCGAAAAGAGCTTTCCAGAATGATATGGAACATCTTCTAAATCCTTTCGGATTGAGAGTTATGGTTGTTCTAGTGCACAACGTGAAAACCTGACCTCTCGGGATGAAAATCGAACAAGTGGGGCCCACTTTCGGGCTTCCGCAGGTCTACCCGAGGCTTCCTCCAGTAGACCTGTGACTCCCCCTTTTTCTTCTTTAAATATCAACTCCCATCTTATTTAGAGAGAGGAAGCTAGAGAGAGAGAGGGTTGGTTTTAAAGAGAGAAATAGGCTAGTTCTTGCGTTTAAACTCTGTAAATCTCTTCTATAAACACTCATATACATATATATTGCAACATATCAAGTTTTAACCGGTGGAAATGAAGCTTAAAGGTGCTAAAAGTCATTCGTTAGCAAATCTCGTGCCAAACTGTAAGATCTATTCATATATGTGTTCATTTTTTGCTTTACTATATATAAGTGCTATATATATAGATCTTAGTTAATATTGTACAAATCTAGTTTTTCACTATTTATTTTGGTATAAATAGTCAATATTTAAAGTATATTGACTAGATTTATCCTATATCTGACCTTATCTAATATTTAACCGGTTCAAAAGCTTCATAGCATGACCCATTGAGCTAAATAAGCTAAGATCTAGATAGATCTAGTTTACTTTCTAGTCTTGTAAATATTAAATGACTAAGTGACCCTAGATCTGTATCTAGAACAAATGAGAAGCTTGGATATGCGCATATAAAGATTTAACTAATGAATTCTTTATTTTGCGACTGTCTAGAAGTAAATATGCATTTTATTTTAATATATTAATCATTCAGGCTATTTAAAATGATATCATGTGAGCCTAGGAGCCACATGGTCTACGATTCAGTCAATGGATCTAGATCTGATTCCCATGATGGACTTGTTTAAGTTGTACAATCAGCTTGCAATCTAGTGTACATGTAACTGCATGGCCTTAAAATAGTTATCAAGATTTAAGGCTCTAAAATAGTGAAAATCATGCATGTGGTGTTTGGGCTTACTTTGATGGCTCTCATGCCCATAAGAAGTCTAACACTTATATATATACTATCAAAGATGCTTCGCATCTTAAATAAAATCAAATTGAGCCGAATATGAAATAAAATGAAGTATCAAAGGCCTTAATTCTTATGCGAGCGAAAGGGTTTGAAAACAACTTTTCATAAATTCACTTTTAAATGCTTGTTAAAATGAACTTTTCAATAAATCAAACCCTTTGTATATAGGTGCAAAAAAGGCATAACACTACTTTCAAATGAAGCACAAATCATCTCTTCAATCCAAAGCTTTCAAACGCACATACACACAAACAAATAATGCACAAGGAATGAAAAAGTAGCGGTAATCGTGTTTCATGGAAGTCGGGGGGTGCCTAACACCTTCCCCTCGCTTAAGCAAGCCCCCTAACTCTATGAATTTTGAGTTCCAACCAATTAAATAGAGTCATATATTAGGCCATATTGCGAAAACTTTTTAAAACTCGGATGAGTTGATACATCCATTTAAACTCATATCAACTGGCGGCTCTATCTAATTCAACCCAATCATATAAAATTAAACTTTTTAAATCTTCGACATTGTATGTCGGTCTTTCTAAATCTCACCCTTTAAGTAAGAATAAAAATCAAACATAGAACATCTAAAGGGTAAAGAACGTGATAGGAAGATTTTCTCGGCATCGACAGGGCTTTCGCCGCTTACACCAAGCCCGCGAACAACAGTGTAGAGGATCTTGAACAAAAATTATGAAGCTCCTAGATTAGAGCTCCTTTTTCAGGATGAGTCTTATGTCGGGCAATGAACTTCCGATATCAAGTTCAAAGACTAGTCGAAGAAGGAGTAGAAGCGTTTTGAAAAGAAATTTTGTGTTTCTTGAAGGTTACTTACTAGGAAAGAGTAATCCTAAGACCAGAAACAAATATGTATAAAGGTTTCTCCACCCACTTAAGGAGTGAAATTTTTACTAGAAAAAAATCTCAAATCTTGGAGAGGATTTTGGGGACTAGAGTAGTTATATATATATATATCTATTAGAGATATATAGCAATTTGCACAAAATAAGAAGATATAAATAACGAATCAGGATATATCGTTGTATCCCTTATTTGGAATCTCTCTATCATGATTTTAAAGATCGGACCGGACTGTCGATTTGACAAGTAAAAAACAGAATTGATTGACACTCTGATCCGATTTGAACATAAAAATCAATTTTGGTCACCGGTGGGTCAACCGATAAAATCGGTTATTAACCCAGTGTTCCTGGTTTTTTTTGTACCAAAATTTTTTAATTAACCACTTTTAGTAATATTGTAACTCAATTTTATTATGTTTTAGTTCATAAAAAAATGAGATTTGACCACGATTTGATCACTAGTTGGACCAGTAATCTATTCACCAGGTATCTTTACTTTATTTTCAAAATATTTGACAATATTTTTTACAAACTCACATAAGGATATAATAAAATTTAAAGAGGCCGTGATATTTCAAAAAGTGAATTAATCTATTCACCCCCCCTCCTAGATTAATTCTAACTAAATTAGACCTAACAATAGTACTGTTTACAAACAATAATAAGATTATTTTACCTAATATTCTCTCAATTACAAAATTAGAGATATAATTTGACTTTTGAATTTTGAGGTCAAACGAAGACATATTAAACTTCAAATAGATGTTAATTTATTTAATTTTAATTAATATAATTATTATAATTGTATAATATATAACAAAATTTATTAATCACAAAATTTATTTCATTATAAACTTTTATAAGTCATAACAATTTTACAATTTAATATGTCATCGTTTGACCTCAAAAGTTAAATTGTATCTCTAATTTTGAAAATGAGGGAGTATTAATTTGTTACCATTATTAAACAAGATTTTATATGAACTTAAATAAAATCATCTGAGAAGAAAGTAATTTTTCCACGTAAATCATGTAATTATATTTCAAGTACAAATAAAATTTTATTATCACTTACATAATATGATTTTAGAAGAAAATTATTTTTTCACGAGAATTATTTTACCTAATAAATTGAACAATATATTTTTTATAAATTAAAGAACAATATATCTATATGCACATCCAAAGTTTACATTGTCAAATATTGTACTATTTATTTAGAGTGTATCTTAAGTGGAATTTGGCCTCTATTACAAATTTTCTCAAATTTCATCCGAACATCAATTATTTGATCGTAATAATTTTGTTACTAATGATCAAAATATATTAATAAATAGTTGAGGATCAATATACAAAAAATTAGAATAATAAAAAATATTTTCACCGTTAAAAGTCGAAAATAATTTTTATCCATTTAAATTTTGATGAAAAATTTATTTGTTCATCAAATGGGGAAAAAAATATCGAATTACTTTTATTTTTGAAATAATTATGATATTCGATATAAATATAATACATTAGTTGATCAGTATCGATTTCAATTATATAATTCATAATTATAAAAATATAAAATGTTTAATAAAATTGAAGGAAAGATATAATAAAGTAGATTCAAATCATGAGAAGTTTACATTTGTGCACATGAATATACTCATTAAAAGATTCGGTTGGCATGTAATTTATTTTTTAATAAATTAATCAATTAACCAATAAAATATTAAGCCTCACCACACTCTATCAACTAATTACCAATTTATTCAAAAATTAACTCCATCCTGACCAATTACCTCTAAAAAATATGACCGGGTACTTTGTACCGGATTTAGATGTTAGTTCTTCTAAATAAAATACAAGGAAATACAGGCTTTCCAGCTTGTATCTGTCCATATCATTTACTCCTCATTTACCACTCTAATCAACTTTGTCCTGTTCTCAGTACACTGTCCAGTTTTCTCCTCATTCTGTACATCCTTTCTCCTATGCTTTCGTATTCATATTTACACTTTTCCCTTGATGGTGAAGCACATGTGCCATCTCTGTCACTATAAATGAACTCTCTGACCCTCTTATTTCTCAGGCTCTAGAAAGAAAATTTGGAAGTCTTACTTGTCAATATCTCTCTTTCTGAAACTCCTGATTTTGAAATTTGGGAACATCTTGGAGTGAAAGGAGAGATGGAAGGGGAAGGAGAAAGCGGTAGTGAAGGAGTCCGTGGAAAGATTGGTCGAGTTCTTTTCATCTCTGCGGGTGCTAGTCACTCTGTTGCTCTCCTCTGTAAGCAATAATTCCTATTGGAATATAAGTGTTTGTGATTTTGCTAAATTCTGACACTATATATATAGATATATATGTTTAGGTTTGTGTTCTATGGGTCTATTATTTCCTAAGTTGGGTACAAAATCACAATTTTGAAATCTTGATATGGAAATGCCCAAGATTGTATTCTTGGGAATATAAGTGTTTGTGATTTTGTTAAACTTATATATACGTGTGTTAAGGGGGCTATTATTTCCTAAGTTGGATACAAAATCACGGGTCAATTTTTAAATTTGTTATAGGGAGGCCCACGATTCTAATCTTGCATTACATTGTTTAGCGAATTCCTTTGTGTTAACGCCAAGTTTCGCCGGCGCGTCCAGTCACAGAATCCACGCGCTAGAACCTGCACAGTAACAGATCACACAAAAGCTTGACGGCTTGTGTTGTCGGGGGATAGCTCCTGTGTGAGAATGAGTACAGGCCGTTACAAGGTTTTAACAATGGAGGCTAAGTGTTTAGTGCTTAAAAGTAGGAATTACCCCTTAATTGTACCCTTGGCCTTGTATTTATAATGATCTCACTGCCTTAGAATCCTTCTCCTAATCGGTTAAGGACTCCTAGCTATGGTAGTTACCATAACTTGGGTCCAACGCAATCTCCTTAAAAGATGCAAGTAGAATCCAATCTAATCACTACCCTTGGAGTAACCGATTTAATTATAATTGGGACGTCCAACTCTGCACGCAGGAAGGCCCACTGTACAGGCCCAAACTATCTTACTGTCAGGTCTAGGCTTCGGCCCAAAGGACTCGAAGGCTCGACCTCGAATACCACACAACAGGATAAGGCTCCGGCCCAAAGGGCTCGGATGCCGAACTCGAAGACATCCACCAAAGTGAGGGTCCGGCCCAGAAGAACTCAGATGCCGACCCGAACACCTCAAAATCCATCATGGGCTTCGGCCCAATGAACTCATACGACTCTTCTGATGTCGGGCCTTCAGTCCAGGTGAAGGTCAGCAGAATGCTCCCGAACATTGCCCCCTCAGTCTTCAATTATAAGGTATTTATGATTGGAGACTTGAAAGGTCAGGTATTCGAAAGGTCATGACAGCTAATAATGAACTGCCTGGGAAAACCAAACGGTCCATTCCTGACATTTGAAACGTTGCACATCTTTTCACGCCTGGCCCCACCTTAAGCATTTAATAGCCGCCCTGGGGTTCCGTGCCGTACTCCCTATAAAAACCCCTCTTCCCCATCATTACCTCCTTTACTGACTCCTCTCTCCCAAACTCCCTGTTTTCATTTTCTCCGGCAAGGCGATTTCCGGCGAGCTCATTTTTTTCCCAAAACTCCCCAAATTTACACTACTTTGCAGATATTTGAGTTCTATTCTTAGATCATCTCTTCTTCGAAACTCCTTATTTGCATCCCATCTCTTTTCAATGGCCGATTTCCCCTCCACCAGTTACCACCGGCGACCTACTAGAGGTCGAACTGCCTGATGCATCTGCTGCCACCACTCCCTCGATCCTGCCTAGTCCGGGAGACGCTGAGGCTAGGGTTCGAAGTGCTTACCACTCCTCAGAGGAGTTTTCTCACCTCCATACTCCTTCCACTATCACCCCCTCTCAGATCTCTGACATCCGATCTCTCTTCAAAATCCCTAAAGAGTACAAACTCCGAGTACCGACGTCTGATGAGAAGATGTTCTGGCGCCCCGAGGGAGAGTGGATAGCCGTCCCCTTGTACGTTCTGAAATACGGGGTTCGGTTCCCACTTCATGATTTCATTTCCTCGTTCCTGAGCTTCGTGGGAGTGGGGTTCGCGCAATTGGTGCCGAACGCGTACATCCACTTAGTCTCTTTTATAGCCATCTGCCAAGAGGTGGGCATCACTCCCGGGCTCGATCTATTCTTCGCCCTGTTCACCGTCGGTGGGTCGAAAGAACCCGGTCTTTCGGCAACTCAACAAACGCCCCAATCGCACCGTACCGATCAAGACCCCTTCAAGCAACAAGGGGTGGCATGAACATTGGTTTTTTGCCAAGGGGTCCGACCTCCAACTTCTTCCCTCCTGGGCCCATCCAACCGACCAGGCGGCTAAGGTTTCAAAGTTCCCGAAGGGTCGGGCCGATGTCTTCAGGACGTTCTACAAGCAATGACATAAGACCCAATGGAATCTGGGGCTTCTGATGGACGAAGTCCTGGTTATACAAACACGACTGTAAGTATTCTTATTTTTATTTATTTTTTATTCTCTTAAGCGTACCATGCCTTAACCCATTCGTCCCCGTGCAGTGACCATTTTCAAGCTGGAAGGCGTTGTCGACGCCTTCATCCCCACCACCATCACAACCGGGTTCATCCGACCCCCGGTGACTGACGACGCTCCTGAGGAGGATACGGTCCCTATCAGCGAGCTGTCTCTGGGATCCACGTCGGGGCCTGATCTCCCGACCACACAAAAAGGGGCGCTGAAGATGAGCCGCGCGGAGAAGGCGGCTTTGCTGAAGAAATTCAAAAAGCCCTTCAAGCCGACCATCAAAGCACCTACAAAAGTCCCTTCACCTTCCCTGCCGAAGCCGACTCTGCCACCGCCCCCTCCTCCGACCGAGATGGTCGAGGATTCGGAAGATACCGAAGAGGCTCTTCTCGAACCCCGATCCAAGAAACCTCGATTGTCGGAGGGTTCTGATCAGCCGGCGGGACAGATGGTGGTCCCTGGTCCGGACCATGCCCCCACTCCTTCTGGGCCAAGCTCTTCCCAGGGATCGCGACTACCTGTTGGCCCAAGAGCCCGTCCGAGGTTTTTCCTTTTACCCTCTTCGATCACTTCAAACTTCCTAGTGATGACGAGCGGTTTGAAGGATATTCTTCTGATCAGTTCTTGGTGGCCTATGTTCGGGCCCAGACTCAGGTAATTCCCTTTGTCCATCTGAGTACTGTTATTATCTTGGATTGTTACTTCTTGTACTGATGTATGTGTTTGCTGCAGGCCAACTGCTATACTCGCCCGAGCCATCACTCTCCTTGCCCGATCTACAAAGAAAGAAATTCAGCTGGGAACGGAGGTGGAGCTGCTCGGAGCTGATGTTCGGGGTCTGCAGTCGGAACTGAAGAAGGAACGAGATCCTCATGCCCAGACCCGAAATAAAGTTACTCGAGCGGAGGGCCAGATCAAAGAGTTGGAGCGGAAGCACGAAACTCTTCTGACCGAGAGGGATCATCTGCTCCAGGAGGTCAAGGATCGGGAGAATGCTGTTGACGTCATTACGCAGAAGTTCTCCGAGATGCATGACAAGATGATGTTCTTGATCAAGGAGAACAACACTTTAACGGCTACTGTCAATGCATTTCCCGGGAAGGTTATCAAAGCCAGACAGCAGGCCATCGCCGAATACGAGGAATCTGAAGCCTTGAATGATAAGGTCATAGCCCAATTCGGTGAGGGGTATGAGACTTATCGGGAGAAGGCAAAGGCAAAGCTGATGGCTGCTGGGCTTGATATCTCCGTCCTTGACTCTTCTGATGACGAGTCCGAAGCTGAAGATGATCCCCCTGCAGAGTAGATACTTAGGATTTGTAATTTTTTTTTTTTTTGTACTTTGCCCGAATCGTAGGCGATCGGGCTTGTAAAAGTTTTCCAAGTGTAAATGAGATCTTCTTTTTGCCCATGAATGTTTATGGTCAGTCTTACTCCTGACTAATCTCGATCGGTTATGTCCACCCGAACTTTCTGATCGGATTGTCCTTAGAGTTTACCTGATCTTGAAGGGTCTAACAATTATACCCGGGACTTGTTTCGATCAACGGTATCTTTCCGAACCTCTTGATCGGATAGTGCCCGAGATCTGTATTTTTAAGAACTTACTGAACGCTTGGTCCGTTTTGCTTGGGGCTTATCTCGATCAATGTTGTCTTTCTGAACCACTTGATCGGATAAGGGTCGGGTAGTAAGGGAATATGTGAATATAAATAAAGTTAAACATTGACAAAAATAGGAACTTTTATTTATATCATTTGAATGAAGTCGGTTACATGGATAAAGTAAGAATAACATAACTATTACTGGTAAAATTTCCTAAGTCTTCCAGCATGCCATGTATTCTTTACCTCCGAACCGTCCATTGCTCGAAGCCGGTATATTCCTGGCTTCGGCACTCCTACCACCTCATAAGGCCCCTCCCAGTTAGGCATTAACTTGCCGGTGTTCTGGGGGGTTGAAGCCTCTGACTCCCGGAGGACTAGATCTCCTAAAGCAAGCCTCCTAAACTTCACCTTCTGATTGTAGTGTCGGGTTGTCCGTTGCTAATAGATTGTCAACCTCATCATAGCCGAATCTCGGACTTCATCTAGCAGATCCAAATTCGTTCTCAGGCCCTCGTCATTGTATACCCTTTTGTACTGGCTGACGCGAAGGGTGGGGGATCCGATCTCGACAGGTATGAGAGCATCGGTCCCGAATGCCAGTCTGAATGGAGAGTCCCCAGTTGTAGTCCTTGGAGTAGTTCGATACGCCCACAAAACAGATAACAGCTCTTCAGGCCACCGACCTTTCAACTCATCCAATCTGTGTTTTATCCCGTTGAGTAGGGTTCGATTGGTCACTTCCACTTGACCATTTGACTGAGGATGGGCTACCGAAGTCTTGCGATGTTGGATGCCTTAACTCCTTCAGAAAGCCCTCGAATTTTGATCCCACGAACTGTCTGCCATTATCTGAGACAACTGCCATTGGGATCCCGAACCGATAGACTACTCCCTCTTTGAAAAACTTCAAACACACCTGCTCGGTGATCTTTTGTAGCGGTTTAGCTTCGACCCACTTAGTCATGTAATCAATGGCTACGATCACAAAGCTAACTTGTCCCTTAGCTTTTGGTAGAGGACCCAGGATGTCAATGCCCCATACAACAAAGGGAATTGGGGATAAGACCGAATAGAGCTCTTCCGGAGGTTGATACGGAATATTGCTGTTCAGTTGGCACTTGGGGCACCTCCTTAACGAATTCTTTTGCCTCAGTGTAGACAGTCGGCCAATAATACCCCTGCCTCAGGATCTTATGTGCCAGTGACTTCGCCCCCATGTGATCCCCACAGATCCCTTCATGCACCTCCCGAAGTGTGTAGTCTTGCTTCTGAGGAGTCAAGCATTTGAGCAGTGGAGAGCTAAAGGCCCTTCGGTATAGGTCTCCATCTATCAGAACGAAGTTCGAGCTTCGGTGTTTAACTTGTCTGGCTAGGATTCGGTCCGAAAGGAGGGTCCCATCAGTCAAATATGAGATATAAGGTGTGAGCCAACAATTGAGTTGGTCCAAAGCCAGGACTTCTAACTTCGGGATACTTGGCTTTTGCAGAACCTCCAGGTACACTGATCCATTGAAGGAGTTTGCTTCAGTAGTTGCCAACTTTGCCAGGGCGTCTGCTATTGTGTTGTTTGACTGGTCCACCCTCTGACAACTGTGTGATGCGAAGTATGTAAGCTGAACCTTTACCTCGGCCAAATATTTCATCATCCTTGCCCCTCGAGCCTCGTACTCGCCCGAAAGCTGCTTGACTACCAGCTGCGAATCACTGTAGATGATCAATCTCTGCACCTCTAAGCTTCGGGCCAACCGTATCCCTGCCAAGATGGACCTCATACTCTGCTTCATTGTTTGTGGCCTTGAACCCGAAGCGAATAGCTTGCTGCACCTTGAACCCCTCGGGACTTGTCAGGATGACCCCCGCTCCACTGACCTCCGAAGTTGACGATCCATCCACGTATAACGTCCATGAGGTTTGTCCTGGTTGTGTTTCGGCCACTACACTTGCCTCGGGTTCGGTGAAAGGAACACTCTACCACGAAATCTGCCAATGTCTGCCCTTTGATTGCCGTTCGGGGATGATACTCTATAGCGAACTGTGTTAGCTCCATCGCCCATGCGGCCAACCGTCCTGATACCTCGGGCTTGTGCAAAATCTTCTTCAAAGGCTGATCCGTGTAGACCACTATCAATCGACCCTGGAAATAGTTCCTGAAGTTTCCTGCTGGCGATTATGAGTGCGTAGGCAAACTTTTCCAGGCTCGGGTATCTTGTCTCTGCGTCCCGAAGAACATGGCTGACATAGTACACCGGGAACTGCTTTACTCCCTTATCTGTCACCAGTGCCGCCCCTACTGCCATAGGTCTGGCAGCCAAATATAGGTATAAAGGTTCTGAGGGGGTTGGTTTCATTAATAATGGTGTCGTGCCCAGGTACCTCTTGATCTCTTGGAACGCGTCTTCACATTCCGAAGTCCACTGGAAACTCTTATCGTTTTTCGGAACCCTTTAGAGTATCAAAAAAGGGTAGACATCTCTCAGCTGACCTTGACACGAATCTCCGAAGGGCAGCTATTCTGCCCGTCAACCTCTGAACATCTTTGTATGTCTTCGGAGATTTCATGTCTAAGATCACCTGAGATTTTTGCCTGGATTGGCCTCAATTCCCCTCTTACTGACCCAGTATCCCAGAAATTTCCCTAAACTCAGTCCGAAGGTGCATTTGGTCGGGTTCAGTCTCAGGTTGTGTTGCCTTACCGTTTCGAAGCTAGTCTGCTAAATCCTCCAGATGATCCCAGACTGACATGCTCTTGACGATCATGTCGTCCACGTACACTTCCATACTTCGCCCCAGCTGTTTCCCGAATTACGAAGTTCATCATCCGTTGGTAGGTCGCCCTTGCGTTCAGCAGTCCGAAAGTCATCTTCCGATACGCGTATATAGTCCCGATGTGTGATGAAACTGGTCTTCGGGATATCTTCCTTGTGCATCGAGATTTGGTGATATCCCGAGAAAGCGTCCATGAAGCTTAAAATTCCATACCCCGAAGTGGCATCAATTAGCTGGTCTATGTTGGGTAAGGGATAGAAGTCTTTAGGGCATGCCTTATTCAAGTCCGTGTAGTCGATGCACATCCTCCACTTCCCATTCTGTTTCTGAACTAAAACCACATTCGCCAGCCATTCGGGAAAGTCGATCTCGAAGATGAACCCTGCCTCTAACAATTTAGTAACCTCTTCATCTATAATCTTCTGTCTTTCCGGGGCGAAGATTCTTCTTTTCTGTATCACTGGCTTTCTCTTCGGATCAGTATGGAGCCTGTGTAATGCTATCGACTCGCTTACTCCGGGCATGTCGCTAGGTTCCCAAGCGAAGATGTCGGCATACACTCGAAGTAATTCTACCAGACCCGTTCGCAGCTGATCGGATAATCCCGCCCAGATTTTGATCAGTTTGTCTGGATTCCCCAGTATCAACTCAACATCTTCTGTTTCCTCTGTTGGTAGAGCCATGGGTTCGGTGCTGCCTTCGGTGAACGGTTCTATCTCGATGGTCATCGTCTGTTTCTGCTTGCTGACCCCGACCCCTGAAGAAATCAAGGTATTCCGATAGCACCTTCGGGCGATATCGAGATCTCCTTTTACTTCCCATATCCCGTCTGGTGTTGGAAACTTGATTTTGAAATGGGGTATAGACGTTACTGCATGCAGTGCTGCTAAAGTAGGCCTTCCCAAGATGGCATTGTAAGTCGAATCCACTTGTACAACAAAATTTTTTACCATAATTTCTGTTTGCTGTGGGGCCGTACCGAATCTGACTGGTAGTTCTATCGTACCTGACACATGAACCGGGTCGCCACTGAAACTGTATAGCGGACCCTCTGTTCCCAGTTCCATCTTCTTTCTTCCCAACTCCATCCTCTGGTATGCATGTGTGTAAAGTATGTCGACTGATGATCCGTTGTCGATCATCATTCCTTCATGTCCATTGGCCCGACCTGAGCCGTTATCACCAGTGCTCCGTCGTGAGGTTCAATG
Source organism: Panax japonicus (assembly GCA_020205505.1). Classification (NCBI taxonomy): domain Eukaryota; kingdom Viridiplantae; phylum Streptophyta; class Magnoliopsida; order Apiales; family Araliaceae; genus Panax; species Panax japonicus. The sequence goes on from CM035092.1 coordinate 36,766,641, forward strand.
TGGTCAGCATGGTAGTCATCATCAGAGAAGGAGATGGTCGTGCCTGAATATGGCCTGTCCTTTCTGGGCGAGGAGCCGGCTAGTGACAGTATGGCCGCGAGATGCCCACTCCTCTTCCTACCGGTTACACGCCCTACCGACCCGCCCGATATCACATCAATAATTCCTCGGGTTTGCGGGTTCGGTTGCGGCTGTGTTTCCCGGGTGAGATCTATGTTCTCCTCTCGCGGGGCTTCCGACCCTTCCCTGCCGACTACATACTGTACCAACTGCCCATTCTGAACATTCTTTTCTATCAAGTCTTTCAAGTTATTGCAATCTTCTGTCGTGTGGCCCCGACTCTGGTGATACGTATAATACTTGTTCCTGCCCCTTTTAGTCGGCTTCGGGATCGATGGGCAGGGTTCGAAAAAGGGCTTGTTTCGCATCTCCTCCAGTATCTTAGCCCGTTCCGTATTGAGAGCGGTGTACACTTTGTTGACATTTTTGTTGGGGGAAGGCTGGTCTTCCACTGCCCGACCCTCCCCCGTTGTAGTTCTTCTTACTGTAGCTATCCGTCCTCCCCTGACTGTCTGGCTTTTGATAACTCTGTTTGTCCCGATCCTTGGACTTCTCGTACGACTGAGATTGTGGTTTGAAGTTCCCCATCGCTTCCTCGATCGCTATATGACCCTCGGCCCTGTGAAAGGCTTCTGTTAGGTCAATCGGGGGGTTGATCACCAGGTCTTTCATTAGCTTCTTCGATCTTCCGATGTCTAGCCCTGTTGTGAAAAATCCCAAGGCTTGTGGGGAATTTAACTCCGCCACCGACCCCACAGCTTCTCGAAATCTTTTAACATATTGCCCCAGGCTCTCATCTGATCTTTGTCTGACCTGCATGAGGGATGTTGTAATCTTCTCCCGTCTCTTATTACTCCCGAACCAGGCATGAAACTTTTCCCGAAGGTCATTCCACGAATTTATCGATCCCGATGCCATGGTTCCCATCCACTCCCTGACACTCTTCTTCAAGATAGTGGCAAACATGTGACACTTTGCCGCGTCGGAGTGGCCATAATAAGTCATTAGTCTGTCGTACCCATCGGAATGGTCGTATGGATCCCCCAACCCGTCATAAGTCTCTATCGGGGGCATCTTCTTTTTGGAGTCTGCTGTCTCCTGATTAATTTATGGCGAGAAGGGCGACCCTATGCAGGCCGAAGGCGCCCCTGTTGAACTTCTGGCCAACAGCAACTTCTCCAGATCGGCTACCCTTTGGGCGAGGGAATCGGATTCTCCTCTATGAGGGGACGACCGGGGTCTATCCCTCTCATATTCGGGAACCTCGTCTCCTCTCCTCTGCCCCGACCTGCCCGGATGCTCTGATCGCCGACATGCTGATCGGCTCTTCCTCCAGCTTCGGCCATCCCTCGAACGGGTTCGGTGCCGGCTCCTTTCCCGATCAGCCTCTCTCCTTCGGGGTGACCTAGACCGGCTGTGGTGTCTATGCCTTCTAGAGGACGCCTCTTGCTCTCCGACCACGTTAGCCATCTGTAGCTCGAGCTCCTCCTGCTGAAGACGTAGGGCCATCATGACATCTTTATTTTGCTGCATCTTTCTCTGCAGGATAAATTCTCTCTGATCTCGACCACCTTGGCCATGACTCTTTCCATGCGCCTCCAAGGCACGTGAATTATTTTCGTCCGCCCGACTAGCCTGGTTGGGGGTTCGTTGGCTTTCGTGGAAGAGCCTTCGTCGGGGGGAGCCAGCCGGATCCTTCTGATCTTCCTGGATTCTGGAACGCAGTCCGTCTTTCACCGACCCTCTCACCTGAGTGGTCTGGTGTGTCTTGGCCTTTTCGCGGTCCGAAACTGCATACTCCACGCTCGCCATAGTTTCTCACCCGAAAAGAATCCGATTGTGATTGATTAAGCACTAAAAAGCCCTCCTTCTAGCGCCAATGTTAACGTCAAGTTTCGCCGGCGCGTAAAATCACAGAATCCACGCGCTAGAATCTGCACAGTAACAGATCACACAGAAGCTTGACGGCTTGTGCCGCCGGGGGATAGCTCCGGTGTGAGAATGAGTACAGGCCGTTACAAGGTTTTAACAATGGAGGCTAAGTGTTTAGTGCTTAAAAGTAGGAATTATCCCTTAATTGTACCATTGTCCTTGTATTTATAATGATCTCACTGCCTTAGAATCCTTCTCCTAATCGGTTAAGGACTCCTAGCTATGGTAGTTACCATAACTTGGGTCCAACGCAATCTCCTTAAAAGATGCAAGTAGAATCCAATCTAATCACTACCCTTGGAGTAACCGATTTAATTATAATTGGGACGTCCAACTCTGCACGTAGGAAGGCCCACTGTATAGGCCCAAAGTATCCCACTGTCAGGTCTAGGCTTCGGCCCAAAGGACTCGAAGGTCCGACCTCGAACACCACACAACAGGATAAGGCTCCGGCCCAAAGGGCTCGGATGCCGAACCCGAAGACATCAACCAAAGTGAGGGTCTGACCCAGAAGAACTCAGACGCCAATCCGAACACCTCAAAATCCATCATGGGCTTCGGCCCAATTAACTCATACGACTCTTCTGATGTCGTGCCTTCAGCCCAGGTGAAGGTCAGCAGAATGCTCCCGAACACTCTGTTTTGTGGTTCAGTCACTTATGGTAAGAAATAGCTTAATTTTTCTGTATTTTAAGTTGAGAGAACATTTAGTTCACAAATCACAAGTTATTTTGGTTGTGCTTGTTCCTGTATAAACCAGATAAATACAAGACACCTGCTGTAAAATGTTAATTTGAAAGTCATCTTGTTGTCAAGGTCGGTACTTTTACTGAGTTTTGTACAATATAATCTATCTGTTTTTTTTAAATTTCTGATGAGAGGTTTATGCTAATTCTGGTCTCAAGTGATTTTATTTATATTTACTTGATAATTTCATTTTATAACAACATATGGTATGCTTGGAGTCTTGATATGCCTAATTTATTGGTGCTTTGAGATTTATGCTGTTGATGTTGTTGATTTAAGTACTATTGAATCTATTGTAAGTGACGCCTCCATTTTTGTGTAATCAGCTGTGTTTCCTTATTCAACATCTTTTTAATTTGTTTTTGATTATAGTGTAATATAGTGCTTATGACTATAGGATAGGGGACTGTGACAATGGGTATCTAGTTTAACCTCTAACAGCCTGATGAAAGCATAAGATCTAAACAATATTTCAAGTAAAAAGTAGGCAAAAAGACCTTTTTAATCACTGTACTCTAACAGCCTGATACATTTTTTATTTCGTAATTGTCCTTGTACAATTTTATAGGTGAACAGTGTGGTCCTTAATGTGTGTAAGAGGTAATGACATGGAATTAAAAAAAAAAGGAAAAGCCATGTTGGATTTCTCAGCTAATTATATGGCAAATGAAGCGTCTTTATGTCATTGAACATTTTCCTTCTTCTTCCTTTCTCCTTTTCAACCATTTTTTTCTGCAAATTTTCTATATTTTATGTAATATAGTAAAAACCCACTCTCTCCCCCCACCAACAATCTGACGCCCCCAAATTCGGGTACCTTCAACCCTGGATATGGTGCAGTACTATACATCCACACACTTCATCTTTCTAAAAAGGTTAAACAGTAATTCAACTGTAAACCGTCTTTACTCAAGAGTCTGTACCGTATACAAGAAAAAAGGATCACTTAAATGGGATGGATCATGCATCTATGTGTGTTAAACTAATCCTTCTGTTATTATTGCATCAATTAATAATTAAGTTGCATGTTAATAATCTATTGTTATTGAAAATAATTTCCACTATGGAGAAAATCTGACTTCAATTATACTTTGCAGCTAGAAATGTTGTATGCTCATGGGGACGAGGAGAGGATGGACAACTAGGTCATGGGGATGCTGAAGATCGATTTTCTCCCACTCAAGTGAGTGCCTTAGATGGCCAGGAAATAATATCAGTTAGCTGTGGAGCCGATCACACTACTGCATATTCAGAGTTGAGTAGGCAAGTGTTCAGTTGGGGATGGTATGTTATCTCTACACAATAATTATGTAATAACTATTGATTTTTTTTTGTTACCCTTATATATTATAGCTTGTGGTGCTTTTGTCCCTCGAACTTCCTGAGTTTGGAGCTTATTTTATGCTAAAATTGACAAGGAAACATTTAAAATACCTGTTAATAGATTTTTTTTGGGACATCTTAATGACATTGTACCACAACCTATGTATAGAATTCGGAAAGACTTATTGATTGTTCTCGTTATATTCTTTAGCTATTGTTGGCTTGGCTCAAAACTTAGCCAGCATTTACTAACAGAGTAGATGGTGAAATTTTCGACCCCTTTAGAAGTAGAGATATGGAGATATACGCATAGTACATGTCAGTGTTTAATAATAGGAGGATATATTTACCCACATCACTACCATTTCCCTTATCTTTTTTCCCGCAAGGATGTTACGTTGTGATTTTAAGTGGTTCTATTTTGGTTTGAGTTGAGATTTCTTTTAGTTGACTGAATGCCATAATCAGGTTTTTTGGGTCTCCAATATGTATAATTAATTATAGCTTCGTACTATGAAAGGAATATTTTTATTTAATATGTTGTTTTGGCCAACCTTAAATGGAAGTGGTTGAAAAAACACCTACTGGTTGAAACTTTGACAATAGGCTTCTCTTTTTAATAATAAAAATGAAAAAGAGTAGATGGGCGTACTTTTTATTGCTACTTTCAGATCAAAACAATGCCTCAAAAATTATAAGATTATACAATATATAGTATTGGTAGTATAATACTATAAAGTCGGACTAGAAACTGCGAGTATAAATAATTTGACAATTAATTTTTGATTATCAATACTTTTTTTCTGAAAAGTGGCTATGGTTACTACACAAGGCCCTAGGCCTACCAGCAGGTTTTCTATTATCAAGTTGGCTTATATGCCTCCTGTATAAAATAATTTGGGTCGAAGATGGGATTTGTGGAGAATCTGGACATATCTGCCTTGGGCATTTGCAAGGCCTATGAACCTCTATATCCACCGCAGAGCTAGATTTTCTTTGCAAGGGGTTCAAAACGTATATGTAGGTCTTACGGTTAAAATATTGGCGGGTCAAAACACTGATTCCTTTCAAGTTTTAATGATGACTTGATGAGGTGAGCATAGAATCAAATTATTAGACAGTTTAAACTCACTTTCCTAAACATTTCTTTTTTCACTAGCAAATTTTTCTTGTCTGAAAAGTCAAGGGGTCAGTTTAACTCCTTATTCACTATGTGCACACACTTCCTATATCTTAGCCAATCTTTCGAGGAAGCCTTTGCAGAAGGACTTTGGAGCTCTACCAGGCCTTCAAAGTAATATTTTCCTTCTTTTTCCTCACCAATCTATCATTTGAAACTATAGCAGACTGGCAAATTCTCGAAATTAAATGTAGTAGTAAAACAGCATTCTTAGTTGCCTCCACATTTCTGCTGCATGTCTTTATGACTTGGCTAACCATATACCAAACAACATTTTCTGTTTTACTTGCACTCGGTTCTTTTAGTTTAGTCAAACATCATCGCAGAAATAGTTTATGCTTTGGTAATACGTTACAGATCATCAAATGTCCATTTTTAAACCCGGGCTGCATAAGTATTGTATCTTACATATTTTATGAATTTCCTTGTATAAATCTTTTATGGTTTACATGTAACTTTCAATTATGTTCTCTTGCCAATTTCGTTGGGATGGTTACATTTTCAATTTTATACATATTGTCTTGTTTTAGACAATTGTGTTATGTCACACTTTACTGATTCTTAGTTAACTTGATAGTATTTGCTCTTTTGGAAAATGTGTAGGGGTGATTTCGGGAGGCTAGGTCATGGAAACTCAAGTGATGTGTTTATTCCTCGGCCAATAAAAGCATTATATGGTCTACATATAAAACAAATTGCTTGTGGGGACAGCCATTGTTTGGCAGTGTCCATGGAAGGCGAGGTGCAGAGGTTGGTTGCATTCGTTGCTATTCTAATGAAATTCTTATTTATTATTGAACCTCAACCTTCTGTATGTGCACTGCTGAATATAACTGTGGTTGTGATTAAACTTCCAGAGTCTCTTTGAGCATTTGATTCACAATTAATTCTTAACTTTAAAAAAAAAATTAAATCTTATGGTGAAAATCTAAACAACCAGGTAGGTCAAGTTCTCAATAGCAAATGTGTGGATGTGAAGTTTTAGTTATTACTTTAGGCGGTCCGGATCTTTAGCTCACCCCTTATCCAATTCACCCGAGCTCACCCCTCTTTAGCGACGGACCCGGCGACGGTTCGGTCATACAACCGTCGTCTATACTTTTAGCGACGGACAACATATAGTGTCGCTAAAAGTATAGACGACGGTTAGTATGACTGAACCGTCGCCGGGTCCGTCGCTAAAGGGGGGGGGGTGAGTTCGGGTGAGTTGGATAAGGGGTGAGCTTAAGATCCGGACTCTTACTTTAGGAAAATAATATAATATCAAACTACTCCATCCTCAAAATAATGTCTGAAGTGAAACTTTATTTTTTTTCTAATTGGTATAAGTCAAAGATATAAAACTTGTGGACCCCAATAAAAGTCCTCCAATACAAGTAAAAATGAATAACTGTAATTTGTTCCAACACTTCTAGTTGAAACCCATATTTAGGGTTGTGAGAAAACAAAGAAATTGGTGAATATGATCCTTCTCATCATTATTGTATATACTGTTATAATCCAACTACAATTAAGGTTCTAATTAGAGCTGTAATCAAGGCTAAATACTATCTTCCCTAAATAGCTAGATTCTAATAATATTCCGGCAAAGGTGCAAAAATGCCCCTGTGGTTTTACTCGAAGTCCCACTTAGCCCATGACCTTTTTTTTTTCAAAAGTAAGCCTGACGTTACAAATTTTAAGTCAACTGTACATGCCACCTAGACTAACTTTGCTAACACGTGGACATATTTTAGTTTTTTTTTTCATTCTTCTCCCTCTTTTCTCTCTCCTTTCTTCTCCCTCTTTCTCTCTCTCTTCTTCTTCTTCCTCTGTTCCCCCCTCAAACTTCCATAAACCCTGAAAACTATGTTAACCCTTTGCAAAACCCTCACTTCACCCATTTCTCCTCCGCACAATTTATCATTCCCTCTCCACCCAAATCCCAGACGAACCCAACTTACTCCACTACGACGAACTAATCAATGTCGTCGGCCTGCACCAGAGACTTCGCCGCGGAGGGACACCTCCTCTACAAGCGGTGGCGCGACGGTTTCTTCAACACCAGTAACACCTTCAAGTTCATCTCCGCTGATCTGTCCGTACTCGACCTTTTAGCAATCCGTCTCCGGTCTCGACAAAGTGTTCGCAAGGAAGGGCGCACACGACTCTCTCGTATCTCATCTCTCGAAATTGCAGCGCACTGGACGACTCTCTCGATTAGGATTCCGCCTGATGTTATGACGTATAATTTTATTTTGATGGCTTATTGTTTTGTGGGAGATTTGCTGGTGGCGGCCGGAGTGACGACTAAAATGGAGGATGAGGGGATGGTGTTTGGTGCGGAGGAGAGATGGTGAGGTGAGGGTTTTGTTTTTTCTAGCAAATGTTTCGTTGTTTATATGTCCTCTCTCTGATTATTCAAGATATATGCTTGTTGTTCGGGTGATTGAGAAAAAATGGATGAAGGTGCAATTTAGGCGACTTTAGAATTTTCAGTCCAGAGTAGGCTAATTCTTTAGCTGAACTTGGGTATATACATACATTAAGGATTGTCCGCTGTGATTTTAAATAAAAAAAATTCAATAGGGTGATTATAACTCATATAGCTGCGAAAATTGAAAACCATCCGTCTTCAAAAGTTGATTTGTAATAGGGCTAAATACATTTTCGTTACATTAAGTACCACCATATTCATGATTTGGCCCCAAAAGAATTTGGGCTTAGAATTTACTACGTCAAATACCTAATTGCATAATGTAGACCACAATTTCAGAATCCGTACCTAATTTTCCGGCCAGACAGGTTTTTGTATTCGGTTTGACCGTATAGAATACGATTTGACTTATTAAATTCGTATAAATACTTATTTTGACATGTAAATTATTAAAATTAAATATTAATACAAAGATTACCAAATACAATTTTTTTTAATTTTTAAATTAAAAAAAGACGTAATTACCAAAAAAACCAATAAACTTTTAAACACAAATTATATTTGACAAAACTAATATTTATCCCATTGTACTTGATTTGATACCTTTTATGGAATAACCCACTGAACTTTTAAAAAATTCTTGTTTTTGTATAAACAAGTAAACATACATGTATTTAATCCTTCACACCTAATTAACTCAAAAAAAAATATATAAAAAACTAACACAACGGATTAATGTCAAAAAAATTGATTAACCCCATCACTTAATCAAAATAAAAATAATTAGTCGATTAACTAATCAAATAAAATAATTGAATACAATTTTATTTTAAAAAGGTTAATACAAGTAAAATAGCAAAATCTAACAAATTATAAAAAATTAGAAAATCTCAATTTGGAACAACCTAAATCTAGTGAACAATCCCAAATTCTGGGATATTTCTTCATCCTATTACAGGAAAATCTAAAGTCATAATGATATTTTTCTTCAATTCACCATCTTAAGTAATCAAAAATTGTAAGCAAAATAAAAAATACTTTCTCAAAGGATTGATCAGATTCGGCATACCAAATCGTTTCACCATCTGCTACACGTATACATATGTACATATATTTTTACGAAGGAGTTGTCAATGATCGGGTACAACAGCAGAGATGTGAAAGCAACATCGTAGCTCACAAAAATAGAGTTTGACAATAATTTTGTAGATCTAGCTGACAATAGAGGCGATAAAGGTTTTTTCCTTCTTTTTCTTCCATCATTCTTTTCTTTTTTTTGTTAAATTGTTTTGAATCTGGGTATTTTGATCTTTTAATTTATGGGTTTAATTTCATTTTGGAGTTTTGAGGTTTTATGAAAAAAAATTGAAGATGGTGAATGAGTTGAAATTTTTGGTTTGAGATTCCTGGAAGTCAATTCATGAATGTTTGCAGGGGAAGATAATATATGTGAATGGGTTGGAGATGATGGTTTTGAACATCGGTTTGTGAATTTTCGGATTAGAGGAAGCACGCCTATGAAATAAAGATGAAAATCCTCTTTCATTCCATAATTGGATCTTCAATTATATTTAGCATCTATTTTTTTAATAAATTTGATAACATGAATAAATCTGAATTGAAATTTTATGTGTTTACATTTGTTCAAGTACCGAGGTTTGATGTTTTGTTCCTTTAATTTTTAGAGAGAGAAGAGGTATTTGTTTTATAGGTTTTATACTGTATTTTTACGATATTAGTTACTTTTTTTAAAAAAAAATTAAGTCAAACCGTATATTTATATGGTCAACTGGTATTAAATTTACAAAATCCGAACGGTTTCTTGGGTGGGTCGGGTATTCCGACCAATTTTGGTCGGATTCTGAAATTGGGGGCTAAATTGTATCAAATTAGACAGTTGATATAATAAAGTGTTAAGCCCAAATTCTTTGGGAGCCTAATCAGGAATATGATGATACGAATATGATGGTAATTCATGTACTAAACTGTATTTAGTCCTTTGTAATATTGATTTTCACAACAGAGCCAAGTGTAGTTCAAGAGTAAGCTGATCCAAGCTATTGTTTCGGGATAAATGTTTAGATGTTGTCTTCTACATTATTATGCTCCGAAATGGATTGTTGTTGCTTACATTATCAAAATTTTGGCTTTATTCTTCCGATGCTTTTTGTATATATTTCCACAATTATCAAAATATTTGAGATTTGTTAGAAATCAGATTCAGTCATGCAGTTTCGCTTCCAATTTATGTGAAGGAGAAAGATACTGCATGGTTTGTGAGATTTTGTGTAATAACCAAGAATTTCTGTGGTACATTGTAAATAAATATATTAAATAATCTGTAGTAGATTATGGATGATTAAGTGATTATGTGAATAATATGCTAGAATATTTAAAGGAAGTCTCACTAATAAGTTAAATAAGTTAGTGAACTAACCTAAGTATTTTAATAATCTAAGAAAATATAATTAAGGTGTTAAACCCTAATTAAATACTCAATAAACTTGAATAAGACAAGTCTAATTGGGTTATATAAGTTAATTAACATTATTGATTGATGAGAATGTGATATCAATAATAATGAGTATTAGTTCATGTGATAATAGAGTTAATGTTACTAAGGATGACAAGTAATTTAAACAAGCCCAATAATCTATTTAAGCATCGGACTTATAGATAATTTGATTTAAGAGCAACTAAATTGTTAAACTAGTCCAATATTAAATTTAATGGGCAAATATGCAAGTAGCACAATTATTTAATTGTGGAGGCCTAAGTTCATTTTAATTAGTAAACCAAACTAATTAATTTCAAGCCCAAAAGAATTAAAGGATTGGCCCAATCCTAGCCCAATTAAAGGATTGGCCCAATCCTAGCCGGGTCGGGTCGAAGCCTAATAATGGGCTGCTATGTACTCGGAAGTTGGGCGTTCGCATAGGATGGTTATGCGTATGATCATGCAAGTGTTGTAAAGCCATAACAAGTGATCATAACCTTAAGTAATGTTTGAATTTGAATTAAAAAGACGAACATTACGAACGTAAAATACTTTACATAATTTAATGTTTAGTAGAGACGTTGGACGAGCGTGCTAAGCATACACAATGATGTGTTGCTTAGGTGTTGTCATAGATGAATTGGGACGTATCACGTACGAATGTCGAAACGTTGTGACAAATGTTAAAAAACTTGAAGCGTGTCCTGATTTTTATAAAGCGGACATGGTAAGAAATGAAATACAGTTAATGTAAAACATAATTGATCTCTATGTGGCTAATTGGTGTGTAAACGTGATTGATATCATGTAGGATATTTGAAGAGCATTTAAGCTTATAAATTAAAGAGTGCTTAAGACAAGTATTCTTAAAATTTTTCGCTAGTTTTCTAACTTCGTTCGATTATATTCCTATGACTGTTATGTGATGTTTTGAAGTTAAAAACTAATGCAATGCTTATATGATTGTGTGAATTCCATACTGATGCAAATCTTTAGTATTTGTTCAAGTATTCAAGCTAAGTTATGGCATAAATTGCTAAAGTTTTAAAGTTCTATTATCCATGAACTATTTAAGAAAATGTTGATGCCATTTGTTTCGGCTAGACGGAAATTAATTTTTTTTTTCGATTTGATATTGAATCTTTGAAATATTATTGATGTTAAGTAGAGTTATCCAAACCAAGTTGTTTTAGTGCGGATTCAAAGGTAAGTCTGAGAATGAACAACCCAAAGTTTTTAGTCGAAAATCCCGGTTGACACACAAGGTGTCAAAAATTAACGCAGCCGTTTAAAGTGAGTGTTGAACAACATAGAGTACCACATGTTGATCACCTAGAAGTGCTCGTAAGTGAATTAGTGTCAAACCTTTTACGAATGAAAAGAAAGTTCTTGGTCTTTTGACCAACTTAACATGTCGTTTCAAAAATGTTTTAAACGAAAAGATGTTATTTATTCCTGCTTATTCGGAATGGTTCACATCTATTGTGCAGTTGTTGAATAATAATGACATGATTCTTGATTTTGTTGTTATTAAAATTGTTATACTTGATGAACAATTAAATGCTCATCCTTGCTTAAATTAAAATGGGCTAAATGTCACTTTTGACCCTCTATGTTACCACCCACTTTTAAAGTTGTCCCTAAAGTTCATTTTTTGCCAATTAAGTCTTTAAAGCTACTTTTTTTGGCGTTTATGTTCCTTTTACTTGATTTTACCCCAACCTAACCCATTTTGACCAAATTTTGACCTAACCCAATCCTAATTTCAGTTTTAATTTTTTTTAAACTAAAAAGGTTTAAATTATTTTAAAAATAATATTTTATTTAAAATAATTAAAAAAATTATTAGTTAAAATATTTTTAAAAATAATTATTATTTTCAAGAAAAAATATTATTAACTTTTATATTTTTTTTTTCATAAAATGAGTAATATTTCATAAAATATATACTCCAAAATATTCAATAAGAAAATAAAAGTTTATTTTCAAAAAAAAAAGATTTGATTTTTATCAATTTTTATGTAAAATTTTATTTTCAAATTTTTTTTTTGTCTTTACCATTATTATACGTATTATTAATATTAGAAATTTAAAAAACAAAAAATAAAAATAAAATACAAAAAACTTTAAAACATAAATAAAAATACTGATTCAATTTTTATAAAAAAAATTAAATTTTTATAAAAAAAAAATAAATTTTTTTTAAAATAATTATTATATTCAGGAAAAAATTTAAAGTTTAAAATATCTTTTTTTAAATAATAATTATTTTTAATATTTTAAAATAAAATATTAAATTTAAAAAGTAATAAAAGTAATTATTATTTTCATGAAAAAATATTAGAAACTTTTTATTTCAAAAATGAGTTAAGTTTCATAAAATATAGATTCAAAAAAATTAAAGTTTATTTTTTTCCTGAAAATAATAATATTTTTACATTTATTTTTTTTTAAAAAAAAATTGAATCAATTTTTTTATTTATCTTTTACTGTTTTTGTATTTTAATTTCTATTTTTAGTTTTTGTTTTTTAAATTTTAAATATTAAGAATACATATAATAATGGTAAAGACAACTTTTTTCTTCTGAAAATAAAATTTTTCATAAAACAAATCTACTTTTTTAAAACAATTTTATTTTTCGAATTTAATTTTTTTGAATCTATATTAATTTATGAAACGTTACTCATTTTATGAAAAATATAAAAGTTTCTAATATTTTTTATTGAAAATAATAATTATTTTGAAAAATATTTAAAATAATATTCATTTTTAATATTTTAAAATAAATTGTTTTAAAAAAATTAATTTTAAAACAATAATAAATTTTAAAATAATTTTAAAACTTTTTAAGTTTTTTTTTTGAAAAAATAAAACTGATATTGGGTTCGAGTCAAATTGGGTCGGGTTGTGTTAAAATTTAATAAAAATGGACCGGGTTGGTGTCAAATCGAGTAAAAAGAACAGAAATGACAAAATGTTACTTTAAGGACCTAATTGACAAAAAATGAACTTTAGGGACGACTTTAAAAGTGGGTAGTAACTTTGAGGGTCAAAAGTGACATTTAACCAATTGGAATGATTTCACCTAAGTCATAACAGATTGAAGGATCCGGTAAAGACAAATGAAAAAAAAACATGAATGAATAGAATACCTTGTAATAGCATAATATTATTATGTAATAGATAATATTATTTTGTTTGAACATGTAATGGTCACAACCTGGGACTGAACAGATACGAGTCATAGGTTGATATGTTTGTAATAATATAGTAATTACATTCGTGTCATTAAGGTTATATATATAGATGCGTGTGAATGAATAGTACCGTGTAGCACCATATCCAGGTGCGTCACATAGCAGAAGGAATGCCACAACTAGGCTCAAAATCCATCAACTCCTCTGCACTAGTATATTTCTTTCCTTGAGGAGATGATGGAGCAAGATAGAATGATTAAGATTCCCAGAACATGAGTAATATAAACTCGGTTAGGAGGATGAGAACATTTATACCCTTTTTGTGTAGGAGAGTACCCAATGAAGATATAAGGGAGAGATTTAAGATCAAGTTTACCCCGAGTAGGATTTTTATCATGGACAAAGCACACAACCAAAAACCCATGGAGAAAGTGAAGGGTCAGGAAAATGTTTGAGAAGTGAGGTTGGGCTCTGATTACCTAGAACTCTGGAAGGAAGCCGATTGATGAGAAAGGTAGCAGTAAGAACATCACCCCAGAAAGATTCAGGTGTTTTCATGGTGAACATGAGTGTGCGGGCAAATTCTAGCAAGTGACAATTTTTTGTCTAGGCAATGCCATTTTGTTCTGAAGTTTAATACAAGAAGTATGAAGAATAATGCCCTAAGCGCCATCGATATATTCACAACCATTGTCACTATGTAAAATTTTGACCTTAGTATCAAATTGTGTTTGTATCATTTTATGAAATTCTCGAAAATAGGAAAAAACTTCATTTTTGAAACGAAGAAGATAAAGGCTAGTTATATGAGAATAACAATCAATAAATGCAATAAACCAACGATGACCGGTAGGAGAAATAACTCGAGAAGGTCCCCAAACATCATAATGAATAACAACAAATGGTTCAAAATGACGATTATGAATAACAGGATAGACCGAGTGTTTGCGATTAGCTAATTCACAAGGTTCACGAAAAAAAAAACGATTTTTTTTACATGTTAAATGAGGAAACAAAGATTCTAAAGTACTAAACGAGGATGTCCCAGACGACAATGCCACTGATGAAGGGAGGCCAGACTGGAGTCATAGATAGATTGAAGAGCCTGAGTGGAAGTCCATTTCTCAATCAAAGGTAGAATAGTTTGAGGAACATCTGGATAGTATAGGCCACCAACTGCACTACTACTACCAATCGTCTGCCTCGTCACCAAATCTTGAAATATACAATGAGAAGGAAACAAAGTGGCCGAGTAATTTAGAGACTTGGTGAGACATGGAACAAATAATAAATTTGCAGAAAAAGAAGGTACGTGAAGAAAGGTGGATAAAGATATAGCGGGAGTACAAACTATGGAGCCTCTCCCTGAGATAGGAGAAAGTGAACCATCGACAACAAAGTGAACTGCGAGAAATGCTGATGGGATATCATCGAACTGCGAACATGCGAGAGACAAGGATGAAAGGTTAGAAATTAAAGACGCATTTGGGTCAAGACAACAACGTGCGATAGCCAAGGACAAAAGGTTAGAAATTAAAGATGCATTTGGGTCAAGACAACAATGCGCTATTCGGATTCCCCCCTTTCCTCTGCTTCACCTCCCCTCAATATGGAAACAACTCGAAAAGATACGTAACTTTTGGGATGTAATTGACAAGGAGTCAAAAAGTGATATCAAATGAAGTACAAGAGAAAAAAGAAGAGATGACGCTCAAAATTTTACAAATGACCGTTTATCTTGATATTTGGGAAAAGATTTTAGATGTAAGTTCTCCATTTAAAGTAATAGAATGCGGTTGAAATATTGTTCTCAAACTTGGAAGGAAGTTTGTACCCACTAAGTATTGGATACAAAATAATAAGAGAGACGAGTTTGAATCATAAAGTATGATGAAGACATTCAAAAGAGGAAGACTAAAAGAATGTCATGCCTGGTTTAATAACTTAGTAAATCAGTTTAGTAGCTAGTTTTATTTGGCCAAACGCTGTCGTTTTGGTAAATAAACTTTGTGTTTCCCTTTCTGTTTTTGGTTGCACGTTCTTAGCTTTGATTGGAGGATAATTCTGCTAGTACAGAATTCGTGTCACAATCTCCTAGCAAGATATTAAATATATTGCTGTATTGGATAGCTTGAATGAGAATTATCTTTTTTATCTTCAATTTTCTCTCTCTATTGTTTTAGTAGTTTTCCCATTAAGCTTAAGCACCGATGTTCTAGCTTAGCAAAGAATTTTGTTCTTGAAAGCACAAGAGTGATGAAGACATTACTTGTAGGATGAAGAAGAAAAGCATGACAATTAAAGTGATGAACATGAAAGGACAACAATTGAAAAGTATTTTGATGATGAAGAAGAAAAACCGAAAGGAGGAGGACAAGATACATATGAAGAACCGAAAGAAATTGAGAAATTAGTTGATGAAAATGTCAATGTTGGTAAACATGTCAAATTGAGAAAATAAAAGAGGAGATTGTTGAAAAAAACTCGATAGTCCCAAGTAAGAATTTAGTTTTTTTTGATGGGACCGATGATAATCTTTTGCGGTCTTCCAAAATCCAAAGTTAAAAATTTTGTTGATAATTTTGCTAGTAAGAATGTTGAGATAACTTGTGAAAATGTAGCGTGGTATGATGAAATATTGGAGAAGCATGATGATTTATGATTCCGAATGTCAAATTTATTGAAAGATGTAGGATAGATTTTTGAAAATTTTTGAATCACACGAAGCAACAAAAGGAAATTTGAAAAGTTTTGTATGAAATTTAAGAGGTGTAAGAAGTCCATGAAGTGAAAAGGTGAAATTAGTGAAAAGGTGAAATTAAGTAAAACAAGATCAAGTCAAAGCCACTTTAAAAATGCAACAAACCAAGTTCCGTAAATTCAAATGTGAAATTAATGCGTCTCACATTCTTGGAATCATATTTATCAAAGCGACAAATCGAGGCGAGGCGACAGCCTGGAGCTTAAGCGCTTAGGCGACAAGGCGCCCGACTAGTCGTCGACAAGTCGTTAACAATGTAAATTTTATATGAATAAAATTATATATATATTTAATATTTATATGAATATTGATATATTTATTTTTCTAATGATTTATCATATTCATAATATATGTAACATATCAAATCACAATAAGAAGTGAACAAGATCAAGTCAAAATGGATAATTTTATTATAGTTGTAAACTTGTAATTTTTGAACTTGTACAACTTCAAATTATATAAATGGTGATACCTTTGTAATATTTAGTTTAATTCAATATACTTTATTAAAACAAGTTCTTTCTCTTAAACACGGGGTAATTGTCGGGGAATATATATATATATATATATATATATATATATATATATATATATATATATATATATATATATATATATATATGTATGTATGTATGTATATGTATGTATGTATGTATAATAGATTAATTCGTATGTCCCAAATAAGTTACATGTTTTATAGTTCATAAAGGTTTTGATGTCTTGGTATTCTTAGCATATTAAGTTTATCAGTTCTTGGTCGTGTGGAACTTTTAACTTTGTTGTCTGATGTTTACTTTGTCATTATACAATATAAAAGAACTTGAGCATATAAAATAATGTAAAGAGTGAAAGAGCAAAATAATATATTTTACTTAGTTTATGCTCTCCCAAGTGAAGACAAACCTTAGTGGTCAGCAAAATCAGAAGCTAGTGGATGGGCAACAACTAGTGGAGCACGGGGATGTGTGTATATATATACAAAATATATACATATATATATATATATATATGCATGTGTATATATATATATATATATATATATAAATTTTTCTGCCCATTAACGCTGCCCACTAAGGTTTATCTTCACGAAATATCATTAGTACCCAAAAATTTGCTCAATCACAAAGTCACCCAAGTTGTCCAAGTTGCCCACCAAGTCGTCCAAGTCGCCCACCAAGTCGCTCGACTTTCTCCCCTCTCACCAAGTCGCCCAGACGACTTAATAATATGCACCGACTGGACGCCTAGGCGACAACTTGATAACCATGCTTGGAATATTAAAGAAAGTAGAAGTTTTCAAAAGTACGCAAGGCTTGGGTGATTGTTACTACAAATTAAGATTCAAGTCATATAACTCAATGTCAATGGAGATGTAGTTTTTACGTTTTTCAATTGAAGGCGTTGAAAGTTTGAATTTTTTTCAAGACTATCAAGATTATGAAGACTTTTCAAGGTCTCTCCATTTTGGTGTTTTCATGATTATGTAATTTGTGTTGGTTGGAAGGTCAAGAGTTTCCTAAGATCTAAGTTCATGGTACATGTATATACATGTATGTTTTTAAGAAGTGTCTTGGGACATGTATGATTAGGTACATGTATATATGTTATTTGGTCTAGTAGTGATTCATAGAGTGACTCTAGAAATGCGTTAAAAGTCCTATAAATGTAGTCTTGTAAGTGAGTTATTTGTTCAAGTGGAGTGAAAGTGGTATTAAGTGGAATCAAAGTAGTTCGAGTGTTCTCCAAATATATCTACTTCCTCTCTATTTTGATAGCCTCTCCTCAAATTTCCAGCATGAATTTCTTAAGTTGCATTAAAAAAGTATCCAAAAGCGTTCTTTTTTTAGGATGGGGGAGTAATATTTCCTTGCGATACACGTCAGTGAACTTTTTCCGGTCGACATATATATTGTAATCCCACATCTCTGTCTTGTGTCTCTGTTTGTGCATCGTTGTATACCTATAAATGATGACTGTCCAATATCTTCAGAACGTTTAGAATAATGGTCTCATTACAAATTAAAGAAGAATACTATTACTTTCCTGCTAGAAGGACAAAGTTTCTGATTTCTCACGTGGTTTCTGCCTGGCAATGCTACATCTGACAGTTTTACAATTGAAACATTAACATAAGAGATGCATCATCCTGTTACATGCTTTCTTACTTTAATTTTTATAATTGCATTTATTGCTCACACGTGTGTAAACTAGATCACTTATTGATAAGAACCAGAACGATTTTAAACAGCAGCAACTAGCATCTTGCTGGCGAAAGCTGCCCCAGTGTTCTCAGTTGTTTACTTGTTTGTGTAAAATCATTTTATGTTCTATTTCCAGAAAAGTTTTGCTCTATTCTAGTTTTATGTTCGTTTTCACTTTTAACTCAATTTTAGATTTAAGTTGTTCTTTATTTGTTCTATTTTCATTTTTTCTTCTATTGTAGTTGGGGGCGGAATCAAAATGGTCAGCTAGGTCTAGGCACCACAGAGGACTCTCTTGTGCCACAAAAAATTGAAGCTTTCCAGGTACTTTCAGTTTACCATTACCAGAAGTTTTTTGAGCTCTGACTTCATATAAATACTAGATTTCATGAATTTGAGAATCTGATGTTTCATTTTCTATAGTCTTGTCAAAATGGCTGTTGCTTTTAGCTCTGCATGGAAATGGTAATATCCAAAAACAAAGTTGATTATTATGATTGCGTAATGTAGGTCTCTTCAATTGAACATATATGTGAGATGCTGATCATTTGATTTTGAAGCATGTTCTATCTTCCAATCTAACTTATATGTTCCAAGTCCAAGAATAATATGAAGTAAGAAAAATATGTGCCTTAAAGTCCAAGAAAAATATAAAGTAAGAAAAGTATATGCCTTGAATTTGTAATAGATTTTATTCTTATTACATTTATTATATATTTATATGTTTCGATGATAATAAATATATTGACAGAAGAACGCTGCCAAACAAAAATAAGGTAGACTTGACACAAGTTTGACAAGGAACTTCCAAATTATAAGTAGGAAAAACCACCACGTGCTAAAAATCTCCGCTGCCATACACTTCTGCTTTAAGATTATCCGTGGAAACTTGCAGTGGGGCTGCCTACGTCATTATAAGGTTTCATTAAAAGTTTGTAAGATTACAGTGTTTGGACTTACAAAAATTAGTTGGCCAAAAAAAATAAATGAGAAGAAAAAGAGCTTGGTTTTCAGTTTCTTTCAAGGTGAATGACTGCTAAAATTGGTGAGACCTGCTAACTGAAAATTCTCGACAACAACAAATTAAAGGTTGTGGATTTAAGTCGGGGCCAATCATCACAAAGGGAGAAGGGTCTAGATGTATAGAAATGTAGTCTTTCTATTTTATTTATTTTTTAAAAAAATTTCTTTATGAATTAGATTTTCAAAAACAAAAACAAAAAGTAGTATGTAATTCACATACAACCATATTTTAATAAGGAAATGAAGAAAACAAAATGCTACTTTGTAAAGGTACAAAATCCCCCTATCATTGAGCAAGATCCTTGGATGTTCTTTGGTAATCCAAATACAGACTAAACATTTTTTATTTTATTTTTGGGATAAAAAGGTTTTATTAGATAGAAGAGAGAGTTCAAAAAAGGAGGCAGGGAGTCCTCCAAATAAATACAAGTGGGAAAATAGTGAAGCACTACACCAATCTTGATGAACATCCAAATCATCAAAAAGGTTATGTAGCTGAAGCCCACAATGATACTAGAAATGAAACCCTAGTTTGTAGTTATCCTATCCCAAAGAAGGTGAAGAGGGAGATGTGTCTCATTGGAAATTCTAGCATTTCTTTGAGTCAATATACCCGTAAAAAACCAACAAAAGAAGACCTTCATTGAATCTTGGCATCACTGTGACTCCCAATCCCAAAATCTTACCAGAATAATTACACAAACGGTCCATAACAAGGTTACAGTAAATCGCTACTCCTTGCGAGTTGCGATTTGAATGTAGATCCTGATGCTGATTGTTTACATTCCGGTTCGGTGATTACTGCGCTTCAAAATCAAACTATAATTGCCTGAAAGAGAGAACATCACATATATGAAGCAAACAAACAGGATGAAGAAGAGTGGTTGTTGGGTAAAATCTAATTACGAACAACACGCAAGTATACGTGGTCAACAAGTAATAAAGTGGTAAGTTGAGTATCGTTCCCACATAGAATTATTTAATAAAAATCACCAAGTACTAACCCGTAACCAACTCAATCTTATTTAAACGAATGAAATTCAAAATATATAAATTAAACTACTATTAAATTCCACTAATTAAATTAAGACTGTGGAGATTTAAGATCACAACTTCACTTATTGCTTCATTTAAGTTAACACACTTCTCATCAATTATTCTCTATCCCGAATTGTTAATCAAGAACACTAAAGTAGTATTAATCACCTCTCGATGCACTAATACCGTATTAACATCAATCCACAATTAAGATAGAAATCCGTTAAACACCTTAATCAACTAACCCACTATATCTCTATGTGAATTACAATTGAAGAAGGTTGAAGAATAAGTTCTCTATCCGATTACATGCGGTGTCAAACATATCTCTACCTTAACACTCATCAAGTTTAAGCTACTAACAAAATCCTGAACACATGATATCATGATAAGATCTAAATCAATACTTCATCTCTCGAGTTCATATAGATTATTACGGTAATTGATGGCCAATCAATTAAACAATTAAGTCCAAATCACAATAGACAATCCTCACGATAGAACATAACAATTGATAACGAAACATATTAAAATAAACTACACAATAAGATCCATTGTAATCTCAAACAAAGAATTAGCTCATTGAATTAAAACTAAGAATCCACAATTGAATAATCAATAAAAGACAAAGATAGAAGCAGATGAGAAGATTTAATCTATTGTCTGTAGATTTGATGCTCTCTCCTTGCTCCTACTTTGAATCTTCAATGGTCTCCAAGTTGCTTCAATATCCAAATCTAATAAGAACTAGGGTTTTTCCCAATCTACTCTAATCTAATCTAATGGAATTCTTCCTCTAACTTCCTCTAATCCTTGTAATTCTCCTCCTTTTATACGTCTCTTTATATGTATTTAAGTCCTCTTGGAAGTCCTTGAATCAAACAATTCGAATCAATCCTTATCGGACTCAAATTCGGACAAAATCTACTCTTTCTGCGCATACCCAAGCCCCAGCTTGCTATGCTACTGATTTCGCACTCTGGACCCCAAGTCCCGGCTTGGGTATAAGGCACAAAAGAGCAAGCCCCGGCTTGGGTGCAAGCTGCTAATTATTTTTTTTGTTGCAGTGTCCTCTGGTAAAAACTTGCATGTCCCCGGCAACGGCGTCAAAAACTATCAAACATGCATGAAACTAAAAACTAAAATAATTTTCTGCTGTAGTGTCCCCGGCAACGGCGCCAAAAACTTGTTGGGTAAAATCTAATTACGCACAACACGCAAGTATACGTGGTCAACAAGTAATAAAGTGATAAGTTGAGTATCGTTCCCACAGAGAATTATTTAATAAAAATCACCAAGTACTAACCCGTAACCAACTCAATCTTATTTAAACGAATGAAATTCAAATTATATAAATTAAACTACTATTAAATTCCACTAATTAAATTAAGACTATGGAGATTTAAGATCACAACTTCACTTATTGCTTCATTTAAGTTAACACACTTCTCATCAATTATTCTCTATCCCAAATTGTTAATCAAGAACATGAAAGTAGTATTAACCACCTCTCGATGCACTAATACCGTATTAACGTCAATCCACAATTAAGATAGAAATCCGTTAAACACCTTAATCAACTAACCCACTATATCTCTATGTGAATTACAATTGAAGAAGGTTGAAGAATAAGTTCTCTATCCGATTGCATGCGGTGTCAAGCATATCTCTACCTTAACACTCATCAAGTTTAAGCTACTAACAAAATCCTGAACACATGCTATCATGATCAGATCTAAATCTATACTTCATCTCTCGAGTTCATATAGATTATCACGGTAATTGATGGCCAATCAATTAAACAATTAAGTCCAAATCACAATAGACAATCCTCACGATAGAACATAACAATTGATAACGAAACATATTAAAATAAACTACACAATAAGATCCATTGTAATCTCAAACAAAGAATTAGCTCATTGAATTAAAACTAAGAATCCACAATTGAATAAACAATAAAAGACAAAGATAGAAGAAGATGAGAAAATATAATCTATTGTCTGTAGATTTGATGCTCTCTCCTTGATCCTACTTTGAATCTTCAATGGTCTCCAAGTTGCTTCAATATCCAAATCTAATAAGAACTAGGGTTTTTCCCAAAACACTCTAATCTAATCTAATGGAATTCTTCCTCTAACTTCCTCTAATCCATGCAAATCTCCTCCTTTTATAAGCCTCTTTATATGTCTTTAAGTCCTCTTGGGAGTCTTTGAATCAAACAGCTTGAACCAATCCTTTTCGGACTCAAATTCGGACAAAAACTACTCATTCTGCGCGTACCCAATCCCCAGCTTGCTATTTTCCTTTGTAATAGCAAGCCCCAGCTTGCTAGCAAGCTGCTAATCTGCCCAGACCCCAAGTCCCGGCTTGCTATCAAGGCACAAAAGGGCATGCCCCGGCTTGCTAGTAAACTGCCAATTATTTTTCTGCTGCAGTGTCTTCTGGTAAAACGGTCATAACTTTTAATCCGGGAAGAGTTACGGGGCCCGCCACCTATCAAATCGAAGATATCAACGAGCTCTACAACTTTCATTCTTTGAGTTTTGAGAAATAACGAACGGATGAAGGTCGAAATTGGACCGGAAGTGACTGCTATGCAAATGACCATCCAAAACAACGAAATTCAACGTCCGTTGGTACAAATGTTATAACTCTTGCATCCGAACTCCGATTGGAATGATTCAAGATGTTCCGGAAAGCTAAGAAGAAGATCTACGATATAGTTCAAGTTCCAAGCCAAGAACATGAAATGAACATGAAAGCCCAAACGATGTCCGGATTGCTTTTCTTTGCATTTTTCTTGCTTTTCCTTACCAATAGTCGCTCACACCGCTTCCAAACATATAACCTGCAAAATGAACACAAAATGCATGAAAAGTAACTAAGAAACATGAGTTTAAGCAACTAATTCAAGTAATAGATACCGGATAAGTAGGTATAAAACCTACTTATCAAATACCCCCAAACTTAAACCTTTGCTTGTCCTCAAGCAAAAACAAAACAAAAATGCAATGCAATGCAATGAAATGCAACTAATCTATATGCCTATGAATCCAGTAGTATTGATACACTCAAGTCTATTTAACCGGCCTTAGAGAAATCAAGTAAACATGATAATACATCTTATCAAAACTCATTAATAACTTCCTAATCTATCATCAAGTCTTAAACTGTTATTACTGGTATAGTGCGTGACAATGTTAACTGACATAAAATCAAATTTAACACATAACAAGTCTCTTTGAAGGCATCATACAATGTAAACTCAAAAAATTCAAAAACAAGCTAGATCCAACTAAAATCAAACAATTACCAATATTGAGGGTCAACATGAGATACTTATGCTTTATTTTTCATCTACGGGGGCTTTTTGCTCTTTTCCCGTTTTATTAATTTTTTTTTCTTTTTGGTTTATATACACATAGCTATGCAATGTCTTATTCCCTTAAGCTTTTCAATGCTACCTTAACGAGCTTTCGACCAACGACTCCCAGACCATTAAGGCCTTAGGGCACTAGGTGTAGAGACAATCCTCTCGGGCTTACTTACTTAAGTAACAAAGGCCACAAAACTAGACAAGCACGCCGCGGTGTTTATTCATAAAATCAAATTTAACACATAACAAGTCTCTTTGAAGGCATCATACAATGTAAACTCAAAAAATTCAAAAACAAGCTAGATCCAACTAAAATCAAACAATTACCAATATCGAGGGTCAACATGAGATACTTATGCTTTATTTTTTATCTACAGGGGCTTTTTGCCATCATTTTTTTTATATAGCTTATATACCCCAAATATTCCCCCAAACTTAGGTTCTTGTCTAACTGTAGCCATCATTACTTGTTCTTGACATTCTTTCATTCAAACTAGCATCATCCTTTAGAATCCCATTATGTATCAATTTAAACTCAATCAATCAACACGTTGTTTTTACTGTGCTATCCTTGATTATACCAGTTTCAAACATAAAAAAATTCAATTCATAACAAGAAATCACATCAAAGCTCTAATAGTCAGTACTATACTTTCCTACTCAATTCCATTCTCCTCATTGGCCAAAATAAACTTAAACTATCAAACAGCTAGACTCATGCAAGATGAACATAGTAACTAACTATTATTTTTTATTTTATTTTTGATTTGAATTTTTTTTTAATAATAATGAATCTAAACTAAATTAACAACAAATGCAAAATAACATAACATAAACATGAAACTAAACATGCAATGAAGAACTAAACTAAAATAATTACGCACAAAACTAAAAACTAAAAACTTGTCCCCGATGTTTGAAAGCCCAGACGATGTCCGGATTGTTTTTATTTGCATTTTCCTACCAATTCTTTGCGATTTCCTTGCTTTTCCTTACCAATAGTCGCTCACACCGCTCCCAAACATATAACCTACAAAATGAACACAAAATGTATGAAAAGTAACTAAGACACATGAATATAAGCAACTAATTTAAATAAAAGATACCGGATAAGTAGGTATAAAACCTACTTATCAGTGGTTATGAAAGAGGAGCCATAAGCATGGTTCTAAGTATCGGTCTTCACGTTGAAATATTGGCGTATCGGATAGGTATCGGCCGGTGTCAATATCGCAACCTTGACACGAGTCGTAAAATTAGGAATTATTCATGTAAAAGGTAATTTTTGGCGAAATTTCGACAACTCGGCATAACATAACGGTTTAGGACCAAATAAAGGAGAAATCATGGCGTAAAGGGGAGAAACACCATCAAAAATAAAAAAGAGAATCAAAATGCTTTCATTAGGAAGACGACAAAAGAGAACAAACGTTTCTCTATAAATTATACTTAAATTGTACGTATAAAATACATAATTAACTATAACTTACAAAACGTGAAAAAATATTGTACTTAAAATATACTTACCTATATAATACCTGACTAAGTATAACTTAAAAAAAATGTACTTAATATATAAATATATAATTAGTTGAGTCAAATTGTACTAACATTATAATTAAATTATAACTATATAATACCTAGTTAAGAACAAGAAAACAATTGCACTTAAAATATGAAGTTAAATTGTACTTAATTATGTAGAACTTTTGTGCTCAACCATTTGAAATAAGTCAAAATCAATATCAACTTTATTCAAGCATAAAATTGATTAAACATATCTGCAAGATGTCTGTTTTATCATTTGGATAATGTTATGTGCATTGGATAGTGTTTTTTTTGAGATTAATTTTTCCATCTTGTTGTACTTATTATTTCATTTTTTCCATATATTTTTTTTTAAAATTTGAAGCTTCTAAATAGCCAACCGAAACAGAAGCCAAAACCGAGTCAAAAAAAGACTTTTCGAAACATAGGCCACTACTGCGTCTTTGAACCTGAGTTGATGAAATAGAGAGCTTTTTTTAGACAGAATTACAATACTAAACCTCATTTTTATTACGATAAAATCAGGGTCCGTAAGTTAAACAGCTAGCAAATAAACAATTAATTTAACGTTGAAAAAAGTTGCATCTAATTACTAACAGTTCCAGAATTAAGACAATGACTCGAATCCCCAAAAATAAGTCTACAGAATTTTATTTTATGAGGAACAGTCGTTGACTCTTTGGTTATAAGAATCTAACAGTTATTATATTAATCTGTTTAACCTCTTGAATCTTGCAGCACCTAGGTTCATTCTTGAAGAGTGTGTGGCTTTGATAAAAGGGTTAGGAATTTTAGTGGGGGAAACTGTAATACCCAAGTCTCTCATGTGTGGAACAGTAGTGAACACCCTATAATGGCCTATATCTACTACTAAGAGCACCATGCTCTCTAGTAATGAAGAAAGTGGGGTCTATTTAGATTTTTGTTAGCACGTGCATAGCTACTTGAAAATCTGCTTTTACTTTTGGAGAAATTACTCTTTAACGCCTTATTAAATATTTTATCCATTAAAACCCTGTGTTACTGATACTTTTTAGAAAGTAAAAAAATAATATACTATTGATCACACAATGCAAACTAAAGGTATAAATATAAACACTTTTTTATGACTTATTCAGTATAAGATATACCCTCCTTGTATCATTTTCTTTACTTGTATATTTCTTAATATCATTTTTACAGATATTCTTCAAGGTGATTAATAATTTATCTTGTGAGCACTTTGGGCATGTTTTTCATTAAAATTTTGTGGAGATACTGTCGTATTTCCATTGTCTATGCGCTAACTTAACTTTCATGTGCCTTGTGTAGGGAGTAACTGTCAAAATGGTTGCCGCTGGTGCTGAACATACAGTTGCTATTACAGAAGACGGTGAGCTTTATGGTTGGGGATGGGGACGATACGGAAATTTGGGCTTAGGTGACAGAAATGATCGCTTAGTTCCTGAGAAAGTTGCATGTGCTGATGTATGTACCACAATCGAATTAATCACTCATTTAGTTACACTTTTTACTAGCAAATTCCAATTACTATTCACTATTATGGGAATTGTTTTTCGTTCACTACGCACTTATTGGGCAAAGATTCATTATTTGTAAATTAATCTTTGGTTGAATGACACTTTTGACCCTCTAAGTTGCCATGTATTTTTAAAGTTGTCCTTAAAGTTATTTTTAATCATTTAGGTCCTTCAAGTGGTATTTTTTGTCGATTATGTTCCTTTTACTCTATTTGACCCAAACCCGGCCTATTTTGATCAAATTTTGACCAAACCCGACCCAATTTGACTCGACCCCAATTTCACCAATTCAATTTAAAAAAAACAAAAGTTTTAAAATTATTTAAAAAATAATATTTTATTTTAAAATATTAAAATAATTATTATTTTAAAAATAATATTTTATTTAAAATATTAAAAATAATTATTATTTTAAAAGGTTTTAAAAATAATTATTATTTTCAGGAAAAAATATTAGAAACTTTTATTTTTTTCAAAAATGAGTAAAATTTCATAAAATATAAATTTTAAAAAGTTATGTTTAAAATTTTTAATTCTTAATTGTTTTTATGAAAATTTACATATCTTTTACAAAAAAAAAAAATTTCTAATTTTGTTCTTTGAAAATAAATTTTTTTTATTTACTTTTTTTGAATCTATATTTTATGAAACTTAACTCATTTTTTTTAAAAAAAATTAAAATTTCTATTTTTTCTAAAAATAAAGTTTTTTTTAAAAATCTATATTTTATATAACTCATTTAAAAAAAATGCTTTTTTTTATTTTTTTCCCTAATAATATGACTAAAAGACAAATTGCACCCCAAACTTTATACTACTGTTGATTTTTGCACCCCAAATCGAAAAAGGTGTCTAAGTACACCTCAAACTTCAATTTACTTAACAAAAGGCACACTTTCTTCACTTAACCGGTCAAAATTGACCGGCTAAGACACACATGTGGATCTGAAAGGGTATTTAAGCCCTTTCCTTCTTTTCTTCTCCAAAGAACTGATTTTCATCAATAACCCCAACCCTAAACCATATCCCTATCCCCAAATCAATTTCTTAGTTTATAGAAAGAGAGAGGGACCCTCTTCTTTCTTATTCTAATCAACTAATCAATCCCTGAATCAATTTCTTAGTCCAGAAATAAACATATTTAAGAAAGAAGAGTCTAGAAATTGATTTGGGGATTGATTAGTTTATAGAGAGAGAGAGGGGGGGGATTGGTTGTACAAAAAGTGGTCATGGAGTTTGCCAGGATTAAGCAGTTGATGCTCCTCTGGTGCAGAATTAGAAGCTCCTGTGTGGCCCTCGTGGGTGGAAATCACACCGCTTCAAAGTTTTTCTCTCATTAAATCCCTTCCCTTGTATTCGCTGCCCTTTTTCCCCCTCTTGAAATTGTTGATTTTATCAATTTTTTCGCATCTAGTTATCTTTGCCGAAGTCTGAATCCAACTACTCGAGCAAGTAAATTAGTAATTGTTGATTAACCATCAAATTGCATCTTTGGAAATTTATAATTTTGATGATGGATTTGGCTCTTGGGAATCGAGCCGATAATAAAATGAACATGAAAGAAATTAATGGCGAAGATATAGGGGTAAATTATGATTCCCTTGTGATTATCAAGGTTTCAGATTCGTTGGTTTTGCGTGTTATGTCAAGATCATTGTTGTTGGTCATATTTATCCTCGCATTGCCCTTCATTAGTTCCATTTTTGGGGATTCATCAAGGGATGTGTATAATTCCCGTAATGTGTTTGATATTACTGGGTTTGAATCTTTTCCGGTTATCTTTCAAGATTTGGTGGACGAAGGCCTTGTCAAAAAGGGTGTGGAAGGTCGTCAGCGCCGGTACCATCAAAGTGTGTGGTTCCAAACGGGCGGAAGCAAGCATCTCCTTCCACACGGAGAATGTCACTCTCTATAGGGTAGGGAGGAGGTTTTCCAGTTGATTAAAAGTTGATATAAGATATGAAGAATTTAGATTTTGAGGCAACCCAATTGACTGATTGTTTCGGGCACTGCAAAGATTTTAGTGATTATAGGTTTTGCTTTACACCATTGATGATGAAGTTTGCAGTTCAGGGCAGTTTTCGGATTTGGAGAGAGAAAGGAGTTGCTGATTTTGGTAACTTATAGTATACTTCAGGACATTGTTTGTTTGGTGTAAAGAGGAAAGTTGAGGTTGAAAATGGAGAACTACCAAGTTTACCCTTATGTTATAAACATTACAGCCTTAGCCGGTCACTTTTAACCGGTTAAGTGAAAAAAGTGTGTCCTTTTGTTAACTAAATTGAAGTTTGGGGTATACTTAGACACCTTTTTCGATTTGGGGTGCAAAAATCAATAATAGTATAAAATTTGGGGTGCAATTTGTCTTTTAGTCCTAATAATAAGAATAATTTTTAAAACTTTTTAATTTCTTTTTTTTTAAAAAATTGAATTAGTTTTTTTATTTATCTTTTACTGTTTTTTGTATTTTAATTTCTATTTTAATTTTTTTGTTTTTAAAATTTCTAATATTAAGAATACATATAATAATGGTAGACATAATTTTTTTTTTCTGAAAACAAATTTTTACATAAAAAATGAAAAAAATCTACTTTTTTACTTTTTTTGTTGAAAAAAAGGTTTTATTTTCTTATTTAATTTTTATGAATCTATATTTTATGTAACTTTACTCATTTTATGAAAAAAATAAAAGTTTCTAATATTTTTCCTGAAAATAATAATTATTTTTAAAAATATTTAAAAGAAAATATTATTTTTAAAATAAGTTTAAAACTTTTTTTAAAAAATTAATTTGTGAAATTGGGGTTGGGTCAAATCGGGTAAAAGGAATAGAAACGACAAAATATGTCACTTGAAGGACCTAATTGACGAAAAATGAACTTTAGGAACGACTTTAAAAGTGGTTGACAACTTGGAGGGTCGAAAGTGCCATATAACCTTTAATTTTTAAGATTTATGATACTACTGGATCAAGTCCACTACAAAAATTGTTTTTAACCATTATTTTCAAAAGACCAAGAGATTTCAACCTGGTCACGATCTTCAGTTTTCAGTTGTATAAAATCTTCAAATCTAAAAATCTTTTGGAGATTTTGGGTAAAAGATGATGGGTGTAATGAAGGAATCAAATTAGTTGTCTTAAGATTGAACATCAATTTTGGCTCCTGTTTGTGATACTTCAATTAATTATCGACTTGAATTGGAGTAATTTATTCACTATGAAGTGTAGGGCACAGAATTAGTAAGAACATATGACCCAAAAGGAGTTCCATGGAATTTCTTGGGTAATTAATTAAGATTAAGATGATCACAGTATAGGTTCCTTGGTAACATTCCATGTCTCTTTTCTTGTCACCACTAAAGCCTGAACCAGTAGGGACAATCATAGATGTAACACTTTCTTTCTATGTATAACAAGTGACTGAGATAAGTTATAATGGAGTGGTTGCATATTATCTATCCTATAAATTTGCAGAAACACAGTTTAGAAGGTATATGTTGGCATCAGACTGACCTGGCTACACTAAATACTTGAAACATATCTATTAAATTAAAAACCTGTTTAAATGTCAGATAATATCACTGGATAGTGGAAAATAAATTTATTAGATTGGTGCTCAAGGCTCAAGTACATTCAGATAAATATCTTGGTTAATTATAGAAAGGTGGAGGGCTCTAGAATTTGGAATTTGCTTGAATATGCTTTGGCTCTATGTGATTAGTTGCGGTCAGAATTGGATATTTCTGATGCAATTTTAGGATTATTGTGGACAATGACAGGTTTAGTAAATTATGTAGTAGGGCTTTTTTGTATTTAGATTTTTGCTAAATTTAAAATGCATTAAAGATGAAAAATAATTACAAATGCACAGGGGCCCAGGAGCACTATAGTTTAAGCATCATGGAGGCATACCAAAATGATGGTCATGCTATAGTACACAAAGGGAGCCTAAGGCCTATTACAATTTCCATGGCAGGAGACATGAATGTAAAGATGCAAGTCTAGAAAAATAGGTGGAAGATGAAAGTCTACTTTGAACAAGATTGAGAATTTCAGTAGAGAGGATATCACTTGGGATAGAGCCTTGTCGATGAAAACGAGAGTTTCTTTCCTGCTAGAGTTTGTAGATAGTAACATTGAGGCATAAAGATTGGATAAGCTTAAAAATCTTCAACCCTGACGAATTACTAATCATATGAGTTATGGTACTGGGAATGGTTGGGAAGTTATACCAGCCACTGTAAGCAAAGACTTTGGAGAGGACAGCAGCATAGTAAGGTTGTGTTTGATAATTTGGGAATTAAGATCTGAATGATTATGATGTCTTAATAAATTAGATCATCTGAATGGTTATGAAGTCTGAATCTAAAAAATTGTTTGATAACTAAAAAGTAAGTTGTCACTTAATGAAACTATTTTACCATTTTAAAGGGTAAAATTTTATTTAATAATTTTAAATATTCAATTTAATAAAAATGAGTGCATAATATTGTTGAATATATTTATATAAAAAAAATTATCAAAAAAATTTCATTAAGAGGTACCTCTTAATTATAAAGATTTCATTTTCTGTCTTACTGATTAAGAGGCATCCAGAGGTAACAAAAAAATAAACAAACAACATCATGTCTCTTAGCGAATAAGAGGCAATCAGATGTAAACAAATAGCACCTAAGTACAATCAAATAAGAGATGATCAAAGGTCTCATGAAGCTGATTGCGAAGATGGCAAGTAGAGCTAACCTGAATCCCATAATTAATCAGAACATCAGCAGTATTCAATTTCCTGTGCATTGCAAGCCAAGTGAAGAAAGAGAATTGGGGGACATTCATCTTATGCCAGACAAGTTTGTGCCAGTTAACTTTTGCAGTAATTTGTCTAAAGGACTTCCAGCTATGGGAAGCTTTGAGTTTACTGTAGAAACGATTATTCCAAAGCATAGAGTCTTGTGGACTTGAATTGAAAGTCCTTGAATAATCAAAGTGTTGTCGCCATTGAGCAACTACACACGAGAATTGTAAGCAGGTAAGGACCATCTGGAACCAACAATGGTGTCATGCAAAGTAGCCTTCATACCAAGACCAGAGTTAACCATAATGGGATCATGGGTGGAGGCAAACGACAAGCTAGGAGACCAAGGATCAAACCATAAGCTAATGCTGCTACCATTCCCAATTTTATAAGAAATATGGAGTCGAGCAATAGTTCTCAATTGAAGAACCTTTCCGCCAAATCCAGGAGCAATCAGAAGGGACAGTGATTTGCCAGAAGAACTTGTCCTTAAGAACAGTTTTCCAAATCCAAATAGTCCACATAGAAGTGGGCCTAAACTGAATGACATTCCATAAATGCAAGATGATAAGGGCCTTGTTCCAATCCTCAATCTGTTTGAGCCCTAGAACACCTTTAGAGAATGGTATGACAATATGATTCCATGTAACCTTAGCTCCATGTTTGGCAAGAGATGTTCCTTTCCACGGGAACCTACACAGGATTTACTGAATTTCCTTCATAATGGCCTTCGGGAGAACAAAGTGTGCGGACCAGTAAGATTGTATAGAGAAGAGGACAGACTTTATCAACTGCAATCTTCCACTATAAGACAGGGAAATGTTTGTCCAAGAGCTAACTCTAGAGGTGATAGAGTGGATGAGGGGGATGCAATCCTGCCTAGATAGTTTTGAAGAGATTAATGGCACCCCAAGTAATTTAATAGGAAGCAGACCAATAGGAAACCCCAGAGATCGGATGATTTGATCCCAATGGTGAGAAAGTGCATTAGACAGAAAGCATAAGCTTTTTGAAGGATTATGAGAGAGACCAGATAGTAATGATAAGCTGTTCAATCCATCCTTAATGATTTGTACAGAGGCAGGATCTCCATGACAAAAAACTAATAAATCATCAGCAAAGCACAGTTGGGTAATATTACACTGTTTTGTCCTCCAATGGAATTTAAAGTCAGGATTGCGCTTTGTGGAGAATTTGAGCCGTAACCTCCATCACAAACACAAAGAGATACGGGGAAATGGGGTCGCCTTGTCTCAGCCCTTTTGCTCCTTGAAAGTAGCGACAAAGAAACCCATTGACTTTAACAGAAAACATAGCAGTGTAAACATAATATTTTATCCAAAAAATGTACAAGGGAGGGAATTTGAACCTTTGGACCTATAATAATTTCTAAATAGTTCTTGTGCAATAAGAATGTTGTCCCCAATATTCCTCCCAGGAACAACGGCAGATTGGGAAGGAGAAATGAGATCAGGAAGGACAATCTTAAGTCTAGAAGCAATGATCTTGGTTATGCATTTATAAGTGGTGTTACAACATGAAATAGGCCTAAAATCAGTCATAGATGTAGGGTTTGTTACTTTAGGAATGAGAGCAATAACAGTTGCATTGGTACCTTTAAGCATTTGACTGCTAGCAGAGAAATGCTGGACGGCTTTTGTGAAATCATCTCCCTCAATATCCCATGTATGAATGAAGAAATTGACATTAAACCCGTCAGGTCCAGGACTCTTTTTCCTTTTCATGGAATGGAGAGTTCTAAAGATCTCATCAGCTGAAATAGTACCAACAAGTGAGTAATCATGCTCCTCGCTTGTGTGCTTTGTGATGCATTTAGCAGTTTTGGAGAACCCAGGATACTGTGAAGAGGAGGGGGACAACCCAAAAGTTTATGTAGAAAAGAATACTCAAAGTTTAGGTTTATAATTCCTTATTAATTTCATCTCAATTACATTGGTTTATATACACAAGTATATTTATGACAATCTCTAATTACAACTATGTATACACAATAATTATGGGATATAACTAACTATCAGTGTTCTAAAAATTCCCGTCTAGGTCCGCCTAGGACCCTGCCTAGGCATTCGGCCCCCCTTGGCGCCCTGCCTAGGTGCTAGGCCCCCCTTGGCGCCTCGCCTAGGCGTTAGGTGCCCAAGGCGACAAAAAAATCCTTCCAGGAAATTAGGCGAGGTCTAGGCGGAGAGTTTTTTTTTAATAACTACCCAAACCTGATCTTGATATATTTTTTTTAATGATTTACCATATTCATAATATAGGTTGTAGCATATTAAATCACAACAAAGTGAACAATATAAAGTCAAAATGGATAATTTTATTATAGTTGTAATTTTTTTAACTTGTACCAACTTTAAATTATATAAATGATGATACATTTGTAATATTTAGTTTAATTCAATATAATTCTTAAATTTATGTTTAGTTTCTTAAGTTTTAATATTGAATTAAATTCTTGAAATTTTAAATTTATTATTTCATAGCAATCTTGTTTATGAATAAAACTAATACGTTAAAAATATGTTTGAACTTTGAACAATTGTATGTTTGTGTTTGAACTTTGACATTAGTAATATGGATATGTATTTGAACTTTAAGCAAATGTCTTTATTATCTTTATTATAGATTGTTTTGTTTTATATTATTGTTTTGCATGGATAAATGTAAGATAAAATATTAAAATTGACTTAAAATAAAAAATTTCACTTAGGCCCCGCACAGGACCCGCACTAGGCCCCCTAGGCACTAGGCCTTCCCCGGCCTCCCGCCTAACGCCTTTTAGAACATTACTAACTATAATTATGGAAACCATATCATATCTTCTAACACTCTCCCTCAAGTTGGTGTATAGATGTGTCGCATACCCAACTTGAGACACTATGGATGAAACATCTTACTACTAAGACTCTTAGTACAAATATAGCAAGCTGGTGCTCTGTCTTGACAAAAGGTAAGCAAATAAGACCACTAATTAACTTTATTAACTTCTCTTTAATTTAGTGTCTGTCAATCTCCATGTGTTTCGTTCTATCGTGCTGTACTTGGTCGTTTGCAATACTAATGACTGCCTTGTTATAACAAAATAACTGCATATGCCTTTTAGTTGTAATACCCAAATCTTCTAGTAAGGTTTGAAGCCACATTAGTTCACATATACCCAGGGCTATGCTCGATATTTGGCTTCAACACTGGATCTTGCCACCACGTATTGTTTCTTACTGCACCAAGTAACGAGATTGCCTCCAACAAATGAACAGTAACCCGAAGTAGAACGACGATCTTCTAAAGAGTCGACCCAATTTGAGTCGGAAAATGCTTCAACTCTCATATGACCTTGTGGTGCGAACAATAAGTCTTTTTCGGGAGCAGACATGAGATACCTCAGAATTCTGTAGATAGTTTCCATATGACAATGTCAAGGATTATGTATATACTAACTCACTATTCCCACAACATAAGATATACTAGGTCTAGTATAAGAAAGGTATATCAATCGTCCCACCAAGCAATATTTTTCTTTATCAACTGTAGGTCCTGTGCCACCTACTAGATGATGATTAACTTCAATAGGAGAATCAATAGGCTTACATCCCAACATGTCAGTTTCTGTTAAAAGATCAAGTACATATTTCCTTTGAGATAGAAAAATTTCACTGGAAGATCTTCCAACTTTAATACCAAGAAAATATTTCAAAGGACCAAGATCTTTGATCTCAAACTCTTTGGCCAGACTTGCTTTGAGATTAACTATCTCCTCCATCTCCTGTCACCACAATGTCATCAACATAAACAATAAGAATGGTAGTCTTTCCTTTTATCTTTTATCTGTTTGACAAATAAAGTATGATATGCTCGACTCTGCTTGTACCCAAATCTTATCATTGCTTTGTGGAATCAACCAAGCCAGGCTCTGGGAGATTGCTTCAAATCATATAAAGTCCTTTCGCAACTTACAAACTTTACCCTTGGTGGCAGATGAAGCTAAACCAGATGGTATTTCCATGTATACTTCCTCCTCCAAGTCACCATGAAGTAACACATTTTTCACATCCAGAAGTTTGCTGCACATGAGATTATGCTACGAACATAGTTCATCTTCGCCGCAGGAGCAAATGTCTCCTGGTAATCAATCCCATGGGTTTGAGTATACCCTTTTACAACTAGTCTAGCTTTGATTCTCTCAACTGTCCCATTTGGCTTCTGTTTGACTATATATACTCATTTGCAACCAAATGGTTTTTTCCCGTAAGAAAGAGAAACTAATTCCTATGTATCATTCTTTTTCAGGGCATTCATCTCTTCTATCATAGCCTGTTTCCAATTCTCATCACTAATTGCTTCTCTCTATCCCTGAGGAATAGATATTGAGGACAAAGAAGAAACAAAGGAGTTGTAGGATGTAGATAATTTATCATAGGCTAAGAAATTAGATATAAGATGTTGAGTAAAAGATCTAACCCTTTTCTAAGAGCAATAGAAAGGTCAGTATCATCATAAGAACACGTAGGATTAAGATTCTCACCATTAGCATTATCAAGACTAAGTTTTGAGCAGGGTTGGTATAGTGGTGTAGAAACGATGACCTTATTATTCCCTCTTCGAACTTATGTCCTCCACTCAAGCTCATTCTGTCTAGAATATATGACTCCTGTAACTGTAAGTCCCCCTGTGTAGATGTATTAGAAACAACAACAGGAGTAAGAGAGGAATTTATAGGATAAGATGGTATAGTAGAACTTGTAGAACTTGTAATACCAGCCTCAAAAGGAAACTTCTCCTCATCAATAACATCCTCTCCCTGAGGAGAAGGTGAAGAAGAATAAAAATGTTTCGATTCCCAAAAAAATTATATCCCGAGTGACAAATACTTTGTTTGAAGGAGGATGATAACATTTATAACCTTTTTGGGTTGGAGAATAACCAATGAAAACACACCTAAGTGCTTTGGGATCCAATTTTCCCCGAGTGAGAGATTTACCATGAATATAGCACACATCCAAAAACTTGAGGCGAAAGGAGAGGGACTTGTCATGTGTTGGAGAAAAGAGATGAGGCTTTTGTTCTAAGAATTCTAGAAGGAAGGCGGTTTATAAGAAATGTAGCAGTCAGAACAGCATCTCCCCATAGAAATTTAGGTGTGTTTATAGTTAACATAAGAGTGCGAGCTACCTCTAGTAAGTGTCGATTTTCCTTTTCGCCACTCCATTTTGTTCTAGAGTTTTGACACAGGAGGTTTGAAGAATGATACCATGCTCAGAGAGAGATAAGATGCACAGACATTATTATTACTATATTCAGGACCATTATCACTATAGAAAATTTTGACTTTAGCGTCAAATTGGGTTTGAATCATTTTATGAAATTCCTAAAAATAATCAAACACCTCATTTTTGAAATGCAGAAGATAAATCCAAGTTATACGAGAATAACAATCAATAAAGCTAACAAACCATCTAAAACCAGAATGGGAAACAACTCGAGAGGGTCCCCACAAATTAGTATATATAATAACAAAAGACTCAGAATGTCTGCTGTTAATAGCAGAATAAGTAGAACGTTTGTGTTTACCCAATTCACATGGTTCACAAAAAAACTGAGTTTTATTACATTACTTAACTAAAGATGGAAATAAAGACTCTAATATTGAAAAAAAAAGATGTCCCAAACGTCTGCCATTGATGGAGAGAGGTCAGGCTAGAGTCAGAAGTAAAGTGAAGAGCCTGAGTAAAGAGCATGTTAGACGAGGGAGCATCTAAATAATAGAGACCACGAACTGCCCTACCACTGTCAATCTTCTACCTCGTTACCAAGTCTTGAAAAACACAATGAGTTGGGAAAAAAGTTACTGAACAATATAGAGATTTAGAAAGACGTTAGACATATAATAAATTTGCAGTAAATGAAGGAATATGAAGAATAGATGATAATGTTAATGAAGGAGTACAAACTACAGAACCACTCTCAGAGATAGAAGAAAGGGAACCATCAACTACTCGAACCTTGTCTTTTCTAGAGAAAGGCGTGTATGAAGTAAAGAGGTTGGAGGACCCAATCATATGCTCTGAAGCACCTGTGTCTATGATCCAACTAGGGCAAGTTGATGGAACATGAAAAACACGAGTGTATACATGACTGGGCATAATGAGAAGTAGATTTGGAACAGAATTTTCGAAAAACAAAGATTTCCTTAGGAGTGAGTGCAGTAGTAGTTTCTGAAGTACTGGATGCATCAACAAGAAGTGGTATAGTTGACACATTGTCCTGAGATCCATGACCAGACCAACCTCCACACCCTTTAGGATGCCCATAAAGCTTAAAGTAGTGATCCCTGGTATGATTCTTTCCCCACAGTAGTCACATTCACAGGACTCTTCAACAAGAGACTGAATGGAGAAAGCAAGCTTAGGATACAAAGAAACCATGATTGATCGGTCAACATGATTTAAATTTAGAATCATCACCCGACGTCTACTTTCCTCTTGCTGGACTCTAGCGTAAGCCTCTTGCAGTGATGAAAAAGGGGTTTGACCAATCAATTGTGCTCGAACTTGATCATATTCTATGTTCAAACCAGCCAAAAAATCAACAACTCGATCTTCACTAACAAACTTTTGATAAGTTGTTGCATCTTCCGTACATTTAGCTGAAAAACCCCGGTAATAATCAAGCTCCTGTCAAAGAGCATTAATCTCCACAAAATATTGTGCCACAGTGTTCTCCCCTTGATCCAGCTCACGGATTCTTTTACGAATGTCATATGCCTTAGACATATCATCAGAAACAAAGAAAGTTTGAGAGATAGCCTCCCAAAGTTCATAGGCAGTGTTTAAAAATATATAACTACTCCGCATACTCGGTTCT
The DNA here is from genome assembly GCA_020205505.1 of Panax japonicus. Taxonomy (NCBI): domain Eukaryota; kingdom Viridiplantae; phylum Streptophyta; class Magnoliopsida; order Apiales; family Araliaceae; genus Panax; species Panax japonicus. The sequence continues at coordinate 36,805,135 of CM035092.1, forward strand.
ATTGAATTAAAAATATATGTTTTCACCATGGAGTTATCCGATTTCCATTCTTCATGGGCCACACCTGTGTTTTTCAGGCATAATATTTGTTCCATTGATGAAGTGTTGCATACGATTAGCCTCAATTGAAATACAACATGCTTGAGATCATGCCAAATAGTTGGTTCCATCCAGTTTGAAGGGGTTGAGAACCAATGCTGAATTAAGGGTATGGCTTCTAACAGCTTGTTGTCTCATACTACTGTTATGAACCCACTACTAGTACTACTTTGTTCCGCGACATAATAGGTAGAGACAATATATACCAAGAAGAATAAACTTTCCAAAGGATATCAACTAATTGTACAACACTTTAGAGCAGAATTTATGTCAGAAGTTTGGAATCTGAGTACTAATAACATAGCATATGAACAGTGCCGACGAACAATGTTTTTCTAAAAAATAAGGACCAAATTCTGATACCATGTAGAAAAGAATACTCAGAGTTTAGGTTTATAATTCCTTCTTAATTTATCTCAATTACATTGGCTTATATACACAAGTATATTTATGGTAATCTCTAATTACAACTATGTATACACAATAATTATGGGATACGACTAACTATAATTATGGAAATCATATCATATCTTTTAACAGTTTATAATAGTAATGCTCTGCCATTTCCTTAATTTTTTGCTACTCAGTAACAATATTACCATCATCATCCTGTAAAGAACGATTTTTATTGTTATTCCATCTTTGCTTGGTGCATTTAGAAAAGAAGCTAGTGTTTCTGTCACCAAGAGCAAGCCATTGAATTCTAGCCTTCTGTTTGGCCAAGTTTTCCTCAAGATTAAGTGCCTTGCACAAATCTGTAATGCATTCTCTTTCCTTGGCCCTAAGGATGGGATCACTGTGGATACCAGACATTTGTGATTGAATAGAATGTAAGGCAGTTCTTGCCCGAGAGACATTTGAGGTGAGATTGCCATGCTTCTGATTCAGGTTAATTAAAGCCTTCTTAACTCTTTTCAATTTCTCAGCCAAGATGAACATAGGATTGCCATGGATAGTAGTGGACCAACACTCCTGGACAACATCATTGAAACCAGCAAGCTCAAGCATGAAGTTGAAAATTTGAAAAGGCTTTCTGGATTGGGAAGAGAATAACAACTGTTAATAAAAACAGGGTCTATGATCTGAAAGCCCATTATTACCAAAGTGAGCAACAGTCATGTCCAAATTCATCAACCAGTCAGAATTAACCATAGCCCTATCAAGTTTCTTGTGGATTGGGTTTAGATCCTGAAAGTTCCACCAGGTGTAATGAACACCTGTTGATCTAAGATCTTCCAAAGTAAGAGATTCCATACAAAGTTTGAAATCCTCCTTGCCACTATCCCAAACCTAATCTCCACCAGAAGTTTCCGATAATCTTTTGATAACATTAAAATCTCCTAACAAACACCAATTGTTGGAAATGGAAGCAGAGAGAATAGATTACTCCTCCCAAAGAGATTTCCTTGCACTACTAGTATTAAAGCCATAGATAACAGAGAAGTAAAAAGATAAAGGTTGACCCTTGAGTTGAACATAAAAATGGATCACCTGGGCTGATTTGGAAATAATATTGACATCCCAGATGCTAGAATCCCAGCCTAGCCATGTCCTGCCATTGACATGATATTCATAGTTGAAAACTCATTGCCAATTTCTAGCCTGTCTCTTAGCTTTGCTGTTAGCTTTAGGCTCCTTAACTCTGGTTTCCACCAAACCAATCAACGATATAGCATTACTGGACAAAAAAAATCTAAGATGTCTTTCTGTTTAGGCTTCTTATTAATACCCTTAACCGTAGTTATCAAGGCAACAAGTCAAGGTGAGGCGACAGCGTGGAGCTTAAGCGCTTAGGCGACAAAGCACCCGACTAGTCGTCTACAAGTCGTTAACAATGTAAATTTTATATGAATAAATTATATATATTTAATATTTATATGAATATAGATATATTTATTTTTCTAATGATTTACCATATTCATAATACATGTAACATATCAAATCATAACAAGAAGTGAACAATATCAAGTCAAATGGATAATTTTATTATAATTGTAAACTTGTAATTTTTTGAACTTGTACAACTTCAAATTATATAAATGGTGATACCTTTGTAATATTTAGTTTAATTCAATATACTTTATTAAAGCAAGTTCTTTCTCTTAAACACATGGTAATTGTCGGGGAATATATATATATATATATATATTCGTATGTCCCAAATAGGTTGCATGTTTTATGGTTCATAAAGGTTTTGATGTCTTGGTATTCTTAGCATATTAAGTTTATCAGTTCCTGGTCGTGTGGAGCTTTTAATTTTGTTGTCTGATGTTTACTTTGTCATTATACAATATTATACAATATAAAAGAACTTGAGCATATAAAGTAATGTAAATAGTGAAAGAGCAAAATAATATATTTTACTTAGTTTATGCTCTCCCAAGTTTGGTCAGCAAAATCAAAAGCTAGTGGAGGTGCAACAACAAGTGGAGCACGAGGATGTGTGTATATATATATAAAATATATACATATATATATATATATATATATATAAATTTTGCTGCCCACTAACGCTGCCCACTAAGGTTTATCTTCACGAAATATCATTAGTACCCAAAAATTTGCTCAATCACAAAGTCACCCACCAAGTCGCTCGATTTTCTCCCCTCTCACAAAGTCGCCCAGACGACTTAATAATATACACCGACTGGACGCCTAGTCGGTTGCCTAGGCGATGACTTGATAACCATGCCCCTAACATTATATGTACAAAAATTAATCATGGACATAGAGAGTTATTTTGAGGGAAATTTCCTTCACCCTTGTTTCTGTGCTTAAAGGATTGAACAGCATCCCCATTATCCCTTGCTTTACTCTTAAGATCCTTACTTTCCTTTTCATCAACAGAGATGAGCTTAGAAACCAGGGGATTAGGTAAGGATGAGAAATCAGGGTCAGAAGCATCAAGGTCACTAATAGGCTTGAAAACATTAGCTAGAGGTCTAGAAGAAACCTCGATAGATTTTCCTTTATCCTTGGCATTCTTGGTGCACTTTGAGACTTCAGTCCATTCCAATAGCTGAGGAGGGAAGGATCCTTGGGACCATCCTCAGCTGGATCCACTGGGGGATTTACATAATTGATTTCTGGGTTGATCACAGGAGCAACTGGCTTTGATTGAATACTGGTCTTAGGAACCCATTGATAATTAGCCTTTGGGCATTTCAGTCGAGAGTGGCCAAAAGAAAGGCCGGAAGGGCAAGAAGTTGGCTTGTTCTGATACTCAACTCTAACATTAACAAAATCAAATTCGTCCGAATCACCATTATGGACAGCAACAGAAAGAGATTCAGGGAAGGATGAAGAGATATTCATTTCAACACAAATCCTAGCAAACAGAATAGGATCTAGCTTGGCTGTGATTTTATCTGTGAAAAGAGGTTTTTCAATACCGCTAGCTATACATCTCAATCCTTCTTCGGTCCAGTAGGACTAAGGGAGATGATGAAGCTTCACCCACACAGGAGTTTTGGTACATATTTCTTGACTGAGATTAACATTTTCCTTCTGGTGGATGTATTTAGTTTTTTATTCTAGTTATAATTTAAGTGACATGTCTGTGTAGCATTAATTATTTTTTCTATTCATTCGTTTTTTTTTGTGTGTAAAATTCATATCTAATTAATAATCCCAAAGTTAAAACGGAGTTGAATTTTTTCCGAAAGGGGCATTGTGCTTTATTTCCTGATGGCATTAGCAATACCTTGTGAAGAGGTTCTGCCCTTTCAGAGATGATTCTTTCGGTTCTAATAAAGACTGTTCGACTTGACATGATTTCAGTTTTGACTCTTACATGGTGCTTCTGACATGATCTGTGCTATTATATTTGAAAGAGAAGCTTCTGCTTTTGATTTTTTTCTCGTTAATTCTTTTCTACCTCTTATTTCCTATGTTTTGTTTAAATATTTAGTTCTGATAGTCTGAAGTTGCAGGAAGAGAAGATGGTCCTCGTTGCGTGTGGATGGCGACATACAATATCTGTCTCGTCTTCTGGTGGTTTATACACTTACGGATGGAGCAAATATGGTCAACTAGGGCATGGGGATTTTGATGACTACCTCATCCCTCATAAGCTGGAAGCCTTGCATGAAGAAAACATTTCCCAGGTAACCTTTTAGTGTTCGGTTTTACACTCATGTTTCTAAATTTCTTATCAATTCCTTCTGTTATGGTTGATACGTATAACTATTAGAACTGACAAATGAGAAGAAAATTTCGAACATTTTGGGTGTCGAAATTATCAGAAATATTCACTCTGTTGGTGAAAGTTGTATCTTGTTTATATTGTTTTTGTCAAAGGTATTTAGTCTCTGTCATTAACTCATAGCGCTGTCTGGTTGTGTCTGTGTTATATATCTAAACTTTAGATGTTACAACATGGAGAAGTATTGGCATAGCTAATATTGTTTTTCTTTCTTTCTTTTTTTCTTTTTTTTCATACAAGTTAAAGTGATATTTCCTTAGAAAATGGTTTTTGGTAGTACTTTGAAATCTCCATTAAAGAAAAGGATAGATACTGAAGGTATATTTACCCTATTTTAGAAGAAAAAAGGCATGACTTGCTTTACTAATTCTCTCAACAGTATTCCTGCTGAAATTGTTAGACAACTGTTACAATATAGGCTCAAGTCTCTATTTGCTATCCAAGTGGGGAGTTCCAAGTCTATATCAACTTATCTTATACTATCGATGTGGGATTTGCTCCCCTTATGACAAGCTCACATTGGTATCATAACATCCACCATGCTTCCTTACCGATGTCTCCGGCGGCTTCACTCTAGCGACACTAACCCGAAGCCTTTTGCATATATCAGTATTTTAATATGGCCTCTAGGTAGTCCTTTCCGCTTAGTCAGTAGTTCCACGGATCGTCTGCTTTGATACCAAATGTCAAGAACTAAGTTCTTAATTAAAGAAAAAGGAAACTGGAATAGAGAAATTAAAAAGAGTAATATGGAAGAGCTGAAATGATAAAAGAATTGAGAGAATATTAGTTAACAAAAGAAGGAAGAAATTCCATTAGACTGCCAAAAAGATCCAGAGTAATGAGAGCAGCTCTCAATTTATACAACCAAGACCCTCCTTCGGTTCACTACTTTTTCTGCTCAAAAGCTAACAAACAGGTCATAACAATTAAAAATAAACTCAGTAATTTCCATCTCCTAACAACAACTGATGTGAATATGCACCACACATACACACACAAATGACATTGCATAATTAAATTATAAATAATTTCTTATTTATTAAAGAGGTACTTGAATTAAGAGTGTATACAGTTCGTAAATAGAAGTTTGATTACATGTGGCCTAGGTACATCATTAATAAATTATTATTACGTCAGTTAGACAAATTTTAGATACTTGTAATCTACCCGAAAATCTTCTTTGTTACAGTCCATATGATAAATAGTAGAAATTAACACCAAAAGAAAATTATGTTACTTTATTTGATTGACCAATATTATAAGAGAGATCTAATAAATCAATTTTGAAATTTATGCTAAAATTCATAACAAGTTTTAAGCTTTTATACAAAAACAATGGATTCATTGACATTATGTCCCTAATTAGCCCTAAATATCCTCCTAATAACTAAATAATTTTAAAAGTAACCGTGTAAAACCTTGTAGATTAGAAATTAATCAAATATGTCATTGTTTAGGCAGTCGGTTCGGTCAACCTAGGGGGCTGATGTTAGGTTCGTATATAGCGCGATCATATAATCAATAAGATGCGGAAGTAAAACGGATTTTAAAATCTTTCATACAAAATCTTACTTTGTGCTCAATTATCAATCAATAGAAAAGAGACGGAGATCAGATTCATACCCTTATAAAAACTAGCTTCCTCAGATAAGAGTTCACCTCCAATTCTTTTCACATTCTCCTTGAATTCACCGGGTTGGATTCCTTTCTTTGATCAATGTTAGCCGCCCAAGTGTTTGGCCTCTACAGGTGATCCACCAAGGAAAAACAAGTGTTGGAAGAATGCATTTTGTGATTTGATGTTTAATGTAAATGCTCATGATTATATGTAAAGTCCTTCGAGGAATATATGTACAAGGACTTAGTGATAGATCAAAAATGTTAGGTTGATCTTAGCCTTTAATGTTCACTTGTATAGATAAAGAGATCAAATGTGTTAGGTTGATCTATGGCTAGAAAGAAATAGATAGGCCTTGAAGTGAATCGTAGTTTATTCGGTTGATCAACAGAATGCAGAAGCTAAGGCATGATCGTAGTGCTGAGATGATCGTAGTATATTCGCCTTGAAGGGCCTCTCCAGTAATCGTAGAGTGGTCCAGACGTTTGCCGAAGCTAACTCTGAGATCGTAGTGTGCTTTCGGAAACGTAGAGTCTGCAAAACGAGCAAGTGAAGATCGTAGTATGCAAAACTATTGAAAGAAATCGTAGTGTTCTATTCAGACCAAGCACAAATATGGCAATACACCACGATATGCATCGTAGAGTATCATCTGTCTTGTATCAGAAGCATCGAGCCCTATCTCTTGTTTGGAAACAAGTTCCAACAAATGTGGAATGGGTTATGAAAGTTGAATCTCTCACCAGTCTCAACTGTACAAAAGATATCCTTAGTATTAATCAAAAGAAACGTATTCAAGAAGCTAAGAAAAGGACCATTGGGCAGAGGAAAACACCTTTTTAGGTGTTAGGTGAGAAATCAGTCTGATGTGTCAGTGGGCCAGATTGCAATTTAGAAGATGTGCAGAAAAGTCTCCATCAAAGCTCAGAAATGTCAAACGCATTTAATGCCTCATCAGATGACTTCAACGGATAGATTTAAAGAGATCACATATATACAGAACAAAGAGAGATGAGAGAACAAGCAAGCATTTGAACAAAAACGTACAAGAACACTCAACGCTCAACTCTACTATCTGAGAAAAAGAGAAAGCTTGCTCAGCTACTCAGTTCTTTCAAACAAGTGCTTAATAGCAACTTGAGTAGCACCAATCACGATCTCAACAACAACCAATCAACTAAAGTGAGAGTTCCAAGTCTGAAGGACTTGAAGAGTTCTAAGTGAACTGTGAAGAACCAAGTCTGCTGGACTTGAAAAGTTCAAGAGTGAACTAAGAAGTGCCTAGACTGCTGGTCTAGAAGTAATCTGTGAGATTCAAGAAGTGTAACAGACATCCTTAGTAGATTTCCTACTCAAGGAGTAGAAAAGTGGATTAGGAGCTTTAAGTGCTCTGAACCACTTAAAACTACTGTGTCCATTATAACTGCTATAACTGCTATAATTGTCATAACTGCCTCACTCTCATTAATTCAAGATATCTAAAAGAAGGTTTATCATATACTCATTCCGCTGTGCATTAATCACAATCATACTAACTAGTTTAAAAGAAAAGTTTTTAATTATCTATTCAACCCCCCCTTCTAGATATCTATTATGCCTCCGGGAACTAACAATTGGTATCAAAGCAGGTTCTATAATACAGCATACAAAGTTTGAGTAGATCCAATGGCACACTTTCCAAGCGAATCAAAGACTAGAGGAGGCAGCAAGCCACCACCTATGTGCAACAAAGATAAATTTGCTAACTGGAAGTTTAGGATGCAAGCTTACATGGATTCAATGGATGAAGATCTATTTGAAACTGTTCAGAATGGGCCCTATGTTCCTACAAAGCTTGCACCAACTACAGATGACCCAGACAGAGTACAGATCAAGGTCAAAGGAGAATGGACAGATAACGAAAAGAGAGCTGTCCAGCTCGATAAAAAGGCCAAAAACATCTTGTTCCAATCCTTAGAAGATGATCTGTTTGAAAACGTGGTCAACAGCAAAACAACAAAGGAGGTTTGGGAAGCACTACTCATTATGCATGAAGGAACAGAAGAAGTCAGAGAAAACAAACAATCTCTCTTAACTCAGCAATATGAGATGTTTGCTCACGTTCAAGGAGAGAACGTTACTGCCACCTACGAAAGATTTAATGTTCTGCTCAACTCTCTACGAGCCTACGGAAAGATCTATCCAAACAAAGATCTAATCATAAAGTTCATGAGAGCCTTGCCAAGTGGGATGCCAAAACCATTGCAATTAGAGAATCGAAGAATTTACATGAAATGACTTGTCCAACAGTTGTATGGCAACCTTCTCACATACGAACTGGAGCTGACTCAACGAGCAGAAACCCTGTCTGAAGGAAGAAAGAAGGATAAAGGTGTTGCTCTCAATGCAACTGATAACACCTCCAAAGTCGGCACTGAAGTTGATTCTGACTACATGAGGACCTTGCAATGCTGGTGAAAAGACTAAGAAGGTTCATGCGACAAGGCAAAACCAGCAAGCCAAAGAAAGTCAGCAACTACAACAGCTAGGAGCAAATGAATGACCTATGCTACAATTGCAAGAAACCGTGCCACTTCATTGCCAACTGCAACAAACCTCTTAGAGAAGAACTCAAAAAAAAATCACATTCTAAGAAGGAATACAAAGGCAACAAAAGGCCACAGAAGAAAGCCAAAGGCCTTGTAGCTGAAGGATCGTGGAGTAACTTAGACAATGACTCAACTCCAGAATCTGGAGATGATGAAGATCCTCAAGTGGCAAATCTCTGCCTTATGGCCAAAAATGCAAGGGACAAACAGAATTCCAACATACATGAAGTAAGTACCGATGAGGTATTTGACTTCAACTCTCCTGATGTAGATATTGATGACCTAAGAACTGCACAGCATGGTATAACATCTGATCTACATCAATACATGAAGTGGTTTAAAGTTCTGTCTAAGGATTATTCACTTCTTCAAAAGGAGAAAGAAAAGGTTCAAGAAGAACTGGAAACAGCCCTTCTCAATACTAATTCTCTCTCCAAGTTTGAAGCTGAGAATAAGCTCTTGAGACAAACAAATGAGCTCAGTGCAAAGAGAGAGTCAAGTCTAACCTCTAAGATTGAGGATCTAGAAAAGACAATCTCTACATGGAATAAATCTTCTTCATCCATGGACTCCTTAATCTCTAACCAGAGAAGCGTCTCTGATAGAACGGGGCTAGGCTTTGGGGAATCTACCTCAGAGTCAAGTGTGGAAAAAGAAAAGGAAATTAACACTAATAATGCCTCAGGTTTTAGTAGAGGCATTATATTTGTGAAATCCTCACAGAAGGTTGAACTTGTCAAACCCTGCTCAGCTAATTCAATTCATATTCCCAGAAGCAAGGGATCTCATGCCGGTCTGGGTTTCAGAAAATAAAAGAGTAACCTAGCTGCTACTCACCAACCTCGAAGGGTCGTAGAGTCCAGTAAGATCAACTCTACGAACCAACTGGGAAGGTACGGTAAAGGCAAGGTATACTCCTCACAAATCATAAAACCCAAGAACACAAGAAGAACAACCCACAAAAGTCCAAGTGAAGGAAGAACTTTCACACACACAAACATGCATCATATCAAATGTTTTGTGTGCTACAGAACTGGCCAAAGGCTGCAAAATGTTATTACAATTCCATGCATGTGAGACCCAAAATCAAGCAAATTTGGGTCCCCAAGGGCACTAACAATGTAGGACCCATGCAAGTATGGGTACCAAAATGAAGGTTTAATGTTATTACAGGAAAAGAGCTACACGATCATAACCTGGTATCTGGACAGTGGATGCTCAAGGCACATGACAGGGAACAAAGCCCTTCTGTTTGACTACATAGAAAAGGAGGGTCCCTCCGTCATCTTTGGAGACAACGGCTCTGGCAAGACAAGAGGCTATGGCTCAGCTGGAAATAGTGCAGTATCCTTTAACAAAGTGGCCTATGTGGAAGGACTACAACACAACCTTCTAAGCATTAGCCAACTCTGCGACAAGGGTCATCAAGTAACATTTCTCAACAATCAATGTCATGTCCGAGACCTGAAGACATCTGCTGTAAAGTTAACCGGAACAAGAGAAGGAAATGTCTACACAGTAAACTTTGGAAAACTAAGCTCAGACGAGACAATATGCTTTTTGGCTAAAGCATCTGAAGAAATGAGCTGCCTATGGCATAGAAGATTATCTCATCTCAACTTCAAATGCATGTCCAAATTAGCTTCAAAAGATCTAGTTGCACGCTTACCAAAGTTTAACTTCGTCAAAGAAAGGCCGTGCAATGCGTGTCAACTTGGAAAGCAGACCAGAAGCTCATTCAAGAAGCAAAACCATCAACTCAATTGACAAGCCTCTGCAATTGCTACATATGGATCTTTTTGGACAAATTCCAACGACGAGCCTTGGGGGAAAGAAATACACTCTGGTCGTAGTCGACGACTACACCATATTTACATGGGTGTTCTTTCTAACCTCAAAAGATGAAACAAGCTCCCAACTGATCAATTCAAGCTGGTGATGAACGAGAAAGGAGAGAAAATCAAGGCCATAAGAAGTGATCATGGCAGAGAATTCGATTTCTCAGAAATGGATCAGTTCTGCACAGACAATGGGATCAGTCACAATTTCTCAGCTCTACGAACTCCCCAACAAAATGGAGTTGCCGAGAGAAAGAACAGGACATTGATAGAAGCTGGAAGAACTCTGCTAGCAGCAGCTCATCTGCCTGAATACTTCTGGGCAGAAGTTGTCAACACTGCATGCTACACTCAGAACAGATCACTCATACACTCTACGATTAAAAAAACTCCTTATGAACTATGGAAAGGAAGAAAGACAAGTGTCAGCTACTTTCATGTGTTCGGCTGTGCATGCTACATACTCAACAATGGAAAGCAGTACTTGACAAAGTTTTAACCAAAATCAGACGAAGGAATCTTTCTTGGATATGCCACAGACAGTAAGGCCTACAGAGTATTCAACAAGAAGGCACTGAGTGTTGAAATCTCGATTCACATCATCTTTGATGAAACAGACTTAGACAAAACAGTGCTCCAAGACACTACGACCAACAGTGCAGACACTACGAACGAGGACGTCGAGCTCAACACTACGATTGTAGAACCAGACAGTGAGATCGTTGAGCAAGGAAATGAGATCGTAGAGAGACCTATGCCGGACAACGAACCTCCACACCAAGAAGAAGAAATAGATCTTGAAGATCTAAGTCAAGAAGGCATAAGAACAGATGCCCCAACAGGAAGCAGATGGGCAAGAGTTCACACTCAAGATCTAATCATTGGAGATCTGAGTGCAAGAGTCAAAACAAGAGCTGCCACCCAAAATGAATGCTTTTATCTAAGCTTCCTATCACAAATGGAACCAAAGAAAATTGTGGATGCTATGGAAGACTCCAGCTGGATAGAGGCCATGCAGGAAGAACTTAATCAGTTCGAAAGAAGCAAAGTTTGGAGATTGGTTCCAAGACCAAAAAACCATTCCTGTCATTGGAACCAAGTGGGTCTTCAGAAAAAGATGGATGAAGATGGAGTGATAACCAGGAATAAAGCCAGACTAGTGGCCAAAGGTTACTCTCAGGAAGAAGGACATTGACTACGATGAGACATTTGCACCTGTTGCCAGATTGGAGGCCATCAGAATATTTCTTGCCTTTGCTGCACACATGAAATTCAAGGTCTTTCAGATGGATGTCAAAAGTGCATTCTTGAATAGTGAACTTCAAGAAGAAGTCTATGTAGAACAGCCTCCAAGTTTCATCAATCCATCTCTTTCTAATTATGTCTTTAGATTAGACAAAGCCTTATATGGTCTTAAACAAGCACCTAGAGCATGGTATGAAACACTAACTAACTTCCTTATTGAAAATGGATTCACTAGAGGTAGAGTAGATACCACACTATTTCTTAGAAAGCTACAAAGACAAAGTCCTATTAGTTCAAATATATGTTGATGATATTATCTTTGGATCTACTGATGAAAAGCTATGCAAGAGATTCTCCAAGCTTATGCAGAGCAAGTTTGAAATGAGCATGATAGGTGAGCTGAACTTCTTCCTTGGACTGCAAGTAAAGCAGACTGATGAAGGAATCTTCATCAACCAAGCCAAGTACATTAAAGACTTACTTAAGAAGTATGGCATGGAGTCGGCCTCTCCCATGAAAACCCCAATTGCTTTTGCAACCAAGCTTGACAAAGATGAAAAAGGTAAAAGTATTGATATAACTCAATACAGAGGTATGATTGACTCTCTTTTATATCTAACTGCTAGTAGACCAGATATAATGTATGCAACATGCATTTGTGCTAGATTTCAGGCTAGTCCTAAAGAATCTCATTTATCTGCTGTAAAAAGGATTTTCAGATATCTCAAAGGTACATCCCACTTGGGGCTTTGGTATCCCAAGGAGTCCTCATTTGAGCTAACATGATACACAGATGCTGATTTTGCAGGCTGCAAAATTGATAGAAAGAGTACCAGTGGCACCTGTCAATTGCTTGGAAACAGACTTGTGTCCTGGTTTAGCAAGAAGCAAAATTCAGTATCTACTTCAACTACAGAAGCTGAATACATTGCTGCAGGCAGTTGTTGTGCTCAGATCTTATGGATGAAAAATCAACTAGCAGATTATGGGTTTGAATTTAAATTCATTCCTATTCACTGTGATAACACAAGTGCAATTGTTATAACTCATAATTCTGTCATGCATTCTAGGACTAAGCATATAGAAATAAGGTATCACTTCATTAGGGATCATGTGCAAAATGGAACTATATCTTTACAATATATCCCTACTGAAAATCAACTTGCTGATGTCTTTACAAAGCCTCTAGATGAATCCAGATTTAACAAGTTAATAAGTGAGCTAGGCGTGCTTAACTTACAACCATGAAAAATATGCTCTAGTATGTCCTAACCATACAGGTTTAAAGGCCAAATCATAGACATGATCAAATGAAGTCCACAATCGTAGAACCAAAGTGTCATATAATGACAACGATCGCAGTGAAGACTCAACGATCGAGGTGCAGACTCAACGACAGCAGGGCTACATCAAAACCAAAGAAGCACCCTATAATGATCAAGTATCAAACAAAGCAATCTCTCTGATAAGTGTCCTCGGGGACAAACCTAACCCTTGATTCATTCAATGAGGTTTGCCCTTCCTGAGCTACCTTAAACCAAGAAGAATGCTAAGTCAAAAGTTCATCATGAGGACTTGGTCAGACTCTACGATTGCTAGTCAGACTTGACGATCACAGTTCAGACTCTACGATTGCAGCTCAGACACGACGACTGCTGAACAAACTCAATGATGGTAGAACATACTCGACGATTCCAAGGACCATTTCAACGATCGTAGTCCTCCCGAAGAACATATTAGCCCAGAAAAAGTCGAGGGTAATTCAGTACAATCCCTCTGTCAAATTCGTAGAGCCAAGCAGAATTCGACACCTGTCCCACTAAGCAAAATGGAGAGAGGGAAGTTGCTTGTACCATTTGAAGGCGCCCTTTTTGAAATCAGAAGTTCAAAAGCTTATCCCTCTCCTTATCTCTGCAAGAAGAAACCCTAGGCTGTCTAGAAAGCTCAGTAAATCACACTTCCTGCAAGAAAATCAATGGTGGCTTCCAGTGTTATCTCCGGCTACAGACTCTGCTTTGACGAGTTCAAAACAGCTGAGCCCCAATTTCACAAGACTTTGTCGCTACTGAAGAAGGCAGGTCTCGAAGAAGCCTTCGGTACAGACACATTGATCTACCCGAAGCTGGTAAAAGAATTCTACAATAACGGGATATTTGAAAACAACACCATCACTGCGAAAGTCAGGAACGTTGAAATCAGACTAAGGGTTGAGGACATCAATCTAGCCCTAGGTCTCAAATCTGAAGGGTATCCGTCCATAGATGGCATAGACTTCCATAATGGACTCAAAAAGATGCATCACAAGAAATCACCTTCTGCCAAAGGATACAAGAAGGAGTTTCCACAAAGGTATGAATTTCTAGCTGATATTGTTGGAAAATGTATTTGTTGCAAGAGCTCAGGTCATGACTCTGTGAATGAGGTGCAACTCAAGCTCATGACTGCCATATGTTAAGGAATACAACTTAACTATGGGGCTCTATTACTTGAATGGATTGGGAAGTGGTTAATCAGCTCAAAGAAGATGAAGAGTTCTCAGAAGATGCTCTATGGGCGATTTATAAGCATTATCCTATAGGCTGCTCTTGGTGACTTAATTGAGGACGATGAAGGTGAAGCCATCAATCCAAATCGTCGAATGACCCAACAACTATTTGAGAACTGGAAAAGGAATCCAGCTAAAAATGTGCGGATGATGTCTGAATCCAGTGGAAGAACTGGTGAAATAAAGGAATCAGGAGTGCCAGGAAATATGTCAGTTGTCAAAGAAACTGAAGAAGAAGAAGAAGCTAACCAGGAAGAACCCGTTGCTTTAATCAGAAAAAGCAAGGGGAAAAGCAAGCTGAAAGCCAGAACTACAGAAGAACCTCAAGGATCCACTACTGATAAGCTCGTAGAGTCCTCAGACATTGAGACTCTAAGGATCCTAAGAAGGAAGCAACAGCAGCTGAGGCAGAAGAAGATAGAGCTACCATATCTCAGCTACTGAAGCAGAATAAAATCAGCCACAAGTCCAAAAAGCCATCAATCTCTTCGATCGTAGAGTCCAGACCAAACACATCAAGAAAAGATGTAGCTGAATCAAACACTCTGGCTGATCAGCAGGACAAAACTAAAGTTCAAGAAAGTCTTGAGGTTGTGGCTCAGCCTAGAAAAACAAGAAGAAAACTGGTTAAGAAGTATATCCTTGTTAATGAAGGAGTACTCAAAAAGGAAGAGAAAGAGCTGGCTGCTGAACAGGAACTGTCCAAAGAAAGTCAAATGGACAGAACTCAAGCTGAGGGGGAGACACTTGAAATTCTAATCACAGAGAACATGCCAACTGAGGGGGAGATGCCTGAAGAAAATGCTCCAGCTGAGGGGGAGCTGCTAATCGTCCAAGAGGATGATCACATTGAGGGGGAGGCTCATAATACCCACATGACAGAAGAAGAGGTTCCTACAGACAAAGGAGAACCAGTACAAGAACATCATGAGGCCATTGATATAATGGAATCCTCAAACGAGAACAGAGAAGCGGATGAAGATGACAAGGTCGAGATCGTAGCAGTAGGCATAGATGGGTACAGAAAAGCTAACTATGAGCAACTGTTCTCCTATCTACCCATGATGCCTTTCTACCAAGCTCATATTCTAAACTCTTGGAATCACATGTTCTGGAGCTTCAAAGAGTATCCGGCCATCTCAGTACTAGCTAATGGATTTCCTGGAAGATTCAATTTTGCCGAGAAACTACTCACCAACAACTCTTCCTCAAAGAACAAACTTGAGGTACTATCTATCCCAACCCTTTTTAGATTTAATCACTTGCCATCATCCTCATTTAATCAATTTTATGAATTCCCACGATGGTTGGAAGTAATTCTTCATCCACTAAATCAATTTCCAGTTGCAGAATTCCAAAATTCTGTAACTGAGGAACCAAATGCGACCAACTTCATAATGCTCCCACATCCCATCATCTCTACGATCACTGACTCTAACCCCATTGTAGAGCACCAACCTTAAACATCAAAACTCAGGCCTCTCCATCAGATATTCCCTCCTCATCCAGCAACCAATACTTGAATCTTGATCTTGCCATCTACTCTTTGCAAGATCAATTCAAAAGCACATCAACTCCCTCCTCAAAATTTCCCCAATTGGATGAAATTCTTTCAGAGTTCTCCACAAAGGCTGATCTGTCAGCAATGTCTGCGAAAGTGGTCAAGGAACTCGATGAGAGCCTTGAGGATCACACTGCACTTATTCAGCTGAGATTAACATCAATGATCAATGCTGCAAATAATCTTCCAAGCTCCCTCAGCAATGAGCTCTCTAAAACGCTTAAAGCGATTATCAAAGAAATGCTTCAAAGCATAAAGGACAGGGACGACATTCACTTCCTCGCACCTAAAAAGCATCGGGATGCTGTCTTAATCTTACAGAAAACTCAAGAATCTCAGAATGATCTAATGATACAGAGCATTAAAAGTCTTCAAACAGCAGTCAAAGAATTTCAAGACTTCTCCATGGGTCAAATGCAGCAGACTGAAACTGTCCTAAACATTCTTCAACGACGTGAAACTCGTTGTGATTCTTTGATCCAAGAGAATCGTGAGGACATTGCTCAAAATTAGAGTCAACTAAACGAGCTTGTCCAAGGAGTCACTCGCCTCTCCGAAGACATTCGAACCCTTGATGCTGACATAAAGGGGGAGAATAAAGGAAAGGAGATCAGGGAGGCAAGGGCAGAGGCAGAGGTCAATTCCAAACTCAAGCCTCGAGGATCCCTCCTGTACAACAAATCACCCAGCAGACTCCACGACCCAGCCATCAGGCCCAACAAGCTAATCAACAGGAAGTTTTAATGGCTCAACCACTAAGGAGTCTAGGGCCAACTACCAGCTCTAATGAGGTGACAACTACAGGCTTAAGAATGCCAATTAGAGATCCTGCATTCATGAATAAGCATGATCACAATCCTAGACTAAACCCAAGTGAGCTGGAAGATTTGGCCAGAAGAGATGAAGCAAGCAGCAAGAGGAGAGCTGAGGAATATGCAAATCCTCCAAGAAGCAAAAGGCTGAAGAAATAAAGATAAGTTGAATTTTAAGTTGTATTGATGTAGTCAAACTTAAATGTAATATTTGTCTTTATACATCAATAAATTCATGCTTATTCTCTAAAAATTTCAGCTGCTCACTGAAATACTAAGTCATGTTTACTTTGTTGCAACTGCATATAAAATTTAATAATCATGACAACAAATCTCCTTGGATATGTCAACATCAAATAGGGGGAGATTGTTGGAAGAATGCAATTTGTGATTTGATGTTTAATGTAACTGCTCATGATTATGTGTAAAGTCCTTCGAGGAATATATGTACAAGGACTTAGTGATAGATCAAAAATGTTAGGTTGATCTTAGCCTTTAATGTTCACTTGTATAGATAAAGAGATCAAATGTGTTAGGTTGTCTATGGCTAGAAAGAAATAGATAGGCCTCGAAGAGAATCGTAGTCTATCCGGTTGATCAACAGAATGCAGAAGCTAAGATAGGATCGTAGTGCTGAGATGACCGTAGTATATTCGCCTTGAAGGGCCTCTCCAGTAATCGTAGAGTGGTCCAGACGTTTGCCGAAGCTAACTATGAGATCGTAGTGTGCTTTCGGAAGCGTAGAGTCTGCAAAACGAGCAAGTGAAGATCGTAGTATGCAAAACTATTGAAAGACATCGTAGTGTTCTATTCAGACCAAGCACAAATATGGCAAGACACCACGATATGCATCGTAGAGTATCATCTGTCTTGTGTCAGTAGCATCGAGCCCTATCTCTTGTTTGGAAACAAGTTCCAACAAATGTAGAATGAGTTATGAACGTTGAAGCTCTCACCAGTCCCAACGGTACAAAAGATATCCTTAGTATTGATCAAAAGAAACGTATTCAAAAAGCTAAGAAAAGGACCATTGGGCAAAGGAAAACACCTTTTCAGGTGTTAGGTGAGAAAGTAGTCTGATGTGTCAGTGAGCCAGATTGCAATTCAGAAGATGTGCAGAAAAGTCTTCATCAAAGCTCAGAAATGTCAAATACATTTAATGCCTCATCAGATGACTTCAACGAATAGATTTTAAGAGATCACATATATACAGAACAAAGAGAGATGAGAGAGCAAGCAAGCATTTGAACAAAAACGTACAAGAACACTCAACGCTCAACATCTGAGAAAAAGAGAAAGCTTGCTCAGCTACTCAGTTCTTTCAAACAAGTGCTTAATAGCAACTAAGTAGCACCAATCACGATCTCAACAACAACCAATCAACTAAAGTGAGAGTTCCAAGTCTGAAGGACTTGAAGAGTTCTAAGTCAACTTTGAAGAACCAAGTCTGCTGGACTTGAAAAGTTCAAGAGTGAACTAAGAAGTGCCTAGACTGCTAGTCTAGAAGGAATCTGTGAGATTCAAGAAGTGTAACAGACATTCTTAGTGGATTTCCTACTCAGAGAGTAGAAGAGTGGATTAGGAGCTTTAAGTGCTCTGAACCACTTAAAACCATTGTGTCCATTATAACTGCTATAACTGCTATAACTGTCATAACTGCCTCACTCTCATTAATTCAAAATATCTAAAAGAAGGTTTATCATATACTCATTCCGCTGTGCATTAATCACAATCATACTAACTAGTTTAAAAGAAAAGTTTTTAATTATCTATTCAACCCCCCCCTCTTCTAGATATCTATTGTGCCTTCCGGGAACTAACAACAAGTATTCAAGAAGATGTGTGTTTGGCAAAATCCTAGATTCTATCTCTATAAAATTATACGTACTCTCCCAACTCTTGGAATTGTCATTTGGTGCAACCCTAATCAATAATAAGACTTTCTTATTTATATATGTAAGCAACCCTCTTAAACTATTTAGGAATAGGGTTTTGATTTAATTAATTAAACTCCTTTAATTAATTATATTTCTAATCCAATTAGAAATTAATGAGAGTACTTTTACTAATTAATTCCCAAACTCCTTTAGCAATTAAATAATAATAATAGTAATAATAATAATAATAATAAGACTCCTCTTATTAATTTATATTTAATATTTCTAAAATATTAAATAATAAATATTAAACTAGTTAATTTATTCTATCACCATAGGTTAAATTAAATACACTTAACTTATTATTACGATTATTTCATTTACTTCTTAAATAAATATTTTTCCTTTTGTGGTGTGACCCTTTAGGTTCTCCACATTAAACCGGTTGTGAATAAATCAATTAGAACAATTCTAATCATATTTAAATAAATAAATTAAACTATTTAATTTATTTAAATAAATTAACTTTTATTCTACACTAAGGATAAGTCTCCTTAGCGATCAACTATTTTCCAGATAATATAGATTTCAACATTAATCATAAAAGAACCCTTGAGTAAATAGTTTTCGTACAATTTAATCCTTCTACCATACAATATCTCAATTAAATATAATACATGAAATTACTGTCAAGTCTTATTTTATTTAATTTTATGTATTTTGATTCTCAAATGCACAACTCCAAGTAATGCAAATTAGAAACTATTTTCTAATTTCATTCTGCCTTGGCCAATGACTATTGGGTTGTCATTTATCGAATCACATAAGACATTCTCTTCTTTTACTAGAAGCGGTAGATTCTTTGTTGACCATTCATTATCTCCATGTATAATTTATCACATCCAATCATACCCTTTTATATACCCTAAGGGTTTTAAGGGAGATGTCAAAGCATAACTCATCATACACAAGATACTATGATAATTTCAAGTCTAAGGATCACTTGTACTACTATCACTATAAGAATTCCTATTGACAGACAAGTAAAACTCAATTAGGTATTCTTAGCGAGCCACGTTTAGTGAACTTATTCTCCAATAAGCACCTACATACTTACTTTAGTATCTCCACACAAATGATCATGAGATCCTCATCCAATGAGCAAGCAATGTATGTACCAATCTATCCGAATTCACTAATCCCCTTTTTAGTAATCCAACGATTGGGAACAATTTTAGTTTTAAGCTATCAAAAAATTTAAATCTCATTAGCATGATCATCATCATGATTCTAAAAGCATTGCTCAAAATTATGTGTTTATCACATATTATAAAACAACACCATGTAGATAAATTAAAAACCTTTAATTAAACACTTTTATTAATAAATGAATAAGATTGTTACAAAGTATATGCTTTATTATCAAACATGATTGACTTGTGTGCATACTACTTTCAGCTGAGTCACTTGGCTTTAATAATTGCCGCTTTTCGAGTTATTTGAGGTTCAAGCTTTTGTATATATAGTTCATGTTCCTGATTCTCACTATGGCTGAGTAGAATGCATAATCTTCTCCCTCAATTTTCGATGCCAGACCACGTTATTACCTTATACTTGGCAACTGCATGACATTCTTTAATTTCTATACTCCCTCCACCCAACTTTATGTGAAAACTTTCTTAGACTGTTTTCTTCATGTATTTTAAGACATGCTAAAAACACATATATATGAAAAAAATAAATTTATTTGAAAATGTAATATAAGAAAATTTTGTGTATTTAAAAATGTGTGAAATAATATCGTGTAAATGTGTTTTTGGGATGTCTTAAAACTGGTACCTTGAAAGATCAAAGATAAGTGACCACATAAATTTGGACGGAGGGTGTATGTTATATGCATTCTGCCACTGTGTATGTGAATAGAAAGAAGTATCTCAGGCCATCTTTCAGACAATGTTCCCTTGTGTGGTTACTGAAATAATGCCTTACGGTGATACAAGGACGTTCTACAATATCATAATGTCAAACAATCTGAATAAGAAGATGTAGTTTTTTCCTTTCTAAAAAATTAAGAAATTGTAGTTCTTTGTATTGTTTTCATTAATATGGAATTCCATTTTGACTATGGTCCAGATATCAGGCGGTTGGAGACATACCATGGCAGTGACCTCTGATGGAAAACTCTATGGTTGGGGATGGAATAAGGTTTTTCAATATATAATTTAAATTACTTGTTACTTACAATGTTTCCAAATATGTTTTACTCTTCATAGTTGATACTGAAGTATTGTTTGTTGACCCCTTTGTTTTCTAAGTAGAGTATCATAGTAAATCTTGGGTGACTCTTTATGATATGTAAAACGGGACTTGGTATCGTTGATTTAATCCAAGTTGGGATCTTAATTGTTTAGGTTAGTTTCATCTTTTAATTGTTTGAAGGCATTGTGGTAGTAGTTAAGTTCTTAATCAAGTATGCTTTTGTTATGTTTATCTATCCTATATAAATAAGATGAGTCAAGTTATTTGCCAAAAAAAAGTTGTGCGCTTTAGGCTGTGTCACTGCTGCCATTGCAGTTCAGAGATGAGCACCTATCTTTCCATTTTTTCTTTCTTGAAGACATTTCCCTACATCACATGTATTTTGGGATGAAATACAGAATCAACTCGTCTTTTTTTTTGTAGTTGTCTGCTTGGCAGGTCTTAGAATGGTTAGTGGTAAAAAGAAGTAGCTTTTTGAATGTGATAATTTTTTCCCATAATCTTAAACTATATTAAATGGAGTTAGAGAAGGATGTTGGGTTCCTTTTAAACCTTCTTTTCAAGGTGAGCCTGATGGGTTAAGAGTTGAGAAAATTCCCATGGGTTCCATATTAGCCTTCTTTTTCGAGGTGAGCCTGAAGGCCTTAAGCTGGATTCAAGGATGATTGATTGGAATCTAGGTAAGGTGAGGATTTTTGGTTTTAGTTGTGCTACTGAATCCTCAAGGGACTAATGATGTTTGAGTTTATTGGGAAGGAAATGTTTCTAGAAAAGCTGTCCCAGTTACATTTATATGCATATATTATGGATGATATCCTTTGGGCTTTTTCTACAATGGATACGCTCAAGATGCGAGCTCATGTTCTCATTCATGTATTTTGCATGTATAAGAAAGGGAAGGAAGAAAAAGGAAGGAACCATCTCTTCTCAGTTAAGCAGTTGCTATTGAGTTTCGCTATCTATTTCTTGCACTATTTTGGCTATATGGGTGATGTCTAATGTCTCAATGTTTTCGTATGGTCTCTGATTTTAAAAAGGTTGAGTACTGATGAACTTTATTAAGATTGCAGAATATACAAGGAGTTATTGCTAAAATTCTGTGTTTTGTGTAAGCAAAGCACTGATACGCAATCTCATATGTTTTGGGGCTGTGGAACTTGATTTTCGAAGTGGTGAAGGAGCATTGGGTGTGCACTGTTTCTATAGAAGATATGTTTTAAATTCAATTGTGTGGTTTGGATTAAACAAGGATGCTAAGTTAATATGGAACTGTGGCTTCTTTTCTATACTTTGGAGGATTTGGTATGAGCATAATTCTAGGATTATTTTCTTGTCTCACAATGGATTTTTGCTACGAGAGCCTATCTTCTTCTTCTTCTTTTCCCTCTTCAATCTACACTATTATAGTTCAATTCTAGGATATATTTCATCCTAGGGGCCTGGGGAAAAGAGGTCAAGGGAAGGGGCTGAGAATGGAACTAAGGGAGAACATAGGGGAAACTTACCTTTTGATTCTTTTTTTTGTAGAGCCTGCTGAACTCTAACTTCTTGTTGTTGGGTGTTGGGCAAAATCTAATTAAGTACAACACGCAAGTATACGTGGCCAACAAGTAATAAAGTGATAAATCGAGTATTGTTCCCACAGATAAATTAAACCGTATTTTATTCTAACAAGAACCAATTTTTATATTATCTCAGTTTATTTAAACAAGTGATCAATGTTATGAAATTTATAAAACTAATTAATTTCTTAAATGAAAACTAACTAACACTAGATTAAATCAAATATAGGAGACTTAAGACTACAATTTCACTTATTGCCTCACTTAGATTGTCACACTTCCTATTAAGCCAAATTAATTATTTCGGATTGTTAATCAAGAACATATAAGTAGATATGACCATCTCTCAATGCATCATACCCATATCAACTTAAATCCACAGGTGATAGAATTAAGAAGAATACCCTAATTAACTAATTCACTATATCTCTATGTGAATTACAATATTTTTGTATGGTCTCTGATTTTAAAAAGGTTGAGTACTGATGAACTTTATAAGATTGCAGAACATAAAAGGAGCTATTGCTAAACTTCTGTGTTTTGTGTAAGTAAAGCACTGATACGTAATCTCATATGTTTTGGGGCTGTGGAACTTGATTTTCGAAGTGGTGAAGGAGCATTGGGTATGCACTGTTTCTATAGAAGATATGTTTTAAATTCTATTGTGTGGTTTGGATTAAACAAGGATGCTAAGTTAATATGGAACTTTGGCTTCTTTTCTATACTTTGGAGGATTTGGTATGAGCATAATTCTAGGATTATTTTCTTGTCTCACAATGGATTTTTGCTACGAGAGCCTATCTTCTTCTTCTTCTTTTCCCTCTTCAATCTACACTATTATAGTTCAATTCTATGGATATATTTCATCCTAGGGGCCTGGGAAAAAGAGGTCAAGGGAATGGGCTGAGAATGGAACTAAGGGAGAACCTAGGGGAAACTTACCTTTTGATTCTTTTTTTTGTAGCGGCTGCTGAACTCTTACTTCTTGTTATTGGGTGTTGGCCAAAATCTAATTAAGGACAACACGCAAGTATACGTGGTCAACAAGTAATAAAGTGATAAATCGAGTATTGTTCCCACAGATAAATTAAACCGTATTTTATTCTAACAAGAACCAATTTTTATGTTATCTCAGTTTATTTAAACAAGTGATCAATGTTATGAAATTTATAAAACTAATTAATTATTTTAATGAAAACTAACTAACACCAGATTAAATCAGATATAGAAGAGTTAAGACTACAATTTCACTTATTGCCTCACTTAGATTGTCACACTTCCTATTAAGCCAAATTAATTATTTCGGATTGTTAATCAAGAACATATAAGTAGATATGACCATCTCTCAATGCATCATACCCATATCAACTTAAATCCACAGGTGATAGAATTAAGAAGAATACCCTAATTAACTAATTCACTATATCTCTATGTGAATTACAATATTTTTGTATGGTCTCTGATTTTAAAAAGGTTGAGTACTGATGAACTTTATAAGATTGCAGAACATAAAAGGAGCTATTGCTAAACTTCTGTGTTTTGTGTAAGCAAAGCACTGATACGTAATCTCATATGTTTTGGGGCTGTGGAACTTGATTTTCGAAGTGGTGAAGGAGCATTGGGTGTGCACTGTTTCTATGGAAGATATGTTTTAAATTCTATTGTGTTGTTTGGATTAAACAAGGATGCTAAGTTAATATGGAACTTTGGCTTCTTTTCTATACTTTGGAGGATTTGGTATGAGCATAATTCTAGGATTATTTTCTTGTCTCACAATGGATTTTTGCTACGAGAGCCTATCTTCTTCTTCTTCTTTTCCCTCTTCAATCTACACTATTATAGTTCAATTCTATGGATATATTTCATCCTAGGGGCCTGGGAAAAAGAGGTCAAGGGAATGGGCTGAGAATGGAACTAAGGGAGAACCTAGGGGAAACTTACCTTTTGATTCTTTTTTTTGTAGCGGCTGCTGAACTCTAACTTCTTGTTATTGGGTGTTGGCCAAAATCTAATTAAGGACAACACGCAAGTATACGTGGTCAACAAGTAATAAAGTGATAAATCGAGTATTGTTCCCACAGATAAATTAAACCGTATTTTATTCTAACAAGAACCAATTTTTATGTTATCTCAGTTTATTTAAACAAGTGATCAATGTTATGAAATTTATAAAACTAATTAATTATTTTAATGAAAACTAACTAACACCAGATTAAATCAGATATAGAAGAGTTAAGACTACAATTTCACTTATTGCCTCACTTAGATTGTCACACTTCCTATTAAGCCAAATTAATTATTTCGGATTGTTAATCAAGAACATATAAGTAGATATGACCATCTCTCAATGCATCATACCCATATCAACTTAAATCAACAGGTGATAGAATTAAGAAGAATACCCTAATTAACTAATTCACTATATCTCTATGTGAATTACAATATTTTTGTATGGTCTCTGATTTTAAAAAGGTTGAGTACTGATGAACTTTATAAGATTGCAGAACATAAAAGGACCTATTGCTAAACTTTTGTGTTTTGTGTAAGCAAAGCACTGATACGTAATCTCATGTTTTGGGGCTGTGGAACTTGATTTTCGAAGTGGTGAAGGAGCATTGGGTGTGCACTGTTTCTATAGAAGATATGTTTTAAACAAGGATGCTAAGTTAATATGGAACTTTGGCTTCTTTTCTATACTTTGGAGGATTTGGTATGAGCATAATTCTAGGATTATTTTCTTGTCTCACAATGGATTTTTGCTACGAGAGCCTATCTTCTTCTTCTTCTTTTCCCTCTTCAATCTACACTATTATAGTTCAATTCTATGGATATATTTCATCCTAGGGGCTTGGGGAAAAGAGGTCAAGGGAAGGGACTGAGAATGGAACTAAGGGAGAACCTAGGGGAAACTTACCTTTTGATTCTTTTTTTTTGTACCGCCTGCTGAACTCTAACTTCTTGTTATTGGGTGTTGGGCAAAATCTAATTAAGTACAACACGCAAGTATACGTGGTCAACAAGTAATAAAGTGATAAATCGAGTATTGTTCCCACAGAGAAATTAAACCGTATTTTATTCTAACAAGAACCAATTTTTATATTATCTCAGTTTATTTAAACAAGTGATCAATGTTATGAAATTTATAAAACTAATTAATTTCTTTAATGAAAACTAACTAACACTAGATTAAATCAAATATAGGAGACTTAAGACTACAATTTCACTTATTGCCTCACTTAGATTGTCACACTTCCTATTAAGCCAAATTAATTATTTCAAATTGTTAATCAAGAACACATAAGTAGATATGATCATCTCTCAATGCATCATACCCATATCAACTTAACTCCACGGATGATAGAATTATGAAGAATACCTTAATTAACTAATTCACTATATCTCTATGTGAATTACAATTAAAGAAGGTTTAAGCACAAATTCTTTATCAGATAACATGCGATACATAGTTATATCTCTATCCTAGACATAAATCATGAATCCCAACGCCTTGCAGAAATTACAAACACATGTTATTATGATCATATCTAAACTTATAATCCGTTTCTCAATTTCATATAGATTATCAAGGTAATTACTGGCCAGAAAATTAAACAATTAAGTGCAAATCTTAGCAGACAATCCAATAATAACAAATTATAACTTAACACAAAAGCATGTCAATCACAGTTATGCAATAAGATCCATTGTAGACTTAATTAGAAATTTAGTTCAACATAATTGAATTAGAATCCAACATCCACAATTAATAAAACATTCAAATTACAGAAGTAAAAGTAGAGAAAGAGAATAAAAACTATGAAAGCAATCCTTCTCTTTTTTGCTCCTGCCTTGAAACCTTCGTGCTTGATCAATTGCTTCAATTCTCCAACAATCCAATCTAAACTAGGCTTTTAGAATAGAAGAGTAGAATAGAATAGAATAGCCTTCTTACGAACTGACATAACTGCTATTTTTAAGTCCGGACATAAATCCTAATCCTATTATGAAATACTACGTAGATTGCAATTCAATTACATGACTTAAATGAAAAGTCAACTTCTGGTCAACATCGAAGTGGCGCGACCACGCTGTCCATAAGCCTATAATTGGTGCGGCCGCGATCTTAGCAGAGTAGTTTTTGCTGACTGAAGACAGGCGTGGCCGCGCTACACCCTAAGCCTTTTTGGGTGCCGCCGTGCTGTCCTGGTTCTGCAAATTCTTTGTTCTTTTGCTGTTGCTTCATTCTAAATATCGCCGCTTCAGTTCCTAATCACTTTTAGCCTCCATATTCATCCAATCTACATCAAATACCACCAATCCAATTCTCGAGCAAGCAATCTACAAAACAAACCAAAATGCATGAAAAGCAATAGAAAAGCACAAGAAAGAAACACCAATTCCAATAAGATGATACCTGAATCGTGGGTATGAAACCTACTAATCATTGAGTAGACTCAAACATGTGACTTTACATAGTAAAAGAAGAAGTTTTTCTATTAGGCTATCACTTTTGGTCTAAACTTGAGGGGTGTACCTCTATCTGATCTTTGTAGGAACTTGCTTCTCGTCTATCTCTTGGTCTATAGTTCCTGCTTGCGATTCGTGCTCTTTTTGTATTTGTTTCACTTGTTAGGATTGGGTGGACTTTTGTCCCCTTTATTTTTGTTAGGGATTCTAGAGGATTCTAGTAGCATGATTTTAGGAATAATGTGTGGAGTGATGTGTTAGTCATTGATTTACTTTTCTTATATAACATGAGTCTTAGTCTATAAAAGGCTCAGCTCTTATTTGTACTTGATATAATATGAGAAGTAAACTCTCCACTTTACATGGTATCAGAGCTGACTCTCGAAAGCTCTGGTCGGGTCATCAAATCGGGTTGTCGAAGGTGGAGACACGAAGGCTGGTGGTATTATCCCACAATGGAGAGAGGAAGGTCCGGAGGTGGGACACGAAGCCAGCCAAAGATATGTGGACCGTGTGTTTAATACCGCAGTCCCACATCGAAATAAATGGAAAAAATTTGTCTGTGTATAAGGAATTAAATTACTAATAATAGTACGTTCAGTCATGACTTTTTAGGTGAGCCTATAGTGGGCTAAGATGACCCAAAAAGATACTATTGGGACAATAGTTTAAGACCTTAATTTGATATATTTGTTCCGGACTCGGGATAAGAAGCACTATCTAATTCTGGATGGAGGACAGCTATGGAAGAGGAAATGATGGCTTTAGAGAAAAATGGTACTTGGGAGTTGGTGATGCCTCCAAATACATCGATTGTTTGTTGTAAGTGGATTTACACAGTGAAGGTAAATCCTGATGGTTCTCTTGCTCGGCTTAAGGCTCAATTAGTTGCAAAAGGATATGCTCAAGTTCATGGTATTGATTATTCTGAGACTTTCTCGCCTGTTGCTAAAATGACTTCTGTTAGATTATTAATTTCTCTAGCAACTTCTCATCATTGGCCTTTTACATCAGTTGGATGTCAAAAATGCTTTTCTGATTTAAATGAAGTTATATGTATGAAGCAACCATCTGGCTTCGTTGCTCAAGAAGAATCAGGTCTGGTATGTAAACTCAAGAAGTCCTTGTACGGGCTGAAACAATCTCCACGGGCATGGTTTGGAAAATTTACACAGGTTGTTCTTTAGTTTGGATTACTTCGATGTAACAGTGATCACACTATGTTTCATCGTGAGAGTAGTGCTGGAAGAATTTTGTTGGTCGTTTATGTTGATGATATTGTTATTACTGGTGATGATAAGCAGGGAATAATGAATTTGAAAAAAAAATTGATGCAAAAATTTGAAAACTAGGATTTGGGAAAGTTGAAATATTTTTAGGGCATTGAGGTGGCTCAATCTAGTAAACGAATTTTCCTATCTAAGAGAAAGTATGTCTTAGACTTGCTAGAGGAAATAGGTTTTCTTGGATCAAGGCCAGTTGACATACCCATGGATTCAAGTCAAAAGTTAACAACAACAGGGGGAGATATTTAGAAAATCCAGAGTAGCATCGACGACTTGTGGGAAAACTTAACTATCTCACCGTTACTCGTCCCGACATTGTGTTTCCTGTTAGTGTTGTTAGCCAGTTCTTATCCTGTCCCAGGTCTTCACATTGGGATGTAGTTGTGAAGATATTGAAGTATCTTAAGGGAGCACCAGGGCGTGGATTGGTCTTTCATGATCATGGTCATATGAGAGTAAGAAATAGATTGTTGTGTCCCGATCCAGTGCTAAGTCAGAGTATAGAGCAATGACTCACGTAACATGTGAACTAATATGGTTGAAACACTTGTTGAGAGAATTGGGGTTTAACAAGCTAGTAGCTATGCAACTTTGGTGTGACAATCAAGTAGCTCTTTACATTTCCTCTAATGTAGTATTTCATGAGAGAACCAAACACATAGAAGTTGACTGTCATTTTATTCGGGAAAAGATACAAGAAGGGATTATATCCACCAATCATGTGAAGACCAACGATCAACTTACTGATGTGTTTACTAAAGTTTTAGGGTCGAATCTCCTATATTTGTAACAATCTCGGGATGATTGATATCCACGCTCCAGCTTGAGGGGGAGTGTTAGGGATTCCAGAGGATTCCATGAGTATGATTGTAGGAGCATGGTTTTAGGAATAATGTGTGGAGTGATATGTGCTAGTCATTGATTTACTTTTCTTATATAGCACGAGTCTTAGTCTATAAAAGGCTCGGCTCTTATTTGTACTTGATATAATATGAAATGATAAACTCTCCACTTTACAATTTTCTTATACTATTCTATTAAGAAATATTTTCTGTATTACAAAAAAGCATGGTTTGGAGGATAGAGAGTTACACATTTAAAAATGATAACGCTTTTCCTTGTGTGATTGGTTTTGAGGAGGAAAATATTGGAGCCTTGTATTTTTTGGAAGGGTTTAAGCCTCTTAATATTAGATTCAAGTGTAGGAGGAAAATATTAGTTACACATAGAGTGTTTGTATTTCCTCGGGAATCTCACGGATTTGGAATCTAAACAGATGGAATTTTTGCAAACATTGCATGATTCGGTTCATTTATATACTTTTTTTTATTTTTTTGGCTAAATTTTATGTACCTCTTCTGATAAGCGTACCTAGAATTTAGATTCATTTGGTTTCTTTTCTTGTAAGAGTTACTCCTTTTTTAACTCGGTCTATTGTTCCTCATCCATTTCCATTGGATTCGTACATTTGGAAAGCCAAGGCCCCTTCCAAAGTCGAGGCTTTTGTGTGATCTGTGGTTTTACAAAGATTAAATACTAATGATCTTTATCAGTCTTACAAAGTTCTATCTCCGAACATTTGTTTTATATGTAGGCAGATTAAAAAGACACATGCTCATTTATTTCTGCATTGTCTTGTTGTTTGGGGATTGTGGAGCTCTCTCTTTGGAGTACTAGAAGAGGAGTGGGTGTGTCCGTCTATGATGGAAGACATGTTATTAATTTGTTTTAGAGGATTTGGAAGTAAGAGGGATGCCAAAATTTTATTGAAGTGTGCCTTCTTTTCTATCTTGTGGGGAATTTGGAATGAGCGTAATGCTAGGTTGTTTAGAGAAAGTTACTTATCCGTAAAGTTATTGAATGATAGGTTATTTTTCTTGTGTCTCTTTGGGCTTCTGCTATGGGGCTTTTAGAGGTATCTGTGTAATTGATTTATGTTGAGATTGGAGGACTACACTTTTTTAAGTACTTTCTTGTTTTTGATCTTTTAGTCTGTTGAGGGTAGACTTCTTGTCCCCCATTTATTGTATCCTTTCTTCTCTATTAATAAAATTTCTTCTTTTATCAACAAAAAAAAAGTTTATCATCTTCATTTTTTCACATTTTATTATTATTTTGCCATGTAATTAATGTTTTGATATTTTTAGTATTTTTGTGCTGCCACTTAGGAAAAAGATGTTGTCCGTCCAATTAATTTAACAGAATTGTACAGTTTCACAATTTTAGTAAGTTTAATCGGGTAATCACAGTTTTTTTCAAGTTCAGTGTGCTCTTGCATAAAAGTTGCTAACCGTAGTGGGGGTAAACCTTAATTTTACCAATACATAGTAGTAGGTCAATTTCCTATAATGGGTTGCACTTGATCTAAACTTCAAGTTCAATTCCAGTCTTCCAGATCGATATTTAGTACCGAGGCTTTCTAGTATATAATATACTCTGTTGCCAACTACAGTTTCATGGAAAGCACTTGTACTTCGGCATATGTTGCAATATATGATTCATATTCTTCATGAAGTATGTAAACTGGTATTGATGGCATTTATTAGATATAACAAGTTCTCTTTACATGTCCAGTGTGTATGATAAGCAACCTCCTTAATTTTTAGGCACTATATCTTTTTTCTATGTTTTATCTTAAGGCTTCTCAATTGTTTGTTTTTGGTCTTACCTTGCAACTGTGGTATCTAGGAAACTGCCCCTCGTCATGTTAATGGAAAACATTGAACATTGATACAATTTTATAATTACATTCTTCCTGCTTGATTGGTTTAATTCACTTGTGCTTTATATCAGTCATCAATGTAACTGAAAATAAAACTATACTTTCCTTGTACAGTTCGGACAGGTTGGTGTTGGTGATAATATTGATCATTGCTCTCCGGTGCAAGTTAAATTGCCACATGAGCAGGCATGTCCTTGTCCCATATCTTTTCAATCTGGTTACAGTTTGGGAGAACAAATTTCTTTTGGTGTTTGATTTGTAGGGTAGTATCCTATGCTAATTAAAATTTCTTTCTAGTTTGATTTTTTAATTTTTTTTTTAATATGTTTTATTCCCCAATCTCTTAATGGCAGAAAGTAGTTCAGATATCGTGTGGGTGGAGGCACACGCTCGCTGTCACTGAAAAACAGAATGTATTTTCATGGGGAAGAGGTACAAATGGACAACTTGGGCACAGGGAATCTATTGATGGGTAATTACATTTTCAACTTTTCCAATACTCTATAGTAGCAAATTTTCATCTGATTGAGATTTTGTGAGGCCTCAATTACTGAAAGGCAGTAACATGATACCTGAGGTAATAGCTTACATAGTTTTTTCTTCAGCCTCTTACTAGCATACGTCTATACCTAAACATTGGTTAAGGATCCTCTCCAATTTTGTTCTTTAGTTCTGTCCAATCCATTCTTACACCATCCATCCATTCCTGTGGGGCCTATGATATTTGTATGACTCCCTCAACAACAAGTGGTTGGTGTCTATTGTAGGAGTAGTAACAAACCTTCACCCCACAGATGATACTGATCTGAAATATTTCAGAACTAGGTTTTTTTGGTAGTTTTCTGTTTTCTAGTTTGAATTTTTTTGGAGAATAGTGTTTTGGATCTAATATTGGACAGAGATAAAGAAGTTCAAAGAAGACATGTTTTTTGTGGTTTGTTTATGTTTTCAACTCCCAAATAATAATTTATAATTTGTTTCAATATGTGCATTCAGATGAAATTCTGTCACTCGAAAATGTAATAATAACACAGTCGATACTCAATAGAAGGTTTTTTTTTTTTTTTGCTATCAGATTTCTCTGTTTTTTGTCGTTGTCCAAAAAGGAAAACCTAATTGTTATTGGAGAGTGTTTAACTAAAATGATCATGTTTATGATATAGCCCCTTACCTGACAAAATTTGTGGTCCAAAAATGGAATGCCTACCCATTGACTTGTAAAAATGGAAAATTTTAACAGGTATCTGGGTAGTTTCATTTATTACAAGTTTTGCTACTAGATATCAGAATGTTTTTATCTTCTATTCTCCCTTTTTGAATTTCCCAATAAAGACAAAGAAAAAGTTCAAATTCTGTTTAATGGCTGCATACAATCAACCAATGACGTGTTTATATACAAAATAACAAATAAGCAATACAATTTTCTTTACCAATGGGTGGATATGATAAAGACAACTCCGTTTTAGTGGGATTCTGATTAGGGGGAAAATATGGTAATTTGTGACCTGCGATGTTTAGGGAGCATGCTCAGCACACGGTACCCACTCACTGGGGTCATCAAAAGGTAACATTAAATCAGCTTTTGGGGACAACCTATTGCCCTCATTTATGAGGGGACCACATTTTGAGTCGCAGATACTCTGAAAACTCCCTTGTCAGTATGTGATGTAAGGTATGTCCTCTGTTTATCCCACTGCTGCTGGACCATCAGTTTCCGGTTACTGTGAAGGTGAGTTTAAGTCAAGTACTTCATTTACAAAGCTTTGATTGATTGAGAAAGTGGATCTTGGAGTGAAGAGTGAACTATGAGTGCAAGTATGGGTTTCATTATTTAGGAAGAGAAGTGGAGATTTGATATGTTTTCTTGAAGAGTAGGGTGAGCGATACGAGTTAAGAAATAAAAAAATTTAACTGGGTTTATGTCTAGCACATAGATCTCACTAAATAATATACTTTAAATCCCTTATATCAGCATATTTTCTAATATCCATATGCACTTGTTAGATTTAGATTATAATAGCATGTGGAAGAATAAATACCCCCCCCCGCCGTTCCAAATTATAACACGAATATTAACTTTTTAAAAGTTAATTTGTGATATTTTCAAATTTAAAATTGATATGATTTGTTTGTCTTGAAATCAATAAATCTTATAACTAGTAGTACTTTTTAGATAGATTATGATATTCATAATTGTATTGATATAAACTAAAATTTGCCATGTATATTCTCTCTTTAATTCTATTTTCAATTATATTATACTCCATCCGTTTCAAATTATAAGACCAATATTGACTTTTTAAAAGTCAATTTGTGATATTTTCAAATTTAAAATTATATGATTTGTTTAAGTTTTAAAAACAATAAATTTTATAACTAGTAGTACTTTTTAAGTAGTGTATGATATTTATAATTGTATTGACATAAGCTAAATGAACAAAACATGTCTATAAACAGGCTTACACTATAAGTCTCTCCAAGAAACTAACTCAACTGGAATAGGAAAAAATAACCTAATTAATAGTTCCTAATTATACTAATAAACACATTATAAGAAAACATTTACTCCTAATTGCATAGGAAACACAATATAAGACAAACAGGGAAACACGTTAGTACGCCTTCTGTCCCCAAAAGGATGCTAAGCTGATAAAAGATTTTGCCCTGAAAAGGATGAGAAAAGTTAACAAGAATTTTTTTTGAATGGACTAATTTACCCTTTACTATACATCATTCACATCATAAATGAGTGCTTCGCATTAATTCTCTCTCTCCAAACCCAAAACCCAAGGATAGATTGAGAAGAAAATTTACTCTCTCCTACTATTTTGACTACCTTAATTTGTGTGAAATTTGTCCTTTTGTCATCCTTTTGGGGACAGGTAGTATAATTTTAATACCGCCTCACCTGTAATTTAGACTGTTTGATTATATCTGGTTAGTGACGGATAAAGGGCCAAGCATGTAACATAACCAATTCTGATTAGTGTGTCAAACGCGGGATATGGACCAGTTTGGATTATATATCCTATTTGCTTTTGCTTACTCAAGTTTCTAATGTAAAATTTACTTAAAGTCAATACAGAGTTCTTTTTCTCTTTCCCTCCCTCTCTCTTTAGGGTCTAGTATAACCCAATTAAATGTTTTGACTTTCGAAATAAGCTATTTGGTAGTCCTTTGCTTCTCCTGGGTCTTTCTTCTAAACCTGTTCTCTTTATTTTTCTTCACTTAGCCATACGTTATGTATGTGGTAATTCCTTTCCTATATTTTTTTGATTAATCAAATATTAGTTCTAGGTTCTGCAACATACGGATATGTTTTGACATTAGTAAAATTTAGTAATCCCATTAATGTGTTCAAACAATAAATAAATGATTCAGTTTTGCTGTTTTGCTATCTGGTTTTAATTTGGGAAAATGCATTATGATTTGGAAGTGACAAATTTTTATTACTAAATCGGTAAAATTTTATATTAATTTAAGTTTGTTTTTGAGGTTTGTGCTGAACAGGGAGCTCCAGTTAACTGAGCTGCCCATGGATACAAGGGTTTAGAATGAGGAGTCCTACAATGTATTGCGACAATTTTGTGCTGAATTACAATTCTGAATCAATACTAATACATAGGACTGGATCGAATTATAAGACGGGTCCACCTGTTACATCTCTCTCCAAAAGGGTTACCACTAATACGTATCCACGTAACTTGCAATCAAAAAGTCTACACAAACAATCATAATATATATCATTTTCCTAGAATGAGTGAAGCTTTTGATGAATCCTATCAAAATCAACTTCATTTTAATATTTATCATCCAACCAATTTGCAATGTACGTTTTGGCAAGAGGTTTAACTCATAATTCATACTTTGGGCTCAGTGCAACTCGAAACTTTGAGGTTCAACGTCTGTTTGGTAAAAAGATACTAACTTTTTCATGTGAACTTCGATCGGGACGATTCAAGATGTTTCAAAAAGCTAAGGAATAACTCTACAATAAAATCCAAGTCCCAAGCCAAAACCATGCATCCAACTTAGCATTAAAAGCTTTACAATCTCCCTGTTTTTCTCGTTTTAGTTCCAATTACTCCTGTAATCATTAAACACCTTAATAAGCTCATATACACATAAAACATGCAATAAAACTAAACATAAAGGAATCGAAATAAATGAATAATATGCACTCATCAGTCAGCTTCCCCCACCTTCCTACCTCTCTCTTTTCATGTTATGAAGAAGATAAAGAACTGATGTAAATCTTATTTACTATTTATCCATGCCTATGACTGTGATTTATCTCCACATCGTGCAGATGGGTATCTTGTCCTTTATAGAATTTTTCTGCCACTCCTGTTTTGCTTGTAAAGAATAAATTGGTAAGATGCCAGCATAGGCATTGTTGTTCTAGTCCTGACTATAAGCTTCATGTCCTTGTCCTCAAATAGGCATTCTATTTGAGGCTGTTTCTGTTGGTTGTTTGTGAATATCCTTTCTTCCTATTTTAGGACATTGCCATGCAAAGAATGATTTCTTTAATATTCATACTACAATAGTGTAAGCCATTGCAACAGAAGTGTAGCTCTTTTAGCACTTAAATCAAATGAGTGAGTTCTACAAGGTAAAAAATGCAAAGAGGTGATGAATTCTTTATATGGTTATACAAAATTTACCGTCTTTTTTACCAAGCAGCAATCACTGTCAAATAAATATTTGTAAACATGAACTTCTGATTTTTTCTTTTTTGCTGAAATTTGTTATCACGAACTCACAACTTCTTTCCTTTTTTTTCTTTGAAATCGGAAGAAATATTCCGAAGATGATAGAGGCTTTGAGTGCAGATGGGTCGAACGGGCAACAAATAGAGTCCTCGAAAGTTGATTTATCATTAGGTGCTGTATGCTTTTTTGTAATGGTCTTTCTTGCTTTTTTGCAACTTCAAGAATTTATCATGATGGAACTAATTGTTAATTTAAAAATACTTTTTGAGCAGGGAAAACTTCGGTCTCGCCGTCTGATAGATATGCAGTTGTTCCTGATGATAATAAAGTATGTTTCTCTTTCTGAAAAGCTTCATTGATATGTTTTCTGAGGATTCGGTAGTAACCTTGTCTGAAGTACTATATCTTCATTGATATGTTTTCCGAGGATTCTTGCACTATGTCATTCTTAAGGAGATACAAAGTTGTGCCAGAGGTCCTAACACAATTAAGTAAATGAAGTTACTCGGTCGAAGATAAAATCTATAAATTGATGTTTAAAAGCCAGTTCAATCTTAATATTATTTTGCAATAATGGAGTGGTTAGAATTGGTGGGTCTTGTTTTAAGATGACAATTATTCCAATATGTTATTAGGTGATAGTGTATTATCCTTGACTGCAATCCCTATCCAATTTGTGTCATGTTTTTTCTAAGGAATTTAAGAACAGATTTAAGACATGCTAACAACAATCTGCATGTTGCTTTAACATTAGTTTCTAAAATTGCACTTTAGATGCTGAGAAAAAAACTGCTACAGTAACAACTATTTTTTCTTAAACGTGTTGTCCGCATCTTGAAATATTTGGTGATTACACTGTTTTCAAGACTAAGAAAAGTAGGACAAAGGAATTTTCAGCCTTATATGCTATTTAAGAATTCTAAAGTTAAAATGCATAGTATGCTGACCTTAACAGCAGAAAATGATATGTTTTTGAGAATGGGTGAAATGGAAAAACATGTTGCGGTAAAATTAAGGTAATATATCTCAAAAACATTTATATAATAAACCTATGTGGTTCCTTTAATGGTTATACAGTCGTACACTCGTACTTCTGGATGGAATGTTTTTGGCAAAACATTGTAGTTAATGAAGGTGGAATTTTATTCTCTCTCTTTAGTTTCAAAACTATATGAAAGTTGAACCATATCATCATCTGTAAAATTTTATACACCTGTGTTTATTTTATTTTGATTTTTATATTCTTATTGACAAAGCTTTTAAGATGATGGGAAATTGATGCAGGTACATGGCCAAACAGTGACTTCAGTGGAGGGGAATATAAATGATGCAAGCGTCCCAGAGGGTGATGTGAAAAGGATTCGGATATAAAATTTCTGACTTCCTACCGAATCATTAAAGGAAAAATCCTATTGTGCTATCCAATCATATATATAAATAAATGATAATTGTAATTCATATTTTATAAATGGTATTCTATTGTATAATGCTGCGCAAATGGTGAAAAGTTGGTATGCATTTATAACTTCCTTCTAGGTCATCTGTTTCACAAAGAGTAGGATTCACTTTGATTCTAGTTAATTTATAAAATTTGTTAATTTAAGGTGTGTGAATTTATTTTAAGAGTAATGTTATGCATAATTTTATGCACAAACAGTATAAAAAGAGAGAATTAAAAACGGAACTTATTATTCAATGTTTTACAAATTTTTATTAGTATGTAATATATATTTTTGTGCACAATTTTTGGTATCTAGTTTCTGAACATAGTATTACGACGTAACGAAAAATTAGATTAAAATTTAAAAAATACTACATTACTTAAAAGATTTTTTGTAACCTAAAATAACATACAATCAGATATAACAATTATTATAATTCACCAAACCTCCACAATAACCTGTTTACAAAACTTAAAAATCATCAATAACAATTTTTATAATTCACCACACCACCATAATAACAGTTATTGTTGTTGTTGTTGTTGTTGTTGTTGTTGTTGTTGTTGTTGTTGTTATTTTTGTTATTATTATTACTATTATCATAATTATTATTATAATTATTATTATTATTATTACTATTATAGTTATAATAATAATAATTACTATTATAATTATTATTATTATTATTATAATAATTATAATTATTATTTTTATTATTATTGTTATTAATATTAATATTATTATTATTATTATTTTATTATTATTATTGTTATTATTATTAAAATTATTACTATTATTATTATTATAATTATAATTATTGTAATAAATTATTATTATTAAAATTATTACTATTATTATCATTATTATTACTAGTAATTGCCGTGCCTAAAGGCACGACGTAACGAAAAATTAGATTAAAATTTAAAATATACTACATTACTTAAAGATTTTTTGCAACCTAAAATAACATACAATTAGATATAACAATTATCATAATTCACCAAACCTCCACAATAATTAATTTTTCTTTAAAAATAGATATCCAAAAAAAAATCTAAACCTATTTACAAAACTTAAAAATCATCAATAACAATTTTTATAATTCACCACACCAACATAATAACAATTATTATAGTTGTTGTTGTTATTGTTGTTGTTGTTGTTATTATTATTTTTGTTATTATTATTACTATTATCATAATTGTTATAATTATTACTATTATTATTATTACTATTATAGTTATAATAATAATTATTACTATTATAATTATTTTTACTATTATAATAATAATTATAATTATTATTGTTATTACTTTTGTTATTAATATTAATATTATTATAATTACTATTATTATTTTATTAATATTAATATTATTATTAAAATAATTACTATTATTATTATTATAATAATTGTAATAAATTATTATTATTAAAATTATTACTATTATTATCATTATCATCATTATTATTATTATTATTATTAAAATTATTACTATTATTATCATTATTATTATTACTATTATTATTATTATTATTATTATTATTATTATTAGAGGAGAGAAAAAGATTTTGTGTGTGAACATGAGAGAGAGTTGGGTATAGGAGTGAATTTGATTTGGGCGGGAAGAAATATGAGCCTTTAGATTAAGTTAGAAGAATTATGTTGGAATGAATCTAAACCGTCATTGTGTTTTGTCAAATGAAAGATTCAAAATGGGTTTTGTTTTATTATATAGAAGATTATAATTATTTTTATTATTTTTATTATAATTACTATTATTATTATTATTAGTACTATTATAATAATATTTATTATTATTAGTACTATTATAATAATAATAATTATTATTATTATTAGTACTATTATAATTATTATTAGTACTACTATTATTATTATTTGTTTGTGTATGTGTGAAGAAGAGAGGAGAGAGAAAAATTTTGTGTGATTTGTGAACATGAGAGAGAATATGGTGTAAGGGTGAATTTGATTTGGGCGAAAAGAAATATGAGCTTTTAGATTAAGTTGGAAGAATTAAGTTATAATGAATCTTAATCGTCCTTTTGCTTTGTTAAATGAAAGATTCAAAATGAGTTCTGTTTTATTATATAGATTACTATTATTATTATTATTATTATTAGATGAGAGAGAAAGCTTTTGTGTGTGAACATGAGAGAGAGTAGGGTATAGGAGTGAATTTGATTTGTGCGAAAAGAAATATGAGTCTTTAGATTAAGTTGGAAGAATTAAGTCAGAATGAATCTGAACCGTCCTTGTGCTTTGTCAAATAAAAGATTCAAAATGGGTTCTGTTTTATTATATAGATTATAATTATTTTTATTATAATAATAATTATTATTATTATTAGTACTATTATAATAATATTTATTAATATTAGTACTATTATTACTATTATTATTATTATTACTATTATAATAATAATAATTATTATTATTATTAGTACTATTATAATTATTATTAGTACTACTACTACTATTATTATTATTATTATTATTTGTTTGTGTGTGTGTGTGTGAAGAGAGGAGAGAGAAAAATTTTGTGTGATTTGTGAACATGAGAGAGAGTAGGGTATATGGGTGAATTTGATTTGGGCGGGAAGAAATATGAGCTTTTAGATTAAGTTGGAAGAATTAAGTTAGAATGAATCTTAATCGTCCTTGTGCTTTGTTAAATGAAAGATTCAAAATGAGTTCTGTTCTATTATATAGATTATTATTATTATTATTATTATTAGAGGAGAGAGAAAGCTTTTGTGTGTGACCATGAGAGAGAGTAGGGTATAAGAGTGAATTTGATTTGTGCGAAAATAAATATGAGTCTTTAGATTAAGTTGGAAGAATTATGTCATAATGAATCTGAACCGTCCTTGTGCTTTGTCAAATGAAAGATTCAAAATGGGTTCTGTTTTATTATATATATTATAATTATTTTTATTATTATTATTATTATTATAGTACTAATAATAATAATAAATATAATAATAATAATTATTATTATTATTTGTACTATTATAATAATTATTAGTACTATTATTATTATTATTATTATTATTTGTTTGTGTGTGTGTGTGTGAAGAAGAGAGGAGAGAGAAAAATTTGTGTGATTTGTGAACATGAGAGAGAGTAGGGTGTAGGGGTGAATTTGATTTGGGCGGGAAGAAATATGAGCTTTTAGATTAAGTTGGAAGAATTAAGTTAGAATGAATCTTAATCGTCCTTGTGCTTTGTTAAATG
Source organism: Panax japonicus (assembly GCA_020205505.1). Classification (NCBI taxonomy): domain Eukaryota; kingdom Viridiplantae; phylum Streptophyta; class Magnoliopsida; order Apiales; family Araliaceae; genus Panax; species Panax japonicus. The sequence continues at coordinate 36,845,230 of CM035092.1, forward strand.
AAAGATTCAAAATGAGTTCTGTTTTATCATATAGATTACTATTATTATTATTATTATTATTATTATTATTATTATTATTATTATTATTATTATTATTAGAGGAGAGAGAAAGCTTTTGTGTGTGAACATGAGAGAGAGTAGGGTATAGGAGTGAATTTGATTTGTGCGAAAAGAAATATGAGTCTTTAGATTAAGTTGGAAGAATTAAGTCAGAATAAATCTGAACCGTACTTGTGTTTTGTCAAATGAAAGATTCAAAATGGGTTCTGTTTTATTATATAGATTATTATTATTATTATTATTATTATTATTATTATTATTATTATTATTTGTACTATTATAATTATTATTACTATTATTATTATTATTATTATTATTATTATTTGTTTGTTTGTGTGTGTGAAGAAGAGAGGAGAGAGAAAAATTTGTGTGATTTGTGAACATGAGAGAGAGTAGGGTGTAGGGGTGAATTTGATTTGGGCGGGAAGAAATATGAGTCTTTAGATTAAGTTGGAAGAATTAAGTTAGAATGAATCTGAACCGTCTTTGTGCTTTGTTAAATGAAAGATTTAAAATGAGTTCTATTTTATTATATAGATTCTTATTTTAATTTTTGAAATAACAATTTTGTTCATTTGAGTTTTTAAGTAATTTGCAATATTAACTATTATAGTGTATGGAATCAAATAAATTTATATCAGTTTTGAATGAAAGGATTTTCTAAATTACTTAAAAAAGAAATATTAAATGAAACTCATTGTCTTTTAATTATATAAAATACTAGTAATTGTCTGTGCCTAAAGGCACGACGTAACGAAAAATTAGATTAAAATTTAAAAAATACTACATTACTTAAAGATTTTTTGCAACCTAAAATAACATACAATCAGATATAACAATTATCATAATTCACCAAACCTCCACAATAATTAATTTTTCTTTCAAAATAGATATCCAAATTAAAAATCTAAACCTGTTTACAAAACTTAAAAATCATCAATAACAATTTTTATAATTCACCACACCACCATAATAACAATTATTGCTGTTGTTGTTGTTTTTTATTTTTGTTATTATTATTACTATTATTATTATTATTATTACTATTATTATTATTACTATTATAGTTATAATAATAATAATTACTATTATAATTATTATTACTATTATAATAATAATTATAATTATTATTGTTATTAATATTAATAATATTATAATTACTATTATTATTTTATTATTATTATTATTAAAATTATTACTATTATTATCATTATTATTACTAGTAATTGTCCGTGCCTAAAGGCATGTATTAACGAAAAATTATATTAAAATTCAAAATATACTACATTACTTAAAGATTTTTTTCAACCTAAAATAACATACAATCAGATATAACAATTATCATAATTCACCAAACCTCCACAATAATTAATTTTTCTTTAAAAATAGATATCCAAAAAAATTTAAACCTGTTTACAAAACTTAAAAATCATCAATAACAATTTTCATAATTCACCACACCACCATAATAACAATTATTATTATTGTTGTTGTTGTTGTTGTTATTATTATTATTTTTGTTATTATTATTACTATTATCATAATTATTATTATAATTGTTACTATTATTATTACTATTATAGTTATAATAATAATTATTACTATTATAATTATTATTACTATAATAATAATAATAATATATAATTATTATTATAATTATTATTGTTATTATTTTTGTTATTAAAATTAATATTATTATTATTATTATAATTATTACTATTATTATTATTATAATTATTGTAATAAATTATTATTATTAAAATTATTACTATTATTATTATCATTATTATTATTATTAAAATTATTACTATTATTATCATTATTATTATTATTATTATTATTATTATTATTAGAGGAGAGAGAAAGATTTTGTGTGTGAACATGACAGAGAGTAGGTATAGGAGTGAATTTGATTTGGGCAGGAAGAAATATGAGCATTTAGATTAAGTTGGAAGGATTAAGTTAGAATGAATCTGAACCGTCCTTGTGCTTTGTCAAATGAAAGATTCAAAATGAGTTCTGTTTTATTATATAGATTATAATTATTTTTATTATAATAATAATTATTATTATTAGTACTATTATAATAATATTTATTATTATTAGTACTGTTATTATTAGTAGTACTATAATAATAATAATAATAATAATAATAATAATAATAATAATATATTATTATTATTATTAGTACTATTAGTACTATTATAATTATTATTAGTACTATTATTATTATTATTTGTGTGTGTGTGTGTGTGAAGAATAGAGGAGAGAGAAAAATTTTGTGTGATTTGTGAACATGAGAGAGTAGGGTGTAGGGGTGAATTTGATTTGGGCGGGAAAAAAAATACGAGTCTTTAGATTTAGTTGGAAGAATTAAGTTAGAATGAATCTGAACCGTTTTTGTGCTTTGTTAAATGAAAGATTCAAAATGAGTTCTGTTTTATTATATAGATTACTATTATTATTATTATTATTATTATTATTAGAGGAGAGAGAAATATTTTGTGTGTGAACATGAGAGAGAGTAGGGTATATGAGTGAATTTGATTTGTGCGAAAAGAAATATGAGCCTTTAGATTAAGTTGGAAGAATTAAGTCAGAATGAATCTGAACCGTCCTTGTGCTTTGTCAAATGAAAGATTCAAAATGAGTTCTGTTTTATTATATAGTTTATAATTATTTTTATTATTATTATTATTAGTACTATTATAATAATAATAATAATAGTAATTATTATTAGTACTATTATAATTATTATTAGTACTATTATTATTATTATTATTTGTTTGTGTGTTAGTGTGTGAAGAAGAGAGGAGAGAAAGATTTTGTGTGTGAACATGAGAGACAGTAGGATGTAGGATTGAATTTGATTTGGGCGGGAAGAAATATAAGCTTTTAGATTAAGTTGGAAAAATTAAGTTAGAATGACTCTAAACCGTCTTTGTGCTTTGTTAAATGAAAGATTCAAAATGAGTTCTGTTTTATTATATAGATATTACTGCAGAGCCTTTGACTTTGAAAATTTTTATATAGTTAAAAAAACACATGCAATCATCAGAATGCACGTTACGGAATTGTATTAGGAATCGAATGAAATGATGATAGGAATTAGATCATAATAGAATCAAAATCGAACATTTTATTTGTTAACGCCAAGTTTCGTCGGCGCGTCCAATCATCAAATCTACGCGCTTAAACCTGCACAATAACAGATCACACAAGAAGCTTGACGGCTTGTGCCGCCAGGTGATAATTCCGATGTGGGAATAAGTACAGGCTGGTACAAGGTTTAACAATGGAGGCTTTTGTGTTTAATGCTCAAGAGTGTATTACCTGTTAATTGAAGTCAAGCCTTGTATTTATAGTCATTCTCATCACCATAAAGTCCACTTCTGAATCTGATTAGGATTCCTAAACATGGCAGTTATCATTGTTTGGGTCAAACACAATCTCTTTAAAATGTGCAAGTTGGATATGATCCAAATACTTCCCTTTGGTGTTAATATTTAAATATATCTAGGATTGAAATCATTAACCAATTAGACTCCTTATCACTTCGGACCCTATACGGAGAATAACATTCTGCACAGGCCCAAATCAATCGAACCCCTCTGAACTAGTCTGGTCTCCGGCCCAAAGAATTCGGACACCCGAACACCACCAACCCCCTTGTTGGCTTCGACCCGATGGGCTCAATATACCCTTCTCAACCCAGGCCTTCAGCCCACATAGGGGTCGATGGATCAAGCCCGAGCATTACCCCACAGTCTCTTGTTATAAGATATTTATAATTGGAGACTTGAAGAGACGCCTAGGGAATCGAAACGGTCTTTTGAAACGACACACGACCTCCAAGAAACGAGCCCCACTCGTCATCAATAGCCTTCCTTGGGATTCGTGCTACAACCCTATAAAACCCCCATTCCACACACAACTACTTTTCCAGATTTTCTTCTCTCTCAGAACTCTCTGCAAGTACGATTTCCGACGAGAAACTACCTCCACCAAACTTCTCCATTTTAGGTTTTTTCGTCTGCAAAACATCACATTTCTACTACTTTTACCTCCATAGCAGATTCTAACCTCGCCTTTGCCTCCACCACTGAGCAGACCCCTCTGGTCGATAATGCTCTCAGCTCCAACACCATCGCCACCACCGATCTAGTGTCAGTTGACTTACCGGTTACTCTTACTGATGATATCGAGAAGAAGATACGAACCGTCTATGCTTCTAAGAATGACTTCTCCCACATCAACACCAAATCTTCCATCCACCCTTCTCAGACCTCTGACATCCAAACACTGTTCAACATCCCGAAAGAATACAAGCTTCGGGTGACGATTCCCCCTCCACGAATTCATCGCCTCATTTCTCTGCTTTGTGGGGATCGGGTTCGCACAACTTGTGCCAAACTCGTACATCCACCTTATCAGTTTCATAGCCTTATGCCAGGAGGTAGGCATTACCCATGGCCTCGACTTTTTCTTGGTCTTATTCACCGTCGGTTGGTCAAAGGAACCAGGGCTTCGACAGTTAAACCGACAACAAAGTTGAGCCTCTTTCATGAAAACCCCAACCAACAACAAAGGATGACACTCCTAGTGGATCTTCGTAAGGGGAAACGACCTCAAACTCCTCCCGAATTGGGCTACCCCCAAAGATCCCATTGCTAAAGTATCCAAATTCCCGAAGGACCGCCAAGAAGCCTTTAGAGAATTCTACCAGAAGTTGAAGAAGACAGAATGTGAATTGGATGTCCTATCAAACGAAGCCTGGCTCTATAAATATGGTTGTAAGTTATAAACCCCGAACCCAATCTTTATTTACATTCTTCAACTGACTTTTTGAATCAATCTTCTAACTTGTTCATTTTTCTATAGTAACAATTTCAAGCCCGAAGGAGCTGATGACACCTTAACCCCATTACATATCATGTCCGAACCGATTCTCCTTCCCATCAATGACGAAACACCCAAAGAAGAAACCATCCCAATCTCTGAGCTTTCGACCGGCTCCATACCGGCTGTTGCTCCTCCAATCTCCACAACCACCGAACCAACAAATATTATGGAGATGGATCAGTCGGAGAAGATGGCTCTGTAGAAAAAGAGTAAGAATAAACTCTCCTCCAAGGGCCCCTCCAAGCCATCTATTCCGACCGTTCCGAAGCTTGCGCCTCTGCCACCTCCACTGGTTGTTGTCCTTGAGGATTTTGAGGAAATCGAAGAGGAATTGCTCAAGCCGTGCTCTAAAAAGCCTCGTCAAACGGAAGAGCCTGATCTGCAGATCATAGAGGCCGACCCTTAGCCAACACCGACCTCCTCACCACGACCAACTGCTGAGGCTAATTCCTCCGAAGGGACTCCTACCATTTTTTGGCTGAAAAGCCCTTCGGAAATGTTCCCCTTTGACCAGCTGGAACACTTCAGATTGCCCGGAGATGAAGAGCGGTTCAAGGGATACACTTCCGAGGACTACTTGGTCGAATATGTCAAGCTCCAGTGTCAGGTAATTTTGACGAACCAAAATACCCTTTTGATTATCCTGACTTCATCCTGTGTAACCCATACCTCCTCTTTAGTGCAAGCAAATACGGTCCTCTCCCTAGCCATTCCCCCTCTAGCCAATACTACAAAAAAGGAAGTACAAATGAAGGCCGAAGTGGAAGTGCTCGAGGCTAAAGTTCGAAGCTTGACATCAGAGCTGAAGAAGGAGAGAGACCTTCACGCTGGCACTAGGAATAAGGTGACCCTGGCCGAACGTCAGACCTGTGAACTCCAGAAACACCATTATACACTTTAAACGGAGTACGTTGGTCTCGACAAGTATGCAAAACAAGTCATCGAGGAGAAGAAGCTTCTTTTGGAGAAGGACAATGATCAGCAGAATTCCATTCTCGTCCTCGAAGATAAGATATCCGATTTTCATAGCTAGATGATGTCATTGATTTAGAAGAACAATGATTTGGGGAAAGAATGTGCCGAGGTCAAGTAGCTTACGATCAAAGTGAAAGTAGTATGCATACAAGCCAATCAGATTTGATGATAAAGCATATAATTTGTAACAATCTTATTCATTTATTAATAAAAAGTATTAATTTATTAAAGGCTTTTAATTATCAACATGATGCTATTTTATAATATGTGATAAATCCATAGTTTTAAGCAATGCTTTTAGAATAATGATGATGATCATTCTAATGAGATCTAAATTCTTAGAAAGCTTAAAACTAAAATAGTTTCCAATCGTTGGATTACTAAATTGGGGATTAGTGAATCTGGATAGATTGGTACATACGTTGCTTGCTCATTGGATGAGGATGATTGATCTCATGATCATTTGTGTGGAGACACTAAAGCAAGTATGTAGGTGCTTATTAGAGAATAAGTTCATTGAACGTGACTCACTAAGGAATACCTAATGGAGTTTTACTTGTCTGTCAATAGGAATTCCTGTAGTGATAGTACAAGTGATCCTTGGACTTGAGATCATCATAGTATCTTGTGTATGATGAGTTATACTTTGACTTATTCCTTAAGACCCTTAGGGTATATCAAAGGGTATGCTTAGGTATAATAAGTTGTACATGGAGATAATGTATGATCAATAAAGAACCTACCACTTCTAGTAAAAGAAGAGAAATGTCCTATGTGATTCGATAAATGACAACCCAATAGTCCTTGGCCAAGGCAGAATGAAATTAGAAATGAGTTTCTAATTTGCATTATTTGGTGTTGTGCATTTAAGAGTCGAAATACATATAATTAAATAAAATAAGACTTGACAGTAATTCCATGTCTTATATTTAATTGGGACATTGTATGGTGAAATAATTGAATTGTACGGTAAATATTTACTCAAAGGTTCTTTTATGATTAATGATAAAATCTATATTATTTGAAAAGTCGTTGATCGCTAGGGAGACTTTTCCCTATTGTACAATAAATATTATTTATTTAAATAAATTAATAATTTAATTTATTTATTTAAATAAGATTAGAATTGTTCTAATTGATTTATTCACAACCAGTTTAATATGGAGAACCTAACGGGTCACACCATAAAAGGAAGAATAATTATTTAAGAAGTTAATGGCATAATCGTAATAATAAGTTAAGTATATTTAATTTAATCTATGGTGATAGAATAAATTAAATAGCTTAATATTTATTATTTAATATTTTGGAAATATTAAATATAAATTAATAAGATGAGTCTTATTATTATTATTACTATTATTATTATTTAATTCTTAAAGGAGTTTAAAAATTAATTAATAAAAGTACTCTCATATAATCCTATTAAGATTAGGAGGTTAAATTAATTAAAAGATTTTAATTAATTATTCCTAATAAAATTGGGAGTTTAATTAATTAAAGGAATAAAATTAATTAAAATAAAAAAACCCAATTCCTTAATTGTTAAGGAGAGTTGTCCACATCTATAAATAAGAGGAGTCTTATTATGGGTGTGGGTGGTTGTTGATTTTTTCACAACAGACGTAATTTCAATAGTTGGGAAAGTACACCCTTTTCTATGAGAGATAGAAAAACTAGAGTTTTGCCAAATACACATCTTCTTGAATCCTTCTTCTTCCTTTGTGGATCACCTCTAGAGGCCAAACACTTGGGTGGCTAATGTTGATCAAAGGAAGGAACCAAACCCGGTGGATTCAAGTTGAACGCAAAAAGGATTGGAGGTGAACTTGTACCTGAGGAAACTTGAATCTTCAAGGGTATGATTCTTATTCTTTATCTTTTCGTTTAATTAATAATTGTGCATAAAGGATGATCCGGGTATATGGTTTGTAAAATTTTAAAACTCTGATTTTTCCACGTTTCCGTTTATTTATGCAATTTGATTGCGTTCATGAATATTATAAACTAACACAAAGAATATGAAGAATCTCCCGCCCTCACCGATAAGATCATGACCCAGTTTGCTGAAGGTTATGAAGCTTACAGAGAAAAGGTTCGGGCGAAGATGAAAGCTGCTGGACTCGATACTGCTGTCCTCGACTCCTCTGACGAAGATTCTGAAGCCGAATATGGGGTCCTAAACTCTTAGTCATTTTAGGATCTTTTATTTTTAATTTTTGTAATCATTTTATATTTTTGTAACTTTCCCGATCAGTTATGTTTGTAACTTTCCTGATCAATTAAGTTGTTTGTAACTTTTTTGATCGGTTTTGTTCAAAGCTTATCTGATCATTTATGTAGAAACAAATGAATGTAAATGAAGTACAAAAGTTTCCGAAGAGAAATTCTAATTTATTTTATTGATGAGTAATTTACATAAGTAAATGAAAGAATAACATAACTTTTACTGATAATATTTCCTACGTTTTCTAGCATGCCATGTATTATTTACTTTGGAACAATCCATTACTCGAAGCCAGTAAGTATCTGACTTCGGCACTTCTATAACTTCATATGGCCCCTCCCCGTTCGGCATTAACTTGCCCATTTTTTGGGGGGTAGATGCCTCTAATTCCCAAAGAACCAAATCTCCGACCTCGAACTTTCTTTGTTTCATCTTTTGGTTATAGTGTCGGTTAGTTCAGTTCTGATAGATAGCCAACCTCACCAGAGCTGAATCCCGAACTTCCTCCAGAAGATCTAAGTTTAGTCGTAGGCCGTCATCATTATATAAATCTTTGTATTGACTGACCCGAAGTGTAGGAGACCCGATCTCCATAGGTATAGGTGCATCGGTCCCATAGGCTAATTTGAATGGTGAATCCCTAGTTGTCTTCTTTGGGGTAGTCCGATATGCCCACAAGACATTGAGTAATTCTTCGGGTCAACGCCCCTTTCAATTCATCCAACCTTCTCTTAATACCATTAAGTAGAGTCTGATTGATGACTTCTACCTATCCATTTAACTGAGGGTGGGTAACTGAAGTCTTACTATGTTGAATACCCAAATCCTTCAGAAAAAATTTAAATTTTAACTCCACAAACTGTCTGCCATTATCCAAAACCAAGACCCTCGGGATGCCGAACCGATATACAATATAGTCTTTGAAAAACTTCAGACATTCCTATTCGGTGATCTTCTGTAACGGTTTGGTTTTACCCACTTGGTCATGTAGTCAATGGCTACGATCACAAAACTGACTTGCCCCTTGGTTTTCAATAGTGGTCCGAAGATATCAATTCCCCACATAGAAAATAGGATCGGGGATAAGACCAAATACAACTCTTCGGGAGGCTGATGAGGGATAGAACTATTCAGCTAACACTTAGGATATTTCTAGACAAAATCCTTTGCCTCTTAAAAGATCGTCAGCCAATAGTACCCTTGCCTTAGAATTTTGTATGTTAATGATTTGGCCCCTTGATAGGTAGTTATATCTACCTATTTTAATATCAATTGACTTTAATTTGTTGCTTAAACTCATTCATTTTAGTAGCTTTTCATGCATTTTTTGTTTCTTTTGCAGATTTCATCTTTGGGAACTTTCCTGAATGCCCTTTGAAGTTAAAGTGCATGTGTGGATGTGATAAGGGGAAAGCAATGAAGTTATGGTAAAGGGAGTGTTACAGTAGAAGAAGAATGCAGAAAATAGTATCTGGTGTATGGCGCATTTGACGCCCCCCAAAATAGGTATACATCAGCCATCTTAGGTCGCCAAATACTTGGTACAAAAATCAAATACAAACTTCTTTTATACAATACGACAAAAGCGTAGCTGAGAGTTTTTACACGAATATTGTCTTCTAGACAATATTCAAACTCAAATGGAGTCCTCATTACATGTATTAATACACTATTTCATAGAATAATGATGACTACTATAGCCACCATCTTGGACCATCACTCCGTTCCCTGACTAGTCCCGGCTACGTTCTCATTTCCTGAAGAGAACAATGAAAGCAGAAGGGTGAGCTCAAATAGCCCGATAAGAAATATTATGACTAAGATAATGCTGAATAAATTATCATTAGCCCATAACAAAGTTAAACTAATAAACAACAAGTTTAACTGCAGCGGAACAAGCAATCCATTAGAAGAGTCAAGTAGAGCATGATATCTACTATCTTCTATGATTTAAAAAGTTTATCATCAATTTTATCGCTGAGACTCAGCTCAATAAATAATCCAAATCACTGAATTATCATGCAATATGGGCTAAGGATATTCATTAGTATCACGTCCATAAATTATCCATGCACTACGGGCCAAGGATATTCGTGTAATCACCAATGGTCATAATCATGCCAACAACTGTCCATAAATGCACTACGGGCCAATGAAAACTTTTACCACATCATTTGTAACATTACGACTCATGATTATATCAAATAATCCCTAGTCATAATCATACAAATCAACAGTCCATCTATGCACTACGACCAAAGATAACTTTCATCACAATATAAGCATGAGGATGATGATAATGATATAAGAATTCAATTAAAAGAAAGCAAAGGATATATTTTTAAAGATTTATAATTTAATTTATCTAGAATTGAATAATGCTCAAATTGTCAACATGATACTGCTTTGTGGAGTAAAATTCAAGAATAATATTGTATCAAAAATGATTTGGACAGAAAAAAAATCAATTTTTGTCATAAATAGTACCCCGGGTAAATAGTACCCCATGAATAGTACTTTGTGAATAGTACTTCAGGAATAGTACCTTGTGAATAGTATCCCATGAATAATACTTTGTGAATAGTACCCCATGAATAGTACTTTGGCATAAAAAGCTTAAAATTTAACAAGAATGTTCAGAAAAATATCCTTGTGAAACGATACTAGATGAAGCACAAATTTCAAGGATATTCTACTAATTTTATGGAGAATCAAAGGAATACTTTAACAAAATGAGTGTAGAAGTAGGAATACGAAATAAAATAATATTACTTACATACTACAGAGTATGAAAAAAAATATTATTTCATACGTGTATTGAACAAAAATAATATTCCTTACCTTAGTAGAAAGCTGGATAATGCAATAGTGAAGTAGTAGAATACTCTTCTTCTTTCTCTCTATAGCTTCTCTCTCTATAATTGCTCTTGTGAGTCTTAGTGAATTGGTGAGAATGAAAGAAGAATACACTTCTATTTATAGGAAAACATAGTTTTGATAATTGCACGATTAGGGGCTCGAATTATTACAGTATTGTACCTTTATCTATACCTCTATTTTTAATTTAGTCCTTCAAGTATTATCAATCTTGCACCACCTCCCCTAATAGTACATACATGTGAATCAATAGTTCTATATATATGAATCAACAGTAATTTTCATGTGAACTAATAGCAATTAATTGCTCATTTATTTGATTAATTGCCCGTTTGGTTAATTTAACATCCAAAAATCAATTATTATCAAAATAAATGTTGATTTCCACTAACACTAATAATCCCAACACAATAAAAATATTTTTTTATCAACAATTTCATCTTTAATCAACACGAACTTATTCATAATTTATATTATAACTCATAATATTTAACAACCAGATCATTCTCAGGAAAGAGGGGGCTTTCCGATAAGGATTTCTCCCTATTGGCACGCAATTAGGTGACCAAACCCCTTTCCTCTACAGAACTTTCTAGACATCATCAATAATGTAAATAATAATATTAATAACTTTGTCGTTTCAATTATTGATTTAATAATATAAAATATTATGCAGATGATACTATGACAATAATTGAATCAATAATATGAGATATTATGCAACAATTACTGTGGCAATAATTGAGTATAACTGAGTGACTTCTCACGTAAGCATTAATAATCAATACCGTGTGCTACTATGCAACCACACATATTACTGTACTTTTACCACCAGCTATTTCAACAGTTTAACAGTAAATTTTTTGCCGTTATTTTTATAAAAAGATATTTCTGTCGTTTTCTAACTCTGACCATAATTTCATTGTGGGGTCCACCAATGATTATGCCGTCGTACTAATATTTCCTGTTAAAACGAATATTTCCCGACCAATCGAATATTTTATAACAACTTGCTTACTTTGAAAAATTTATAAATATTACCCACAACTATAACATTATATCAAATCCACACTATAATATTCAAAAATATATTTTGAGAAAAATTAATCTTTATTAATAAAAGTTGGGGTCTTACAACCTCCCATTCTTATGAAATTTCATCCTCGAAATTGGGGTACATACCCGGTATGTCGAAGAGGTGAGGATACCTTGATTTTATTTCAGATTCCAACTCCCAGGTCATTTCCTCAACATCGTCGTTTCTCCCCAAAACTTTGACTTGAGGTATAACCTTGGAGCGTAGAATATGTTCCTTCTTATCCAAGATTTTAACAGGTACCTCTTAATACGTTAAATCTTCCATTATTTCGTCCGGTTCTAAATCAATAATGTAGTTCGGGTCTTTCATATATTTACATAACATAGATATGTGAAAAATGTTATGAACACGAGACATACTTGGCGGTAAGGCGAGTCTATAGGCCACAGTTCCTACTCGATCGAAGATTTTGAATCGAGTATTGAGCTTTCCTCTCTTTCCAAATCTCGTAACTCCTTTTCATGGAGCAACACGTAACAACACATGATCTCCAATATTGAATTCCACATCCCTTCGATGAAGATTATCATAACTCTTTTGTTGATCTTGTGAGGTCTTTATACGTTATTGGATCATTTGAATCTTTTTCGTAGTCATACGTACCAATTCCAGTCCCAATAACGTTTCTTCACCCACCTCATCCTAGCATACTGGAGAACGACACTTGTGTCCATACAACACCTCGAATGGAGCCATGCCAATACTTGCCTGATAACTATTATTGTAGGAGAATTCCACCAATGGCAAGAACTTGTCCCAACTTCCTTTGAAGTCAAGGACACATAGTCTTAATATATCTTCAAGAGTTTGAATAGTCCTCTCCGACTGCCCGTCCGTTTGAGGATGGTATGCTGAACTGAATCGTAAATCCGTGCCCATAGCTTTTTGTAAACTAAGCCAAAATTGTGAAGGATACTGGCATACCATGTAGTCTTATAATCTCGTTTATGTACATACGAGCAAGACGTTCAAGTGAATAATTTTCTTGTATAGGTAAGAAATGAGCAGACTTGGTTAGTCTATCGACAATGACCCAAATTGCATCTATGCCTTGAGAAACATTGGGAAGACCAGTAACGAAATCCATGGTAATGTGCTCTCACTTCCATTCTGGAATTTCAAGTGGTTTCAACGGACCTTTTAGCACTTGATGCTCCGCCTTGACTCGTTGACAAGTTAGACACCTTAAGATAAACCTCGCTATCTCTCTCTTCATATTGCTCCACCAAAATATATGTCGAAGATCACGATACATTTTGGTACTCCCAGGATGGATTGCAAAGGGTGTGTTGTGCGCCTCCATCATGATTTTATATTTTAAGTTAGAATCGTTAGGAACACAAAGTCTAAAGTTGACTCGAAATATTCCTTCTTCATCGATTCATGCTTCCGGAATAGCACCTTCTTGCACTTTCTTTCTCATACGCATCAGCTCCGGGTCTGTAGCTTGAGCAGCTTTAATTTTATCGATTAAAGTCGATTCTACTCGTATATTCACCATCATCACATGGGTCCCTAGAGTCTTTAACTATATTTCCATCCTTTTCAAGTCATACAAAATGGGCCTTTGTGTTGACAATATTGCACTCGTACCCGCATATGATCTTCTACTCAATACGTCAGCTACTATATTCGTTTTTCCAGGATGGTATTGGATGGTATGATCATAATATTTCAACATTTCAAGCCAACGTCATTGCCGCATGTTGAGTTCCTTTTGGGTGAAGAAATATTTGAAGCTTTTATGATCCGTATAGATCTCCACTTTCTCCCCATACAGGTAATGCCTCCAGATCTTTAGTACGAAAACGACTACTGCCAACTCTAGATCATGAGTAGGATAATTCCTCTCAAATTCTTTGAGTTGTCGTGAGGCACAGGCTATGACTTTCCCATGTTGCATGAGAACACATCCTAAACCTTTTCCTGAAGCATTACCGTAGATGATAAATCCCTCCGAACCAGATGGTATTGTCAGAACATGTGCTGAAATGAGTCTCTTCTTGAGTTCTTGAAAACTCTTCTCACATTCCTTGCTCCAACCGAATTTTGTATCTTTTCGAGTCAGCTGAGTTAATGGAGTAGCGATTCGAGCCCTTCTATGAATCTCCGATAATAACTAGCTAAGACGAGAAAGCTATGTACTTCGGTCACTGAATTAGGTTGCTCCCAGCTTTGAATTACTTCAATCTTTACCGGGTCAACAGATATTCCGTGATTTGATATCACGTGCCCAAGGAATGCTACTTCCTCAAGCCAGAACTCACATTTCTTTAACTTGGCATAAAGCTTATTTTCACGAAGCTTTTGGAGTATCAGCCTTAAGTGTTGTTCATGATCTTCACGGCTTTTGGAATATATGAGAATGTCATCAATAAAGACAACCACAAAATGATCCAAATATTCCTTGAATACTCGGTTCATCATATCCATGAAGGCAGCAGGAACATTAATCAATCCAAAAGATATGATTAGGAATTCATAATACCTGTACCGAGTTCTGAAAGCCGTCTTTGGAATGCCATCGGTTTTAATCTTTAATTGATGATATTTGGAACGAAGATCGATCTTTGAAAAGAATTTGGCGCCTTGTAACTGGTCAAACAGGTCATCAATACGAGGCAACGGGTGCCTATTTTTGACAGTGACATGGTTCAACTCCCGATAATCAATACAAAGTCTCATACTCCCATCTTTCTTCTTCACGAATAGAACATGAGCACCCCAAGGAGACGTACTAGGACGAATGAAACCGATGTCTAACAAATCCTGTAGTTGGGTCTTTAAGTCCTGAAGTTCAATAGGAGCCATTCGATATGGGGCTTTGGAAATGGGTTTTGTACCGGGTTCAAGATCGATACAAATTTCAATTTCATTCTCTGGGGGTAGGCCAGGAAGTTCTTCAGGGAATACGTCAGGAAATTTATTAACAATAGAAATATTATTCAAATCTGACGTATTTTTGTTTAAATTTGTGACATGGGCTAAGAAAGCTTGACATCCATTTTTAAATAAACGAATAGCTTTAT
The DNA here is from genome assembly GCA_020205505.1 of Panax japonicus. Lineage (NCBI taxonomy): Eukaryota > Viridiplantae > Streptophyta > Magnoliopsida > Apiales > Araliaceae > Panax > Panax japonicus. The sequence goes on from CM035092.1 coordinate 36,860,399, forward strand.
GGTTTGATATGAAAGTGATTGACTTTAGTGGTTTGGTTGTTTGAATTCGCATAATAGGTTGGTTAGGAATATAAAAGCTAACAACCTTACGAAAATAATCAATCTTTGCATGATGAGTAGTTAACCAATCAATCCCTAATATCACATCAAATGCAAGTATTTTTAAGGAAATAAGATCTACAGGTAATGTAAGGGTACCGATTTGAACCAAACAAGACTTATAAACAGTGGATGTAATGAAGATTTCTCTCAACGGAGTTTCAATAGATAAGTCAAAGTCTAATTTCTCCGGAGTCAGATTTAAACGTTGAGCACAAGTAGGAGAAATAAAAGAATGGTTAGAACCAATATCAAATAAGGTATAAACTTTGCTAGAGTTTATGATTAACTTACCCGTGATGACCTCGTTTAGGTTCCTCGCTTTCTGGGAGCTCACGACAAACGCTCTCCCTTGCACTACTGGTTTTGACTTCTCTGGGACGACCTTTGGTGCCTCCATCCCAGCTGGACTTGGCTTCACTGCACGATAAAAGCGGGCTAGGTGACCTTCTCTTCCATAATTATAACATGCTTTGGGCTGCATCACGCAGTTTGGACTGATGTGTCCCTCTCCTCCGCATTTGAAGCATATGATAGGTGGTCGTTCTCCTTCCTTAAAAACGGGTGCTGGTGCTGACGTCTTTCCATTATTGTTGAATCTCCTCTTCTTGAAATGTCCACTCTTATTGTCTTGGCCATGATTACCACCGAAGTGGTTACCATTTCTGGCCTGTTGATTCCCTCCACGCTTGTTGTCATTGCTTCGATGACTGCTACCACTGGTATTATTATTTTGCCGGCTGCTCTCTCTTGGTTGGGTTGACTCATTATCGCGCTCCAATAACTTAGCCCTATTTACAACATCTGAATACAAGCAAAATTTGTGAGAAATGAGGTATTGACGTATTTCGGGTTTCAAACCTCTTAGAAACATCCGCGTCATCCTCTCCTCAATATCAACCAAATGGGATGCGAACTGGGACAACTCAGCAAACTTAGCTTCGTTCTGCGCCACGGTTATATTATTTTGCTCTAACTTGATGAATTCCACTTCCTTCATGTGACGAATACTTTTGGGAAAGTACTTATCATTGAACAGTTCTTGAAACTTTTCCCAAGACATCTTCAGTGCGGCAGGTTGAGTACGCTTTACAGATTCCCACCAGTAATCTACCTCTCCTCGCAACATAAAGGTGGCAAAGGGAACCTTTTGCTCCTCGGAGCATCCCAAGACTTTGAATATCTTGGCGATCTGCTTTATCCACGTCTCCGCCTTAAGTGGTTCTGTTTTTCTCCAAAACTCCGATGGTCCTAGCTCCTTGAATTACTTAGCGGTGACCATCTGTGAGTTGCCAGTGCTTCCAACTATATTTTGAACATGAGTCTCTCTTGCGTGATGTTGTACGAATTGCAGAAAGTTCCTAAACATTCGGTCGTTCATCGTTTGGTCAGTGTTGTTGTTTGCATGAGGATTGTTGCCTTCCTGATGCTTATTATCTTGGTTATTGATCTGTGGTGACTCAACGGTCTCCTGTGCTCTATTGCTATTCTCAACATTCTCAGATGTCATTTTCAAATGCTGCCACAAAACAAGGGTTAATTGACATGCAACTTATTATCTCTATATTCTGACCGACCAATTAAATAACAAATAAACTTAGGTAGGTCATACTAGCGAAGAATTTATCCGTCTCTCCTCTCCTAGTTCTAGTCTCACATCTCAGCCAAGGATCATATACCTAAGCTTTGATATCAACTGTGACACCCCAAAAATAGGTATACATCACCCATCTTGAGTCGCCAAAAACATGGTACAAAATTCAAATACAACTTAATAATACAACTGTCGTGTAAAATATGACAAAACATAAACTGAGAGTTTTAATATGAATATTGTCTTCTAGACAATATTCAAACTCAAATGTAGTCCTCAATACATTTATTATCACACTATTTCATAGAATAGTGAGGACTACTAATGCAAACATCTGGACCATCACTTCCGTTCCACGACTAGTCCTGGCTATGTTCTCATTTCCTGAAGAGAATAATGAAATCAAAAGGGCGAGCTCAACTAGTCCAGTAAGAAATATTATGACTAAGATAATGCAGAATAATTTATCGTTAGACTTGAACAATGTTAAACTGATAAAATATAACAAACATCAAGTTTAACTGCAGCGGAACAAGCAATTCATTAGAAGAGTCAAGTAGAACATAAAATCTACTATCTTCTATGATTTAAAAGGTTTATCATCAATTTTATCACTGAGACTCGGCTTAATAAATTATCCACATCATTGAATCATCCCTACACTATGGCCAAGGATATTCTTTAGTATCACGACCACAAATTATCCATGCACTATGGGCCAAGGATATTCGTGTATTCATCAATGGTCATGATCATGCCAACAACTGTCCATCAATGCACTACGGGCCAATGAGGACTTTTACCACATCTTTTGTAACATTACGGTCATGATTATACCGAATAATCCTTGGTCATAATCATACCATGTCCATCTATGCACTACGGGCCAAAGATGATTTTCATAACAATATAAGTATGAGGATGATGACAATGATATAAGAATTCAATTAAATGAAAGTAAAGGATAAATTTTTAAAGATTTATAATTTAATTTGTCCAGAATTCAATAATGTCCAAATTGTCAACATGATACTGCTTTGTGGAGTAAAATTTAAGAATAATATTATACCAAAAATAATTTGGATCGAAAACGAATCAATTTTTATCATGAATAATACTTAGGGTGAATAGTATCCCGTGAATAGTACTTCGTGAATAATAACCCGTGAATAGTACTCTGGCATGAAAAAGTTAAAATTTATAAAGAATGCCCAGGATAATATTTTCATGAAAAGATACTGGATTAAACGCAAATTTTAAGGATATTCTACTAATTTCATGGAGTATAGAAGCCAAAACTTTAACCAAATGAGTATAGAATTCGAAATCTGAAACGAAATAATATTACTTACATACTACAGAGTATGGAAGAAAATATTATTTCAAGCGAATATTGAACAAAAATAACATCCCTTACCTTAAAAAGAAGAGTATTTCGACTGGTAGGGAGGGGATATTCTTGAAGAAAACTTTCACTATTTTCTACGCTCAAAGCTTTCTAAAACTTGAAAGAAATACGCTCAATAATATAGAAGAAGAATTCTCTGATTCTGGTGTAATTTTCAATTCTAACTAAACATCCTATTTATTAGAGAATGAAAGGGATACTATTTGGATGTACAGTGAAGGGAAAGTTCACGGGCGACGTTCGGCCGAATTTTCTGAAAACTTTTGATTTTACTATGCTGTACTATGCAATAAAATATTCTAATAAAACAAAAACTTTTAAATAAAATATAATATATATTATATATATATATATATATATATATATATATATATATATATATATATATATATATAATATGTGCCCATTATGTAAATTCACGGGATGACTTCCCGTAATTCCCCCAACTCCTTTACTTTATATATCAGACATCCTTAATATATATATATATATATATATATATATATATATATATATATATATATATATATATATATAATACTTATATATATATATAACAAAAAACTTACAAAATATAATTATATATATACTAGTTTCCTTACTTTCACGTAACTTTCCCTCCCCCCATTCCCATTTTCATTTTTTCTTCTGTGGGCCCCACATGTGGCCCCACCTTTATTATATTAAATAATTTTCTACCGATTATTTTGAAAAATGGGTAAATGGGGGTTCATATAATAAATAAAATTTACATCAAATACTTCATAAAAATTCCCTCATTATTTTTAACAACATTTATCATCATTATTATAATTCATAATATTTATCAACCAGGTCGTTCCCAGGAAAGAGGGGCTTTCCAATAAGGATTTCTCCCTATTGGCACGGAATTAGGTGACCAAACCTCTCATTGACAGAACTTCTAGACATCGTCAATATTGCAAATAATAATATTAATAACTTTTTCATCTCAATTATTGATTTAATAATATAAAATATTATGCAGATGATATTGTGACAATAATTGAATCAATAATATGAGAAATACGATGCAGCAATTACTGTAGCAATAATTGAGTATAACCGAGTGACTTCTCACGTAAGCATCAATAATCAATATCGTGTGCTACTATGCAACCACGCGTATTACTGTACTTTTAACACCGGTTATTTCAACAGTTAACGGTAAAACTTCCGCCGTTATTTTCATAAAAAGATATTTCTGTTGTTTTCTCATTCCGACAATAATTATGTTGTGTGGTCCACCAATGATTGTGTCGTCGTACGAATATTCCCTGTTAAAACGAATATTCCCGATCAATCGAATATTATATAACAGCTTGCTTACTTTACAAAATGTATAAATATTACCCACAACTATAACATTATAACAAATTCAAACCTTAATATTCAAAAATAGTATTTATAAAAAAATTCATCTTTATTCATAAAAGTTAGGGTCTTACAGTGTAATTTACTTTAATATGCTTCCTTGTTGGTCTTATTAATAGTATTTGGATTGTCTATTATGGTTTGCCCTTAATTGCTTAATTGCCTAACTAACAGTTACTGTGATAATCCATATGAACTTAAGAGATGGGTTATGGGTTTAGATCTGATCATAATAGCATGTATTTATGTGTTCTACATTGAGTTGGAATTCATGATCTATGCTAGGATAGAGATATACCAAAGCATTGAATGTAGTCGAATAAGAACTTGCGCTTAAACCCTTTTTAATTATAATTCACATAAAGATATAGTGGATTAGTTAATTAGGGTGTTCAAATTGATTCTATCATTTGTGGATTTGATTTGATATGAGTATGGTGCATTGAGGGATGACCATATTTTACTGTCGTGTTCTTGATTAACAATCTGGTATAAGTAATTTCGCTTAACAGGAAGTGTATTGATTTAAGTAAAGCAATAGGTGAAATTGTAGTCTCAAGTCTTCATTATCTTGTTTTACTCTAGGGATAATTAGTAATAGTTTAATTTAATTATTTTGAATTAAAATATTAAATTATTTGTTTAAATAAGATTAAATTGGTTATAGGTTAGTATTTAGTAATTCTCGTTAAATAATTCTCTATGGGAACGATACTCAATTTACTATTATATTATTTGTTGACCACGTATACTTGCGTGTGAGTGTATTTAGATTTTATCCAACAAGTTTGTGGCGCCGTTGCTGGGGAATTAGTTTAATAATTTTGCCAATATTAATTTTTTTTTATCAAATTAGTCTTAATTTAAATATTTTAGTTTATTTTAATTCTATTCCTATATTTCTCTCTTTTCAGGTACCATGGATGATTTTGCTTATCAATGGTCATATACAAATATGACTCAACCAAGGGACACATGAATTGATGGAATTGTCAGCACAAATTGAAACACTTTCGAAGATGTTGGATGTTCTTGTAGCCCAACGTATTCGAAAGACCGCAGTAGTTTGTAATTATTGTGTTGGCAATCATTCCAGTCATTAATGCATCGTCAGATTTGGACTAGTACAATATGGGGGTGATTACCTCAACAACTATTCTTATCCCAATTATCATCAAGGTTGGGGTATCCCCCAGATTCTTCATGGGGATATAACTAGCAAGACCAATACTCTGCTACAAATCCAACATACACTCTGGAATTCTCATGTAAACTTCCATTGCAAGAAGAAAAGTTAGAGTTGGACGAATTCATGTCAAAGCTTATAGCAAACCAAGAGGAGAGAATGATGAGTCAAGAAATATCGAGCTATAATTCTCATAACCAGTTAGAACAACTCATCACTACTTCCACACATTGTCCTCAATACATGGATTCCAAAACTGAGACAGATAATTCAGGATTGGTGGAGTTGTTGTCCAAGTTCGTAGCATCAAATGAGGAGAGGAGGATTAGTCAAGAAAGGTCAATTCAAAATCTTCAGAATTAGTTAGATCTAATGTATAAGGTCTTGAACAACTGTCCTTAAAAATTGGTGTTATGACACGGAGTCCGAGATTGACAAAGTGCCTGACCCAAATCTACAACTGGAAGAGCCGCTAAATGATGAAATAGAGGAGCCAAATGGGGTTAATGAAAATAAGGTCGGTGAAGAACTAACTGTGAGTACCAACGATGATGAGCCGATGTTTTTAGTCCCCCAAGTACCTTATTCGTCAAATACCAGGGATCCAGATAGATTTGCAAGAGCATGTCCGCTTGGTAGTAATGTTGTTGGCAAGACTATGTACAACATGAGTGCTATTACAATGTTAGAGCCATGGTCGACTAAAAAGGAGAGGGTAGAGGAAGAGACCATTATGTTTACCAAGTCTAAATGCCCCCATTCAAATTACAGACATAATGGAGAAAAAACCTATCTACTGGAGGTTCATAAATGGGATCCTATCTGCAAAAAGACAAGTTGGGTGGGCGTGATTCCAGGGCTATCACTAATAGTGACCTCTCGAATATGACATTGCTCCTGATGGATGGAGAATTTCTCAAATTTCGTAGAGGAATCGAATAGTGTTGATCAGACAAAGTCAGACCAAAAGACTATAAATCAAGCACTAGATGGGAGGCAACCAGAGGCAAATTGGGCAGAATCACAGAGGTTTAAAACTGACTTGGACAAGCTGATTAAGGAGCTGTGCAAACCAGGCACAAAATGGACAACCAAAGCTGGCACAAACAGAAAGGTGCAGTTCCCACAGACCACGCTGAGTCAATATGCAAAGGCGTGGTACAGTTTCATTTACGCTAGTATACTCCCTACTAGCCATCATGCCGATGTCACGACTGATAGAGCCACATTATTATATGGCATACTAAAAGGGAAAGAAATTGACATCGGGTATATCATCAATCAATCCATGCTGCGGTATATGAGGGGGAGTACTTAAGAGGGAATACCACATGATTCGATCATTACTCGGCTCTGTTTGGCTGTGGGTGTAGATTGGGTAATGAGGCTCTGCAGTTACCGATGCGAGACATAGATCACACTACTATACAGAAATACACAATTTGGAATGGTGCAGAGTCTCATCCCCGGGGCTTAGGTTTCATTCTGCCATAAGATGACTCCGACAGTGATGAAGAAGAAGAGGAAACCAACACTTATCCTCGGACAGCAAGGGAAACTCCAGGCAGGCAGGAGCGTGAGATTCGTCGCCTCTAGAGAAGGATGGATGCGATGCACACAAACTTTTAAGCCTTTACTGCCGAGTTTCTGGAGTCTTATCAGAGGCATTTGGCCAGCTGGGAGCAAGAGTTCAGTTTCCTACATATGGGACCGTCACTCCATATCCACCGCCTGACACTCCACCTGAGCACGAGGAGGATGGTGATAATGAGTCTACATAGGGAAGTTTCTTTAGCCTTTACCTTATAATGATGACATTGTTAATTTTAAGTTTGGGGGTATTGCCTGCATTGCATTATTAGTAAAAATTGCATGTGTAGTTTAACTTAGTTTAATTTAAGTCATATTAACTGTGTTTTAGTATATTTGCATTTTAGTTTAGTTTTAGGTTTTATTTAGTTGAACGGTCAGCTTATTTTGCTAGTTTGTATAATGCTAAGAAAAAAAAGGGAAAAAATAAGAGAAAATTGAAAACTCCCAATAATATTAGTTTAGTTTACTGGGTTTATTTCATTTAGTTCACACATTTGCATATTTCCAACCGTTAGATGGGTTAAGTCTATTTTGTCCAATGATGAGACTAAAATTTTATAGACAAGTGTAGTATTGATTATTAAGTATTTGATATGATTTCTTGGTATGATTTATATCTTTATATGTTTGAAACTGATATAATCAGGATAACACGTTAAGAAACGACCTTGTCGACTAATTAGGTTTGAATAGACACATAATAGAACTCTTAAGGATAATGTTAGTCTGAATGAAAGAATAACATGAATAGGCAGAAATGGCTAAGATTAGACAAAAACCTAAGTTTGAGGGAATATTTGGGGTACATAAGCTATAAAAAAAAGAAAAAAAATATGAATAAACACCGTGGCTAGTCTAGTTTTGTGGCCTTTGTTACTTGAGTAAATAAGCCCGAGGGGGTGTCTGTACACCTAGCGCCCTAAGGCCTTAATGGTTTGGGAGTCGTTGGTCGAAAGCTCGTTAAGGTAGCACTGAAAAGCTTAAGGGAATTAGATATTGCATAACCATGAAGGAATATATATATATATATATAATAAAAAAATAATAAAAAATGCATAAAATGGGAAAAAGAGCAAAAAGCCCTCGTAAATGAAAAATAAAGCATAAGTATCTCGTCTTGACCCTTGAATTTGGTAAGTGTTTGATTTTAGCCGGATATAGCTTGTTCTTGGATTTCTTGAGTTTACACTGTATGATGCCTTTGAAGAGACCTATTATGTGTTATATTTAACTGTACGTCAGTTAGCATGGTTGTTGATCACACATGCACTATATCAGTAATAACAGTCTAAGATTTGATGATTGATTGGGAAATTATTGATCTATCTTAGTATGATGTACTAGCTTGTGTATTGTGATTTCTCTGAGGCCTGATGAATAGACTTTGTTCTGTTTGACTGCTGGACTTCTAGGTAGTAGATAGTTGCATTTGCATTGCATATTTAGTTATTGCATTGTGTTTTGTTACTTGAGGGCAAGCAACAGTTTAAGTTTGGGGGTATTTGATAGGTAATTTTATATCTACCTATTTTAATATCAATTGACTTTAATTTGTTGCTTAAACTTATTCATTTTAGTAGCTTTTCATGCATTTTTGGTTTCTTTTGCAGATTTCATCTTTGGGAACTTTCCTGAATGCCTTTTGAAGTTAAAGTGCATGTGTGGATGTGATAAGAGGCAAGCAATGAAGTTATGGTAAAGGGAGTGTTGCAGCAAAAGCATAATGTAGAAAACAATATCTGGTGCATGGCGCAGCTACGCCCAATTTGGCCTTGGGTGCAGCGCAGCTGCGCTGGGTCTGGACTTAGGATTATTGCAGCGCATGTGCGCCCCATTTAGCCTTGTGGGTGGCACAGCTGCGCCGATCGTAGAATCTCAGTAGTTGACTTTTCATTAATTTTGGTTAATCGGATGGGCAAAGAAAGACTTGGGAAATATTATATATATAGCATAATTATAGTTTGTAACAGGGAGGCTAGTTTTATAACTCCAGTTAATCCCTTTTGGGATAAACTTCTGTATTTTTATTCTTTAATTTCTTTCTTAGATTAGGGACCCTAGATGGATGAGAACTGAAGAATGAAGCTATTGAATATCATTAGAGATCATATTGGAAGCAAGAGAATGCAGATTTGTTCATCTCAATTCTAAATTCTTTTCTTATTTATTTGTATCTTCTAATGCTTAATCAAATGTGGATGATGGATTCTAGTTCAATCATGAATTAAACTCTATTTTGAGATTACTATGGATCTTATTGAGTAATTTACTTTAATATGCTTCCTTGTTGGTCTTATTAACAGTATTTGGATTGTCTATTATGGTGTGCCCTTAATTGCTTAATTGCCTAGCTAACAATTACTGTAATGATCCATATAAACTTGAGAGATGGATTATAGGTTTAGATATGATCATAATAGCATGTATTTATGTGTTCTACATTGAGTTAGAACTCATGATCTGTGCTAGGATAGAGATATACCAAAGCATTGCATGTAGTCGAATAAGAACTTACGCTTAATCCCTTTTTAATTATAATTCACATAAAGATATAGTGGGTTAGTTAATTAGGGTTTTCAAATTGATTCTATCATTTGTTGATTTGATTTGATATGAGTATGGTGCATTGAGAGATGGCCATATTTTACTGTAGTGTTCTTGATTAACAATTTGGTATAAGTAATTTGGCTTAACTGGAAGTGTGTTGATTTAAATAAAGCAATAGGTGAAATTGTAGTCTCAAGTTTTCATTATCTTGTTTTACTCTAGGGATAATTAGTAATAGTTTAATTTAATTATTTTAAATTAAAATATTAAATCATTTGTTTAAATAAGGTTAAATTGGTTATAGGTTAGTATTTGGTAATTCTTGTTAAATAATTCTATGTGGGAACGATACTCAACTTACTATTATATTACTTGTTGACCACGTATACTTGCGTGTGAGTGTATTTAAATTTTAGTCAGCACCACCCCCATGTGATTTTCACAAATTCTTTCATGCACTTCCTGAAGTGTGTACTCAGCTTCTGAAGGTGTCAAACACTTGAGTAGTGGAGAACTAAATGCCCTTCGGTACAAATCTCCGTCAATAAGGATGAAGTTCGAATTCCTGTGTTTGATCTTCTTTGCATATATGCGATCTGAAGGCAGAACCCCATTAGCCAAAAAAGAGATATAAGGTATAATCCAGTAATCCAGCCGATCCAAAACTAATACGTCCACCTTCTGAACACTTGCTCTGTTCAATACTTCCAAATATACCTAGCTGGTAAAAGAACTTGCTTCAGTAGTTGCCAATCGGACCAAAGCATCTACTACTGTGTTGTCCGATCGATTTATTCCTTAGAAAATGTGTAAATTGAAGTTTGTGAGTTTATCATTTACCCCGGCCATGTATTTTGTCATTCTTGTCCCCTGAGCCTCATACTCTCCAGATATCTGCTTAATAACCAGTTGAGAGACACTATAAATAACCAACTTCTAAACCTCCAAGCTTCGGGCCAACCGAAGTCCAGTAAAATCACTTCGTATTCTACTTCACTATTTGTGGCCTTAAATTGAAATTGTATGGCTTGTTGGACCTTGAATCCTTCGGGACTTGTCAAAATAACCCCTGTTCTGCTAATGTCCGAAGTTAATGACACGTCCACATAGAAAGTACATGAAGTTTGTATTGGTTGCATTTTGGTTACCGAACCCACATCTGGTTTTGAAAAGGAACACTCCACCATGAAATCTGCCAGGGCTTGCCCTTTCATTACCATTTAGGGGTGGTATTCTAGAACGAACTGAGTCAATTCCATTGCCTATGCGGCGAGCTGACCCGAGACTTTTGTCCTGTGCAGTACCTTCTTCAATGGCTGATCAGTATACACCACCACCAATTGACCATGAAAATAATGTCGAAGCTTCATGCTTGCTATGATTAAAGCATAGAAATTTTTTTCTAGGTTCAGGTATCTAGTCTCTGCATCTCGAAGGACGTGGCTGACGTAGAAAACCAGGAACTATCTTCCCCCTTGTTCCATACTAATGCAGCTCCCACTACCATCAACTTGCAGCTAGATACAAATACAAAGGTTCCAAAAGGATTGACTTCATCAACAGAGGTGCCGAAGATAAGTATCGTTTGATCCCTTGGAATACATCTTCACACTCTGAAGTCCACTGGAAACTCTTCTCATTCTTTGGCCCTTTCAAAGTATCAAAAAATGGCAAACACCTTTTGGCTGATCTTGACACAAATCTTCGAAGGGAAGCTATCCGACCTGTCAACCTCTGCACATCCTTATATGAGTTTGGTGATTTCATATAGCATCCCCGAATCCGGGCCCCAAATCACCACGGATCCGGTATACTAATTCTATAACTGTTTGCGGAAGATATAAACATAAATTGTTTATACATTAAACTTTACACACTTATCCCCAAGGTCGAGTAAACTTAACTTTTACACAATTCATAAACTATCTAAAATACAACACATTTATCAAAATACATTATTACAAACTAGCCACACTTTATATCCCAAGCTGAACTTGGCCTTAACCTTTTCCTGTATCCGAACGCATTCGCATTATCTGCAATGTTTTATCATGATATAGCAAGGGTGAGCATGAAAGTTGCCCAGCAAGTTTAAATACAATAATATAACGATATATCATAATTGAAGAGTATGAATAATAAGCTGACTATAATTCATCAATATAATTGAGAACTAGCACGAACAAACTTTTGACTGAACAAGTTTTAAACATGAACAAACATTTCTAAACCAACTGGTAATGAAGGTGATCAGCCTTTCATACCTGACTTATACATGAAAGATGTACAGAGTACAATTTTCATGGCAATCAGCAATGATTAACCATAAGCTTGAATAAAACACTCATATTAGAGTTAAGTACAAAGAAACTTGCTTGAATCGTTGATTACCGTAACTCAATTTATAACGCTTTACCCGAAGACCTAATATTAATAATATAGATCTTCAATAATTAGAATAATATCATCACAGTATAATTCTGTTATATTTATATCGACAAAATAACCTAAACACATTATCACATAACCATATCAGTCTATCATTCACATAAGACTTAGTATCAGTTAGACTATTAAGTTTGAGTTGAAACTGACACAATTTTAACATTCCGACGGTCTAGTCGGTCAACACTCGAGTTTAAGTTTAGTTAAACTCTGCTTAAGCACTTAACCATGCCATAGAATCACATTTATATGATTTAACACTCGCTTTTTAATTTCATAAGTAATTCGTTAACACCTAGTAAGTTAAATACTAATCCAGCAACCTGGATTATAAATCTAGCAACCAAATTTTTAATTCATCAACCTGGATTCACCAATCCATCAATCTAAACCTCAATCCAACAAACCGATTTCAACAAATTTTTCAATTCAGCAAACTGTTTTTCAATCCAGCAAACTGGATTCACAAATTATATAATCCAGCAAGCTGTATTCTAAATTCGTATCACAAAAATACCAAATCAACCTATTATTTTCCTATTCTTTGTCCAAACACATATACACATATTCATACATAAAAAGTATTTTTTCCGTAATTTTCTAACTTCCTTTAGTATTTTTCAAAAATCTTTTCTAGTGCGTAGCTTAAGAAATTAGCTACCTCGTGCTTAACTCCAAACATTCCCATATCTTGGCATAACCTTATCTATGTTAACGTGATGCTCCATTTTAAATTTCGTGGCAATCGGAGTTGTAGAACTCCGGTTATAGCGATTTCCATCGGAAAATCATAAAAATTGTAATGGTCATAACTTGGTCGTTTTAACTCGGAATCAGCTCTTGGACACGAGCTACATAATATCATATATTTTCATTTCCCAAAAGGTCGGATGTTTCCTCAGAAGAAAAGTTGACAAAACAGCCCTCACAAAATTCTTGGCAGCTTGTTTTTGTCATTTGGCAGTTTTGGAGTCCTTCACCAAAACTTAAGTAGAATGAAATATATAAATCCGATTAATGATCCGTCAATTTTGTTGGATTCGTATCTTTCCGAAATACAGTTTTCATCTATCAAAATCCATATTTGGACATGTTAAGCTCCCGGAAATTATCCCGGAAGTGGCTGTTACAAACTGTCATTTTAACAGTTTTTATTACCTTTGAGTAGTTTGGTAGAAATCCCATAACTTGCTCATTTTTCAACCTAATTGAGTGATTACAAAGGGATTTTATCCTTAACACATATATCTAGCTCCAAAAACTGACCAAACTTGAAAATTCAAAGTAGAATGAGAGATAAGGTCATTTCCACATCATGCTTGGTTTCTCCAAAAATTATGTTTTCACAGTTTTGATTATGCTTCTTTCGAACTTCATAACTACTTCATCCGGAGTCGGAATTAGTCCGTTTTGGAGTCTATGGAAAGCTTATACAGTGTACTACAACATATCACAAGTCCAGAAGTTTTAGAGCAACCCAACAAATCCGGAATTTTCTGATTAGGGGCAGCAGTTCACTAGATTATTCTTTGAAAAACTGTTTTGGTTCTTCTTCTTTGTTCAAGCTCATCAACCCTAAAAATGGTAAAATCTAACCATAAAATATCATATATCATGTAGACCTACCCTCATATGATTTAAAATCATAAATTCAACACTTGGTCTAAAACAACCATCACAAAACACATAAACTAACTAGAGTTTTGAGTTTAAGAAATTTTATACCTTTGATTTCTTGCTAGACCTTCTTTTTCTTAGCTTGATTATGTAGCTTTAATGTCTCACCAAAAACTCCCCTTCCTCTCCTCCATGGCTGCCAAAAATACTCCTCTCTTCTCTCACTCTCTCTATTTGGTCGGTTATGAGGTAGAAATGAAGAGAACAATTCATTTCCTTTCCTTTACTTGGTTAAAATGATATTTAAGAGAGAGAGAGTAGTTAAGATTAGGTGAGAGTTGGTGAGGAGTGGGTGAGGTTAGGTGGTTGCCCATGTGCTGGAATTTCCAGCAGATTTGGCCCTTGTGGGTCCCGCTTTTAATTCATTGTTTTGCGTGTTTACTCCAGTCTTTAACTTTCGGACCCGAAAACTCAAATTTTTGAGTTTATAGTCGATTCCTAGTAAATTTGATACTCCCAACGTCATGGGCACCTCTGTTTCTTCAATTTATCTCCAAATTTTAAGTTTGACTTTTCTTCCAAAAATTCAACTGTTGACTTTGACCAAAAAGTCAACCCCGACACATTTCATGTTTAGAGTCTATTTCTACTAATTTTGACGTTCCGGACTCAATTATCTTGTTCGCATCTTCAAATTCCACTTCTATCTTCGATTTTGATTTTTCTCCCTTAAACAATTGCCAAGTGGTTGCTTGCAAGTTTAATTAATGTGTTGGTGCAATAAAGAAATGACACATGGAAGAGTGGTTGGAAGTTGTTTACCAACTAAAGTTAACTATCATCACATTCATCCCCTCCTTTTCCCTCCTCTCTATAACCGGCCAAGTGGCCTTAGATTGTCCATAAATTAATCTCCTTTTATGCTTTAATTGATTAACTAAATGTCCAAAAAGTCCTCTCTCCCTTGGGCTAAAAGTTTGGACTTGAATTAAATTAATTTCTTATGCCATAAGAAATTGACATAATCCAACACTTTAATTCTTATCCAACCCAAATCATTTAATTAGGGTTTTCACTTTCTCAATCATAACTTAAATCCTTACTCACATGCCCATTCATTTTCTTAACCCAATTTAGACTTGCTATAATTAGGTTATAAAATTAATTAACCAAGACATATAAAATAAATATCTTAGAATTAGTATATAATTAAATACTATTATTCCCGCAACTCATAACCCTTAAGTTATTCAATCATTCATTTCTAATATATAATTAAGTTGCTTTAGCTTCTCTTATTTAAAATTGCAATTATTGACGAATCCCTATCCGGACTTAGGGTTAGGGTTTCTAATAGTTCGTTAGATTTTATTAAAATTGCAATTATTGACGAATCCCTATCCGGACTTAGGGTTAGGATTTCTAATAGTTCGTTAGATTTTACTAACTTAATCAACATATGATTAATAAAACTTTAGGATTT
Organism: Panax japonicus; assembly: GCA_020205505.1. Lineage (NCBI taxonomy): Eukaryota > Viridiplantae > Streptophyta > Magnoliopsida > Apiales > Araliaceae > Panax > Panax japonicus. The sequence continues at coordinate 36,875,763 of CM035092.1, forward strand.
GCTAAAGTTATAACTTATCTGATCAAACCTTGATCTTAATTCATTACGATTCACATATGTAATCAAATATACCGACTAGTATTCGCTTTGATACTTATCCTTTCTATTCCCAGATTAGGGCTTCAATTTATCATAATCTGAAACTAGGATTTTCAGATCAAGTATTAGGGTTTTCTATTAATCAATCAGGATTTTCAGCAATTCAATAGGGTTTTCCCTAGTTAATTTATAATTAATGACATTTAACCTTATACATATCATTGCATCCCCAATCTAGGGTTTTTAATATCCGAATTAGGGTTTTAAATCACCAAAACCAAAATTAGAGTTTCAGAACCGGTTTCTAGGATTTCTTATTAATCGCTAGGGTTTTTCTAACTGAACGTTGGCGTTTTTAATATATACTTAGGGTTTGACATTGATAAAATTTATCTGGTCAACCCTTGACCCTTAACCACATTTTGAACACATACATAACCTTATTCACAGAATTTAATCACATAAATCCTTAATCCTGAATAATTAACCTATATCCTTCATAGAATTTTGAAATCATCAAAATTTCACCCTAATAATATCAAACGCATACACTTATTTTCTGTTTAGGTCTATTATTTGACCTTAAATCAATCATTTAAGATTTTAATAAATTGTCTAATTTCTCGGGTTGTCACATTCACCCCTCCTTATAAAAATTTCGTCCCCGAAATTCACCTTACACCTTACACCATTTATACTGAGCGATCACACAAGATCTTGAACTTATTTTCTCAGGTATCTATCAAAGATACTCAAACTTCTCGGGTATCTATCAAAGATACTCAAACTTCTCGGGTATCTATCAAAGATACTCAAACTTCTCGGGTATCTATCAAAGATACTCAAAACGCACGCAAAGGTCAAATTCACACTAAATATTCCTGTATTTACAACTCCATCACATTTTTATCATCTCTGAACTAGGTTACATGGTACATGAGTGATAATTAAAAACAAATTTTGATATTTCAAATCATTTTCTTAACAATCTATCTGTTCCTATTATCCTCAATACTCCATTCACACATAACTATACCCAGTTCAGAAAACCACACTTATGAGTTCATAGCCTGGCCATAAATATATGAGTTTAAGAACTTACCCTAGTCTGACCTTTGGCGTCCGTTCGCTGAGGGGCTCATAAACATTTCATATAACTATGAGTCAAGAATGTCACATAAGTATGAGTTCTAAGAACTCGTACTTAATCCTATATTCTCTACCTATGACCTATTTATCTATATATAACAACTAGCGTGACACAACATTTCAATGGTTACCAATGCCACCAACTAAGTAGTTTTTACACCAAGTACAATTCCCCGCCCATGCAAGAAATCGTACAACTCAGTTGCCGACACGAGTCCTCATTGAAATCCCCACCTAATACTTAACCCCCTTTTTCAATACGAATTCTATTCGTATTCATAATCCATAACTCTTTCATGAGTTTTCATAGTACATTCATAGCACAACTGATAAACAGCATCTTGCTGTAAACTTTTCAATCATCAGATTGATTCTTTCTGGCTGTCATAACCTTATTAGATCACGGGGTGATCTTATCGTATATATTACGATTCAATTCCATGCACTATGATTGTTTTGTTTTACGATCTCCTATCCCTGCACTTTCAGTCTTTTAGACTCGATCTATTCACCATTATTGTTCAACTTTATTATCAGAGTTAGGGAACTCTGTGCTTTACACTCGCCGAGATTCGTCTTTGAATCTTACCGACCAACTAACTCTATTTGAGTTAGTCTTATCCTAATCACTGCGGTTATTGGTCTCAGGTATTCCTACCTAAGCTTCATAACCAACAGCTTTGATACCAATTGTAGAATCCCCGAATCCGGGCCCCAAATCACCACGGATCCGGTATACTAATTCTATAACTGTTTGCGGAAGATATAAACATAAATTGTTTATACATTAAACTTTACACACTTATCCCCAAGGTCGAGTAACCTTAAATTTTACACAATTCATAAACTATCTAAAATACAACACATTTATCAAAATACGCTATTACAAACTAGCCGCACTTTATATCCCAAGCTGAACTTGGCCTTAACCTTTTCCTGTATCCGAACGCATTCGCATTATCTGCAATGTTTTATCATGATATAGCAAGGGTGAGCATGAAAGTTTCCCAACAAGTTTAAATACAATAATATAACGATATATCATGATTGAAGAGTATGAATAATAAGCTGGCTATAATTCATCAATATAATTGAGAACTAGCACGAACAAACTTTTGACTGAACAAGTTTTAAACATGAACAAACATTTCTAAACCAACTGGTAATGAAGGTGATCAAACTTTCATACCTGACTTATACATACAAGATGTAAAGAGTACAATTTTCATGGCAATCAGCAATGATTAACCATAAGCTTGAATAAAACACTCATATTAGAGTTAAGTACAAAGAAACTTGCCTGAAACGTTGATTACCGCAACGCAATTTATAACGCTTTACCCAAAGACCTAATATTAATAATATAGATCTTCAATAATTAGAATAATATCATCACAGTATAATTCTGTTATATTTATATCCACGGAATAACCTAAACACATTATCACATAACCATATCAGTCTATAATTCACATAAGACTTAGTATCAGTTAGACTATTAAGTTTGAGTTGAAACTGACACAATTTTAATATCCCGACGGTCTAGTCGGTCAACACTCGAGTTTAAGTTCAGTTAAACTCTGCTTAAGCACTTAACCATGCCATAGAATCACATTTATATGATTTAACACTAGCTTTTTCATTTCATAAGTAATTCGTTAACACCTAGTAAGTTAAATACTAATCCAGCAACCTGGATTCTAAATCTAGCAACCAAATTTTTAATTCATCAACCTGGATTCACCAATCCATCAATCTAAACCTCAATCCAACAAACCGATTTCAACAAATTTTTCAATTCAGCAAATTGTTTTTCAATCCAGCAAACTGGATTCACAAATTATATAATCCAGCAAGGTGTATTCTAAATTCGTATCACAAAAATACCAAATCAACTTATTATTTTCCTATCCTTTTGTCCAAACACATATACACATATTTCATACATAAAAAGTTATTTTTCCGTAATTTTCTAACTTCGTTTAGTATTTTTCAAAAATCTTTTCTAGTGCGTAGCTTAAGAAATTAGCTACCTCGTGCTTAACTCCAAACATTCCCATATCTTGGCATAACCTTATATATGTTAACATGATGCTCCATTTTAAATTTCGTGGCAATCGGAGTTGTAGAACTCCGGTTATAGCGATTTCCATCGGAAAATCATAAAAATTGTAATGGTCATAACTTGGTTGTTTTAACTCGGAATCAGCTCATTTTTGGAAACGAGCTACATAATATCATATATTTTCATTTCCCAAAAGGTCGGATGTTTCCTCAGAAGAAAAGTTGACAAAACAGCCCTCACAAAATTCTTGGCAGCTTGTTTTTGTCATTTGGCAGTTTTGGAGTCCTTCACCAAAACTTAAGTAGAATGAAATATATAAATCCGATTAATGATCCGTCAATTTTGTTGGATTCGTATCTTTCCTAAATACAGTTTTCATCTATCAAAATCCATATTTGGACATGTTAAGCTCCCGGAAATTATCCCGGAAGTGGCTGTTACAAACTGTCATTTTAACAGTTTTTATTACCTTTGAGTAGTTTGGTAGAAATCCCATAACTTGCTCATTTTTCAACCTAATTGAGTGATTCCAAAGGGATTTTATCCCTAACACATATATCTAGCTCCACAAACTGACCACACTTGAAAATTCAAAGTAGAATGAGAGATAAGGTCATTTCCACATCATGCTTGGTTTCTCCAAAAATTATGTTTTCGCAGTTTTGATTATGCTTCTTCCGAACTTCATAACTACTTCATCCGGAGTCGGAATTAGTCCGTTTCGGAGTCTATGGAAAGCTTATACAGTGTAATACAACATATCACAAGTCCAGAAGTTTTAGAGCAACCCAAAAAATCCGGAATTTTCTGATTAGGGGCAGCAGTCCACTAGATTATTCTTTGAAAAACTGTTTTGGTTCTTCTTCTTTGTTCAAGCTCATCAACCCTAAAAATGGCAAGATCTAACCATAAAATATCATATATCATGTAGACCTACCCTCATATGATTTAAAATCATAAATTCAACACTTGGTCTAAAACAACCATCACAAAACACAAAAACTAACTAGAGTTTTGAGTTTAAGAAATTTTATACCTTTGATTTCTTGCTAGACCTTCTTCTTCTTAGCTTGATTATGTAGCTTTAATGTCTCACCAAAAACTCCCCTTCCTCTCCTCCATGGCTGCCGAAAATACTCCTCTCTTCTCTCACTCTCTCTATTTGGTCGGGTATGAGGTAGAAATGAAGAGAACAATTCATTTCCTTTCCTTTACTTGGTTAAAATGATATTTAAGAGAGAGAGAGAGAGTAGTTAAGATTAGGTGAGAGTTGGTGAGGAGTGGGTGAGGTTAGGTGGTTGCCCATGTGCTGGAATTTCCAGCAGATTTGGCCCTTGTGGGTCCCGCTTTTAATTCATTGTTTTGCGTGCTTACTCCAGTCTTTAACTTTCGGACCCGAAAACTCAAATTTTTGAGTTTATAGTCGATTCCTAGTAAATTTGATACTCCCAACGTCATGGGCACCTCTGTTTCTTCAATTTATCTCCAAGTTTTAAGTTTGACTTTTCTTCCAAAAATTCAACTGTTGACTTTGACCAAAAAGTCAACCCCGACACATTTCATGTTTAGAGTCTATTTCTACTAATTTTGACGTTCCGGACTCAATTATCTTGTTCGCATCTTCAAATTCCACTTCTATCTTCGATTTTGATTTTTCTCCCTTAAACAATTGCCAAGTGGTTGCTTGCAAGTTTAATTAATGTGTTGGTGCAATAAAGAAATGACACATGGAAGAGTGGTTGGAAGTTGTTTACCAACTAAAGTTAACTATCATCACATTCATCCCCTCCTTTTCCCTCCTCTCTATAACCGGCCAAGTGGCCTTAGATTGTCCATAAATTAATCTCCTTTTATGCTTTAATTGATTAACTAAATGTCCAAAAAGTCCTCTCTCCTTTGGGCTAAAAGTTTGGACTTGAATTAAATTAATTTCTTATGCCATAAGAAATTGACATAATCCAACACTTTAATTCTTATCCAACCCAAATCATTTAATTAGGGTTTTCACTTTCTCAATCATAACTTAAATCCTTACTCACATGCCCATTCATTTTCTTAACCCAATTTAGACTTGCTATAATTAGGTTATAAAATTAATTAACCAAGACATATAAAATAAATCTCTTAGAATTAGTATATAATTAAATACTATTATTCCCGCAACTCATAACCCTTAAGTTATTCAATCATTCATTTCTAATATATAATTAAGTTGCTTTAGCTTCTCTTATTTAAAATTGCAATTATTGACGAATCCCTATCCGGACTTAGGGTTAGGGTTTCTAATAGTTCGTTAGATTTTATTAAAATTGCAATTATTGACGAATCCCTATCCGGACTTAGGGTTAGGATTTCTAATAGTTCGTTAGATTTTACTAACTTAATCAACATATGATTAATATAACTTTAGGATTTGCTAAAGTTATAACTTATCTGATCAAACCTTGATCTTAATTCATTACGATTCACATATGTAATCAAATATACCGACTAGTATTCGCTTTGATACTTATCCTTTCTATTCCCAGATTAGGGCTTCAATTTATCATAATCTGAAACTAGGATTTTCAGATCAAGTATTAGGGTTTTCTAATAATCAATCAGGATTTTCAGTAATTCAATAGGGTTTTCCCTAGTTAATTTATAATTAATGACGTTAAACCTTATACATATCATTGCATCCCCAATCTAGAGTTTTTAATATCCGAATTAGGGTTTTAAATCCCCAAAACCAAAATTAGAGTTTTAGAACCAGTTTCTAGGTTTTCTTATTAATCGCTAGGGTTTTTCTAACTGAACGTTGGCGTTCTTAATATATACTTAGGGTTTGACATTGATAAAATTTATCTGGTCAACCCTTGACCCTTAACCACATTTTGAACACATACATAACCTTATTCACAGAATTTAATCACATAAATCCTTAATCCTGAATAATTAACTTATATCCTTCATAGAATTTTGAAATCATCAAAATTTCACCCTAATAATATCAAACGCATACACTTATTTTCTGTTTAGGTCTATTATTTGACCTTAAATCAATCATTTAAGATTTTAATAAATTGTCTAATTTCTCGGGTTGTCACATTCACCCCTCCTTATAAAAATTTCGTCCCCGAAATTCACCTTACACCTTACACCATTTATACTGAGCGATCACACAAGATCTTGAACTTATTTTCTCAGGTATCTATCAAAGATACTCAAACTTCTCGGGTATCTAACAAAGATACTCAAACTTCTCGGGTATCTATCAAAGATACTCAAACTTCTCGGGTATCTATCAAAGATACTCAAAACGCACGCAAAGGTCAAATTCACACTAAATATTCCTGTATTTACAACTCCATCACATTTTTATCATCTCTGAACTAGGTTACATGGTACATGAGTGATAATTAAAAACAAATTTTGATATTTCAAATCATTTTCTTAACAATCTATCTGTTCCTATTATCCTCAATACTCCATTCACACATAACTATACCCAGTTCAGAAAACCACACTTATGAGTTCATAGCCTGGCCATAAATATATGAGTTTAAGAACTTACCCTAGTCTGACCTTTGGCGTCCGTTCGCTGAGGGGCTCATAAACATTTCATATAACTATGAGTCAAGAATGTCACATAAGTATGAGTTCTAAGAACTCGTACTTAATCCTATATTCTCTACCTATGACCTATTTATCTATATATAACAACTAGCGTGACACAACATTTCAATGGTTACCAATGCGACCAACTAAGTAGTTTTTACACCAAGTACAATTCCCCGCCCATGCAAGAAATCGTACAACTCAGTTGCCGACACGAGTCCTCATTGAAATCCCCACCTAATACTTAACCCCCTTTTCCAATACGAATTCTATTCGTATTCATAATCCATAACTCTTTCATGAGTTTTCATAGTACAATTTCATAGCACAACTGATAAACAGCATCTTGCTGTAAACTTTTCAATCATCAGATTGATTCTTTCTGGCTGTCATAACCTTATTAGATCACGGGGTGATCTTATCGTATATATTACGATTCAATTCCATGCACTATGATTGTTTTGTTTTACGATCTCCTATCCCTGCACTTTCAGTCTTTTAGACTCGATCTATTCACCATTATTGTTCAACTTTATTATCAGAGTTAGGGAACTCTGTGCTTTACACTCGCCGAGATTCGTCTTTGAATCTTACCGACCAACTAACTCTATTTGAGTTAGTCTTATCCTAATCACTGCGGTTATTGGTCTCAGGTATTCCTACCTAAGCTTCATAACCAACAGCTTTGATACCAATTGTAGAATCCCCGAATCCGGGCCCCAAATCACCACGGATCCGGTATACTAATTCTATAACTGTTTGCGGAAGATATAAACATAAATTGTTTATACATTAAACTTTACACACTTATCCCCAAGGTCGAGTAACCTTAAATTTTACACAATTCATAAACTATCTAAAATACAACACATTTATCAAAATACGCTATTACAAACTAGCCGCACTTTATATCCCAAGCTGAACTTGGCCTTAACCTTTTCCTGTATCCGAACGCATTCGCATTATCTGCAATGTTTTATCATGATATAGCAAGGGTGAGCATGAAAGTTTCCCAACAAGTTTAAATACAATAATATAACGATATATCATGATTGAAGAGTATGAATAATAAGCTGGCTATAATTCATCAATATAATTGAGAACTAGCACGAACAAACTTTTGACTGAACAAGTTTTAAACATGAACAAACATTTCTAAACCAACTGGTAATGAAGGTGATCAAACTTTCATACCTGACTTATACATACAAGATGTAAAGAGTACAATTTTCATGGCAATCAGCAATGATTAACCATAAGCTTGAATAAAACACTCATATTAGAGTTAAGTACAAAGAAACTTGCCTGAAACGTTGATTACCGCAACGCAATTTATAACGCTTTACCCAAAGACCTAATATTAATAATATAGATCTTCAATAATTAGAATAATATCATCACAGTATAATTCTGTTATATTTATATCCACGGAATAACCTAAACACATTATCACATAACCATATCAGTCTATAATTCACATAAGACTTAGTATCAGTTAGACTATTAAGTTTGAGTTGAAACTGACACAATTTTAATATCCCGACGGTCTAGTCGGTCAACACTCGAGTTTAAGTTCAGTTAAACTCTGCTTAAACACTTAACCATGCCATAGAATCACATTTATATGATTTAACACTCGCTTTTTCATTTCATAAGTAATTCGTTAACACCTAGTAAGTTAAATACTAATCCAGCAACCTGGATTCTAAATCTAGCAACCAAATTTTTAATTCATCAACCTGGATTCACCAATCCATCAATCTAAACCTCAATCCAACAAACCGATTTCAACAAATTTTTCAATTCAGCAAATTGTTTTTCAATCCAGCAAACTGGATTCACAAATTATATAATCCAGCAAGGTGTATTCTAAATTCGTATCACAAAAATACCAAATCAACTTATTATTTTCCTATCCTTTTGTCCAAACACATATACACATATTTCATACATAAAAAGTATTTTTTCCGTAATTTTCTAACTTCGTTTAGTATTTTTCAAAAATCTTTTCTAGTGCGTAGCTTAAGAAATTAGCTACCTCGTGCTTAACTCCAAACAATCCCATATCTTGGCATAACCTTATATATGTTAACATGATGCTCCATTTTAAATTTCGTGGCAATCGGAGTTGTAGAACTCCGGTTATAGCGATTTCCATCGGAAAATCATAAAAATTGTAATGGTCATAACTTGGTTGTTTTAACTCGGAATCAGCTCATTTTTGGACACGAGCTACATAATATCATATATTTTCATTTCCCAAAAGGTCGGATGTTTCCTCAGAAGAAAAGTTGACAAAACAGCCCTCACAAAATTCTTGGCAGCTTGTTTTTGTCATTTGGCAGTTTTGGAGTCCTTCACCAAAACTTAAGTAGAATGAAATATATAAATCCGATTAATGATCCGTCAATTTTGTTGGATTCGTATCTTTCCGAAATACAGTTTTCATCTATCAAAATCCATATTTGGACATGTTAAGCTCCCGGAAATTATCCCGGAAGTGGCTGTTACAAACTGTCATTTTAACAGTTTTTATTACCTTTGAGTAGTTTGGTAGAAATCCCATAACTTGCTCATTTTTCAACCTAATTGAGTGATTCCAAAGGGATTTTATCCCTAACACATATATCTAGCTCCACAAACTGACCACACTTGAAAATTCAAAGTAGAATGAGAGATAAGGTCATTTCCACATCATGCTTGGTTTCTCCAAAAATTATGTTTTCGCAGTTTTGATTATGCTTCTTCCGAACTTCATAACTACTTCATCCGGAGTCGGAATTAGTCCGTTTCGGAGTCTATGGAAAGCTTATACAGTGTAATACAACATATCACAAGTCCAGAAGTTTTAGAGCAACCCAAAAAATCCGGATTTTTCTGATTAGGGGCAGCAGTCCACTAGATTATTCTTTGAAAAACTGTTTTGGTTCTTCTTCTTTGTTCAAGCTCATCAACCCTAAAAATGGCAAGATCTATCCATAAAATATCATATATCATGTAGACCTACCCTCATATGATTTAAAATCATAAATTCAACACTTGGTCTAAAACAACCATCACAAAACACATAAACTAACTAGAGTTTTGAGTTTAAGAAATTTTATACCTTTGATTTCTAGCTAGACCTTCTTCTTCTTAGCTTGATTATGTAGCTTTAATGTCTCACCAAAAACTCCCCTTCCTCTCCTCCATGGCTGCCGAAAATACTCCTCTCTTCTCTCACTCTCTCTATTTGGTCGGGTATGAGGTAGAAATGAAGAGAACAATTCATTTCCTTTCCTTTACTTGGTTAAAATGATATTTAAGAGAGAGATAGTAGTTAAGATTAGGTGAGAGTTGGTGAGGAGTGGGTGAGGTTAGGTGGTTGCCCATGTGCTGGAATTTCCAGCAGATTTGGCCCTTGTGGGTCCCGCTTTTAATTCATTGTTTTGCGTGTTTACTCCAGTCTTTAACTTTCGGACCCGAAAACTCAAATTTTTGAGTTTATAGTCGATTCCTAGTAAATTTGATACTCCCAACGTCATGGGCACCTCTGTTTCTTCAATTTATCTCCAAGTTTTAAGTTTGACTTTTCTTCTAAAAATTCAACTGTTGACTTTGACAAAAAAGTCAACCCCAACACATTTCATGTTTAGAGTCTATTCCTACTAATTTTGACGTTCCGGACTCAATTATCTTGTTCGCATCTTCAAATTCCACTTCAATCTTCGATTTTGATTTTTCTCCCTTAAACAATTGCCAAGTGGTTGCTTGCAAGTTTAATTAATGTGTTGGTGCAATAAAGAAATGACACATGGAAGAGTGGTTGGAAGTTGTTTACCAACTAAAGTTAACTATCATCACATTCATCCCCTCCTTTTCCCTCCTCTCTATAACCGGCCAAGTGGCCTTAGATTGTCCATAAATTAATCTCCTTTTATGCTTTAATTGATTAACTAAATGTCCAAAAAGTCCTCTCCCCCTTGGGCTAAAAGTTTGGGCTTGAATTAAATTAATTTCTTATGCCATAAGAAATTGACATAATCCAACACTTTAATTCTTATCCAACCCAAATCATTTAATTAGGGTTTTCACTTTCTCAATCATAACTTAAATCCTTACTCACATGCCCATTCATTTTCTTAACCCAATTTAGACTTGCTATAATTAGGTTATATAATTAATTAACCGAGACGTATAAAATAAATCTCTTAGAATTAGTATATAATTAAATACTATTATTCCCGCAACTCATAACCCTTAAGTTATTCAATCATTCATTCCTAATATATAATTAAGTTGCCTTAGCTTCTCTTATTTAAAATTGCAATTATTGACGAATCCCTATCCGGACTTAGGGTTAGGGTTTCTAATAGTTCGTTAGATTTTACTAACTTAATCAACATATGATTAATATAACTTTAGGATTTGCTAAAGTTACAACTTATCTGATCAAACCTTGATCTTAAATCATTACAATTCACATTTGTAATCAAATATACCGACTAGTATTCGCTTTGATACTTATCCTTTCTATTCCCAGATTAGGGCTTCAATTTATCAGAATCTGAAACTAGGATTTTCAGATCAAGTATTAGGGTTTTCTAATAATTAATCAGGATTTCCAGCAATTCATTAGGGTTATATTGCTGTGGTTTTCAAACGAAGACTGAGTATGCTAAAATGTTTTTATCGTTTAACGACAGGCATGTGAGGATGCAACAACTTAAATGTATACACGTTTAATGAATGTAGTGTTGATCAACATAGAGTACTATAGGCTGATCACCTTGACGTGCTCGTAGGTAATGTCAGACTTATTCGATTGGTCGGAGAATATTCGTTTTAACAGGGAATATTCGTACGACGACATAATTATTGGTGGACCCCACAATAGAATTATTGTCGGATTGAGAAAATGATAAAAATATTTTATGAAAATAACGACGGAAGTTTTACTGTTAACTGTTGAAACACCCGGTGTTAAAAGTACAGGAATACGCGTGGTTACATAATAGCACACGGTATTGATTATTGATGCTCACGTGAGAAGTCACTCAGTTTTGTTCAATTATTGCTTCAGTAATTGTTGCATAGTATCTAAGGTTAATTGATTAAATTATTGTCGATATTTTATATATTATTAAATAAATAATTGAAATGACAGAGTTATTAATATTATTATTTATAATATTAACGATGTCTAGAAGTTCTGCCAAGGAGAAGTTTGGTCACCTAATTGCGCGCTAATAGGGAGAAATCCTTATTGGAAAGCCCACTCTTTCCTAGGAACGACCTGGTCGATTAATATTGTGAATTATAATAATGATGATAAATGTTGTTAAAGATATTGAGGTGTTTTTTATGAAGTCATGGGAGTTTCATATATATATATATATATATATAAATTTTATCTTATTAGTATTATTACTGTAATAAAACAGAAAAGCTTTTTATATAAAACAGAATATTTTTATAAAGTTATTTGTTTTATTAGACTATAAATAGAATATATTATATTTTATTATGCATAGTGTTTGTATAGTGCATGTATAATGTTTGCATAGTAAAATATTTTTATATAAAACAGAATACTTTTAAAAAGTTATTCGTTTTATTAGATTATAAATAGAATATATATATTTTATTTATAAGATTTTGTTTTATTAGAATATTTTATTAATATTGCATTGTAAATCAATATGGACCGTTCATGAATTAGTTACTATTTAGTCCATTCTCCTATAAATAGAAGCTCATTCCTTCATTATTTCTTACGAATTCACTGAAACTCTAGAGAGAGAAACTGTAGAGAGAATTCTTCTTCTATAATCTTGAGCGTATTTCTTTAGAGTTTAAGAAAGCTGTGAGCGTAGTGCAAGTTTCTTCAAGTACATTCCCGCCCTACCCGTCGGAGTACTCTTCTTTATAAGGTAAGGGATATTATTTGTTGTATTCGTAAGGGATATTATTTTTTTTCGTATTCATGAAGAGAACTTCTGTTATTCCATTCTTTATTATTCTGTTGGAATAACCAGTATACGCGGGCTACCCTGTACTTGGTGAAATTCTTCTATTATTCCATTTTTATCATTATGTTGGAATAAATTGTCTATGCGAAATAACGCATACATGGTGAAATTCTTCTGTTATTCGATTCTTTATCATTATGTTAGAATAACCTGTCTATGCCAAGTACCGCATGTATGGTGAAATTCTTCTTTTATTCCATTCTTTATTATTATGTTGTAATAACCTGTCTATGTGAAGTACCGCATTCATGGTGAAATTCTTCTATTATTCCATTATTTATTATTCTGTTGGAATATCCTATCTGTGCGTTTGCGCATGACCTGGTTCCATTATTTATTATTCTATCGGAATATCATGTCTGTGCGTTTACGCATGACCTGGTTTCGTTATTTATTATTCTGTTGGAATATCCTATCTGTGCATTTACGCATGACCTGGTTCCATTATTTATTATTCTGTTAGAATATCCTATCTGTGCATTTACGCATGACCTGGTTCCGTTATTTATTATTCTGTTAGAATAACCTGTCTGTGCAGTCTATCGCATGCCTGGTGAATTGTTCTGTTATTCCATTCCTTATTGTTCAGTTGGAATAACCTGTCTATGTGGATTACCACGTGCATGGTGAATGATCCTTCGTATTCATTCTTTATTAAATTATAGAAATGATCTGTCTACGTGGATTACAACATGGCAGGTGAAAATTCATTTGCAGTTTCATAATTTTTCTAGCCCTCAAAAATTCTAGAGAGTCATAATATAATCATTGAACTGTTGATTATGATGAAAATCATAATAAAAGCATTGGACTGATGAAAATCATGAGTATATATAGTATTAGTAAGTGTTATGATGACTTATGTTGGTTATTATGTGAAAACATGAAAGTTTCTTAGAAATCACAAAGGGTTGAAAATCAGATTTTGGAAAAAATGAAACATAAAATTCAATTAACCATTTCTCTTATTATATTTTGAATTTTTGAGTGTGGTCAAATTTTAAAGTTAGATCTATGAGTTTTATAACTTATCCAAGTGGAATCACTGGAAAAGGTGTTGTAGATTTTCGTCTGGACTGATTTTAGCAAAGGAGTCAAAAACTGCAAATTTCCAAAAAGCTACTGCCCAGAAATTTAAAAGGGAATATTTGGCCACTTAATTTGTGAGAAAACTTTTGGCCTTTTGGGACATGGGAATATATGGTATAAAGTACATTCTATCCAAAAATGAGCTCATTCCGACTTAAAATGAGCAAGTTATGACTATTTCAATATTTAGGTTTTTCCAACGAAAAATGCTATAACCGGAGTTTTATAACTCCGATAACCATGAAATTTAAACTGAAAGCTCACATTAACATATGTAAGATCCTGCCAATATTTGAGAATTTCTGGAGTTAAACTTGAGGTAACTAATTTATTAAGGAATTAATTAGAAATTGATTTTTGAAAAATTATTAAGGGAGTTGAAAAATTATAAAAAAAATACTTGTTGTGTATGAAATATATGTATATATGTTTGGACAAAGGATAGAAAAATAATAAGTTGATTTGGTAATTTTTTATTAAAATGGTTTAATTACGAACATATGAGTTAAATATGTTATGTGAAGTTAAAAAATTGATAAATATGATTTTATGGCTTGGGAATCCTATATAGGGGTATATACAGATTTTTGATGAAGGACTTGATCATTGGTAATGAAATCTTATGAGTATGGCATTTTTGAATGATTAAATGCATTATTTGGTAAAGTGTAAACAATTGAAATAAATTATTTATAAGTTTAAGAAGTGATTAAAATATTGTTATAATATTAATAATATTAGATTATGAGTTTATTAAGTGATTGATAATATTTGGATAAATTTAAAGTATTTAATATTTATCCTTGTTTTCGTTTGATTAATGCGTATATCATTGTCATCATTCTCATGTTTATATTGTGATAAAAGTCATCTCTGGATTACGTGCATAGATGGATTTGGTGTGATTATGACCAGGGATTATTCGGTATAGTCATGACTGTAATGTGACGAATGATGTGGTAAAAATCCTCAGTGGCCTGTAGTTCATTGATGGACAGTTATTGGTGTGATTATGATCAGAGATTATTCGGTATAGTCATAACCATTGATGATTACATGAATATCCTTGGCCGTGATGCAGGGATGATTCGATTTTATTTATTAAGCTGAGTCTCAGTGATTAAGTTGATGAAAAACTTTTTAAATCATAGAGGATAGTAGATTTTATTCTCTATTTGACTTTTCTAATGGATTTCTTGTTTCACTACAGATAAACTTGATGTCTATTGTATTTTATCAGTTTAACATTGTTGAAAACTAATGATAATTTATTCTGCATTATCTTAGTCATAATATTTCTTACTGGGCTAGTTGAGCTCACCCTTTCTTTCACTGTTCTCTTCAGGAAATGAGAACGTAGCCGGGACTAGTCGGAGAACGGAGTGACGGTCCAGATGATAGTATTAGTAGTCCTCACTAGTCTGTTAAATAGTGTGACAATAAATGTATTGAGGACTTATTTTGAGTTTGAATACTGTCTAGATGACAATATTCTTATTAAAACTCTCAGTTTATGTTTTGTTTTATTTTACACGACAGCTATATTATTAAGTTGTATTTGAATTTTGTACCATGTATTTGGCGACTCAAGATGGGTGATGTATACCTATTTTGGGGGCATCACATAACAAACTGCTCTTGGCCACTCTGCAGAACGGCGCGGCCGCACTGCATTTAAGCTTGGGAGTGGCGCGGCCGCGCTACTCCCAGCCAAAACCAGACTTAAGCTTTTCATTACTCAGTTTAGTCCTAACCTACTATGTATTCTGATATATACTATAAACATACATCAAGTAGGTTCTGATATTTCTTCTAGCTCACATTTCAAATCATTTAGTTTTGAATTACATAGTTCTATGTTGAATTATTTACATCAAAAAGGCTTAACAACTTCTTTTAACGAATGTTCAAGGTTTATAAGCTTTTAAACCTTATATTGGTACTAACAACCTTTAATACGCATGTTCACATGTATCTATCTCATTTACATAGACATAACATAGTTCATACTTTTAAAACGTGCTTAAATAACTTATGTCATACTTGAATAGTTGAGTGCACATATCATTCATATTCAAAGGCATAAATAACTTTACCATGCTTGTTTATAAGGTCATAATGCAAGTAACAATGCTCATCAAAGTTAGTTTCTAAAACTTTTAAATTTCTCTTTGAAAAAACTTATTATCCAACCTATACAAGTTATCTTATACGAGGTAACTTAAGATCACATTTTATGCTCGCATGACTCCACTATATGCTCACTACAAAGTCAGAACTCAATTGACTTAAAGTTCGTCAAAGATTGTTTTCAGAATCTTTAAGTTTCTTTTTAAAACACATACTAAGTCATGCTTAAGCATCCCATTATGCGTAAATTAATCTTAGCCATATGAAATTTCTATTATCATGCATATTCATGTTTTATTACTTAGAATAACATAATCCATCGTCCGGAGCACTATACTTGCGTATGTGCTCGTTCGACGCCCTCTGATCGCCTCCTATTACGTAACAGTCACAACAATGACAATTTTTACCCATTCCAACGACCTCAAATTGAACAACTTAAAGAACAAAAGTTGTAGGTCTATTCGTCCTCGTTCCGGATCATCTTGAATCACCTGAATCGGAGTTCGTATGAAAATGTTATGACCTTTTTACCAAAACAGGTCAAAATAGTCACAGTCGGAACACATGGGGTGCGGCCGCGCCCCTTTTGCTCACCAATACCACGCGCCCGTGCCAATTCCCATCTCCAGCTACGGGCTTGCACACACGGGTGGTGCACTCGCGCCTGGCTTCACACAGAAACAGTTTTGGACATATCTTTTTCATTTTAAGTCTGAATTAGTCGATTTTTGATTCATTGGACTCGTTAAACTCTTAGCTACTCATCTAGAGAATAATTATAACACTTCAAACATATTAACAAATCATTTTAAGGGTTCCAATTCAGTGTTTATGCTATATTTTCATGTTTTAAACACATTTAGCAAATTCGTTCGCTACGAACTCGTTTCTCAACCAAATTGGTCCGTTTAACTTTCGTTCTTTTCGTTTTTCAACATACTAAAAACTTCCATTATCAATTTATAGTTTAGAGTATGAATTCAAAACCAATTTTGACCCCCAAAATATACCATGTAATATATATAAAACCAAAACTCAAGTTCTTCACCTTCAAACATGTTTTCATGAATTCGATACTTCAAAAATCATCTATAGACAACATATAACAGATTATGTAATCCCAATACACATAAAAATTAATTTCTCAACAATTAACCCTAGAACTTCAATTACAGAGAACTTAGAAAACAAAACTAAGAACTCGAAACTTTAAAATAGATTACTTACCTTTAATTAGCTAGATGATTAGAGAAGCTTGATTAATCTTTTTCCTCTTCTTTGATTCTCAGAATTTATCTTCTCAATTACAAAGAATTCTCTCCCTTTCTCTAACCCTCTCTTCTGTGTTCTTAACCTTAGAAAAAGAACACGTAAAATAAACTGACTCCCCTCTCTCTCACGTACATTAGTTACAATAGGTGTCAGTTACAATAAACCAAAAGCCATAAGGCTGCTTTGGTTACACACAATTTCCCCCATACTAGATAATTTTAATAATATTATATTATATAGTTTTTATTTGTCACACCTGTTGTCAATTTACATAACTTACATTAATAATTATAATAATTATAATTTTTATTATAATTCTTTTGATGATTAATAAATAATCATATATCTAATTTAATTAATAAATTAGACTTAAATATCGCTTTATTTAATTTACTTATTTTCTTTAATATTAAACAACTCATTTGATTTAATTAATTCATGAAATTAAATCTTCAAAGAATAAATTTACCTTTGCTTTAACTTAATTATCATCCACACGTAACTAAATTATTATACCACAATTTCATAAATTATTTATTTTTTCTCAATAAATAAATTTTTTAAAATATTTATTTAATTCAATAAATATTTAAGATTAATTACAAAATTCATTTAATTCCTTCAATAGTTAACTCAACTATTAAACCTCAATTTTCCAATATATGAATATATATTTCTCTTCACACCAGATCACATATTTCAAAATATATAGCACATATATATATATACATACTCAAACTCAAAACATCTCATAATAAGAATTTTAATTATTAAATTCCTATTTTAATAATTTATAAAAATTCGGGTTGTCACAGGATCCCTAATATAGCATATGGTGTTCGGGGTCGGGACTTCGAGTCCTTTGGGCTGAAGCCCAGACTAGATTGTGAGCCCGATGGGATTGGGCCTATATAGTGGAGTAGTCCACGTATGGAGTCCAGAATAATATGGAGTCTGAATGGTTATAGATTCTAGTCCTAACCATGGTAACTCCAAAGGTAGTGTTGGAATTGGATTCCACGTGTACCTTTTAAGGAGATTGTGTTGGACCCAAATAATGGTAACTGCCATATTTAGGAGTCCTAAACCGACTCGAAGAAGGATTCGAAGGCAGTGAGAACACTATAAATACAAGGCTTGGGTTTCAATTAACAGGTATATACTTTTTTTGAGCACTAAACACTAAAGCCTCCATTGTTAAACTTTGTGAACGACCTGTACTTATTCTCACACCGGAGCTATCTCCCGGTAGCACAAGCCGTCAAGCTTTGTGTGTGATCTGTTATTGTGCAGGTTCAAGCGCGTGCATTCTATGATTGGATGCGTCAACGAAACTTAGCATTAACATTGGCGCTAGAAGGAGGGGTTTAGTGCTTTTATAATCATAACCAACTTTTCCGGCAGCAGGCCATGGCGAGTAGGGAAAATAGTGCCTCTGTCCAAGAGAAGGCGAATACCCACCAAACCACACAGGTGAAGGGGTCGGTGAAAGATAGAATGGGTTCCATAACTCAGTGGGTTCAGGAGGAACCATCCCCTTCCCTCCGGCGTAAACTCTTCCATGACAGCTAACACACGCCCAATCAGGTCAGTTATGCCGATGAAAATCACTCTCGGGCACACGAGGGACAAGGAAGAGACCGAGGTGAAGGCAGGCGAGACCAGCGGGAGTTTATTCTCTAGAAAAAAATGCAGCAAAACAAAGACGCCATGATGGCTTTGCGTCTTCAGTAGGAAGAGCTAGAGGAGCAGATGGCAAAGATGGCTGGAGAACATGAAGCATCCTCAAAAAGGCGTAAGCATCGGAGCCAATCCCAGTCACCTCGACGGGGAGAGGTGGAAAGAGCAAGGAGTAGGCCCAGAAGCCGCTCTCGGGACGGTAGAAGCCGAAGAAGGAGCCGTTTAGTAGATTAGAAAACAGAACATCCAGGTAGATCGGGACAGAGGAGGGTCGCATCTCCTGAATACGAGAGGGACAGACATAGATCGTCCCCTTGTAAAAAGGGGAAAAGTTGGAGAAAATACTGAGGGCAAAGAGCTCGATGGGAACACCTTCGGCTTGCATAGGATCACCTTTTTCACCCGAAATAAATCATGTCACTACCGACCCTAAGAAGAAGATGCCCCCGATGGAGACGCATGATGGGCTGGGGGATCCCTATGATCATTCAGATGGGTACGACAGATTGATGACATACTCTGGGTATTCGGACGCTGCTAAGTGCAACATGTTCGCGACAACTTTGAAGAAGAGCGCCCGAGAATGGATGGGAACCTTGGCAGCGGGATCGATTAATTTATGGAACGACTTTCGAGAGAAGTTTAATGCTTGGTTTGGGAGTAATAGAAGACGAGGAAAGATTATTGCTTCCCTCATGCAGGTTAGACAGAAGTCGGATGAAAGCCTAGGCCAGTACGTTAAGAGATTTCGGGAGGCTGTGGGTTCAGTAGCAGAGTTAAATTCTCCATAGGCCTTGGGATTTTTCACAACTGGTCTGGACATCGGAAAGTTGAAGAAACTGATGAAGGATCTGGTGATCAACCCTCCGACGGATTTGACGGAAGCGCTGAGGGATTCATAGCGATAGAGGATGCTATGGGAAATTTCAAACCACACTCCCTATCTTATGAGAAGTCTAAAGATTGGGACAAACAGACCTATCAGTGGTCAGACAGTCAAGGGATGTCAGATAGCTCTGGAAGAAAAAACTATCATGGTGGAGGTTCAGGAAGCGGCCGACCACCTTTCCCAAACAGAAATGTCAACAAAGTTTACACCTCCATGAACACTGATCGGGCGAAGATATTAGAGGAGATACGAAACAAGTTATTCTTCGAGCCATGTTCAACATATCCGAAGCCCGGGAAGAGAGGTCGGGACAAATATTGTGAATACCATCAAAGTCGCGGATATACGATAGAGACGTGTAATGATCTGAAGGATTTAATAGAGAAGAACGTCCAGAATTGCCAGCTAGTTTAGTATGTGGTAGGTCGGGAGAATTCCGAGATGCCTAGGGAGGAAAGAAGAGGACCGGATTGGGATACATAGCCAAAACCGAACCAGCAAGCCCGAGGCATGATCGACGTAATCTCTAGCAGTTCGGTAAGGCATGTAATCGAAAAAAAGAGGAGTGGACATCTTGAAGCCTTATTATCCATTGCAGGTTCCTCGCCGAGAAAGGATCGGTCCTACCCAGGGGTATCCATCTCGTTCTAAGATGAGGATTATCCAACAGATCTAATAGAACCACACGATGGGGCGTTGGTGATAACGACATAAGTCGGACCGGTGGACATGAAGAGGATAATGATCGATAATGGATCCTTGGTCGACATATTGTACACCCACACATATCAAAGGATGGATCTGGAAGGAAAGAAGATGGAGTTGGGTGGAGAAGGCCCGTTGTACGGTTTTAGTGGGGACCCGATGCATGTGTTAGGCACCATTGAATTACCTGTCAGGCTCGGCACGGCTCCCTAGCAGGCAGAAATAATGGTTAGGTTCTTCGTGGTATAGGTGGATTCGGCATATAATGCTATTTTGGGAAGGCCAACACTAGCAGCATTGTAAGCAGTAACATCCATACCACACTTTGAAATCAAGTTTTCGACATCTAACGGGATATTGGAGGTAAAAGGTGATCTTGATATTTCCCGAAGGTGCTATCAAAACACATTAATCTCATCGGGGGTCGGAGTCAGCAAGCAGAAGCAAATGATGGCCATTAAAATAGAGTCATTCACTAAGAACATCACCCAACCGATGGCCCTGCCTGCCGAAGAGACTGAAGATATAGAGTTAGTCCCAGGCAATACAGAGAAGCTGATCAAGATTGGGTTGGGGCTAACAGAACCATTACGGACAAGGCTGTTAGAACTTCTTCGGGTATATGTCGACATCTTTGCATGGGAGCCTAGTGATATGCCTGGGGTAGGCGAGTCGGTGGCCCTGCATAATCTGCATGTCGACCTGAAGAGAAAATCGGTGATACAGAAAAGCTGAACTTTTGCTCTAGAGAGACAGAGGATCATAGACGAAGAAATTGCCAAACTTTTGGAAGTGGGATTCATATTTGAAATTGATTACCTTGAATGGCTGGCAAATGTTGCTCTGGTTTAGAAGCAAAATGGGAAGTGGAGATTATGCATAGATTACATGGACCTGAATAAGGCATGCCCGAAAGACTTCTATCCTTTGCCTAACATAGATCAGTTAATTGATGCCACATCGGGGTATGACATGTTGAGCTTCATGGATGCCTTCTCAGGATAGCACCAGATTTCGATGAGCAAGGAGGATATCCCAAAGATTTCATCACGCATCGGGTCATATATGCTTAACGAAAGATTACCTTTGGGTTACTCAATGCTGGGGCAAATTACATACGGATGGTGAACTTTGTATTTAGAAAGCAGCTAGGCCGAAGAATGGAAGTATATGTGGAAGAAATTATTGTGAAAAGCATGTCAGTCCGAGATCATCTGAAGGACCTTGAGAGCTACTTTGAAATAGTACGAAGACATAAGCTGTGATTAAACCCGACTAAATGTACCTTTGGATTGGGGTCAGGGAAGTTTCTGGGGTATCTAATCAGTAAGAGAGGTATTGAAGCAAATTCGGAAAATATTTGGGCGATTCTAGATATGAAATCACCGAAGACATACAAAGATGTTAAGAGGTTGACTGATCGGATTGCAGCCCTTCGAAGGTTCGTATCAAGATCAGCTGAAAGGTGTCTACCATTTTTTGACTTTCTCAAAGGACTAAATAATGGGAAGAGTTTTCAATGGACTTCAGAGTGTGAGGATGCGTTCCAAGGGATTAAGAAATATTTATCTTCGGCACCATTGTTAATGAAGCCAATCCCTTAGAAACTGTTGTACTTATACTTGGTAGCAAGCTCGATGGCAGTGGGGGCAGCGCTGGTAAGGGACAAGGGGGAGGAGATAGTTCCCAGTATACTACGTCATCCAAGTTCTTCGGGATGTAGAAACAAGATACCCAAAATTAGAAAAGTTCGTTTACGCCTTGATCATTGCAAGCAGGAAACTTTGACACTATTTCCAAGGTTAATTGGTGGTGGTGTATACAGACCAGCTGTTGAAGAAGGTTCTGCACAGGCCAGAAGTCTAAGGTCTGCTGACTGCGCGTGTAACGATCCAAAATTTCAAATTTTAATAATAAATATTTATTAAATAATATAAATATTTTTTTGGTGTGTCTATTGTTGAATTGATGAATCTAAATTTATTAGAGAATTTTCTAATTTAAATTAATTTATAATTTAGAGAGCTGTAAAATAACATGAGATGTTATATTGTTGTATTGATTTAATAATTTAGATGATATATTAAATTATTAAATAAAGTTATAATGAAAATTTTAATTTTGGTAATATTTGCTAAAATAGTATATTTAATTAAAGTATAGTATGTGATTAATTTAATTGATTAATATTGGATATGGAGATCCAAATAAATAATATGTGATTATAATTTATAAACTAAAGCGTTTATTAAAATAAATTAAAAAGGGTTTAATTTAGTTTTTGCCAAACCAGGCTTAATAGTATTTTAATTCTTTAAAATTTAAAGAGTTTTCCAAACAAGCCTTATGACTTTAGGAGTTTCTAAATTTTTGAAAATAAATAATATAAATCAAATAAATTAAAATAATAAAATTTATTTATGTTATATATGTTAGTAACTGATAATACATTTAGTAGTATTATTAAGGGTTATCAGTTTTGTTTATATCATTACGCAATCTAACTGCTAAAGCAGAGAGAGTTGAGTGAGTTTGAGAGCTTCAGAGAAAATTGAAAGAGAATTACGAATTTTCACAGCAATTCCAGTGATTTTAGTAAGGATTATCTTAGAAATTAAAGGTATGTTCCATAATCTCTACATCATAACCATGTATATGAGTTTTACGATAATAATTTCATACTCTGTGAATTTTATATGTTTAGAATTGATGTTCTTGAATTAGTTATGATGATTGCATGTGTCTATGATGATTATATATTATGTTTAAACAATAATTGCATGCTAATTTCGGTTTACAGTAAAAGAAAGTGATGTCAGTGTTTATGTTCTTCATATAGTTTGAGTAAGTATCAATTTTAGTGGCCAATTTGTATGTGAAACTGTAAATTAACGCTTGTATATAGTATTTCATTAAGATACGAACATAACGTAATTTGAATGAGATGTTTGGTCATGTATTGAATTCATAGTGATGATTTTTAGGATGAATGGCAAGAAAATTGAGTTTTCATGAAAATATGAAAATTGAGAAATTAAAATAGTTTTAGTTGTTGTTAAATTGTGCTAAGTGGTTTAATTTTTTAGCAATCAGGTTTATGATAGTTGTATATTTATTTTATACGTTATTATCACTGTTGGTGGGTGAAATTTGTGTTTGTTGGGCTAAAGTCGGTTACTATTCATTAGCCTTCTCTGCGTCTGTCTGAACACCGGCGCAGCTGCGCCGGTGCCAAGGCAAAAAACGGCGTAGCTGCGCCGGTCCCAAGCCTTTCTATGGCGCAGCTGTGCCATACCCTGGTTTAAGATTCTAGCTTTTGCTGTTACTGAAGACTTGGGATAGAATCATATTATGGTCTGAAATTATGTTAGCATGTTAAATGAGAAATTTTAAGGTTAACATAACATAGTGAATTGTGGTTAGTAAGTTCAAAGTTGCATAAATGATTAGTAAATCGAAAATGCATTATGTGATAACTTAGTATACACAATGAACGTTAGATAAGTGTTAAGAAGTAAAACACTTGGGATTTCTGAAAAGTAAATGGTAATGAAAGACTTGTGCTTCAATGATAAGTTTAGATAGAAGTGTACATGTTTTGGTATGTTAGCGTATCTAATAGGTATTGTGCTTCAAAAATTATGTGTAGGTGATCGTGAGTTTAATTTTATAGCTTACACTCAAGACAAGTTTCTAAACCCTATCTTTTTACATTGAGAAAAATTTTCTAGCTCTATACTTTCGTTGAGCTAGTTCCATCATTACATTGTGTAGCTTTATTCCTTAGATTGAACAAGTTTTCTATCTCAACTGTTATTGAACAAGTCAATTGTTCCTAAATTTCATTCGAGCAAACTTTAACTCTAATGTTATTTGAAATTCTCATTTGGTTGATTCATTTTAACTTGTTTATAGTCAAGCAAGTTTCTTAAGTTCTATTATTGTATAATCAACGTAGTTTTTGAACTCTCATCTCTATTATTGAATTGTTATTAATTCGTTGCATGAATTAATAACGTGTTAAGCAAGTTTTTATTTTCCAGCTTGCTATCAGTTAATGTACGTTCAGTAATTTCATTTTCTAATGTTATAAGATCCTAATCTTAGCTTATTTATTGTTCAAGCAAAGGTTTACCATTTTATTCATTTTGTTGAATACTTATGCTTTATAGTTGTTTCAAGCATGAGTTTAATATGTATAATCAATTCACTTATGATTCTCAATTGTTCTATGTTATGTTGTTATTAAACAACTATTGTGTTATCAAACACCATTAATTCAACTAGTCCTCTAGATGATATTCATTAAACTTCAAATTGCCCTTGAAAGCTTATCCAAACCAAACTATCTTTGGTGCAGACTTGTACTCTAAATACTGAGATGAACAACCCTATTATTTTTAGGGGATACTTTACGCTTAGCGTTGAAATGTTTGTGCCCAATACATTGTACGAAGGGCTGATCCCTCTAAGTACGAGGAGTCCTTATAGTCTTATGACTGTTAAAGTTGGTGTTAAAAGATTACTCACAACTGTGGACATAGTTCATGGTCTTATGACCCTCAGTTATATATATATTCCATATTTTGGATTCCAATTTCTGATTATTATTGTTAGAGTACTATCCAGTTTTGATGAGCCTATTCGTTGGTAGTTATTATTCTTCTGTTGATTCATTGTTATATCCAGTGAGCAATTGTTTTTCTCATTCTTTCATATTTATATACTCATTGCAGCTACAGTTGAGAAGGTAGATGAGCCATCAACTAGCAAAGGAAAGGGAAAAATGTACAAGTGATGAAAACTTGTATATTTAATTATTGTTATGATGATTAGACTTTTAATTTGATGATAGACTTTTATTTTAATGATGTGATGCAATAACTTATTTTCGCATTTGAATGATGTTTAAAGGTTAGACAACCTAGGATGTTTTTGAATTTGATGATGTAACCCTATTTAAAGGGAGGATTATGGTTTAAATAATATTTTATTTGGGTAGATAGTATGTATGTATGGATAGTGAGCACCAAATCTTGTGAGAATGAAGTACCTAGATTTGGGGGTGTCACGGGTTGGTATCAAAGCTTTACGTTATGAACCTTAGGTAGGCAAAAGCCTTAAGAAGTAACCTTTGAAAAGATAGTGATGATGAACTCTTATCGAGTTTTAAGGAAGAAGTAATAAAATACTTATGTGCTTATGTGATAATAACTTATGTGCTCGTGAGTGTCGAGTAGTAATGGTTATTAATTAAAAATTTAAAATTTGGTTAACAGGATGGCTAATATAGGAGGATCCAATCAGGCTAGAGAGGAGGAGCCTTGAGATATTCAGGTGATTTGGGAACAACTACTGCCATGGGAAACAGTTCCATCGGTCACAGTAGTTGAGCACGAGAGAGTACCTGATGATGATGATGAGATAGAGACGGATGAGGAGGATCCCGTGGAGCTGCCATAGTCAGATGAGGAGGACGAGGAGGAAGAGATTCCACTTAACTCGATAGCTGGCCGTATGTACGATGAGGTGTATGACCGCAATGTGGAACTTCAGGATACTGTCGAGGAGTTAAAAGAGATAGTAGCTAAACAACAGACCTCGATGGCATAGAAAGATGACGAGATCCAA
Source organism: Panax japonicus (assembly GCA_020205505.1). NCBI lineage: Eukaryota > Viridiplantae > Streptophyta > Magnoliopsida > Apiales > Araliaceae > Panax > Panax japonicus. The sequence continues at coordinate 36,902,026 of CM035092.1, forward strand.
GATCGAGAGGAACGTCTGAATAACATTGAAGAAAATTTGGTTCACACCGAAGGAGAGAACGAGCGTATGATAGCAGAGATTGCAGAATTGAAGAATAAGCTGAAGGAGGAATCTACTAAGAGGGCAAGAGCTGAAGATGCATACCATGAAGCTTACCAACGAGCTGGAACAGTGTAGAGGGACGTACACGCAAAGAGGATAAAGATGGAAGAGATGAATAACGTGTTCAACACCGCGATCAATCGAGCTCAAGATCGGGTCATGGGTTACCCAATTCAGTTCGAGACACTACCCTCATTCATATTAGACCGCCGAACAATATTCCGAATTATGGATGAAGAACGTCGAAAGGCTACGCAGCATCATAGTAGGACGTCGTAGGTTGATATGTAACTATTATGTGATTAATGAATAAATATGATGTAAATCTCGGGTATGATGTAACCAATGGGATAGATGTTGATGATGTTGACCTGCAACTGTTATAGTTCAGGAAAGTAATGTAAATAGCAGTGATGCTATTGTTTAGATGTTTTTAAAAGATTATGAATGAATAAAAGTTATTATTTTATTCAAAGTGATATGTGTTATGTGATAAAATTTTATGTGTAAATTAATTAGAGATACTTAAAGAAATTGAGTAATAGTCTAATGAGTGTATTTTTAATAGAAAATGCCTCCAAGACGTCAACCACCCCGACAGAGAGCCACTGAGGAAACCAACAACAACAATGAGGAAGGTAACCCTGTTCAGCAGCTAGTGACGTTAGTGACGGGTGCTTTGCAGAATTAACCTCAGAACCAAGGTACAACGTTTAAGGACTTCAAGGTAGTTGGACCATTAGAATTCTGTGGGTCCATGAATCCAGTTGAAGCACAGACTTGGATCATGGAAATCGAGAAGGTTTTTGATTTTGCTAGGGTAGAGGATAATCAGAAGACTGCTTTTGCAATGTTTATGTTAAAAGCAGAGGCTAGTTATTGGTGGCAGGCCAATAAAACCCAAGGAGGTCAAGGAATTATGTCTTGGGAAAGGTTCAAGGAAATATTCTTTGAGACCTATTTTCCTGAAAGTTCGAAGAGTAAACTGGAAGTGCAGTTTTTGGAACTGAAGCAGGGAACGATGTCTGTGTCTGAGTATGCCGCAAGATTCAATGAGTAGGCGAGGTTTGAGCCATATCAGGTCAGCACAGACGAACGCAAGGCGAAGAGGTTCGAGCAGGGACTGAAACCCTGGTTGTACAGTAGGGTTTCCCTATTCTAATTGAAGACATTTACAGTAGTGATTGAGAAAGCAATTATCGCTGAAAGTGGAGGCGAAGCAGTAACAAAACATAACCAGGAGCAGAGGAAGAAGAAAAGTGAAGGTGAAACTAAGAATGGTGGTGTTGGTAACGGTGGAAATGACAATAACAACCTGAAGAGGAAGTGGAATGTGAATGGGGAAGCAGGAAATCAGCAGGGAAACTAGCAAAAAAAGAAGTTTGAAGCATGTGCTACATGCAAGAAATTTCACAAGGGTGTGTGCTTGATGGAGAAACGAGTATGCTTCAATTGTGGCCAGGAGGGTCACATCGCCCCAAATTGCATTAAACCTAAGAAGAACGTTTGCTTCACGTGCGGATCCAAGGATCACTTTGCTCGTGAATGCCCTAAGAAGAGATCTGGTGAGGCAAGTGGAAGCAAGGGGAATGCTCGTGGAGGTGCGCTAATTATTTCTGGGCCAACATCAAAAAATAAGCCAACAGTAAGAACCTTCAACATGACGGTGCAAGACGCGGTGCAATCAAAAGATGTCGTGTCAGGTATTATCCCAATAAATGATATAAATGCATATGTATTATTTGATTCGGGTGCTACTTGCTCATTTATATCTGATGAATTTGCTAAGAGATTAGAAATACCTACTGAGGAGTTGAATTTCCCTTTAAACATAGAAATTACGAATATAGAAGTGATTCCTGTTAGGTTGGTATACAAGAACTGTAGGGTGAACATTAAGGGGAATGTTATGAAGGTAGATTTAATTCCTATTAAACTTGGAGAGTTTGATGTTATTTTGGGACTGGATTGGCTGTTTAATTATGGAGCGATAATTGCCTGCCAAAAGAAGTGTGTAAACCTTATGACTCCGTCAAAGGTAGTTTTTCATAGTAGCAAATTGCCTAGACAAATGAAATGTCTGACGATGATGCAAGCTAAGAAATTGTTGAGCAATGGTTGTGTACGATACTTAGCCTACATAGTTGATACTCAAAAGAAGAAAGGTGTGAAATTGGAAGAAATACCAGTGGTTAGGGAGTTCGTGGATGTTTTTTCGGAGGATTTGCCAGGACTTCCACCTGACCGAGAAATTGAGTTCGTAATAGACTTAGTGCCAGGAACCGCTCCGATATCGAAGGCCCCGTACAGAATGACTCCGGTGGAGATGAAAGAACTAATGGTACAACTGTAAAAGCTGTTAGATAAGAAGTATATTCAACCGAGCGTGTCACCGTGGGGAGCTCCGGTTTTATTTGTGAAGAAGAAGGATGGGTCAATGCGTCTTTGTATTGATTATGGGGAATTAAAAAAGGTCACTATTAAGAATAAATATCTGTTGCCAAGGATAGGTGACTTGTTTGATCAATTGAAGGGTGCTAGATATTTCTCAAAAATAGATTTGAGGAGTGGATATCATTAATTGAAAGTAGGGAAGGAGGATGTACTGAAGATGGCATTCTGAACTCGGTATAGGACATTATGAATTTTTAGTAATGTCTTTTGGTTTGAAAAACGTCCCTACAGCGTTCATGGATTTGATGAACAGGGTGTTTAAACCATTTTTAGACAAATTTGTGGTGGTTATTATCGATGATATTTTGGTGTACTCTAAAACTCAAGAGGAACACATGGAACACTTACGTCTGACGTTAGAGACGTTAAGAAAAGAAGGGTTTTACACTAAATTCTCTAAATGTGAATTTTGGTTGGAATGTGTACAATTTCTTGGACATGTAATTGATAAGGATGGAATTTTCGTAGATCCATCAAAAGTCAAAACCGTATTAAATTCAGAACCACCAAGAACTCCATCAGAAGTAAGAAGTTTCTTGGGATTGGTAGGTTACTACTGATGGTTTATTCAGGATTTTTCCAAGATTGCCACTCCGTTGATAAATTTGACAAGAAAATATGTAAATTTTGTTTGGACGGAGAAGTGTGAAGAAAGTTTTCAAGAATTAAAGAAGAAGCTCAGTGTGGCACCTGTGTTGTCATTACCAGATAATACAGGAATTTTTTTTGTGTATAGTGTTACGTCACACAAGGGATTGGGTTGTGTCCTTATGCAAAATGGCAAGGTTATTGTGTATGCATCAAGGCAATTGAAAGACTATGAGAAAGAGTATCCGACTCATGATTTAGAGTTGGTGGCGGTTGTGTTTGCACTGAAGATATGGAGACACTATCTCTATGGAGAGAAATGTGAGATCTTCACAGACCATAAAAGTCTGAAGTATATTTTTACACAGAAAGACCTGAACATGCGACAAAGGAGATGGATGGAACCAATAAAAGATTATGATTGTGAGATCTTTTATCATCCGGACAAAGCTAATGTGGTTGCAGATGCCTTGAGTAGGAAAGGCAGAGAAAAGTTGATGTTGTTAATAGATAAGGAAGAGCTTATTACAGCAATGGCAAGGTTAGAGCTGGAAATCAAATTTCCAGAAGAATCCAATGAAAAATTGTACCAGATAGAAGCTAGTCCAACTTTGGTGGACAAAGTGAAGAACGCTCAGCTACAAGATGAAGAATGCAGAAAAATAATGGAGAGTGTGATTGAAGGAAAGAAGTGAAATACAAGGTTGATATTGAGGGAATGATGAGATTCGAGGGACGAATTAGGGTTCCAGCAGTTCAGGATATTAAAAAAGATATCTTGATGGAAGCTCATACCTCAAGATATTCGATTCATCCGGGAAGTACGAAAATGTATCAAGATTTGCAGCGTCATTTTTGGTGGCCGAACATGAAAAGAGATGTTGCAGAATGCATTGCGAAGTGCTTGACATGTCAGAAGGTGAAAGATGAACATCAACGACCAAGTGGATTACTTCAACCATTGGAGATACCGGAATGGAAATGGGAGAATATTACAATGGATTTTGTGGTAGGTCTTCAACGACCTAGAAAGGATACGATGCGGTTTGGGTGATAGTGGACAGATTAACAAAATCTGCACACTTTTTGCCAAGAAAGATTAGATTTAATCTTGATCAGCTAGCGAAATTATACGTTAAAGAGATCGTCTCAAGACATGGAGTTCCGGTATCAATTGTATCAGATAGAGATCCGAGGTTCAAATCAAATTTCTGGAAAAAACTTCAAGAATGTATGGGAACGCAACTGAAAATGAGTACAACATATCATCCGCAAACCGATGGGCAAAGTGAAAGAACGATTCAGACGCTTGAAGATATGCTTAGAGCGTGCATCATGGATTTCAAGGGAAACTGGGATGATCATCTACCGTTGGTGGAATTTTCATACAACAAAAGTTACCACGCAAGCATTGGTATGCCGCCATACGAGGCGTTATACGGCAGAAAGTGCAGAACCCCACTATACTGGGATGAAGTTGGAGAATTACAACTGCTAGGCCCAGAACTGGTTCAGCAGACCGCTGAAGTTGTCAAACTCATCAGAGAAAGACTAGTAGTTGCTAAAGATAGACAGAAAAAGTATGCTAATTAACATAGGTAGAGTCGTGAGTTTAAAACAGGAAATTTCGTATTCCTGAAAGTTTCTCCTTGGAAGGGAAAGATCCGTTTTGGCAAGAAAGGCAAGCTCAATCCGAAGTTTATTGGACCTTTCAAAAAATTTCAAAGAGTGGGAGAGGTGGCTTACGAAGTAGCTTTACCTCCAGAATTAGAGTATGTGCACAACGTTTTTCATGTGTCGGTGTTGCGACCGTATAAACCCGATTACAAGCATGTGATCGAGTATAAACCGTTGTAATTCAATAAAGATTTGTCTTACGAAGAGGTTCCTATCCATATAGTCGACAGGAAAGAATAAGTGCTTAAGAATAAAGTGATACCTTCTGTGAAGGTGATATGGAGAAACCACAACGTCGAAGAGGCTACGTGGGAACTCGAAGCTGATATGATGAAGAATTATCCTGAGTTATTTTTTAAGTCCGTATCTCCGATTCTGGGGACAGAATCTTTATAAGTAGGGGAGAATGTGACGATTTGATTATTTGAATTGTGATTCTCGGGACAGAATCCTTGTAAGGAAGGAAGGATGTAATGATCTTAAATTTTAAATTATAATATTAAATATTTATTGAATAATATAAATATTTATTTCGTGTGTCTATTGTTGAATTGATGAATCTAAATTTATTAGAGAATTTTCTAAATTAAATTAATTTATAATTTAGAGAGCTGTAAAATAACATGAGATGTTATATTGTTGTTTTGATTTAATAATTTAGATGGTATATTAAATTATTAAATAAAGTTATAATGAAAAATATAATTTTGGTAATATTTGCTAAAATGGTATATTTAATTAAAGTATAGTATGTGATTAATTTAATTGATTAATATTGGATATGGAGATCCAAATAAATAATATGTGATTATAATTTATAAACTAAAACGTTTATCAAAATAAATTAAAAAGGGTTTAATTTAGTTTTTGTCAAACAAGGCTTAAAAGTATTTTAATTCTTTAAAATTTAAAGAGTTTGCCAAACAAGCCTTACGGCTTTTGGAATTTCTAAATTTTTGAAAATAAATAATATAAATAAAATAAATTAAAATAATAAAATATATTTATGTTTTATACGTTAGTAACTGATAATAAATTTAGTAGTATTATTAAGGGTTATCATTTTGTTTATATCATTATGCATTCTAATTGCTAAAGCAGAGAGTTGAGTGAGTTTGAGAGCTTCAGAGAAAATTGAGAGAGAATTACGAATTTTCACAATAATTCCGGTGATTTTAGTAAGGATTATCTTAGAAATTAAAGTTATGTTCCATAATCTCTACATCATAATCATGTATATGAGTTTACGACAATAATTTCATACTCTGTGAATTTTATATGTTTAGAATTGATGTTCTTGAATTAGTTATGATGATTGCATGTGTCTATGATGATTAGATATTATGTTTAAACAATAATTGCATGCTAACTTCAGTTTACAGTAATAGAAAATGATGTCAGTGTTTATGTTCTTCATATAGCTTGAGTAAGTATCAATTTTAGTGGCCAATTTGTATGTGAAACTGTAAATTAACGCTTGTATTTGAATGAGATGTTTTGGTCATGTATTGAATTCACAGTGATGATTTTTAGGATGAATGGCAAGAAAATTGAGTTTTCATGAAAACATGAAAATTGAGAAATTAAAATAGTTTTAGTTGTTGTTAAATTATGCTAAGTGGTTGAATTTGTTAGCAATCATGTTTATGATAGTTGTATATTTATTTTACGTGTTATTATCACCTTTGGTGGGTGAAATTTGTGTCTGTTGGGCTAAAGTCAGCTACTGTTTATTAGCCTTCTCTGCGTATGTCTAAACACCGGCGCAGCTGCGCCGGTCCCAAGCCTTTGTATGGCGCAGCTGAACCATACCCTGGTTTGAGATTTTGGCTTCTGCTGTTACTGAAGACTTGGGATAGCATCATATCATGGTCTGAAATTATGTTAGCATGTTAAATGGGTATTGTTAAGGTTAACATAACATAGTGAATTGGGGTTAGTAAGTTCAAAGTTGCAAAAATGATTAGTAAATCGAAAATGCGTTATGTGATAACTTAGAATACACAATTAATGTTAGACAAGTGTTGCGAAGTAAAACACTTGGGATTTCTGAAAAGTAAATGGTAATGAAAGACTTGTGCTTGAATGATAAGTTTAGATAGAAGTGTACATGTTTTGGGATGTTAGAATATCTAATACGTATTGTGGTTCTAAAATTATGTGTAGGTGATCGTGAGTTTAATTTTATAGCTTACGGTCAAGGCAAGTTTCTAAACCCTATCTTTTTACATTGAGAAAAATTTTCTAACTCTATACTTTTGTTGAGCTAGTTCCATTATTACATTGTGTAGCTTTATTCCTTGGATTGAACAAGTTTTCTATCTCAACTGTTATTGAACAAGTCAATTGTTCCTAAATTTCATTCGAGCAAACTTTAACTCTAATGTTATTTGAAATTCTCATTTAGTTGATTCATTTTAACTTGTTTATAGTTAAGCAAGTTTCTTAAGTTCTATTATTGTATAATGAACGTAGTTTTTGAACTCTCATCTCTATTACTGAATTGTTATTAATTCGTTGCATTAATTAATACCATGTTGAGCAAGTTTTTAGTTTTCAGCTTGCTATCAGTTAATGTACGTTCAGTAATTTCATTTTCTAATGTTATAAGATCCTAATCTTAGCTTATTTATTGTTCAAGCAAAGGTTTACCATTTTATTCAATTTGTTGAATACTTATGCTTTATAGTTGTTTCAAGCATGAGTTTAATATGTATAATCAGTTCACTTATGATTCTCAATTGTTTTATATTATGTTGTTATTAAATAATTGTTGTGTTATCAAACACCATTGATTCAACTAGTCCTCTAGTTGATGTTCATTAAACTTCAAATTACCCTTGAAAGCTTATCCAAACCAAACTTTCTTTGGTACGGACTTGTACTCTAAATACTGAGATGAACAACCCTATTATTATTAGGGGATACTTTACGCTTAGCATTGAAATGTTTGTGCACAATACATTGTACGAAGGGCTGATCCCCCAAAGTACGAGGCGTCCTTATAGTCTTATAACTGTTAAAGTTGGAGTTAAAAGATTACTCGCAACTGTGTACATAGTTCATGGTCTTATGACCCTCAGTTATATATATATTCCATATTTTGGATTCCAGTTTCTGATTATTATTGTTAGAGTACTATCCAGTTTTGATGAGCCTATTCATTGGCAGTTATTGTTATTATTCTTCTGTTGATTCATTGTTATATCCAGTGAGCAAATATTTTGCTCACTCTTGCATATTTATATACTCATTGCAGCTAAAGTTGAAAAGGTAGATGAGCCTTCAACTAGCAAAGGAAAGGGAAAAATGTACAAATGATGAAGACTTGTAATTATGATTATTGTTATGATGATTAGACTTTTAATTTGATGCTAGACTTTTATTTTAATGATGTGATGTAATAACTTATTTTTCGCATTTGAATGATGTTTGAAGGTTAGACAACCTGGGATGTTTTTGAATTTGATGATGTAACCCTATTTAAAGGGAGGATTATGGTTTAAATAATATTTTATTTGGGTAGATAGTATGTATATATGGATAGTGAGCACCAAATCTTGTGGGAATGAGGTACCTAGATTTGGGGGTGTCACAGCGTGGGCGATGGAATTAACTCAGTTCGCTTTGGAGTACCATCCCCGAACGGCAATCAAAGGATAGACTCTGGCAGACATCATAGTAGAATGTTCATTCATAGAATCAGATGTGGGGTCTATGCTCAATCCTCTTTGGAATTTTTGTTTAAAGCGTAGAACCCTAATTCATAATATTAAAAACTGATAAAAACAATAGATGATCGCGTCTGGTATCAACTAGAGTAGTTTAAACCAACTAAAACACTTCAAATTTCAAAAATAATATAAAGTCAGCAACTACAGTCGATGACGCGCGCGGCCACGCGCGATCCCTTTGTAAACATAGCGAGGGCGCGTGAGTGTAAAATCAGCTCTGTCCAGTTGACGGCGTACGCGTGTGCTTTCTAGCTCATTTAGCTGCACGGCCGCGCGGCTCCTGAATTATGCATTTTATGCTCTGCTGCTGCCTCATGTTGCTCCACTGCTTGTTGCTTGTTCCTTCATCATAGTTCAATACCTTATCTCCACTTGTTCGTCGTGTCATGTCTCCATTAGCCTCATTGCCACCTACCACCGCCGAGCTATGCCATTTCCTGCACTTTCACACCAAAGGAGTTCTCAGTACATACAATGTAAAATAACATGAAATTTGACTAAAAAATACTGAAATGTACTTGAGATGGGCATAATTCTCATAAATTGATATCCAATAAGTAGGTATAAAACCTATTTATTAAATACCCCCAAACTTGAACTATTGCTTGCCCTCAAGCAATGCATACGACATAAATACTGAAAATGCAACTACATTCTATGAAACTAAATTATGATGCAAACGAGTCTCACATTCTTCCAGCTATAACAGAAATTTAGTCCAAAATGCCTCAACAAATTATCCAGATTAGAGAATTAAAATTCAAACCAAACTATAAGCATAATATCATACACTCAGATAATTCATATATGCTATAAAGATGCTGTGTGTGTGTGTGTTGTGTTCACCAAAAGTTGTTTAACACACAGAATACACATGCTAAACTACTCAAAACAGGAAATTACAGTATAAATCAAGATTTATGTATACTAATGCAACAAAGACTACACTAACATATCAAAACCAACTAAGGTTCAACAATGGGTTTAAACTGCTTTTTTTTTACTCACGAGGGCGATTCTCACTCTTTCTCGCGGTGTTTATTGCTCTTTTTCCATTTATTTAATATACAGCGAGTGCATTTTACGCTCCATCTCACCCCTTCCAAAGAGCTAATCATTTAGCTCAAGAAGGTTTCAAGATAGCTTTTTTTTCTTTTTTTTATAGCATACCCATGTGTTCTCAAAGTTTGATTATCAATGTTTTGTACAGTCTAAGTCCAGTTTTCCGATAATTCTCTTTTTAAAACCACATTTTCTATCAAGCAATGCAACACATAATTCTTATGCCTACAAGCAATTGTGAACATGGTAGTGCAAACCAAAAGCATTTAAACAGCATCATGAATTACATCATGTAAAACATTATATCTAAGCTCATGTTATCCAAAATACTAAATAATCCTTTAAAATTCACTTTCATCATAGGCTAAACATAATTTCCATAAAGCCAGAATTTGTGAGGCATGCACTACACATAAAATGCAACTAAACACATACTAACACAAGTAATAATGATTAAAAACTAAAAAAATTTCTGCAATTGTTATCTAACACATAAACATGCAAGATTTAAACTACTCATGCAAACACTATATGCCACTACCCTACTACTCAATACCCCCAAACTTAAAATGTTCATTATCTCAATGAATGAAGGTAAAGGGTTAAAGAAAACTCCCCTACTGCTCAGCTGCACCACCCTCTTCAAGTGGTGAATCCGGTGGTGGAAATGGTACGGCGGTCCCAAACTGTGGCCACTCAAGCATTGACCCTTGTTGTGAAAACTCCTCCGTTAATGATCTTGTCAACCCCGTAGCAAATGCTGCAAAGTTATCATATATAGAATCGACCTTACGCTCCAACCATCGGAGCTATCGATCTCCAGTAGCAACAGTTGCTTGAGCCAACGTTCCCACTTTAGTTTCTTGTGTGGGTTGTAGTGGAGGCACTGAGAATGTGGGTTGAATGATAATGCCTTTTCCTCTCGGGTGCGGTGCACCTCCAGCCCAATCCTCAAATTTGGAGATGGTTGCATGAGTGATATCTTGGCTCGGGTTCTGCATTTGGTCATTATCCCAATGGCATCCTTGATGGGCACACAGGCTAGCGACAACAGACGCGTGTGGAATACTCCCCGTAGTGCTCCCCGGCATATAACGTAACATATTTTGATGGATGAGGTGGCCCACATCAATGTACTTGCCGGTGACTATTCCCCACAGAATGATAGCCCTCTCAGTTGTGATTTCGTGCTGATGAGACGACGGAACAAGCTTTTCACAAATAAACAGATTCCACGCTTTAGCATACCGATTTAAGGCTGAGGCTGGGAAAGTTTTAGGCTGATTTGTTCGTGCCCTACAATTCCACTTCGTTCCTGGAATGCATAAATCAGTAATGACTACATCCAAATCAGTCTCAAAGCGGGCAGTCTCAACCCAATTATCGTACCCTGTCGGTGGCATGTACATTATCCTGAAAATTTCTCTGATTGCTGGTGGTCTGTAATCTATTTGAAATCCACGAACCACAGATAGACCACTCATTTGGTCTTTAGCGTTATGTTGGGTAGAATCTAGTTACACAAAACACGCAAGTATACGTGGTCAACAAGTAATAAAGTGATGAGTAGAGTATCATTTCCACAGAGATTAATTAGCAATAACCTTAACTTATAATTACTAATCTTCTATTAACCCTAATTTTATTAAACAAATCAAACTCAATAATTTAAATTAATGAAACTAAAATTTAAAAATAATTAAATTAACACAAAATAACCACGAATATCAAAATCTGAAATTTAAAACAATTAATGGAGAATTAGACTTATGATTTCACCCTAAGCTTCACTTTGATTTTAACACCTTTATCCCAATTTAACGCACTATCCCAGTTTATTAATCAAGAACACAAACTCAGTATTAACCACCTCTCGATGCACTAATACCTTATTAACTTCAATCCACAATTAAGATAGAAATCTGTTAAACACCCTAATCAACTAACTCACTATATCCCTATGTGAATTACAATTGAAGAAGGTTGAAGAATAAGTTCTCTATCTAATTACATGCGGTGTTAAGCATATCTCTACCTTAACACTCATCAAGTTTAAGCTACTAACAAAACCCTGAACACATGTTTTATCAACTAAGTCTAGATTTGAATATCCTCTCTCGATTCCATCCAACTCCACAAAGAACTGTTGATCATGCAATTCATAGATTCAAGCACAAATTAATATAGATAAACTGGAGATAGCTTATTAAATTGGAATCCAAAGTTTATAAAACCATCGATTCACTTAAGGATCCATCACAAGCCTAAAAAGTGAATTAGTTCATAATAAATGAAATAAACACTGAATAACTCATAGAAATCATTCTTCCAATTACAAATAATAATCTAACACAAAAAATATTGAAAAACACCCTTCACGTAGACTAAAGTTGCAGTTGTCTTGAAAAACTCCTCGAAATACTCCTCCACACTTGCTATCAAAAACTCAGTTTAGATCTTCATAATTCTTCTCTCTCTAATGACCTCGTTGTTATTGATAGAGTAATAGATATCTTTTTTTTTTGAAACTCTAGCCGAATTCCCTACCAAATAGAGTTATATTTCCATGCAAATAGCTAAAATTCGTGCCCAAGAGGAATTGCAAACATAACAGGACACTCAACTTTTTCCGCCCCCTGCCCCAGCGGGGGTTTGTATGCTATGTAAGCCCTCCCCGGCGGGCTATGCTCTTGACATGCTCGTATGAAGACCCCTGCCCCGGCGGGGGTGTGTAGCCTAATAATTCCCGCCCTGGTAGGCTATGTTCCTGATAACTAGAGTGTGAGAACCCCCCCCCCCCCCGCCCCGGCGGGGATTTATAAGTTATTCATTCCCGCCCCGACAGGCTTGTCTTCTATTAACTGGCTATGCTGCTCTGCTAACTTGCTTCCAATTATGATCCATTTGAGTCCCAATCACACCGAATATAACCAATTGTACGTTGAATGCCACAACCACCATTCTACACACGAAATAACATAAAACAAGTAAAAATAAACATGATCACAAGAATGTAGCAACAAATAAACATGAATTGGATATTAAATCGCGTATATAAAATACAGTTATCAAAATCCCCCAAACTTAAATCGTGCTAGTCCTCGAGCACAAAATGACTATATGCAATGCAATGATATGAATACGAATTCACTTAAATGCTATCAAATCCAATAATATCGCAAAATCAAAATTATCTTAACGGCCTCAGCGAAAATAAATAACTCTACAATATCAACCAACAAAAACTAATTTACAAATACGCTTTAATCCTCGAATCTCAAGCCATCATCACTGGTATAGTGTGTGTGTGTGTGTGTGTAACTTCCATGATAACCGATATTGACTCAAATTCAATACATAACCAGTCTCTTAGAAGGAATCATGCATCACAAACTTAAAAATTTCAAAAATAGATAGTTCCAACTAAAATCAAGCAATCACAAATCTCAAGGGTTCACGCGGGGTATTTATGCTTTATTCATACAATTAATTTAGACTGGGGCTTTTTGCTCTTATTTCCCGTTTTATTTTTATACACATATTTATGAAGTGTCTTATTCCCTTAGGCTTTTCAATGTTACCTTAACGAGCTTTCGACCAACGACTCCCAGACCATTAAGACCTTAGGGCGCTAGGTGTAAAGACAATCCCATCGGGCTTACTTGCTCAAGTAACAAAGGCCACAAAACTAGACAAGCACGCTACGGTGTTTAGTCATATCATTTTTATTTTTTTTAAATAGCTTAAAGCTTATATACCCCACATAACATCCCCCAAACTTAGGTTCTTGCCTAACTTTAGCCTTTACCATCCATCCTTGTCATTTTATCATTCACTCTAGCATTATCCTAGAGACCATTTAGGTACCAGTTTGAACTTAACCAATTAACACAGATGTTTGTTACTCGTGTTAACCTTTTATACCAGTTCCAAACAAACTCATGATTCGATTCATAAACAATCATTGTGTCATAGTTCTAATACTTAATCCTGTATTTGCTATTTATTTGACAATCACATCATAGGCCCACAATAACATGAAACACATCATTGATGGACTTAAACAACACAATAATTACTAATTAACATTTTTTTTTATTTTTTTATATAGATGTGAATAACAAAATACATTACATTATTATCTACTATGCAAAACCTAATCTACTATGAATGCCCTAAGCTATCATTCAATACTGCAAATAAAATGCCATACAAAAATTTAATTGACCAAAATTAAAAATGCAACCTAAAAGCTAAAATGCATGCAAACATGAATTTAAATCCCCCAAACTTAAACAATACAATGTCCTCATCGGATAATTGATCAAAATAAGTACGTGGGGACTTCCCTGCCAATGCTTAAGCTTGAGGAGGTGGTTGTTGTTCTTCATCGGAATCACTCGGTAGGAACCTTGGCATTGGACCGGGCTGTTGATATAGAAATTGTGCCGCTGAGTTGAAACTTTGAAGAGTTATGTTCAACGAGGCAAAAAATGTGTGCATAGCGTCGAACATGTGTTCTTTCCTCATTGCCAATTGACGCATTTCCCGACGAGTTGCCTTGGTGTGTGAATTCAGTTGATTTTAGAAATCAAGGAATTGAGATCTAGATATAGCCTCGGCCCACGTTACCTTCTCATCCCCTTGATCGCCCATTTCCTCATCATCGTCCCCCGATGTCTCTGTAGTATCCACGTTGTCTTCCGACGACGATGGAAAAATGAAACCCAGTCCACGCAGGTGTGACTTGCCTCTTGCCCATACAGAGTACCGCGTTATCATTCTTGAATCAAGCAGTGCGAGCGACATTTGAGTGGACTCATCATCAGACCATCTAACTCTTGCTTGACGGCACAACCCATATATGAGTGATGGGTGTGGCAAGCCTCTAGAAAAATTCCCACGTAGGCACCGGCGGATGGAGAAGCAAATGATAGCCCCAACATCAATTATAAAATCTTGCACAATGGCACGCAACAACAACACCTTCTCTTTGGTGATGTTCGAGGTACGTTGAGATGGAAGCAATTTCACGCAGAGGAAGGCATACCATATTTTTCCATACCGACTAAGGTCCTTGCTGTGGAACACGGTGCCTCCCTTTCGACCTTTCATCCATGACGTTCCTGGCTTTGTCATCTCCATAATAATAGCATCAAAATTCGGGTCAGAAGTACTGAGATGCTCATACTGGCAGTGGTGAGGCACCCGCAGTTGGTAGTATGTGTTGATGGCGTCGGCATTGAATGGAACCAGAAATCTGGGCACAAATTCTTAGAATGGTTCTTTGTCCACAGCATTTGTGTAAAACACCTTGACAATGTTTACAACAGCTTGTTCCAGCTCCTCGGTAAATTTTGTCCATCCCTTTTGGTAAATTTACGACATCAGCTCCCCATCATTAGGATCTGGTGCCAATCCCCTCTTCGGTGTAAGGGCTTTGGTAATCATGTAGTCATACCGGTCGGCGGCGGCGGCGGCGGCGTCACTTGTAAATTTCTGACGATCGAAGGTGCGGGTTGGTTGGGATAGACGTGAACTCTCCCCCCTTTGGCATTTGGACGATGATTATGATGCCATATCTCTCCCTAGTGATGGCTTTACCCTAAATCTCTAGGCTCACAAATATAGTCTCCTTTTACTTTATCTTTATATGAAGTGTGGTGGGAGAGTTTGTATGATATTTGGTGGTATTTATAGATGGAAGGGATAGGCTAACATTGGTGGAGTGAGGAGGTGGATAGTTGGAGAAGAGTAATGTAGTGTTGGGAATGTGGGGAAAGTGGGTGGTGGTTATGGAGTAATGAGGTAGTGGGGAAGTGTGAAAGTGGAGTGTTATTAGGAAGGAGAGAAGACCAAATAACTGCCCACGTCTATCTAAATTCTAGGACCCCCACCCCGGCGGGGGCTATTGAAATAGAAAGGCCCGCCCCGGCGGGCTTGGTTACTGTCTGGCTCTCTTGTTTTGCTTCAATGTAGCTCACTTTTGCTTCACTATACTCGCTTGATGATCCTTCTTCCATCCTGCATGAAATGAACATGAAGATTAGTGAGTTGTTGATGACATGTTATGTTGTGGAGAGATTAATTATATTTTTATTCTTCTACCTAGTAATTTAATAAAGCTATGATTAAGAAAATATGAATGGAAAATATGATAAAGAACTAAAAATTGGGTTTCCTCCCAATGAGCGCTTGATTTTAATTCGTTCAGTTTGACTACTTCCTGCTTAAGTTATGTTGACCAATGTGATGGCGATCACGTCAGTATTAGCATAGCCACCCCAGTAATGCTTTAGACGGTGTCCGTTGACTTTGAATGTTTCGAGTGGATTGCGATTGTAAATTTCAACCGCACCGTGAGGGAATACCTGCTTGACCATGAATGGTCCCGACCATCTTGATTTAAGCTTTCCGGGGAACAAACGCAACCTTGAGTTGAATAATAGTACTGATTGGCCTGGCTCGAATGTTCAACGCAAAATTTTTTGGTCGTGCCATCTTTTGACTTTTCTTTGTATAGTTTGGCATTCTCATAGGCATGAAGGCGAAACTCGTCGAGTTCATTCAATTGAAGTAATCTCTTCTCTCCTACAGCTTTTTGATCAAAATTGAGTTTTTGCACCGCCCAATATGCCTTATGCTGTAGTTCCACCGGTAAATGATATGCCTTCTTGTATAATAGTTGATATGGTGACATCCCGATTGGCGTCTTGTACGCAATCTGGTAGGCCCATAAAGCATCGTCCAATCTAAGTGAGCAATTTTTGGGACTCGGATTCACCACTTTCTCTAATATCTTTTTGACTTCTCTGTTCGATACCTCAGCTTGTCCACTGGTTTGAGGGTGATATGCTGTAGCTATCTTGTGGTTCACCCCATACTTGGCCAAAAGAGCAGTGAACGGTTTATTGCAAAAGTGACTACCTTCGTCACTTATAATTGCTCTTGGTGTGTCAAACCTCGTGAAGATGTTCTTTTGAAGGAATTTGAGGACCACCTTAGAATCGTTTGTTGGTAAAGCTACAGCTTCAACCCACTTTGACACGTAGTCCACTGCGAGTAAAATGTATTGATTGTTCAAGGATGAGGGAAATGGTCCCATGGAATTGATACCCTATACGTCAAAAATTTCCACTTCCAGAATCGTTTGTAAGGGCATCTCATTACGTTTCGAAATGTTGCCCACCCTTTGACACCTATCGCATTATTTGACAAACAGGTGGGCTTCTTTTAATAATGTAGGCCAATTAAAACCACATTGTAGCACCTTCGCTGCTGTCCTCTCACTCCCATAATGCCCACCATACGCCGATAAGTGACACTCATGCAGAATATTCTTTACTTCACTATATGGGACGTACCGTCGAATTATCTTGTTGGCACACTACTTGAACAAATATGGATCATCCAGCATGTACCATTTCACGTCGTGAAGAAATTTCTTTTTTGGTTGTCTTGTGAGGTCAGGTGGTAGAATGTTGCTCACAACAAAATTTTCATAATCGCCATACCACGGAATCTCTGCTGAAATCCCAAATAGTTTCTCATCTGGGAACGATTCGTTGATTTCACATTTGTCGTCTTTTTGTTTCCCATGGTTTTCCAACCTAGACAAATGGTCAGCTACTTGATTCTCTGTCCCCTTCCTATCCTTTATTTCTAAATCGAACTCTCGAAGTATGAGAATCCACCGAATAAGGCGTGGCTTAGCATCCTTTTTCTCTATCAAGTACCGAATCAATGCAGGGTCTGTATAGACTATCACCTTAGTCCCGATCAAGTAAGCCCGAAATTTTTCGAACGCATATACCACTGCAAGCAATTCCTTTTGTGGTTGTGTAGTTCATTTGAGTTTCTGTAAGTGTTTTGCTTGTGTAGTATATAGCGTGAAACACCTTCTCTCCGCTAACCCAAAATAGCCCCAATCGCGAAGTCTCTTGCATCACACATAAGCTCGAATGGCATGCTCCAATCCGGTGCTACTATAATGAGGGTTGTAGTCAATTTCCATTTTAATAAGTCAAAAGTCGTCTTTCATTCTTCATCAAATCTGAATGTTGCATCCTTCTCTAAAAGACTGCATAGGGGTTTTGTAATTTTAGAGAAGTCTTTTATAAATCTCATGTAGAACCCAGCGTGTCCCAAGAAACTCCTAATACCCTTTACTAAGGTCGATGGAGGCAATTTTTCAATAGTTTCTAGCTTCGCTTTATCAACTTCCAACCCTTGAGCCGATACCTTATGGCCCAAAATTATGCCATCTTCAACCATGAAGTGGCATTTCTCCCAATTTAGTACGAGATTCGTGTCCTTACATCTTTGCAAAACCATGACCAGATTCTTCAATCAATTATCAAAGCTGTCCCCATAAACCAAAAAGTCATCCATGAAGACCTCAACATTTTTCTCCACCATATCTGAAAAAATTGCCATCATACACCGTTGGAAAGTTGCTCGGTGCGTTGCATAGCCTGAATGACATCCTCCTGAATGCAAATGTGCCGTAAGGGCACGTAAATGTGGTTTTTTCTTGATCCTCCGGAGCGATGACTATTTGGTTGTAGCCCGAATACCCATCCAACAAACATTAATATTGGTGTCCTGCCAATCTATCTAAGATTTGGTCAATAAAGGGCAGCGGGAAATGATCTTTTCGGGTGGCCTTGTTCAATTTTCTGTAATCCATGCAAACCCGCCAACCTTTCACTATTCTAGTTGGGATTAACTCGTTGTTGTCATTCTGCACCACCTGTCATTCCTCCTTTTTTCAGTACGCACTGGACTGGACTAACCCATTTGCTGTCGAAAATCGGGTAGATGATGTCGGCGTCTAACCATTTCAAAATTTCATTCTTTACCACTTCCTTCATAATTGGATTGAGTCGCCGCTGTTGTTCCACTGTTGGTTTTGCTTTGTCTTCCATTAGGATCTTGTGCATGAAAAATGAAGGGCTGATTCCCTTTATGTCAGCAATTGTCCATCTAATAGCAGATTTGTGTTCCCGAAGCACCCTCAGCAACTTTTCTTCCTGCAATTCGTTAAGTGCAGCTGAAATAATAACAGGTAAAGAATTTAAATTGCCTAAATACGTATACCTGAGGTGCTTAGGAAGTGGCTTAAGTTCCAGCTTTGGTGGCTCTTCCAATGATGATTTTAGTTTTTCTGCGGTTACCTCCTCTGTGTGCAGTGGTTCAAATGGTGTTCAAAATCTTGGTACTCGTGGCAATGAGTCTAGCAATTGAAGTTAATCCACCAATTCCGGATCATCGATCTCTTTTCGAAAACATTCTTCCTCATCCGTAGGAAATTTCATGGCCTTAAACCCATTGAATTTCACTTCTTGATCTTGGACCCTCATAGTGAGTTCTCCCTTTTGTACATCTATAAGTGTTCTCCCTGTAGCCAAAAATTGTCTCCCTAGGATAATTGGGATGTTCTTGTCCTCCTCAAAATCTAGAATGATAAAGTCCGCGGGGAATATAAACTTATCTACTTTCACTAAGATGTCCTCTACTATGCCTCTCGGATACGTGACTGAATTATCCGCCAACTGTAAGGAGATGTTTGTAGGCCTTGGCGCGGGCAATCCCAATTCTAAGTATACTGACAATGGCATAAGGTTTACACTCGCCCCCAAATCACATAAACACTTGCTAAAATGCATCTCTCCGATCGTGCATGGAATAGTAAAGCTCCCCGGGTCCTTGAGTTTTGGTGGTAATTTCTGCTGTAATACCGCACTACACTCCTCTGTTAATGCCACAGTCTCAAAATCTTCCCATTTCTTTTTCCTTGATAGAATCCATTTCATAAATTTTGTGTAACTCGGCATTTGTTCTAGGGCCTCTGCAAATGGTATGTTAATTTGAAGTTTCTTGAAAACTTCCAAAAATTTTGAAAATTGCTTGTCTAATTTTTGTTTTTGAACTCTTTGCTGGAATGGTGGGGGAGGATAAATAGTTGGTTCATTGACTGGTTTGTTCTTTTTCATTTGTTTTTTTGTTTCTTTTCTTTACCTCACCCACTTTATTTTCTGTCTGTGGATCAATCTCCTTTGTAACCGAAATTTCTGGCTCTTGACCAACAAGTTGTTTTCCACTTCTCAACATAATGGCTTGACATTGCTCGTGATTACCCTTAGGATTTTTCTCGGTGTCACTTGGTAATGTCCTTGTGGTCTATTATTCAATGCCAACGCAATTTGACCCATCTGATTCTCTAGATTCTTGATCGACATCTCTTGTGATTTCATAGTTATGGCATGATAGTCATGAATTTTGCCAATACTTCATCCAGATTAGGTTTCCTTTCTTGATATTGAACTAGTTGTTGCTAGTTCTGAAAACCTGGAGGATATGATTGTCGTGAAGCTTGATTTTACTGGTTGTTGCTCCATGAGAAATTCTGATGATTCCTATTTCCTTGATTGTATGTGTTCTAAAATGTGTTTTGAGGAATTCTATTGTAACTGTCGATGAACTGCATAACTGCTAGATTAATTGCACATTGCTCCGTTGGGTGTTCTCCTGCGCACAACTCGCATACTATTGAAACTTGTTGTACTTCATGTGTTTGTTGTGTTTGTGTTGTTGCCACTGACTCCAACTTCTTTGAAAGTGCCGATATCTGTGCTTGCATCACTATCATACTATCTAATTTTAATACCCTAGCTTCCTTCGCCTGTGTCATTCTTGCTGTTGGCCACTGGTAGTTATTAGCAGCCATGGTTTCAATCAACTCGTAGGCTTCCTTGTAACTCTTAGCCATGAACGCTCTGCCAGATGCTGCATCGATACTTGTCCTGAGATTCCCATGTAGTCCGTTGTAAAAGGTGTTCATTTGTAGCCACTGGGGCAATCCATGATGTGGGCATTTTCTGAGCAGTTCTGTGTATCTTTCCCAGGCCTCATATAATGACTCCCCATGTTGTTGTTCAAACATTGTAATCTCATTCCTCATCTTCGCAGTTTTCTCCGGTGGGAAGAATTTTGCGAGGAATTTCTGAGCTAAATCCTCCCATGTAGTTATCGAACCGGATGGTAAAGAATGTAACCAACTCTTCGCCTTGTCCCGTAAAGAGAATGGGAACAATCGAAGTCTCACCGCCTCATCCGAAACCCCATTAAACCTAAATGTATCGCACATTTCCAGAAAGCTGACTAAATGCTCGTTCGGATCGTCATTTGCAAATCCCCCAAACTGAACTGAATTCTGAATCATTTATATCATCCCAAGCTTAATTTCGAAAGTATTTGTTGCTATTGTTGGCCTGGTGATGCTTGACTGCAGTTCAGTTACCTTGGGTGTTGAAAGTCCCTCAACGCTTTCCAATCTTCGGTTGCCATTACTATTCCCTCTTCTTTTTCAGGTATTTTGAATTCTTGCCTCGTTTCCTTGATCCACTTACTCATCCTCTGAAACCTTTTCTCAATGTCGTCTTCAAAAGGCAGCAAGTCTGGATTTTGGGACCGAGTTTGCATAAACTACGTCCAACACCTGAAATAAGAAGCACAATACAAAAATAAAAATGTCTAAGTAAAACTGGATTAATTAAAGTGATATTGTAAAACACTTAAGATTTATACTAAAAAGTCATCGGCAACGGCGCCAAAAACTTGTTGGGTAGAATCTAGTTACACACAACACGCAAGTTTACGTGGTCAACAAGTAATAAAGTGATGAGTAGAGTATCGTTCCCACAGAGATTAATTAGCAATAACCTTAACTTATAATTACCAATCTTCTATTAACCCTAATTTTACTAAACAAATCAAACTCAATAATTTAAATTAAAGAAACTAAAATTTAAAAATAATTAAATTAACACAAAATAACCACGAATATCAAAATCTGAAATTTCAAACAATTAATGGAGAATTAAACTTATAATTTCACCCTAAGCTTCACTTTGATTTTAACACCTTTATCCCAATTTAACGCACTATCCCAGTTTATTAATCAAGAACACAAACGCAGTATTAACAACCTCTCGATGCACTAATACCTTATTAACTTCAATCCACAATTAAGATAGAAATCCGTTAAACACCCTAATCAACTAACCCACTATATCTCTATGTGAATTACAATTGAAGAAGGTTGAAGAATAAATTCTCTATCTGATTACATACTGGTGTCAAGCATATCTCTACCTTAACACTCATCAAGTTTAAGCTACTAACAAAAACCTGAACACATGCTATATCAACTAAGTCTAGATTTGAATATCCTCTCTCGATTCCATCTAACTCCACAAAGAATTGTTGATCAGGCAATTCATAGATTCAAGCACAAATTAATATAGATAAACTGGAGATAGCTTATTAAATTGGAAACCAAAGTTTACAAAAACATCGATTCACTTAAGGATCCATCACAAGCCTAAAAAGTGAATTAGTTCATAATAAACAAAATAAACACTGAATAACTCATAGAAATCATTTTTCCAATTACAAATAATAATCTAACATGAAAAATATTGAAAAACACCTTTCACGTAGACTAAAATCGCAATTGTCTTGAAAAACTCCTCGAAATACTCCTCCACACTTGCTATCAAAAACTCAGCTTAGATCTTCGTAATTCTCCTCTCTCTAATGTCCTCATTGTTATTTATAGAGTAATAGATATCTTTTTTTGAAACTCTAGCCGAATTCCCTACCAAATAGTGTTATATTGCCATGCAAATAGCTAAAATTCTTGCCCAAGAGGAATTGTAAACATAACAGGAAACTCAACTTTTTCCACCCCCTGCCCCTGCGGGGGTTTGTATGCTATGTAAGCCCGCCCCGGCGGGCTAGGCTCCTGACTTGCTTGTATGAAGACCCCCGCCCTGGCGGGCTATGTTCCTGTTAACTGGAGTGTAAGACCCCCCCCCCCCCCGCCCCGACGGGGGTTTATAAGTTGTTCATGCCCGCCCCGGCGGGCTTGTCTTCTGTTAACTGGCTATGCTGCTCTGCTAACTTGCTTCCAATTATGCTCCATTTGAGTCCCAATCGCACCGAATATAACCAATTGTACATTGAATGCCACAACCACCATTCTGCACATGAAATAACATAAAACAAGTAAAAATGAACATGATCACAAGAATGCAACAACAAATAAGCATGAATTGGATATTAAATCGCGTATATAAAATACACTTATCACGTTAGCATAGAATTCTCGAATGATACTCGTTGGAACATGCATAAGGGTTGCAGTCAGTCCAACCCATCCCCTTTCTCGAATCATATCACATAATTGGCCATCCTGCTTCTCAGGTTTGAAATCGCGCTCCTTCACAAATGTCTTGGCTACGATTCTGTAATACTCCATTTGTGCTTCTAGACTTAAAAATTTTTATGATCCACAACATCTTCGCCTTGGTTACTGGAGGAAGATGATGATGACGAAGTGATAGAACGTGCTCTCTTAGGCCCCATTTGAAATTGATAGAGAAGACGAAAATTACTTGCCTGATAGTGAGTGATAGCCGATGACTAATTACCCCCAAACTGATTTTTGTAAAATCCAATCAGTAACCCTAGTTTTATAATGTAGATACTGATCGTGGGTAGAATCGTGGGTAATGGAGCACTTGGTAACCGTTTGGAGATGAGAAGTGGTGCGTGATGTGGAGAACAAGGGGTACGACTCTCTGTTGTTATTTCAAATAATGGAAGAGAAGTGTGAAGACAAGTCTGTTAAACCCCTTTTATTCTTTTTTTTTAACTCTCGGTGTCGTGTGCGGCCGCGCGGCTCTTCAATGGAGATATGGCGCGGGCGCGTGAGTGCCTTTTTCTGAACAGAACTGCTTGCGGTGCGGGCGCACGATTTTTAAAGCATTTCTAGGCGCGGCCGCGCGTATTTGAATCCTGCACAGTCAATTTTTAGTCCCAATACTTCAAGACAATAATGCAATCAATCCAATACACCTGCAATATCACCAATAAACACTGTCAAAGCATGATTTACTAAATAAGCATTAGTGTCTATCTTAACACCATAATTTCTATGCTATGCACAAACAAAATCATATGACATTCATCTACTAACATATTTATGTAAAGATATCAAACTATCACAACTAAAAATGACAATGAACTAACAAAAACAACCTAAACTGAATAAATAAAAAGTAGAGATAGAAATAATGGGTTGCCTCTCATCAAACGCTAAGTTATAGTCAATTAACTTGACTGTCTCTGAGTCAATCACGTCAAAGAAAGAATTGAGGTGACTTTCTATCTGTCCACCTCACCACCAAAGTAATGCTTCAATCGCTGTTCATTCACTTTAAAAGGCTTGTCCGGAAACTTATCAAATACCTCTATTGCACCATGCGAGAAAACAGTCTTCACTATAAATGGCCCTGACCACCTCGATTTTAGATTTCCAGGAAAAAATTTAAGTCTGGAGTTGAAAGGCAAAACTCTTTGTCCTGTCTCAAATGTTCTCTCTATAATCTTGCGATCATGCCATTTCTTCACATTCTCTTTGTACAGCTTAGAATTTTTATACGCCTGTAATCGGAATTCATCCAACTCGTTGAGTTGGAGTAGGCGTTTCTCCCTTGCAGCTTTTAAATAAAAATTCAGCTTCCGAATCGCCCAATATGCTTTATGCTCTAGCTCCATAGGAAGGTGACATGCTTTTCCGTAGACTAGCTGGAAAGGTGACATGCCCAATGAAGTTTTGTATGCAGTCCTATATGCCTAAACAGCATCATCAAGCTTTAAAGACCAATCTTTTCTAGTGGGATTCACAAGTTTTTCCTGAATTCTTTTAACTTCCCTATTTGACACTTCTGCTTGGCCATTCGTTTGTGGGTGATAAGCTGTAGCAATGCGATGGTTCACCCCATACTTAGCCAACAATGCTGTAAACTGCATGTTGTAGAAATGACTGCCTTCATCACAAGAAGAAACCTCGTGAAAATACTCTTCTACAAAAATCTGAGGACTACTTTGGCATCATTTGTTAGAAGACATGCCACTTGTACCCACTTTGACACATAATCCACTGCGAGCAAGATGTACAGATTTCTACAAGAAGAAACAAAAGGGCCCACGAAATCAATCCCCCACAAATTAAAAATTTCTACTTCGAGGATCGTATTCAATGGTATTTCATTTCTTCTCGAAATGTTCCCAACTCTCTGACATCTATCACATCTCTGGACAAAACTGTATGCATCCTTAAAAATTATCGGCCAATAAAATCCTGCTTGTAGCACTCTAGCCCCTGTTCGCTCTCCACCATACTGACCCCCATACAAAGAAGCGTGACAATCCTGTAAAATACCCTCAATCTCGTTATATGGGATGCACCTTCTTATCATTTGATCATCATACTGTTTAAACAAATATGGCTCATCCCATATAAACCATTTGACATCATGCAGAAATTTTTTCTTTTGATGACCCACCAAGTCAGAAGGTACCATCTTACTCACCAAATAGTTCGCGTAGTCTGCAAACGATGGAACTTCCCCTTTCACTTCAAACAACTACTCATGTGGAAAGGATTCATTAATTATAACGTTATTGTCTGCATTCCTTTCCGAATTCTCTAGTCGAGATAAGTGGTCTGCCACTTGGTTTTCAATGCCCTTTCTGTCCTTGATCTCCAAATCAAATTCCTGCAACAATAATATACATCTGATCAATCTGGGCTTTGTATCATTCTTTACCACTAAGTGTCGAATGGTTGCGTGATCCATATACACTATCACCTATGTACCAATCAGATATGCTCAGAATTTATCAAAGGCATACACCACTGCCAATAACTCTTTCTCTGTGGTGTTGTAGTTCAACTGTGAATTTGTAAGGGTCTTGCTGGCATAATAGATCACATGAAACATCTTTTCCTTTCTTTGACCCAAAACAACCCCTACAACGAAATCACTGGTATCACACATCAACTCAAATGGCAAATCCCAATCTGGTGCAGTAATAACTGGTGCCGAAGTTAATTTCTCCTTCAAGTGCTCAAATGCCGATACGTAGGCCTCATCAAATTTAAAGTGTGCATCCTTCTCCAATAAACTACATAATGGTTTAGTTATCTTGGAGAAGTCCTTGATGAATCTACGGTAGAAGCCTGCATGTCCAAGAAAACTGCAAACACCTTTTACTGAAGTAGGTGGTGGCAAGTTCTTAATAGTTTCTAGCTTAGCCATGTCCACCTCGAGTCCCTTCTTCAAAACCTTGTGTCCCAGAATTATTCCTTCTTGTACCATAAAATGGCACTTTTCCCAGTTCAGTACTAAATTCGTTTCAACACACCTCTTCAAAACCATCACTAAATTATCAAGGCATAAATCAAAAGAATCCCCAAATGCCGAGAAATTGTCCATGAATACCTCTACATTTTGTTCTGCTATATCTGAAAAAATAGCCATCATGCATCTCTGAAATGTGGCTGGAGCATTGCATAACCCGAAGGACATCTTTCTGAAAGCAAAAGTGTCGTATGGATATGTGAAGGTTGTCTTTTCCTGGTCTTCTAGAGCTATAACAATTTGTTTATAGCCTGAATATCTGACCAGAAGGCAATAATACTCATGACCTGCTAGTCTGTCCAACATCTGATCGATAAATGGATAGATTATACTTGCATCATGCCATTTCAATACTTCCTTCTTGACCACTTTCTTCATGATTAGATTAAGTCTTCTTTGTTGCTCCACCAACGGCTTACTATCATCTTCCAACCGGATCTTATGCATGCAAAAAGAAGGTTTGATCCCTTTTATGTTTGCTATAGTCCATCCAATAGCCGACTTGAACTTTTTAAGGACTCGTAGCAGTTTTTCTTCCTGAAAAGATGTTAGTGCAGAAGAAATAATCACAGCTAGCTTTGAATCTTTATTTAAAAATGCATACCGTAGATGATCTAGAAGTGGTTTCAATTCAAGTTCTTGAGGCATCTCAAGAGATGGCATCAATTTTACTGACGTTTCTCCAGCTTTCTTCAATGGCTCCACAGGTGTTTTGAATTTTCTGAATTGTGGATTAGTATCAAGAAATTGCACAAGTTCTTCAAATTCCTCATCCTCTAATTCTGAATTTTCAGCAATGACAATTCTCAATGGTTCATAATCCACCAGACTCCCCACTTCATCATTCAAGACCTGGTCCACCAAATCAACCCTGAAGCATTCCTCTTCATCTATCGAGAACTTCATTTCCTTGAATACGTTAAAGGTAACCTCCTGATCATGAACACGCATAGTGAGTTCCCCTTTTTGAACGTCTATCAAGGTCCTTCCTGTAGCTAGGAATGGTCTCCCCAGTATGATTGGTATACGCTTATCTTCCTCGTAATCCAAAAAATGATGAAGTCAGCCGGAAAGATGAATTTATCCACTTTCACCAATACATCTTCAACAATTCCTCGTGGATAAGTGATGGATCTGTCAGCTAACTATAAAGAAATATTTGTCGGCCTTGGAGCCGGTAATCCCAACTGGTTGAATACTGACATGGGCATCAAATTTATACTTGTCCCAAGATCACACAGACATTTACTAAAGTTTATCTTCCTGATCGTGCATGGAATTGTGAAACTGCCTAGATCCTTCAGCTTTGGAGGTAGTTTACGCTGAAGCACTGCACTGCATTCCTCTGTCAAGGCCACTGTCTCAAACTCTTCTAATCTCCTCTTCCTTGACAATATACCCTTCATGAACCTTACACAACTCAGCATCTGTTCCAATGCCTCAGCGAAGGGTATGTTAATCTGCAGCTTTTTAAAGACCTCCAATAACTTACTGAACTGCATGTCTTCCCTTTGCTTATTCAATCTCTGTGGATAAGGTACTGGAGGGTGAACTAGTGGTGTTTTACTCACGGGCTTCTCGACTGAACCTGCTTTTTTTTCCTCTTCCTGCTGTAACTCAGAACCTTCCTTGTGTTCTTTCTGCTCAGACACAGTTTTTGCCCCGCGTGGCTGCGCGTCCTCCACTTGTAAACATGGCGCGGTCGCGCCTGTTGGATTTCCTGCACACTGTTTCCCAGACCTGAGTGTTATAGCCTGACACTGTTCCGTCCCTTCTCTTTTTGGATTTGCCTCCGTAATAGTTGGGAATGAACCCTGGGGCCTGTTGTTGAGTATGTTGCCATTTGCCCCATTTGAGTTTCAAGATTTTTAATAGCCACTGCTTGGCTTTTAATCATCACCTCTGTATTCGCTATGTACTTCATCATCATCTCCTCTATTTCTGATTTATTTTCTTGCTAAGGTACAGCTGGAGTGTGATGTTGTTGTTGAGAAAATCATGGTGGAAAAGATGGCCTTGGTGTAAACTGTGGATCAGATGGTTGACTGAAATTGTTGATTCGGCTGAAACTGGTTTTGTTGATTTCCTTGATTATTTGACCAACTAAACTTCGTATGGTTGCGGTTATTGGAGTTGTATGTGTTCTGAAATTGGCATTGGTTCTTCCTGTAGTTTCTCACATACTGTACCGACTCCAAGAGAATAGCACATTGATCCGTTGAGTGTGATCTTGCACAAATTTCACACACAAATGCAACTGTTTTCGCCTTGCTCTCGGTCAATGAATCTATTTTCTTCACCATTGATGCCATCTGTGCTGACAACTGAATGATAGCATCCACTTCCAACAAACCTGCAACTTTGGGTTGTGGCATCCTGGATGTAGGGTTTTGAAAATCATTCGCTGCCTTTGTCTCGATAAGGTTATAGGCCTCTTCATAACTTTTTTCCCATAACGCTCCTCCTGCAGCAGCATCTACAATCAGCCTCGACTGTCATCCCAATCCATTGTAAAATGTGTTGATCACCATCCAATCGGGCATACCATGGTGTGGACACTTCCTTAGCATCTCTTTATATCTCTCCCAAGCTTTATATAGAGATTCACCCAGTTGCTGCTCAAATTGGGAGATTGTTGTCCTCATTTTCGCAGTCTTAGCCATTGGGAAAAACTTGGCTAAGAATTTCTGTGCTAGGTCCTCCCATGTAGTAATTGATCCTGAAGGCAAAGAATGAAGTTAACTTCTTGCTTTATCCCTCAATGAGAACGGAAACAGCCTAAGTCTGATAGTATTCTCCGTCACCCCATTGTATCTAAAAGTATCACATATTTTCATGAAACTCAACAGTTGTTCATTAGGATCATCTGTAGCAGCACCCCCAAACTGTACCAAGTTTTGCACCATTTAAATAGTGCCTGGTTTTATTACAAAGGTGTTGGCCGCTATCGCTGGTCTGACTATGCTTGACTGCAGTCCATTAATGTTCGGCATCGAATAGTCCCTCAAAGCCTGATGCTCTTTGCTCTTCTCTTTGTCCCTCGGCTGCCATATTAGATGTTGTTCCTTCTAACTCCGCTTCCAAATTTCTACGCACTCTCGCTTTCCAACCTCTCCCGTTAATATTGTCCTGTGCTGGTATCAATTCTAAATTGGATGATCGTGTGTGCATAAAAATTATACAAGTACCTGAAACAAAAACAAAAACAAAGATAGAAATGAGATAAGATTACATTTGTCTAAGTCATACAATATAGCTTAAAACTGATGATAATAATAATAAATTTCAACGCCTTTCCCTGCAACGAAGCAAAAAACTTGTTACCTCCTTTTTACTTCTAATAAAAGGACTCTAACTCATGTAAGCATACATGGGTCAATAAGTAACAGAGAGTAAGTAAAGTATCGATCCACGGAGGAAGGTTGCAAAATTAAATTATTATGCATCAATTGTATCACTATTTTTATATGCTTAAACGAACACTTTTGATTTTGAATTACTCTAAACTCAACTAATGAATAAAAGAAGAATAATAAATAAAATTTGGAAATAATGGGATTCTAACTTCAATTCATATTTCATCTAAATAATACCCTCATGCAAGATCATTCATGTATCATGGAAAATTAGCCAAGAGCACAAAACTAGACATAACCATTTTTCAATGCATTATGACCTACTCACATAACATCCATGTGCAATTGAAATT
The DNA here is from genome assembly GCA_020205505.1 of Panax japonicus. Taxonomy (NCBI): domain Eukaryota; kingdom Viridiplantae; phylum Streptophyta; class Magnoliopsida; order Apiales; family Araliaceae; genus Panax; species Panax japonicus. The sequence continues at coordinate 36,931,626 of CM035092.1, forward strand.
ATGTAATCATCAATACAACCAAAACCACTATATTTTTATGTGACTTTGCAGCAATATTGAATTAAAGCGTAAGCCCTTATGTAACTCCACATGGTGAAACAGTATATTTATATCTGACTCAAGAAATATAAAGCCAAGTAATTCAGCCTCATACACGCATGTTATCATGATTACAACCATACTCGCATGTTATTTTTCAATTCCATACAAGCACATAAAATGAATGGTGATCAAGCATTCATGCAATCAATTCAATCATAACAAAATTTCCATAAAAACTACACAATCAAGCATTCCGGCCATTAACAATAGATTACATATCAATATCCGTTAAAATCCCATAATGGAGTTTAGTTCATCGCTGAACCGAAAGCCATTATGGGATTATAGCAACACACGAGAAATAAATAAAACAATTGAGATAGAAGATAGAGTTGATCAAACCCAATTGTAGACTATACTCCAAAGCGTTGTTCAAATCTCCAATATTGTCCAGCAAAATAAAGGTAGTTCTTATTCAATGAATCAATCAAAAAGATGATAAAGAAAATATTCAATGTATGCTCAATCCTCTTTGGAATTTTTGTTCAAAGTGTAGAACCCTAGTTCGTAATATTAAAAACTGATAAAAACAATAGATGATCGCGTCTGGTATCAACTAGAGTAGTTTATACCAACTAAAACACTTTAAATTTCAAAAATAAAATAAAGTCAGCAAATGCAGTCGATGACGCACGCGGCCGCGCGTGATCCCTTTGTAAACATGGTGCGGGCGCGCGTGTGTAAAAATCAGTTCTGTCCAGTTGATGGCACAAGTGAACGCTTTCTAGCTCATTTAGCCGCGCGGCTCCTGAATTATGCATTCTATGCTCTGGTGCTGCTTCATGTTGCTCCACTGCTCGTTGCTTGTTCCTTCATCACAGTTCAATCCCTTATCTCCACGTGTTCATCGTGCCATGTCTCCATTAGCCTCATTGCCAACTACCACCGCCGAGCTATGTCATTTCCTGCACTTTCACACCAAAGGAGTTCTCAGTACATGCAATACAAAATAACATGAAATGTGACTAAAAACATACTGAAATGTACTTGAGATGGGCATAATTCTCATAAATTGATATCCAATAAGTAGGTATAAAACCTACTTATCAGGGTCGGTTACTGATACACAATAAAGGCAGACGTCATGGACCCTCTATGTGAATGGGTCGTCAACTTCGGACATCAGCAAAGCAGGATTCATACTGACAAGTCTCGAAGGTTTTAAAGTTCAGCAAGCCATTCGGTTTCAATTCAAAGCCACCAACAATGAGGCTGAATATGAAGCCATACTAGCAGGACTTCGGTTGGCCCAAAGCTTGGAAGTGCAGAAGCTAATCATCTACAGTGATTTGCAGCTGGTGGTCAAGTAGATATCAGGGGAATATGAGGCTCGGGGGGCAAGGATGTCAAAGTATCTGGCCGAAGTGAAAGATAAACTCATGTACTTCAGCGCACATAGTTGTCAAAGGATCAATCGGTCAGACAATATGGTAGCAGATGCTCTAGCCAGATTGGCAACTACTGAAGCTAGTTCATTCAACGGGTCAGTATAGTTAGAGGTGTTGGAGAAACCAAGCGTACCGAAGGCGGATGTGTTAGCCTTGGATCGTCTCAACTGCTGGCTTACACCATACATATCGTACTTGGCTGATGGGGTGTTAACTTCGGATCACATGTTGGCAAGAAAGATCAAACACAAAAGTTTAAATTTTATTCTTATCGATGGAGATCTATACTGAAGTTCTTCAAAGAAGGTGTAGTTTATCGATTCGGTATCCCGATAGAAGTGGTCTCGGACAATGGCAGGCAATTCGTAGGGTTAAAATTTGAAACTTTTCTAAAAGAGTTGGGAATTCAGCATAGAAAGACCTCAGTCGCTCACCCTCAATCAAACGGCCAAGTAGAAGTCACTAACTGCACCCTGCTTAACGGAATTAAAAGAAGGCTGGACGAATTAAAGGGTCAGTGTCCAGAGGAACTACTCAATGTTCTGTGGGCTTATCGGACTACTCTGACAACAACAACGGGAGATTCACCATTTAGATTGGCATACGAGACCGATGCACTCATACCGGTTGAGATCAGATCTCCTACTCTTCGGGTAAGCCAGTATAAGGAGTTATATAATGATCAAGGCCTACGGTTAAACCTGGATCTCTTGGAGGAAGTCCGGGACTCATCTCTTCTAAGGTTGACGATTTACCAAAAGAGAACAGCCCGACACTACAACCAGAAAGTGAAGCAAAGGAGGTTCGAGGTTGGAGATTTAGTCTTTTGGGAGTCAGAGGCATCAACCCCTCAGAACACTGGCAAACTGATGCCGAACTAGGAAGGGCCCTATGAAGTGGTCGAAGTGCCGAAGCTAGGTACATACCGGTTTCGATCAATGGATGGTTCTGAAGTGAAGAATACAAGGCATGCTGGAAGACTTAAAAATTTTTACCAGTAAAAGTTATGTCATTCTTTCCTTTATTTGTGTAAACCACTTTATCTACCAATGAAATAAATGAGATTTTTCTTCGGCAACGTTTGCACTTCATTTATATTCATAAGCTTTTACATATCCGATCAGATAAACTTTGGGCTCAAAACGATTAGAAAGTTTTAAAAGACATAACTGATCGGTAAAAGTCACGGGTACAACTGATTGGGATAACTACCAATCGGATCGAGTAAACTTTGAACTTAAACCGAACAGGAAGTTGGAAACAACATAATTGATCGGTAAAAGTCCCAGGTGCAACTGATCGAGAAAAATATAATTATTCATCAGACAAGCTTAGGGCATAACCCGATCAGAAAGTTCGGGATAACATAATTGATCGAGAAAAGTCAAAAGTATAACTGATTGAAAAAAAAAATTACAAACAGAAAAATTTAATACTTGATTCATCATATAAATTTTTACAAGACCCAATCAGATTAGATTCGGGAAAAGTACAAATAATGAGAAAAAATGAAGATTACAAAAATCACAAGTCCTAAGCGAAGCTAATCCTGAGGAGCCTCATCTCCAGCTTCGGATTCTTCTTCCGAAGAGTCTAAGATGGAAGCATCGAGGCCAGCATCAGTCAACTTTGCCCGAGCCTTCTCCCGATAGGTTTCATAGCCTTCAGCGAACTGAGCCATGATCTTTTCGGTCAAGGGCGGGGACTCTTCATACTCTTCGATCGTGCGCTGCTTAACCTTAGCACGTTCATCATTCAAGGCGTTGTTCTCCCAGATCACGTGCATCAGCTTACTGTGCATCCCGTCGAACTTTTCCTTAAGAACATGAAGTGCCTGCAACCGCTCGTTGTCCTCCTCGGTTATATGATATATCTCCTCGAGAAGCTTCTTGGAATGACCTTCGAGGCCGATGAACTCTTGTTGAAGTAAGGAATATTTCTCTTTCGGTTCATCGGCCTGACGTTCAGCCTTGGTCGCCTTATTACGGGTCTCAGTATGGAGATCCCTCTCTTTCTTTAAGTCTGAATTCAGGCCCCGAACCTCTGCCTCAAGAAGTAGTACATTTGACCTCAGCTGAACTTCTTTTTTCGTAGTTCGGGCAAGAGGCAGAATGGCTTGGGCGAGAATGGCATTAGCCTGCACCAAAAAGTGCACATCAGCTATGAAGAATAAGGCATGAAAATAACAAACGAGGTTCAATAATTTGGGAATTACGTGACACTGAGCGCGGACATATGTTTTCAGATAGTCTTTGGAAGAGAATCCCTTAAACTGTTCGTCATCACCCGACAACTTGAAATGATCGAATAATTTAAAAGGAAACGCCTCTGAAGGGCTCTTCGGCCAACAGGTAGTCGACGTCCCTTGAGAAGAACTCACTTTGGAAGTGGGAGTCGAGGTGGGAAGGGGTTCAGCCTCAGCAACTGGCTGCTCGGGACCTTCAGTCAGATGAGGTTTCTTAGGTCGAGGTTAGAGAGGAACTTCTTCGGTTTCCTCTGAATCTTCGATCACCATAACCTGCGCAGAGGGTGGTGGAGTCGGCTTTGGTAGAGCTGAAGAAGTGGCCTTGGGGGGGACCCTTGTGGAAGGCTTTGAAGGTTTCTTGGTCTTTTTTAACAAGGCCATCTTCTCAGCTCGGCTCATTTTCAGCACATTTTTGTTGGTGGGTTCGGCAGTGGTGGTGGTCGGAGGAGCTAGCCCCGATGCAGAACTCATCGAAAGCTCTGAGATCGGTATGGTCTCCTCATCGAGCGAATCGTCAGTGGCTGAAGGACATATAGGTTCGGTTGTGATGGGAAGAGGCACCAGGGAGTCATCGGCACCCTCGGGTTTGAAGATAGTCACTGCAAGGCAAATAAAATAATCAAAAATAAAGAATAAAAAGGATAAAGTCAAGGCATGAAAGGGTTAGGGGATTATAACTTATGGCCATGTTTGTAGAGCCAGGCCTCCTTAGATACAACCTCTAAACCCCATTCGGTCTTCTGCAGCTTCTTATAAAATCCTTTAAGGCATTAGCCCGATCCTTAGGAAATTTGGATACCTTTGCGATAGAATCTTCTGGACCGGCCCAGTTTGACAGAAGTGTAAGCTCGGTTCCCCTCATGAAGAACCAATTAGGGTGTCATCCTTTGTTGATAGATGGAGTCTTCATAAAGTTGGCTTGACCAGCCACTCGGTTGAGTTGTCGAAAGTCGTTGACTTCCCGACTGTAAATAAGACGAAAAAGAAATTGAGGCCAAGAGTGATCCCGACCTCCTGACAAAGAGCAATGAAAGTAATCAGATGGATATACGAGTTCGGCACAAGCTGTGCGAACCCGATACCGACGAAACAGAGGAAGGAGGAAATGAATTCATGAAGGGGAAACTAGACCCCATATTTCAGGACCCAGAGGGGAATGGCCATCCAGTTGCCTTTTGGTCGCTAGAACATCCTTTCGTTCGGCTCTGGAACCCGAAGCTTATACTCCTTTGGGATATTGAAAAGAGTTTGGATGTCAGAATGTTGCGATGTGGTGATGGTAGACTTCATGTTGATGTGAGAGTAGTCGGTTTCAGAAGCGTAAATGCTTCTGATTTTCGTTTCAGCACCTTCGGTTGTTGTGTCAGTGGGAGCCGCCGGTAGATTGACAGAAATCAGATCGCCGACGGTCATGGAGGTAGAAAAGACGGTTGGGGGAACTTGCTCAGCGGAAGGAGGAGTGCCAGAATCAGCCATTGAGGAGAAAGAGGTTGGAAATGTAGAGATTTGGAAGCAAAAATGAACAGAAATAAGCTTGAATTGGAGGAAAAGTGAGGGATGGAGTGCTCACTGAAAATCGCCTTTGCCAGAAAATTCGAGAGCATAATTTGAAATAAGAAGACTGTGAAAAGTGACAGAGTTAGAAGGATGGGGGGTTTTATAGTAAGACGGCACGAAACCCCAAGGAGGCTATTTATGACAGGTGGGCTCTATCTTGGGGAACGTGTGACATTTCGAAAAACGAAGAGAAACCGTTTGGGTTCCCCATATAACTCATCATTGGTTGTCATGACTTTTCGAGTTCACGTCTTTTTAAGTCTCCAATTATAAATAAATTATAACAAGAGACTGGGGGCAATGTTCGGGAGTGTTTTATCGACCTTCATATGGGCCGAAGGGATGACACTAGAAGGGGTTTATAAGCCCAATGAGCCGAAGCCCTCGGTGATGCTGAAGCGTTTCGGGTTCGGGCGTCCGAGTCCTCTGGGCCGGATCCCTATTTTGGCGTATGGTGTTCGGGGTCAGGCCATCGAGTCCTTTGGGCCGAAGTTCAGACCAGATTGTGAGCCCGGTGGGATTAAGCCTGTACAGTGGGGTAGTCCACGTATGGAGTCCAGAATAATATGGAGTCTAAATGGTTATGGATTCTAGTCCTAACCATGGTAACTCCAAAGGTAGTGTTGGAATTGGATTCCACTTGCACCTTTTAAGGAGATTGCGTTGGACCCAAATAATGGTAACTGTCATATTTAAGAGTTATAAACCGACTCGGAGAAGGATTTGAAGGTAGTGAGAACATTATAAATACAAGGCTTGGGTTTCAATTAACAGGTATATACTTTCTTTGAGCACTAAATACCAAAGCCTCCATTGTTAAACCTTGTGAACGGTCTGTACTTATTCTCACACCAGAGCTATTCCCCGGCGCCACAAGTCGTCAAGCTTCGGGTGTGATCTATTATTGTGCAGGTTCAAGCACGTGAATTCTGTGATTGGACACGCCGATAAAACTTGACGTTAACATTAAATATATATTATTTCTAATATAGTAGCATATATACATGTGTGTGGTTTAAATGTTGTTTTGTGGTGCAGTTTTAAGATAGAATCTGCATTAATTCACACAACAATATGTGATTACTAAAAAAAATGACATCCACATCTTCACTATATCTCTGCATCTACAATAATGTGATATTTTGCAGATGCAGATTCGTTCGTGTTTTTTTGCTATACCCTATGACATGATAATAAATATTAATTTTATATTACAATTAACAAAAAGTGGAACTCTTTTCATGAAAAATAAAACAAAATGGTTGTTAGATAAATGATAATGTTAATATCTTATTCTATTTTTGATACTTATTCTATTTCTGGAAAATAATACATTTTTTCCTTCATTTGTTTATTTACGCTCTGTTTCTGAGTTTTAAAATGAACAGAAAAGAAAAGAAATGGACGAAAAATTTAAATTTTCTTTCCAAATTCTTATGTTTCTGAGTTTTTTAATAAACTGAAAAAAAAAGAAATGAATAGAAAACTTGATCACTTTTCTTGCCAAAGTTTTCGGTCCAAAATTGACCTGATTTGAACGAAAAAGAAATTGTAATAAATAATATTTTTATAATTCTCATATTATCTTCAACTTTTAATATAATAAATTTTAAATCACAACTCATGTCCTCAATTTTAAATTTTCTATTTTTTTTAATTAAAAACTCAGAAACAACACAAAAAAAACTTTAAGTTTTCTATTTTTTTTCTTTTTTGTTCTAATTTATGTTTTTTATTTTTTTTTCTGTCAAAACTCAGAAACAAAGTGTTAGAGAACTGAGGGAGTAATTACTTTCTCAAATCCTTTAAAACCCCTGCAACCAAACATAACGCACACACTAAACCACCACACACAAACAACAAACTCACACCCCCAATATAAACCAACACTCATCCTATCACCTCACATTTGATCACACTTTGTTGGCATAAATGACAACATCTCCTTCTCAAGATCATAAACCACCAATCTATTCTGCTGCAACAAATTGCCCAAAATCGACAAACCATCCGAAATTCCCATTGCCAAACAGACCATCCCAATGCTTAAGTCCTCTATAACATAATTCTCAGAAGGTAAATTCAAACTAGCCCCATCAAAATGGAACACAAGCTTCGGATACTCCACCTTCTTCGTACTAGAAGGCAATTTGAAACAAGTATCGTAATCGTCATTATAGTCCGAATCGTCCAGCACAAGCTTAGTTTGAGAGGAAAATTCGTCGGCAATTGAATGGAATGTACTTTCATCTAAATAAGTCAATGTTGTGCCCGAATCAATAATCATCCCACCAGTACTATCTTCTTCATCATTTTGTGAAAACACAGACTGATTAGTGGATATCTTAACGTCCCCAACAGAGATCCCACTAAGGGAAAGATAGTAAAACGAAGGATGCGATGGGTTCTTATATAAAGGGGTGGTTTTTATCGTATCATTAGAAGTAATATTATTATTTATTTTTTTTGCTCGAAATCCCATAGAAAGAGTACTAGTATTTTCGTCGTCGATTGAAGTTAAGCAATATGAAAATGTACGCACGTCGAGCTGTGAAACGAGGGATAACGGGCCTCGTCCTAGCCCGATTATCCCTGCAGCCGGGCCAATGCTGCCCTTGTTCTCATCCCCACAGCCGAACCCAATATTTGGGACCGTGGCATTCTCGAATGTGAAGGTCTCGGTGGCCATTGTGCCTTTAGTGGATGATTCATCACCGTAATTGTAAACATAATTACATGTATTTTTACTACATAGTGTGCTTCCAGTTTTACAAAGGTTACTAGAACACGGTAACATAGAGAAAGAGGATGATTTTTCGGGATCAAATATGGGCGTGGACTGATCGAAACATTCACTACAGGGCTTGCATTGTGTCCATATCAAGTCGCTGCCAGTGTCAATTACGGCGGAGAAGTTTTCCGGTGGAGTGCCGATGGCTAGCTGCATTAGATAGTCGCCGTCTCCAGCCTGAACGGGGGATTGGAGTTGATTATGAGCTTTTAGCCTATGAAGCCTGTGCTTGTCTCGCTTCATTGCACGGTGTAAAAGCTCAAATTTGGTGAAGTTTTTACCCGAATCAACGTGGTGGAGGGCGACCCAGAACCTGAATTTTGGTGGTGGATATGTTGGAGTTCTGGATGTTGACCATGTTGGTGAAATGGCCAATAGTGATAGTAGAGCTAGGTTTACAAGTATTACAGAATATGAATATGAACCCATTATGCGAAGTACTCGAGTATATGATGAAATTTATGTATGGAATTGTAGGTATATATTTGTAGGGTTTAGTGAAGGAAAGAGACTAAAGTGTGTAGTGTGGAATGTATGGAATGCGCCTTACAAGAATTAGGGAGAAATATATGGAAGGGAGAGAATGTGTGATAAGTAGACTAGGAAATTGAGGTATCACACTTTGTGTCACACTGGTCCTTTTGTTGGTTGTGTTATAGGGAAAATGAGAAATATTAGTGGGACATAAAGCCGTGGTCTTTTAGATATTGATTCTGGACAATTTAAAATGGTAAATTTATTTGGACAATTTATAAAAATAAGTTACATTGTATATAAGAAAAAGACAACAACTTGTTTTTATAGATTACTCTGATGGACAATGTAATGTGGTTGACCTAAATCAGCTGCATTATATCAAAGTGTTGTAATAATAACCTAAAGAGATCATGAAAACAATTGAAATTAAAACGTATCGAGAATTGTCGTTCAAAATTCTTAAATCAACTAATTATTGAGGTTTTGTGTGAGCTCTGTAATGTTTTGAATTCTTATGAGACTTGTAATGTAATTGTATATGATTAATAAAGGTTAATTTAGTGACCTAAATTATGTGTTATGTGATTAAATACGTGATTTAATTATATGTATAAGTATAGAAAATACATGTAAAACATATATAACTAGGAAAACATTATTCAATTATACGATACTACAAGAAAATGAGGATGTTGTGAAGGAAATTTTGTGAAGGAATTAATTCCTTTACATGAGAAATTTTAGTGATGGAACAGTGAATAATTAAAATTAAGTGACAATATAATTATTATTGAAAGAAATATTCTTCATAATATATATTTTTCTCTCGCAAATCTAAGGTGGTGTGTAAATAATTGGCGTTTGAAAATTTGTGTGGAAAAATATGATTAATGAAAGAATTTGTATTCACAATTTATTATTAGCCAGTTTTTTTGTGAAGGATAAAACTGTCACGCTTTGCTGGAAATTGGTTTTTAAATTGATGCTTCTTCTTTTTTGGTGGTAATTTAAATTATATAAATAGTAAAAAGTCTTCCTATTCTTTAATTTAAATAAATCTCAATCTTATCTCAAATAAAACAGAAAAGAGGGAAGAAGGACAAGAGTGGGAGGAGGGTCAGTAGAGTAAGAATGAGGAAAAAGAAGAAAGGAATGAATTAAGATATACTAGAACGAAGTGTCAAGAACCCTCTTCGGCTCAGTTGTTCTACGTTCTACTAGCATTGCCATTTCCATTTGCCGATCTGCACTTTTTTTCCACCTCTTTTCTTATTTGAGTCTCTCTAAACCCTTATTTTATTTTTATAAGAATTTTCAATGAATTAATTCTGAAATTGATGTTGGAATTTTGAAACTCTAACTATTTAAGAGATTTAATCAGTTAACGATTAATTGTTTTTATAAATTTTTTAATTATTTGAATTCTTAGTTTGAACATATTGCAAAGGATATGAAATCCTTGTTGGTTGATTTAGATGATGAGTATAACTTTAATCTGAATCGGGTAGTATATTGGGTGAATTTTTCCCTTCTCTTTTAATCATCATAATTCCCTTTTATTTGTCCCTCCTACTTTTTACTATCCCCCAAATCATAATTAATTTTCCCGTTCCCTCCCATCTCTCAATGATTCAATCTGAGAAAACCATCTCGGATTCACCCTGTCATTAGTGCAAATCTCCTAATCCATATTAACATAATCGTGTGGGGTTTTCTCATTTCATCCTTCAACCTACAAAGTGTTAGGTTTTTTAGGCTAAGTTGCCATATGAGTTGGGGTTCTTAGGCCAAATTGCCGTATGATTTGGGGTTCTGGTGTTATTGAAGTCAAATCAGGCACTGATGTTACCTATTGGAATAAATCCAATAGGTTTTTGCTTTGCTTTCTCTCTCTAATACTTGCCCCCACACGTGTAAAAACCTGTTTAACACCAATAGGTAACATCAACGCCTTATTTGATTTGTCAAAAAAATTGCAATTTGATTCGGTAAACAAATTACCTCTTTAAGAGAGTCTAGAATATCTCTGGGGTTGGTATTAACTCTCTCGGGGTTGGTTTTTATGTTGTGGTCTTTCTGTGACAACTCGAGAATAAAGAAAATTTTATAAAATCTTAAAAGTTTGAATAGAGGTTAAATAATAGACCTAGACAAAAAATAAGTGTATGTATTTAACATTTTTAGTAAAGAATTTTGTGAATTTAAAAACTTTTGGTGAAGGTTTACAGTGTTAAGAGTATCTTTGTATATGGTTATATATGTGTACAGTATGTGGTTAAGGGTCAAGGGTTGACCAGATAAATTATATCAGTCACAAATCCTAAAAATATACTAAGAGTCTCGACGTTCAGTTAGAAAACCCTAATGACTGATAAGAAACCCTATTACCGGCTATGGAAAGCCTAATTTCAGTTTTGGGAATCCATAACCCTAATTTGGAATATTAAAACCCTAATTGGAAAGCTTGAAGATAACTATAAAATTTTTATGTTATTAATTATAAGTATAATTAGGGATAACCCTAATTAATTAATTAGAAAGCCCTACTTTCTAATGTTGCAAACCCTAATATACAATTAGAGAAAGCCTGATTATTAATTTATAAAGTTTAGTGTTAATTAGGAAGCCTTAACCCTAATTAGCAAGCTTGAATGTGATTAGTAAACTTTATTATAATTAGGGAACCCTAATTATAATTTTCTATTTTTAGAACCTAATTAGAAAAGTCTAGAATATAAATTTATACAATCTTAGGGTTAAACCCTAAGGGTTAAAACCTAATAATTGTGAGAAGTTACCAAGTTGTCATGCACTTTATGAGTCAAAAGACCAAACTACCCTTCTTTATATTTTAATGAGTGGAATGTAGATCTAGCCCTAGTAAGGAGTTGGTGACCAACTCTAGCTAGCCATGTGGTCTAGTAATCATTTCAATAAGCCAATTTGCTAGGTTAAATACATTGCAACATGGATTAAAGGCATTCAAGTATAGAAAAGTTACACACTTTATTTCTCAACCTAGCCAACTCTTCTCTCTCTCTCCCATCCAAAATTTTAGAGTGAGAGTGAGTAATAAGCTAAGCCAAGATCATGTGTTAGCTTGCCAGGATCAAACATCAAGGATCAGATTCAAAAATTTAGCATTCATGAGGTATAAACCCTAATTCTAGAAATCCTTAGATCTGATGTTTGATGTTGTGATTTTATGTTTAAATGTGTAGTATGTATTATATATTAGTAATCTGGGTTGTAATATCACAGATCCATAACACTTAGATGCTCGAAATTAAAGATTTCAAAAATCTGGAAAACTGGAAAAATGTGGTCTGACAACC